>ML681996.1:18810928-18828146 GCA_007922195.1 Podocnemis expansa
TTCATGTTCCCTCCCCAAGTCCCCTCCCAAGTTCATGTTCCCTCCCCCAGACCCCCCCAGATTGCCCCGTCCCGTATCGCCCCCATCCCTTCCCTTATTGTGAATAAACCCCTGGAAAGTTATTCTTGGTTGTCTGTGTTTTTATTTGGGGGGGGGTTGGCAGTGTGGGTGGATGGGTGCAGGCTGGCTGTGGGTGGACAGGGGGAGATGGTGTTTTGGTGCAGGGCAGCCCTGGTCCTCAGTCTTCCTCCGCAGCGAAGGCGAGCCGGAGGGCATCGCGGATGGCGAGGGCTCGCGCAGATGGCTGCTCCCGAGTCGGCTGGGGTCTTGGTTGTTCATAGTCCCTGGCAAATGCTTGGACCTCAGCCTCCCATGCAAGTGGGATGGGTTCCCCCTGCTGCTCACAAAAGTTGTGGAGCACTGCACATGCCGCGATGACTTGTGGCAGGCTCCGCTCAGCGAGGTGGAGGCGAGTTAGCAGGCACCTCCACCGGGCCTTGAGGCGTCCGAAGGTCCGCTCGACCACCTGTTGACAGTGGGCAAGGCGGCGATTGAACAGCTGCTGGCTGGGGTCGAGTGGCCCAGCGTATGGGCGCATTAGCCAGGGCCGCAGGGGGTAGGCCGCGTCCGCCACTATGAGGATGGGCACCTCTACGCCCCCAAGGTGGATGGTGTGAGGGGGGAAATGGGTGCCCGCCTCCATGCCCTGGTACAGGGCGGAGTTGCGGAGGACCCTGGAGTCATGGGCCCTCCCTGGCCATCCCACGTAGCAGTCTTGGAACTGGCCCCGGTGGTCCACAAGGGCCTGCATAATGACTGAATGGTATCCCTTTCGATTGCAGTACACCGCAGCCCTGTGCTCCAGGGCGCGCACAGGGATGTGAGTGGTGTCCAAGATGCCAGCACAGTTTGGAAAGCCAAGGGTGGCCATCCCAGGCATGGTGTCCTACAGGTCCCTGCATCTCACCAGGCACTGTAGGAGGACGTGATTGATGGCCCTAATGACCTCACGGAGGATGGTGCCGGTGGTGGACCTCCCGATGCCAAACAGGTGCGCCACTGCCCTGTGGGACTCCGAGGTGGCCATCTTCCACAGGGCGATGGCCACTCATTTGTCCACCGGGATGGCAGGCCTCATGGGGGTGTCCCTGTGCTGCAGGTGCGGGGCCAGTTCGCCCACCAAGCGGGTGAAGCTGGTCCTGCTCATACGGAAGTTCTGGCCCCAGAGGTCATTGCCCCAGGTGTGCAGAACGACCCTCTCCCACCAGTCGATGCTGGTCTGACGCGCCCAGATGCGGCGGGGCACGGGGTGGGGCAGGGGCAGTAGCTGAGCCCTACGGCTGAGCTGGATGTATTCCTCAGGTAGAGGCCAGTCCTCCTCGGGGTCTGCAAACAGAGTCTCCCACAAGTGCCGGAGACCCTGCATGCGCACCGAGGGGCTGGGTGCTGCACGGCGCTGTCTAGGCAGCCGAGCACTGTCCATGGCTTGCAGCGTGCTGCTAGCGTGGGTGGACAGGGAAGTGAGGTCAGGGCCGGCTTTTATGTGATTGGCTACCAACATGGCCGTCGACGTGGCCCAGGGAGGCGGCCATGTTGCCACACCTCCCATGCTGCACTGCCCCTGGGGTCGAAATAGCAAGTCCACACTATGGAAACGCTATTTCAATTCCCGTTTTCTGCTTATTTCGCGGACACCATTTTGTTATTTCGAAACAGGTTATTTTGAAATAACATGTTATATCGAAACAAGTTATTTCGAAATAACTTGTTTCGAAACAAGTGCTCCCCGTGTGAACATAGTCATGGAGGAATTCTCCTCTGTTCCTTTTCATGATGGGGTATGGCAGGACCTGAGGCCTTCAGCAAACTCTGTACTCCATCAGTGTTTCAGGCCATATTCTCGTGTCACTGCACAGTAGTAAGTGTATAGCAGAGAGCTGGGGAAATGGCTGGATTTGGCCTTGGGGAGATGGGCTGGTGGGTCCTGTAAATTTGTGATATGCCACCAAATGTGCCACGACCTGCAGAAGTTGAAAGCCACTGATTTAGTGGGATTATTAATAAAAATACCCCACAGGGTTGTAATAATCCTGGTTTAAATATTTAGCTATATCTTAACAGTTTTCTAATGCTATTTTGGCTACTGGTTTAGAATAGCTCTAAAGAAAGGATTTTTTTTTTACCTTGTCTTTTTCAGTTCCAAACACTAGGTTTCTAATCCACCAGGTCTATACAAGATTCTTTCACCTACTACCTTTTTCTTTCCCAACTCAGGAAGATCCCCAGGGTATTCTCTGCACCACCAGCTTATGAAACAACTCAGAAAGAAGGAAGCAAACACAACTTAGCAAACATTCTCATACCACTCAGCCTGTCAAAGGTTTCTGATCATGGGCCTGCTAGAGGTCAGACTACAGATTTTTGAAGTAATTACACACTCTGTCTCACTCTCTTCCCTAAAAGCATATCACACTACAAGATTAAACCTGTAACAAAAAAATATGAGGAAAGATTTACACTGATCCTGCAAGTTGTTTCACATGAATGTGCTCCCTTTGACTTACAGGACCAAGTCCTAAAGATTTTCTTCTTGATAGAATAAAATACCCACTATACACTTCTACTGGGAAAATGCTCAGAAAATAGTAGATCGCGTCAAGTGGAAATTGTACTAATTCTTCCTAAAGAGCAACTTGGCAAGTTTATTAAATTCATGGTAGGGTTTAATTTTTAGTCTTTGTTTTTAGTAGCAGAACAAAAAGATTTTCCTATTGCATTTGATGATATTTTTCAAGCATTATAATCTTTATTAAATAGGTTATCTGTAGCATGTAAAAATTATGAGGTATGATAAAACAGTATGATTTGTATCCTTAATCTACCATATCACCTTAACATCTGCTACTTTACAGTCTGATGAAGAGCTTATTCACTGACTTCAGCATTTAGAAGGTTGGATAAATAGATTAGCATAGGTTGAATACTACAGAAAAATGTAATTTCAGCAACCATCCATATGAATTTTTAAAAGAGTTCTTTCATTCCCTTTTATTTTAACTTCCTCCAGATATTTTAGTAACATTATGTTTAATTCTTATGTCTGAGGGACATAACTGG
Source organism: Podocnemis expansa (assembly GCA_007922195.1). Taxonomy (NCBI): domain Eukaryota; kingdom Metazoa; phylum Chordata; order Testudines; family Podocnemididae; genus Podocnemis; species Podocnemis expansa. The sequence goes on from ML681996.1 coordinate 18,814,046, forward strand.
TCCCTGAATACCACAGTGTCCAAGTATCTCCTGAACTTTAATGCAGTTGTCTTTATATCATCTCCAAGAGATAAAGAAGAACTATTATCCCTATTTTAAAAATGAAGCACTCAGGGTATGTCTACAATGGATCTTTAAGTTGACTCAAGTAGGCTTAAGTCAACTTAAGCAACTCCATGGCCACATTTAGCATTTATTAAATCGATTTAAGCACTTGCTTAATTCAATTTAATAACTCTCATTCTTAAAGTCAACATTAAGGTTTAAGTCAACTTTATTAAGTCGACTTAACAAAATGTGGCCATTAAAGTTGACTTATAAGTCGACCTAAGGCAGCATAGCCATTTAATTTGACTTTATAAAGTCAACTTAAGCCAGGGGACCCATTTAAAGTCAACTTTATCAATAAATAATTAAGTTGAATTTATATGGGTTCCCTGGCTTAAGTTGACTTTAAAAAATCAACTTAAACAAATGGGGCCTCTCAAAGTTGACTTAATAAAGCCTATTTTAAGTTGACCTTGTTAAGTCAACTTACCTGAACCCTCTAGTGTAGACATAGTCTAAGCGCTTAGCACAAGGTCATGCAGCAAGTCTGTGGTTTAAAATGGACTTCTACACACATCATATTAGTCCCAAAGTAGAGCCCTGCTTACTGGACTTACCTTCCTTAGTTGCTTATAAAATCATAGACTCAAAGACCAGTAGTCTCATCTCCTGTGCAGTATAGACCACATAATTCCTAGACCATATATTTTAGAAAAAAAAATATCCAATCTTAATTTAAAAATTGTCAGTGATGATCCATGGTAAATTGGTCCACTGATTAATTAGGCTCACTCTTAAAAATGTATGCTTAATCTACAGTATGAATTTGCTTCAACTTCCAGTCATTGAATTCTGAGATACCTTTCTTTGCTAGATTCAAAATGCCATTAATAAATATTTATTCCCCTTTTCGGTGCTTATAGAGGGTAATCTTATTTTTATACAATTAAATAGATAGTGCTCCTTGAGTCTCTCATGATAAGGATTTTTTAAAATAATTTAATCATTCCTTTGTCTCTTCTATGAACTCTCTCAATTTAGTAACATCATTCTTGAACTGTGGGCATCACAAACAGATATGGTACAATATTTCAGCAATAGTTGCCTCAGTGCCAAAGCAAAGGTAAAATAACCCCTCTGCTCCTATTCAAGATTCCTCTGTTTATGGATCCTATGCTCTTGTTAGCCCAATTGGCCACAGCATCACATTGAACACTCAGGTTCAGCAGACTATCCAAAATAATTTCAGATCCATTGCCTCCCAGGATAGAATTCTCCATCCTGTAAGTATGGCCTACATTCCTTGTTACTAGATAAACATATTTATAGTTAACTTTATTTAAACACTCAATGTTTGTTTGTGCCAAGCTTGCCCTGAACCTGTCCTCATTATCATTTAGCACTTCTCATTTTTTGTGGCACATGCAAATTTGAGAGTACTGATTTAATATTTATTTCAGGTCACTATTCAAAATGTTAAATAATATAGAGCCATTGTCCAATCACTGCAGGGCCCTAATGGAAACAAAGCCACGTGATGTTGATTTTCATTTTATAATTTCATTCTAAGACCCATCAGTTCTCCAGTTTTAGTCCACATTACTGTGAAACTAACAGGCCTATAAAACAAACAAGGAGTCTAATGGCACTTTGAAAGACTGACAGATAGAATAATCACAAGAGGTTTCATGGGAGAAAATTTTACTTCAGACAGTTGAAGATGGAGAAGGACAGATGAATGGAAAGAAAATAATTACTCATGTCATGTCATTTACTCTTTTAAAATATTGGTACATTAGCTTTCTTTCAATCATTTGGTGTTCCAAAATATATTGAAAAGCAACATCAATGACCCCCCAAACTCTGCAGCTAACTTTTTTAAAACTCTTGGAAGCAACGCCGGAAGTGCTGATTTAAAATGTTTCATGTTAGTAACTGACGTTTAAATTCTTCTTGCTAGTATAATGGAGAGAGTGTTATCATGTGCTGTGACTACGTCATCTGTTCCCTCTCTCGCCGAATACACAACAGGATTTATTTTAATACTGTTGCCTTATTATTGATAATTCTAGCATTTCCATCTAGAAATGGACCAACACCATTTTCAAGATTCCCTTGTTTAAATACTCCTTGTTGTCCTTAACTCTCATGACCATAAATTTTCCATGTCTTCCTTTGCTTCCCTTATATATTTTATAAAATTCCTAGCTTCTGATTTCTATTCACTGATATCATCTTCCCCTTTCTTCCATTAGTTATAAATTATTTTATATCTGCCTTCTCCTTCCAATTAAAACAGGGGCTTTTGTTTGTTTGTTTGTTACTTTTAACCAGGTTGCCTTAGTCCTCAGTTGTGGTTTGGGGGGCATGTAGTGACAATTAAACAATTATTAATTATCTGATTAAATTCTTTCTCATAGCTAATTAGTCTCACAATTGTTTTCAGGTTTGTGAAATATGCTTTTTTTAAATGTTAAGTGTACACAAGTCTGGACTGTATTCTCTGTGTCCCTTATACATTTGGTAAAGTCATGATCACCGGTACCTAAATTACTACTCTTGTTTTAGTTCTGTGTCAGTTCCTCTTTCTCAAGATGAGGTTTAATATTTCTGTTTGTTAAACACAACACTTCTTGAGTTAGGAAATCATCATCTATAATATTTGAAAATCCAAAGATGTTTTGTACTGGCAGCAAGAGACCTCTATCATATGTCACCCAAGCTGAAGTCTTCTGTGACCAGAAAGATTTTCTGTCCCCAAAACATTGATTGGCTTCATATGCTCTTGTCATACAATTTCTTTCTGTGATTGGATCGCCTGTAGCAGACACCGATTAATACCCCATATTGTGTTCTATCTGATGAGACATTAATCCATAAGCATTCAATATCATTTTTTTCTTAGCTGTCAATTACTTGAACAGACAGAGCTGTCTTTTTTTTATATTGTTTTAGTTTTGTTTTAAAAGACATAGAATACCACTCCCTCTCCACTTTGCCCCACATGATCTTCCTGATTCCGATCATTAGAATCATCTGAACAAGTATCAGTGATGCCAACGAGATCACATTTATGCTCAGAAATGAGCAATCCTAGTTCCTTTTGTTTCCCATCCAGGCTTCTAGCACTGGTGTGTAGGCAACTGAAGAATTATATTGTGGTTAGCACTCAGAATCCCCAGTTAGCATCAGGGCTATATTGTAGTAAACTCTGCAGTCACAGAGGTAACCACAGTCATTGCATAAGAGAATTTACAGTCTAAAGGTCCAAACCTTCAAATTACCATAGTCCAGAGCTCTCCAAACTACTGCCCGCCAGTGGATGGGCAGGTCAGGGAAGGGCTCGAGGGGGTAAGGGAGCTGACAGTCTGGTTGGGGAAGGAGGCAAGGGAGCCTTCTGGTGGGCAGATTGGGGGTCTGGCCCACTAGTAATTAAGTAAAAGCAGATTCGGCCCTCTAATGAAAAAGGTTGGAGACCCCATTAACTATAACTAGATTCTGCATCTACATAGAACAACTGGCAGGATTATGTCCTAAGGGCTCAGTCTTAAATACACACATAATTCAATTTTATCAATTTTAAGAGTTAAAAAATAATGAGATGTTTAAGATAATACATTTGGAATTCTTCTTATTCGCCTTCTGGTTTCTGAATTGTTAGGATGCACTTAGATCATAGTTTCAACGTATTTTCCACAGCCATGAGGGCCAGAAACTAACTAGGGCTCTTTACTCTCTCTTATTTTTTTAAAATGAGTACTTAGATTTTCCTGCAATTTCTCGATTCAAGCAAGTGACACTTTAAGAAAAAATACCAAATATCATGAGATCTATGTTAAAAATACAGGGGTTGGAAACATACACAGCTTTACTCACATGATTAGTCCCAGTGACTTCAACTGATTTTTTTCAAGTTACATGAGTTCCAGTATCAGAAGTTTTGGGAAGCCTACAAAAATGACATATAAAGGGTGAAAAGGAGAAGGAGGAAATTAATTTATACATTTTTATTTACAAATATATGTTTCCTTTTATTTCCCTAGCAACCTCTGAGCTTAAACATCTGTTAGCAGATCTATCCAGAGCATAATGGCAGAGGTAAGTCTTGAGAACTGATTTTAAGGGTCAGTAGCTGCCATATGGAAAAGTGGAAAGGAAAATGTTTCATGAATGAGGGACAGAAATGTAAGGAGGTATTTGTAAGACAAGGATGGTGACAATAAAAGAATTTGCAGTATTAGTTCATTTGCAGTTTATCTTATCAACCATTTAAAGAGAAAATGAACTCTCATGTGACATTGTATGTCTATTGATTCAAAGAACTTTGCCTCCACTTTTTAAATGGAGAAAGTGAGATGGCAAATTGAAGAGCAGTTCAGTGGTAGATATGGGCACAGATGTTTGTTCTCCTGACTCTTACCCCAGAGCTCTACAAAAGCTGCTTCCTATAAATAAAATTGAGCTTTTACACGTCTTCATCTCATCCTTCCTCTAGGACCAAAGATTTGCTACTTTTTAGTACTTCACTGAATAAAATAGTCAAAGATTATACAGCTAAGTCAGCCAAGAGTATAGCTGAAATAATATGGCAATGAAGGTGTTTCAGTGTCAACTATTGTTAGAAAGAATTTTTAATAGAAATTGGCAATTATATGTGAAAACTTAAAGGACAAGAAAAACCTGAAGAAATGGAAAATTGTACTTTCTTTTGAGAGAGGGAAACATTTCAGGAAATACAAACTTGCAAGTTAACTTCACTATTGGAAACATGCAAAAATATAATAAAACTGTCAACTTTGTAGAACATAATTATATTTATTAAGGTTATTGAAGGGTGCAGGGTGAGACATCCTGGTTGTGGCCACCCCGCTGGGGGCTACAGCCCCCCAAGCTGGTGGCGGGGTGATCCGCATGGCTTCTAGCCGCTGCCACAGCTGAGCCCGGGGGCCTGGGGAGCTGGTGGGACCCAGCTCCCCGCAGCAGCAGCCGCTCAGCCCCCGGGGTGCTGGGGAGCTGGGTCAGGACCGGAGCAGCCCCAGTGGTGGGGAGAGCCAGGCACCCCTGCACCCCACCACCTCCAAAGGGTGCAGCCTGCCGCAGCTGCGGCTCACTCCGCCAGCGCTGCAGCCCAGGGGACCTGGGAATGGGATGAGCCACCACAGCTGTGACCACACCATACCCCTTGCAGCTTCCTTGACCTGGGCGGGGGATCCTGGGGGTGCTGGGGCTCCTGGCAAGCCCTCTCCCCCACTCCGCTCTGGTTGGGTGCCCCTCTCCTGAAGCGAAAGAGCAGGTCCATACATAGGACCTGCTCTTTTGCTTTCAGGGTCTCCCTTATTTTGAACTAATTTTTTTTTTTTAGTTCAGAATAAGTTGTTTCAAAATAAAGGTTTTATTTCAAAATAAGTCATTTCGGAATGACTTATTTCAAAATAAAGCCTTGTTTGTAGACATAGCCTAAGATTCTACCTACCTGAGTCAGTTTGCAGGAATGGGCCCTGAGAATCTGCTTATACACAATAATGTGAAAAGGAGTCAGTAACATGAGTGTATAAAAATGAATAAAATGTAAAAACTAAAAATAAATAAAAGAAATAAATGTATAAATGAGTGTAAAATGAACAAAATGTATAAATGAGTGTATAAAAATGAATCATGTCAAACTAATGTAACTTCTTTCTTTTGAAAGTATATCTTTCCTGTGTAAAAGAAATCAAGGGGACTAAGATACGTAAATATAGTAATAGTTAATTATTCATTTTTTGTTTAGAAACATTCATCTGAGAACCTAGAAAGTGTTTATTACACATGAATGTCATCAGTCTCACAGTACCCACACATGTAAAGTGATGTAGTAAGATTATATCCATTTGTAAATAGGGAAAAATAGGGAAAGTTTGAATCTGATCAAGATATTACTCTAGTCAGTGAGAAAACTCCCACTGACTTTAGTGCGGCATGGTTAAGCCAGGCAACTTGTAAAAAAATCACATGGGAAGTGCTGTAGAATAGAGAACCTTGGGTGTCTCATATCAATGATATGTGAGGTAGCATCCACCTACTTTACTTATTTCAGAGTTATGGTCCTGTCATCTAGTTCAACATGAAACTCTCATATATTAATGAAATAACTATAGAGTACTAAAACTATTACTCCATTAAACTGTTAAAAATAAATCAAGAGGAGAGAATACTTCTTAAAAATCAAGATTCTAAAGAACAGATTGTATTGAGTCTATATCTAAGATTTTGAGTCATTACTGAGCTGCTAGATGTAACAGAGAAAAAGGAATTTTATAATGACATAAAATCCCATACATTCTTCATTAACTAGAATAAAGGATTAAAAGTAATTAACAATAAAGACAAGTACAAAATTTTAGGAAAAATATGTGGCAGTAGATGTGTGTATCATGCTGGTATGTTTCATATATTTGACTGTCACCATCAGAATTAGTTTAACTATGATTGGGCAATTACTTGGAAAATATATACAAATACACAAGAAGTTGCGCAGTAATTTGTCTGTAATAGGAATAATAGATTCTAATTCAAAATAAAATTACCTAGTGAGGATTGCTGTGATTGCTATGCCTTACATTTAACACATATTATCATAATATTAAACTACTACATAAAACAAATAATTTTTAATAAGTTCTGAGAACAAAAAATATATGGTTAATGACTATTCCCTAGGGTTGCCCACTAGATAATTACTTAACAAATATTTGTATCATTATTCAGCAAATCAGCTCACTCTGTGTTCTGATAACATTATGCCCAGCGCAGATGACTGAATGCAAGCTTAGTTTTCCAGACTTCTGGGAGAGCTTAGTTTTAAAGAACCACAAGTGCCTCACGTAAGAATTGGAGCGTCTCGACTATAGGGAACAGTGATGAAAACAAGAAAACGTCTGATATAGTTTGATAGAGCCTAGTTGCTTGGAAGTCAGTACCATAAGATTTTGTACTTTTAAGCATATGTATTACAGATAGCTAATATCTAGTTCTTTTATTGATAAGGTGGATCTTAAACAGTTACGGTAGACTTTTTCACTTTCTATTCCCAAAGAAAGGAACTCAGAAAAAGAAAGACGTTTTAAAATTAGTTTGTAACAAGATTAACTTTTTCAGTATATGATACTGTCACAGAAGAAACTCCATTTTCAGCTATAAAACTATGTCCAAAATCTTATATTTAATATCCTTCTTAAAACCCAAGAGAACTATAGGGTAGGTACAATATTTTTTTAATATTTAGTGTTGCCTTTTCCAGTCTACTAAGTACACTTTGAGCTACATGAAAAACATAAAACAGATAGAGTCTGGGTAGGAATAGCAAGTGGGTAATTTATCCTGGGCAGGAGAAATGTTTGTTGACATAAAGATAGCAAAGCTGGGTCTTATGTTTGTTGCCAACCACCTCTGAAGGAGGTGAAGCCAAAAATTACCAGTAAATATAAAACCCAAGATGAGGTATTAGTAGGTGTCTCATACAGACCACAAACTCATAGCAGAAACAGGATGACAGGAGCCTTATGAATTTATCTATAATATGGGGGAGCAGTTTGAACATGAAGGGCTTCAATCTGAGTTACTTATACTGAATGTCTCATATTCCCAGTCCTAAAGTAGCCCTGAAATTTCTAAATATTATTGATGACAATTTCTTAACTCAAATTGTTGTGGCCAATAGGGGGGAATTGTTTACTGGATTTTTTCTTAACAGTTAATGAGGCATGGATCACAGGATAACCATTAATGGTAGCTTAGACATAAAGTGATCATGACTTAATTACTATGACAGTCAACAGTAGGTGTACCTGCACTGTGATCTCTTGATAGACACTGGATAAATGCCTATAAACAGGGGAATTTCAAGTAGTAGAAAAAGTCATTTTACTTCTATGTTTGGCATCATTACTGAAATATTGTATCCAGTTATGGTGCCCACAATTCAAGAAGGATATTTCATAGTTGGAAAGGGTTTAGAGAAGAGTTACAAGAGTAGTTAAGGGATTATAAAACATATCTTATAGGATAGACTTACATAATATATGATATAGGATTGACTCACTGCCATCAGACACCCACAGATGAACCATGTCAACTAACTGGTTCACAAGGCTTGGGCTAAGAGGTTGTTTACATGAAATGTAGATGTTTGGGCTCAAGCTGCAAACAAAGCTTTAGGACTCTCTGATCATACAGAATCTTAGAACTCTGGACCAGCCTATGACTAGACATCTGCAGCACAATTAAACAGCTCATTAGCCCAAGTCTGAGAAATCTGAGCCAATTGGCATGGATCAGCTATTGAATTTTAAATTGCAGTGTAGACATACCCAAACAGCTCAATCTATTTGTCTTAAAGAAAAGTGTAAGGGGTGACTTTGTTATAATGTATAAGCATCTATTTTGGGAGCAAATATTTAATAATGGGCTCTTCAGTCTAGTACAGATAGGTATAACACAGTCCAGTGGCTGGGATTTTAAATTAGACAAATTCTAGACTGTAAATAAGGCATTAATCTTTGACAGGGAGGGTAAATAACCATTGGAACAATTTAACAAGCATTATGTTGATTCTTCTGCACTGACAATTTTTAAATGAAGATTGGATTTGTTTTTTCTTTAAAAAAATCAGCTTTAGTAATTATTTGGGGGAAGTTCTATAGCCGAGTGTTCAAGAGGTCAGAACCGATGTTCACAATGATCCCTTCTTATCTTGAAATCTCTGAATCCATGAAAGCATATGGTGAGGAACTGACAGAAGAGATCCACAGGATGGTCATCCACTGGTGTAAAGCCACTGGGGAACTTCTGCCAATGTTAAGTCAGAGCAGTAGTTCAGCATCTCTAATTTACCTTGGATCTGAGGTAGTGTGTCAATAGAAAATGTAGGTTGCATAAAATTCAAATATTCCATGGGCCTCCATCCTCCTTTATAGTTCTGACTCAATGGCAGATGATTAGGAGGAACCACTGCAACGTATTATGTACATGTAGCTGGGCTCCTGAAAGTGAATAGACATGAGACAGTGTTATTGTTGTTGGGGAAGAGACACCTTCATGATGAAACAAGGCAAAAATGAAATGCTTTGATTAGGTTCATCAAACTAAAATTTAGTATTTTGATTTGGAACATTTCCTTTCCGGGGGGGGGGGGGGGGCTGGGGTGTAATATATCAGTGTTTCATTCCATTTTGGTCGGAAAGGAAAGACTGAAATTTCTCAGAGCATGGAAATTCTAATTTTGACCAACTCAGAGCACTGAAAGATGACAACTTAATTCTTAAGATATTGTTTTTAGGGAAATGTGTTATTTCTAGTGGCTCCAATGAATGAAGAATAAAAACTGCTTATATTGTATTGTGTGGTAGTCTAGGTGAAAATAGATGGAGGTAAGAATGGTTGTCATGGCTGTGTCCAAAATCTGTGCAATGGTCATTTAATTACTACCAAGAAAAAGCAACATACCGTCTCTAATTAATTAATAATCACCTGGCAGTAGTTTGATTTCTAACTGAAGGGGCCCAAGGAACATATTGATAAATACTATTTTGCTGCAAGATATTTATCAAATTAAGTTCCCTGCCACAACTGTAATGTCTCAGGAACAGTGAACCATAGGAAGATGTTTAAAAGTTACAGATACTGGGCTTCTTTTTCCTTGTGATTATTAAATCATACAGAAGGGAGATGCACTGCTGTTTACAAAACCACAGCTACTCTGGGTAAATCTATTTATTCCAAGCCAGTGCTAGTCCCAGTAATTTCCACGGGGCTTGCTTCATTCCAGCAGGTCTGTCCCTATTCTCAAATCAGATTGATTCTCCCCTTAGAAAGCAAAGCTTTTTAACCTTACAGATCTAATCCCCTGAGCTAAAGCTGAACTGCTGTCTATAAAAGTAAAAGGGATTTGGTAGACTTCTTCCCCATGGAGAACTTGGCAGCTCCAAGAACAGCACTCCACACAAGTAATTTACTTTTATAAACAGTATAAATAAAACAGAAATAGAAGGAAATAACTCAGAAACTTACACCACTTCTCTTTTTACAACACCCTGGATGGTTTACTTTGTTTCCTGCAGAAGGTCTTCAAGCTGTTGCAGCTGGCTATCTGCAGGAGGTCTCCAATCTGTGCAGGTGTAATTTAGATAAGTCAAGTCATAAGGTTTTCTTTCTTATGGGATGGAAATGTAAGTTGAGGTATTGCCACAGGGTGGTACTTAGCTGCCTCCATAATGCTAACATATTTGCCAGTAATTTTACAGCTACATACATTTGTGTGTACAAATTTCTTTTAACCATATGAATGCATTAGATATGAGGCTATAGGAAATGAGTTTATGCAGTACAAACAGCCTCATACAGAATGCATATATTAAATCAGTATTTCTCAAATACAGTCACAGAGGAGTTTTCTTGAGGTTACAGCCACTTGAGCTGTGGTGGGTGGAGGAGGGGCAAAGAAGCATCCCCTCCCTTTCTTGTTTTACTTGAGTGCACTGCTTTGATGTTGCTTGTTGTGACTACCAGCAGGGATGAAGCTCTGCTTCTCTCTGAGGGCACCTAGAGCAGAATGCTGAAGGAGCAGGTAGCTGTTGGGTTCCCCACCTTCCCAGGAGCTCAGACTTCAGACTTCAGCCCTGGCGTGGCAAGGTGGCAGGCTCCAGCCATGAGGTATGGGATCCTGTAGCCTAAACTTCAGGTGCTGGCTCCCTGTCACCTCCCCCTGTCCCACACTGCTAGCCTGACTCCCCATTCAAGACTTAATTTGTCCCCAGACTATCTGACAATGAGTATGTCTGCTGTGAAAGGTGATACAGTGTGGATCGGTTTACCTGCAATCGGTTTACGCGCAAATTCGGTTAACACACACTAGCGTCTTGTCCCCCAAAGCTACCAATTTAACATGCAGAACTCGTTAATGCATGGTATGTAAAACCGGAAGTCGGCCTAAGAACAGAAACATGTGGAATAAGCCTTATTAGAGCTGCCTTTTTCTTTTCGGCGCCATTTTGGAAAGACACATCATGCTTAATTGTGTTTTCACGGAACATAGAGTATATATTTTTGATTAGCTATAATTAAGTGCAATAGATATTTTACTGCACTGTATTTTAGGACATTTCACCATGGTCCTGTTTATACGTGGTCCATTTTACACGTGGTCACGGTGGCTTGTCTCCGGACATCCATGTGTTAACTGATCCCCACTGTACTTGTACGCTTATTAATATCACTTTCCACAGCAAACTTGCTAGCTAGTGATAAATACATTATAATGATTTTGGTGTGTATATATCCACACTTGTTTTTTTCCAGAAGTTAATCAGTATTTTAGGAAAAAATGCAAAAGCAGCCAACAGCAAAGTTATTGGCTGCATTCTGAGACCAGCAAAAATATTTTCCTGGGCACCCCTGCACTAAGTCCCCTTCTTACATGATCACAATTTAAATAAAAATAATATACAGTAAAAATATTAATAGCATATTAAGTCATTACTAGCTATGCAGTTATATGAGCTATGTAGTCAGTTCCTTTAGCATTCTGCCAGTTAATAATGGAATTCTAAGGGTATGTGTATAGTGATGGCAGCAAAGTCAACATCAGATCAATTCTTCTGGATCAACTGAGTGGTCAGTTAAGACCCAGTTACTTGATGTGGAAACTGAATTAATAAAACCACCTCCTCAAATGGCACAGCATAGCATCATTGGAAACATATTTCCTGTTGGTGCAGCACAGTGAAGATGCCATGCTAAAAGGGAGTTAGAAAGTCAACCGAGTTACACAAGCTTCTCTGTATAGCTTACATAATTCCTATCAACTGCTGCCAATTTTCTCCACAGAGTACATTGGTCTTAATCTGTTTAAGGAAACAGAATAGCCAAAATAACTAACAACTTAAAGTCCATGGTGAGTGAACTATATTATAATATTACAATAGGTTGGAAAATACGCAACCTCAAAGAAGTAAAGGGTTGCCAGTTAGTTAATATGACAGTAATGTGTCCCAGTCATGATCCGTAAAATATTATATTTGGCACTGGCCATATAGCAGTAGTATGTTCTGTAGGGTTGCCACTTTTGATTCTTAATAAAGTAGAAAAAAACAGTAATAATAAAATCTTTACATCAATTTGATTGCTTTCATCCTTGCCATTTCCTGTCTCTCCACATGTGAGCAGTCAGGCCAGCTTGCAGATATGTCTATCACTCAAAAATGAATTTCATTAGTTTATTTGCTTCTTAACAAAGTGATGGGGTTAGGGATATCTTTTTACTCACTTTGTTCTCTGTAACCTTGAGAGTAAATGAAGACATTAGACCCTTTCATTTCAAAAGAAGGAGCAGAGATTTAGCCATCTGCCTGGAGCTGGACATTTTAATTATTGAAAACATATGCCTTAACAATATACAAATAAGCAATATAAAACACAGGACAAAAGGTTAAAAAATTGCTGTTCTGATTTAATGGGGACTGATATTACATAAGCATATTGTGATATCATCATCCCTCCCTCAGCGGCAGGTAAATAAATCAAAAGTTATATAGCATCAATCCTCTTCTGGGCTCAGTTTAAAGGTCTTTTATACTAAGATGAAATAATGCCATCTTTTTCATTATTATGCTACTGGGTTTTTTTCTATGTTAGCATCATCTCTTGCCCTGATTTTGCCAAAGAAATACTTGTTCAGATAGCCTATTATTGGCATTCTTAATACATGACCCAAACATGTTCATCTCTTCTTCCAAATTATTTGTAAAGCAAACAAACACTGGGGAAAGCGTACAGAGAAGAGGTCAAATCACCTGTTGTAATGAGAGAAAAATCCAGTGTCCCTATTAAGTCCTGAAGCAATTCAACAAAATTTGCAAATAAATAAGTTTCAGTAGCTTCTCTTTGAAGCCTTGATCTGTTCCCCAGTGTTGAATCTTTACAGCTGTAGTGATTTGCTGTTACAGTGTGACCTGTCCCATGACTTACACTTCTCTGCATTTATTTCCTCCCATACTGTAAGTTCCCCTATCTTCAAAGCATCTGACAAAGTGGGATTTCTCCCACAAAAGCTCATGCAATAAATAAATATGTTAGTCTTTAAGTGCTACAAGGCTCCTTGTTTGTTTGTTTTACTGAACTAGACTAACATAGTTACCCCTCTGGATCTTGCAAATTATTTGTATTGCTGTAGTAAGTTGTGCACCTTGTAAGACCCCTTCATTACATATTCTATTAGTCAGTTTACTTAGAATATTCTATACAGATAAAGCCATTGGAAAATTAAATCTGTATTGGATGCATTTATTTTTCAAAGATTCTGTTCCATATAGGAAGACAAAAAGACATTGCTTTTAAAGCCCTTAAGTTTGGCATTTTTGTATTAGAAAACTGGTGTGGAATAATTTGGTGTCTATTGTAAATACTTAGGGTATGTCTACACAGGGTTCTTATTTCGAAACAACAGAGGTTGTTTCGAAATAAGAAGTGGCATGGCCACACAACGCACGGCCATTTCGAAAGAAGCAAACCGCTTCTTTCGAAATGGCCGTGCTGCTTTCGAAACAACCTAAACCTAGTTGGCTGTCGAAACAGGGTTGTTTCGAAACCAGAGGTTTCGAAACAGCCCTGTTCGGACATGTTGTTTCGGAACAAAGTGTTCCGAAACAACATGTCACCTTCCTCCCAGGGTGCTAAGCACCCTGGGAGGAAGGGCAGCCCCCCCTCAGCACCCTGGCCAAGGTGCTGAGGGGTGTCCGCGGGGAGAGGGGGGCGCGGAGCTGCGCTGCACGCCGCCGGTGCCTGAAGGGGACTGCAGACACCGTGCCTCACCTGGCGGGTGCCTGCAGCCCCCTGCAAGCACCCGCCAGGAGAGGGCAGCGGGGCACTTCACCCCAGGGGCTTTAAAGCCCCTGCTGCCCCCCAACCTGGAGGCGCGGCCCCAGCGCACGGCTGCAGCCCGCCGCTGCCGGGGCCGGAGTAAGCGTGGGCCGGAATCCCCGGCCTGACGCGCCGGCAGGGGGCGTGTCGGGGCATCCCT
>ML681996.1:18828546-18955302 GCA_007922195.1 Podocnemis expansa
GCACCCGCCAGCTGAGGCGCGGTGCCTGCAGTCCCTTGCAGGTACTGGCGGAGTGAGGCGCAGCCCTGCGCCTGACTCCGCCGGTGCCTGCAGCCCTCTGCAGGCACCCATGGGATGCAGTGCCCCTCTGCACTGCACCCTGTGGGTGCCTGCAGTCCCCTCCCCAGGCGAAATAGCAGGTCCACACTGTGGACCTGCTATTTCACTCCCTTATTTCACGGACATGGTTTTTCTCCAGCGAAATAAGTTGTTTCGAAATAACATATTATTTCGAAACAGCTTGTTTCGAAACGTGTTGTTTCGAAACAAGCACTCCCCGTGTAGACATAGCCTTACTGGTTCAGTAAAGGATTTTAAAATGCTGTGTTGCATTTCAGTTGAAAGGCTTGTTTTAGTTTAAGCACAAATTATTAGATTCAATGCAAATGTAACAGTGATATTCTGAGTGTGTGTTATGCAGGAAGTGAGACATTATACATGAGTGGTTTCTTACAGTATGTGCTAGCTGTTTACAATAAACAATCTGTCTCCCCTTGTCAAGGCCAGCTGAAGGGGCTGTGGTGCCCCAAGCCAGCTTTGGGTTTTGCACCCCCTTGCTCCGGCCGGCTCGCCCTGCCCCCAGGGCAGTAAACAGATGGTCCAGGGGTGGAGCGGGTCAGCCCAGAGGTGGGGCTTCCCTTTCCCACCCTTCCCCTGGGCTGACTGTTCCTCTCTAGGGGCAGGGAGGACCAGACCAGAGGCAAGGCCAGAAAGCAGAGCTTGCCCCATGGGCTGGCCTGTTCCACTCCCAGGGGCAGAGTGGCTGGCTTGGGGAGAGGCAAAAGTGTGGTTCCACCTTCTGACCCCACTTGCCTTGACCCCTGTGTGACACCAAGGACACCCCTAAGGTAGTGGTGCCCAAAGCTGCTGCCTTATTTGCTTATAGGTTGAGCTGGCCCTGCCCCTTTCATTTTGCTGTGACACTGAGAGTTTCTGTTCCAGACTTGAATGAGAACTCTCTGTGGCTCAGGAGATTGTCTCTCCCACCAACAGGAGTTAACCCCCAGAAAGATATTGCCTCATGCATTTGGTTTCTCTAATGATCAGCATTCTGGTCTTAACATTTAAGTTCTAGCTTTGGTTTTAAAATAAAGAATATTTAAGTATTTGAACTAGTCAGTTTCTAGTTTGCATACAATCCAACCATTTTAGTCAACTTCAGTTCATTGACCACATTTACAACTAACTTTACTGAATGTCCCTGAGTGTCCCTTAAATATAGATCTCTGGTTAAATCTCCAATGAATTATATAACCTTCCAGAGATGACCTGTTCCTGCTGATAGTGTGAGGGGGAGCAAAAGGAGAGTACTCAGCTTCAGCATTGTTACTGAGCATGTTCGTTCCATGTGAGCATGCTCAGTAGAAGACAAACAGCAAAACTGGGAAGTCCCTGTGACCCCACATGCCTGTTTCTCCTGCCTTCATACATCAGCTCTATAAGCTTGTAGTTACTCAAAAGAACAATTAAATGGTAGTACACATGAACTTAGTTCTGAATTACCATTCAGACTAAGTCATAAAGATATACCATTACATTTATAAGAAGATAGTATATTGTGTTTTAATTACTTATTAATTATACTAATACAAGTTCTCCTTCCATCTTTTCAAAGGTTCCAATAGGGCAGCCATGTTACTGTCGTTCAGTAAAACAAACAAGGAGCCCCGTGGCACTTAAAGACTAACAAATTTACTTATTGCATAAGCTTTCATGGAAGAAAATCTGACTTCATCAGACACTTTGAAGATGGGGGAATTTACAGAATGGGAGGAAAGTCTAAGTCATGGGCACAGGTCACACTGTAACAGCAAATCAAAACAGTTGTAAATATTCAAACACTGGGGACTAGCAGACTGATGAAGATGAGGTCAAATCACCTGTTGCAAAGAGAGAAAAATCTAAAGTTCCTATTAAGCCCTGAAGCAGTGCAATCAATTTTGCAAATAAATTCAATCCCCACAAGCTTCTCTTTGAAGCCTTGATCTGGTATTCATCTGACTGAGCACTGCAACAGCAAATTGTCTATGTGATCAGGAAGATTGAAATGCCCACCCAATGGTTTTAGAATGTTGTGGTTTCTGATGTCAGATTTGTGTGTATTGATTCTTTTGCTCAGAGACTTTCCTGTTTTTCCAATATTTAAGGCAGAGGGGCATTTCTAGCATGATAGCATTAATCACAATAGCATAAATCACAATGGCATAAATGGCATAAATCATAAATGGCACGATGGCATAAATCATAAATCACAATTAAAATCACTTAATAAACTCTCCTGTACAACAGTCAAGAGCAAACTCTCTTTAAGAAAAATGAAGGAAGGGCTGAGTTGCCCTGCAGCCAAGACTTTGGACTTCATGTTCTGTTTCATCAGCAGGCACTTGACTCATGCAGTATACTGTGAAATTAGATGTGTTCCAGTGTTCTGAAATGGAAAGCTCACACATTGCATCTAGCACCCCTGCAAGATGATTATACGCTCCTCCAAACAGTTATAAACAAGACTCAGAGCATGCCAAAACAATGTTAATTTACTAGCAAGAAATGTATAATAATGAAAAGCTAAACCAGAAATGTATTTTTTTCTCATTCCTTTGTCGTTATGTTTAAGGTCTCATTTTGTTCTGACAGTTTCCTCAAAGCAGTTATAGCATAACACTAAGTGTACCTTATAGTCACAGAGCCATTAGATTGAATTCAGCAAGGGACCTACATTATCAGGTCAATGCCTATCACTTATACAGTAATTTGTTTTCACTCTTGATTTCCCCTTTTACCAAGTTTCCTCTGCCTTTCCTTTTTTGCTCATTTCCCTTGACATCCCTCTGCTGCTGACATAGCAACATGTATGCAACTAAGGTCTATAAAAAGGAATAGATCTCTTTCAAAAGTGAAATCTCCCATGTTGTTCGTTATGTCAAGATAAAAATAATAAAAAAACTCACCAGTTAATGATTTACAATAAAGGTTAGAGGTTTTTTTTTTATCCAAATTAATACTGCTAAAGACTAAATCAGAATCTTTAGTGAAGAGAAGTGATTTTGACTAGAATATAATTGCTCTGAACTTTTTAGTGTAGAACACTGAAATAAGTATTTGTTACAACATTACTAGAAATGCCTTGTTTGCAAAATTTAAAAAGAAGCCATTTTTTTAAACTGGAGAATGATTATACAAATATATTACAAAAAATTGTTACTAAAATGTTGTAATTCAGAAACAGTGTGATTGTTGTATAAATGCACAAACCTAAATCCTGCTTTTCAATAAGCATATGCGTCTCCCATTGACACTGACAGGGTTTACATACACAAAAACCTAATGTTAGAATTCACTCATCAAAATGTTAAATGTTACATTGTAGCTGACTGTGTTTTATTGATCATGACCATCAGCCAACAGGCCATATTTGTCATAGAAATAATAAGGGGATATATTACATATAAATCATTTCCATCAATTTGCCAATGTGACACTATATCTGAAAGAAAGTACTGGCCCAAGGGTTTTTGGTGCCCTAGGCGAATTAGTACTTTGGTGCCCCCATCAGAGGCAATAGATAGATATAGATATTAAATTGAGAAAAAAATCACTTCCATCTAATTTGGCACCCCTTAAACTCTGGCACCCTAAGTGATCTCCTAGTTCACCTATATGGTTGGGCTGGCCCTGGTGAAAGGAACACTTCAGAACCCCCATATTCACCAGTGTTATGTAATTATTATATGCGTCATACAAAGCATGCCTTTTGAGGTAGCATTTTAAAAGTCTTGATCCGCTGAACATTAATATCTTGCTGGTTTCTGTTTGCTATCACTGTATGCAAAGTTATAATAAGTTCTGCTATGTGTGTACTACTGAAAGATGTAGTGAAGTAGGAAACACCCAAACCAACTTTTCAGATGCAAAATGGAGTAGCCAGATATATTGAGATACCATTAAAGAGGAACCCAGCACCCTAATGCCCATCCCTAGAGACAGAGCAAGCACCTATACAGTAGACATGGCTTGACCTCCCCATATCACATGCATGAACTTTCCTAGCAAGTTGGAAGAAGCTTGCTAGAAAATTTCACAGTGAACTTCACTCTTTTCTGCTTATCATCTAGCTTTTGCATTACTTGAATGGGAAAAGCTTTTGTTTCTGCTTACCTTGCTGAGTCACCGAAGTGTTGTTACAAAGACTGCAGTAGACCTTGACAGATTATTTAAGTTCACTTTAGCCTGACAGACTCTTTTGGGGCTTTGGAACAAGAACTTCCATAACTTCAGCAAAGAATCTTTTGACTTCTATTAGTTTTAGGGAAGTTATAATAGAGTATGAACTTTTTAACTTTACCCTACCATTGTCATGTTAGAAGTATCTTGTTCAATTTTGATTTGCCAATCAGTTTTAAATAAATTTTTGGAATGGTCTTTTCCTATCTAGTGTATAAATGACTAATTCTTCTGCAAAACAATCTGTCTTCCAGAATGAAGTCCAAAAAAGAGCAAAAAAAGGTCTTAGGACCTTCCTTAGGATATATATATAGCCAGAGTTTTGTTTAATATATTTAATGGTTGTTATAGTGAAATTAACTTCTTATATTATGAATTAAAGACTAAGAAAAGAAAATGTATTTGCAATGGTTAAGAACTGCATAAATCTGAAGAGTTTACTAGTGGTATATGCATCCTTTATTTAGAGAATATGATCTCCACTGGTGATGCAGTGTAATCTCAAAGTAATTTGGAGCTAATCTTTGTCTTGAGTGTTATCAATTCAGGCTCAACCAGAAGTCCCTCCATTTCTATCAAATTCAGACTTCACCACAGTCATTCATACTTTGAAACCTCCTGGACTACAAGACTGTAATGTGTTGCTTTTTGAATTCTCCTTGATGTTAACATGGAGGATTAAATAACAGTAGAGCATGGCTGCTCATTTACTTTAAATATTGGAATGAGATAGTCAAGCAGGCCAGTTATCAATAATGGACACTGGCTCATCTTATGTTACAGGCATTATTGGAGGTTATAACATCTTTTATAAACTATCGGTAGGTCTAAAGTACTTGAGAGGTTGTCTGTTCTCCAACAGTCACAGTTGTGTATTTCTTCTTTGAGTGGTTGACAATCAGTCAGGTTGGCTTAATCCGGCCCAAAGAAAGCAAAACTATCTATAATAATATTTTAAGATGTTCATCTTTCAATTTTTAAACAGAAATATTTTATTATGAAATTTGACATGTTTCATGATTTGCTTACTTCAGATAGGCCCCTTTTCCAGTCACAATGAGTCAATTTCAAACAATCCAAGACAAAAAGGTTTCAAAATCCAAGCTTGTAAAATTAATCTGCTTGAAACTGAAAATTCCAAATTTTACATTTTTTCAGTGTGAATATAGACATTTCAGAGAAAATAAAAGAACCTAAAAACAAAATATAGTTTCATGTAGAATTACCCAAGAAGAATTTGGTGAAAATGTGAGTAGTTGAAAGCATTCCACAGTTACACGCAGATCTAATAATAAAATTCTGATAATTTGATTGCTGGCAGAATAATGTATGCCATGCTTCTGTTTATATCACACTGGAGATTGTGGTTGTTCAGCCATGTCTCTGTTATTTATATGTCAGAGGAGAAGTTCACATAGAAATTCTTAATCCTCTCTGAAGAAGACACTTTCCTACAGTTTTGGAATTCCAGATCTCCAAATAACTTTCAAAATGTTCTTTGGACTATGTGTTGTCTTTACTGTATTTCTCTTCTCCTTCTGCTCCTTCCCTGCCATTTTTCTCACTATAAAAAATAGTATTTGTTTATATATGTATTATCTGTTTCTATCATCACAATATACTACTTGGACTTCTGCCTCTTGGTTTATTCACTCAGGAAAAAGATTATTGCTTTATAAAACAGCTCAGCACTTCTAGATGCTGCTTTAGTCTGTTATGTCTATGATCAACAGATTAATGATTCCCTAGGAAAGCATTGACATGGCAGACTATAATGGCTCTGGAAAAGAGATACTATTATCTTTCACATGAATTGTCAGCTGATAACAGAAGTAGATCATCTAGCCATTGAGATTGCATTGGGAAAACAATAGTGATTCAAACAAAAGTATAACTAACCTAAAAGTTGATAGGAATTCTGTGGCAGCATCAAATTGAAGATGTGACAGCCCCAATATTCTTACACAGTTTTAACTCACATACTTACTCTGTTTACCTAACCCTGATGTATGGGCAAGTTTTCAAAAGTTCTGTGTGCTTCTTCTGGACACTCATTACTTTTGAAAGTTTGGCTAATAGTATTCATAACTTTCTATCCTGAACTGTTGGGCCAAGGTTATGTAGTCTGGGATATACATAAAATAATTCCATTATACCATGACTGAACATTTACCAAGAGTCAAACAATGTTATCAGGTATGCGGGTATTTTCCCTTTATATTGAGTGTCAGATTATGATCAGTTCTTATATAAACAGTGAAAGAAGTGGGTATAATACAGAGTTCCTAAGCCTTCTCCATGTACCCCAGGGACCTATTACATTTACAGTTTCTATCGTCTCCTCATTGATGGGGAAAAGAACATGACTCTATGGGAGACACCAAACCCGCCCACCAACTAATAAAATAGGTTAGTATATTGGTTACCTTTCCATATCTGTCACCAAAATTGTTGAATGGATAGGACACTAGAGCTTATCCTCCAAATAAATTGTTCCTTGTTTTATTTTATTTATTAAACAACAACATGTGTCACTTGGGGATTTCCACAGGTGGAGCTAAGCTCCAGGTCCTTTCCCAAATTAAAGCCAACAAAACCAGGCCAAAGTCAGAATAATGTAAGGCATTTAGGATTCTTCTTCTCTTTCTTAGGATGCTGTTCACAGTTTTACTAAAATAAAGACCACAATCCAGGATTCGGATGCATGGACTCAGGAATCACAGGTAAACAGACTGTTTCCTTTGATGTGGGGGCTGCTGTGATGTTGTGCCACAGGCTCCTAGATTCTGCACACTACATCACCTAACCATCTCTAGGGTAGATACCCCCAAACTGTCCGAGTTGCTGTATTTTATATACATCTGTTGCTGAGCTGATTACAGTTTCTTCCCCTTTTACCTTCCCATCTTTTTCCCAACAGGGCAGGAATAATTGGGAAAGAAGAAGACACTCAATATGGATACAAAGTCATTCTTTTTAACTTTTCAAAAGGATAATTACCATTCTGTAGTCTATACATTAATGGCAACAATCATCAAAGGGGAATTCTTGTAACACAGACATGGGTATATTGTTACCAAAAGTGATTTTTTCCTGCAATAAACACATGGGCACAGGATACCACAAACAGAGCAGGGAAGATGCAGAAACAGAGCTCCATCTTCCAAGGAAGTTGAGTGGCTGACCAGAGAAAGCAACACCTGAATTCTTGTATTGGTGGCACAGCTGGTGGACTTTCTCTAGGAAGTTGTTCCACAGAAAACATTGTTTAACAGGGATTTTTAAGTTTTAATTCAGGATATTAGAATACCTAACATTATTTATGGCCACATATAAAGGACCTTAAAGTCATTGGAAAGATTCCCAGTGATATCAATGAGCTCTGGCTCAGAGTTTTCATATTTACTTTGTTGCTTGAAGAAATTTTTGTTTGTGTGTTCTGTTTGGGGAGGAAAATCATTTCATGACCCAGAGAAAGTATTTCATAAGATTGAATGCATGGAGATTGTCCCGGAAGAATCTAGGATGTTTGCTCCTGTCATACCTACACTGCAAATGAAATCTTTATTGCCTAGGACCCACATCCCATGGGGAGTCAGACACCTAAAGACCCTTTGGTATTTGGGACTGTATTTCTAAGTACTTCATAACTGGGTAAACAGAAAGGTCTATTATTTGCTTAAGACAGCACTTATGCACATATGTGAGATTTTACTTACACAGCTACAGTCAGTAAAGGAAATAGGTCTACTTGCATGAGTAAGCAGTTAAAGTAATCATGTAATTAAGATTGAACAACCCATCCAGAAAATTAGCCCTGGAGAATTCAGGTGAGTACTGCAGAAGGATTCTAGAAGGTATGATTGGAAAATTCCAAAACTTGCACAGCAGAAATCTTGTTGCATGATTATGTTGAAAATTACAGTATCATCTTCTCTGTTGCTTGTGTGCACTGTAAAGGAGCACCCACCTCTTACCAGCTCAGTGTAGCATCACAGTCCTTTTCTTACCCCCGAAGTCCTCTGCAAGCTGCCTGATAACTTTGGCTGACCTTTAGTGGCTTTCTGGCCAAGTAACAAATTACAAAGTTAATGCCTTCCAGGTATAAAAAAGTCAAATAAATAGTCTATTACTCCACACTATGGCCTTCAGCCCCTGTTTTGGGACCTCAGAAAATCACTCCTTTGTTCAGATTTCCAGCTAAGACCTGTCACCTTGAGATTTACATGACTTTACCCATGGCTGAGAGGGAATCCATCCACTACTCTGGGTTCCAGCCCAGAGACCTACAAACAACAGACACATATAGCTCAATTCACTTTGTTGCTACTTCTTCCCTAGCCCTCCTCTTGCTTGACCCCTTTGCTTCACTCTTTATTTCAGGGTTCAGATACTTAGGTCTTCGCCTTGAAAATTCAGCTATGTAAAATGCAGCCAAAAAAACAAACTCTGTCTAGCCCTCAACTTCCTTTAGCAAAAACAGTGCAATCTACTTTCTTTCTCTGTTCCCAGTTAGGAACTATACTGTGTTTTGGGTTCCAGGTTCTTTTATTTGGCCCTGCTAGGTTCTGATTGGCTGTTGCTAGCTCTTCCAGCCCTTGGAGTACTGGGTCCATCTAACTTCCAAGAAGGTTGCTTCAGTGACATCTCTTTAAGTAAGCATGAAGGACCCATCCTTACTGATCTTCTTGTCCCAGACTGCTGTTTTTGGAGGCTGGATGTAGTAGTATGCCAGGGTTTCTGGCAAGAAGCCATAGAATGTAATACACTTTCATATGCACCAGCAGAAGAGATACAGAAATGCTGCCTGCCTAACATTAAGACTCAGACTTTTCTCAGAGCTTCCAAAATCTCAAAACTTTTATCAGCATAACATTTTCTTATCCAAATGCCAGAGAAACTCAAGAGGGAGAAGGGCAGCAGGAAGATTTTTCAGGTCTGATGTGTTGTTGATATAAAGGAGTCAAAGTCAGCCTGGAATTTCAGCCAGCTGCTGCCAGTAGTTATAAACAGGGAGAGAAGATCAAGTGTCAAGCAGAGGGATAGCTTCTGTGCACAAATACCTTGAGATCAGCGCATTTTTTTCCAGATTTTTCTACAGTTCCTCAGGGTAACACAATTCTGGTTGTTTGTTCTACATCCACATTTGCACTGCCCCTCGTACAGAAGAGTGCAGTGGATTTCTCCCACCAGTAAGCCAGGAGGTTTTTACAAAAGAGAAGGTCAGGGGAAAGATTAAAATTCTTATTTTCAGTCCCTTGACTCAGAATATTTGTTCTCCGTGTTATGGGATTAAAGCAAACTCAAAGGTGCAAAAAGTTGAAATGTACAAGCCACGAACAAATAAAAGGAAGTTAGTTTTTATAGTCTGGGGAAAAAAAAACAACCTACCCACTCACCCCACTGATTGCTTGTGACTGTTAAAAACACAAAGGTGGGAGCGATGTCATTTAAAGTGTAAATACAATCTGAAAAGTTACCCCAAAAAAATTGCATTTTTTTTTTTTGTCAGTGAATTGCATTTCCACTGATCAGAAGTGGAGACAGCTTCTGAGGCCAGGGGGAGGGGAAAGATCTGAACTGGAGAACCTGACACAGTGTTCCATGCATCTAATTTCCTTTCCTTTCTTACTTTCCTCCACTCCTTCCATTCAGCCTGTGTAGATCTGCTTTTTGTTTTCCTCATGCCGGGAGCAAGAGGGAGAATCACAAGTAAGTCACCCATGCTCTAGAACTTGTCCCAAGCACTGCTGCTGCCATTAGGTATGTCTACACTATGGGTTTAAGCAGACTTAAAGCCCCTTAAGTCGACTTAAACAAAGCCCTGCCCACACTGAGAAGGTATTAAGTCAATTTAAGTGTTTGCTTAAGTCAGCTTAATAACTCTCACTCGTAAAGTCAACTTAGCAGTTAAGTTGACTTTACTATGTCAATTTAAGCCAATGTAGCATGGGAGTTGGCTTAAGTCAATTTAATTGGCCTCCTAGCTATCTGAAACATGGGTATTTGTGCTGGAGAAAAGGCACAACACAGATGGGAGCATTCCAAGCTGGGTGTAACACATCAAACCCCTCCCTGTCTTAGCCCCAGCCCCTCAGCCCACGTCGCCCTCCCCCAACCTGATCTGGCATCTCTCCCCATCTCAGCCTGACCCTGTATCAATCCCCTTCTCAGCCCGACCCCACATGTGTCCCCTTTCTTCAGCCCAACCGTGCATCTCTCCCCCATCAGCCTGACCCCGCATCTCCCCCCTCTCAGCACAACTCTGCGTGTCTCCCTTTCTCAGCCAAACCCCATGTGTCCGCTCTTCTCCAGCCCAACCCTCCTTGTCTTTCCCAATACCCTTCTCCAGCCCAACCCTGCGTGTCTCTTCCTTTGCCCTTCTCCAGCCAGATCCCCTGTGTTGCTCCCCTTGCACTTCTCCAGCTTGAACTTGCATGTCTCCCCTTCTTCAGCCAGCCACCATGTGTCTCCCCTTCTCGTCCTGACCCTGCATGTCTCTCTCCCCTTCTCAGCCCAGCCTCCCTGATATTGTTGTAAAACAAGCAATACGCCCTGTGGCACTTTTTAAGGCTAACAAACTTATTGATTGAATGAGCTTTCATGGGAGAAAATCCCACTTCTCCAGATCATTTGAAGATGGAGGAACTCACAGAATGGGAGGAAAATAAATGCAGGGGAATGTAAGACATAGGATCAGGTCACACTGTAACAGCCAATCAAGCCAGTTGTTAAGATTCAAAAACTAGGAAACAGCACAAGAAAGAAAGAAAAAGAAAAATTGCTATTCCTTTAGATTAGATTGTGTGAAAGCAAAATATAATCATGGCTATGGATTCTTTTTCCCATTACAACAGGTGATTTGACTTCACCTTCCTCTATGTGCTGTTTCCCAGTGTTTGAATCGTAACAACTGCTACACCCGGCACCTGCACTAGTAGCAGGGGCATCACTGTGCGGGGGCCAGCAGTGCATGGGCCCTTAATTTCTGGCCAATGGTACAGCCAGAAGGTGCTTGATCCAGCTCTGGGCCACTTGGGGCAAGCAGTGGAGGCTCAGAGACAGATCCTGCCCCTTGCCAGCAGCAGCAGGGGCCCAATCCAGCTTCAAGCCTCCTGCAAGAGGCTTGGAGTCAGAGATGGTCCCTGCCATCTTTCACAAGTGGCAGAAGCCATCTTCGATTGGCAGCCACTCAGAAATGGCTATTGCTGCTTATAAAAAGTGGCATGGACTGTCTCCAGCTCCATGCCTCTTGCAAGAGGCTTGAAGTCAGATTGAGCCCCTGCTGCTGCTGGCAAGCGGCAGTGGTTGGATTGGGCCCTGGAGAAGGTTCAGGGCCATGTGTGGAGGGGTGGATCCTGGGTCTTTAACCCCTCCCCCCCAGTAACATCCCTATCTGGCAGTTGTCCTGTGGCAGCTGGTCCAGAGCCGGAGAAGTCTGACCAGTACATGGAGGGTTAGGAGTGCTGTGCTGACACACTGCTGGGCCATGTCGGGCTCCCTGACCTTCCTGGGCTCCCTGTTGCCACACAGAGTATGAAAGGTGGTGTGGTCACTCACTTACTGTAGTAAAGGAGTGGCCGGAAAAGAGGGGCACCTCTGTTGTGGTGCACTGTGGACCAGCTACCCACAATGCATCACTCCTAGGGTGACTTAGCAGCTTCCACTGTGGATGTGGGCAAGTTTCCTGGCATTCTGAGTGTGGACACTGTAAGCCAACTTAATAAGGTCTACTTTAAGCCATCTTTATTAAAGTAGCTTAATGAAGCCCTGTAGTGTAGGCATACCGATAGGCAGTTGTTGGTGCTACAGGGACCAGGTGATTGCCTCCCATTTGTAGGAGTGGAGTATGAAATTTGCTTCTGACTTAGGGTAGCTGTTGCAATTATCCTGGATCACCTCTACTTTTTCCATTCTTAATCTAGGTGCTGGTTATGTGGAGATAAGAGGAGCTAAATTGATCATACATTTTGGGATCTAAAGGGATTTATCCCATATAGTAAAATTTACAAACTGCTGATTAGGTTTTTTACCTTCCATCCAGCACCCAAGTATTGTTTGGAGAGTGGGTTAAATTACAATCATCATAATTTTGGTAGGTTCCAAGATAAATCAGTTGATTAGGTAGTACCCAAATGAGTTCCTTTTTACCCAATGGGTGCTTGGGGATTGATGCTGAGCACAGTAATGTCTGGTAAGCAAGTCTCTCTCTATGCATTATGATGCTTTTAGCTCACTCATCATTTTATCCTTCCTACCTCCGGTGTGAAGGAGGGGAGCCAGTCAGAATCCAACCAGTCTGTCTACATGAGGTTAGAGTTGAAAGGCATGGCTGCTGCTGGCCAAGGTCAGCTGACTTGGGCTCGTGGGGTTCAGACTCTGAGGTGAAAAATTTCTCTGTAGGTATTCGAGGTTTAGGACCTTTTATTCCTGGGTAGATATACCCAAGTCAAGAGCTGAATCATATCAATAATGAAGAGACAAAGGGAAGTTAAATTGTACAGCTCAGGAAAAAAGAAATATACTCCTGAAATAGGATCCCTTTTTTATCAGGTGGGCCTGAGATTAGAGGAGAAAAGGTAGAGGAGGACATAGCTTTCACACTCACCTCAGGTTCATAGTATACAGTGGTTACATGTCACAGGATTTAAATAAAGTACTGGGTTCTGCATTTAACCATATTATGGTGTTTGTCTTACGGTTTCCTGCTTCACATACATGTGTTTAGTGTAAATGCGCCCCCTCAACTTACTCTGTGGACAAGATTTAAAATTCAGATTTCCATTTTAGTCTGTATACAGCAAAAACAATGAGAGTTGAAAGACTAACATTTCTTCAGGCATAAGATTTCATGGGCTCCAACCCACTTCATCAGTCTAAACTGATACAACTCACATCTTATTCTGACCCCTCACTATGCAAATTGAACATTTCACTTACTGGCACGTTATTTAAACTCTTTTGCTTATCACTTCTGCATTTGGACCTGAGATCCGAAAGTTAAGCTTTGTTCTTCATGGCTTAGACTCTTTTAACAATAACTCAGTGTATTATAGGAAGATGCACAAAGCAATGAAGAGTTAAGAAGATACTGATTTTATGTGGTATATTTTCTGATTAAAACTACATATTAAGGTGATTAGACACAGGGAGAATTTCAAGTAGTCCTACCTGAAACTAGGAAAGTGAAAATATAAGTGATCTATTTGGAAAATATCTTAGCTTTAAGATCGATTAGAAAATGGAGTGATTTCCAAGGTGAGTCACTTTGTTGCCATTAAGAGAAAGCACTCTATACAAGATAAACTGCTTCAGAGTTTAGTATGGCAGAGAAACCTGAACTGTGGCAGTGGGTGACCCATGCATTATTTGTCATCCACACTGTTGCCTCTTGTCATGCTATTAAGAAGTATACAAAAAAGAAAAGAGAGAGAGAGAGAGAGAGAGAGAGAGAGAGAGACTAATATGTGCTCTTTGAAGGAAGATACAAAAAGTTGAAGATTGATATTATACGTTCCATTAGACACTTCAGAGTACTACATAATGCATGTGAGATATGTATTAACAGAGATATAAAACATGCTCTGTAATGTTGAAATATTTTAATTACAAAATGGTGTTAGAAGACTGGGCAAATATTGAAACTCCTTAATCACTTATTTTAAATAATATAAAAATGCAGCAAAAATGCTGAGATTTCTGAATAATTATGTTTCTGAATATCATACCAATATCTGCAAGAGCCAAAAATAGCTACTTAGAAGCTATATTCCATTAGTATTAATAATAAACAATACTAACATCACCTAAGGCATGATGAAAAGCCCGCTGAAATCAATGAGAATCTTTCCATTTACTTTAGTGTCTTCTTGATCAGGATGCTAATATATGCTTCTTAATAGCAGTGAGATACTAAGGAATTCATTTCTGTAGGTGAGGTCACAGGGTTTTTTTGTTTGTTTGTTTATGTGTTTGTTTGATTTTTAAATCTTATAAATTCATTGTACTCACACTATGGAGAAATTCTCTAAATACATTTATAACACATCTAAGTTATAAAACTAAATTTCTGTACCTAAATTCTGCATTTAGTTACACAATCTCAGCAGTCATTGGATCTGCTCAGTACTTTAACCTATGTAGCCTTAGGCAGAATGGGTATGTCTACACAGTGGCTATGTCTACACTGTGTGTTTAACTCGACTTAAGGGCCCTTAAGTCAACTTAAACAAAGCCCTGTCTACACTGCAGGGCAATAAAGTCAACTTTAACATCAGGTAAAGTCGACTTTATTACTGCTGCTTATAAAGTTGACTTTACAGTTAAGTCGACTTTATTAAGTCGACTTAAGGCAATGTGGAGCAGAAGTTGCCTTATGTCAACTTAATTGGCCTCCCAACCACAGAAAACATGGGGATGGAGGCTGGGTAGAAGGCACAACACAGCTGGGAATGTTCCCAGCTGTGTGGACCACAGCCAAACTCCTCATGTTCCCTGACTGATCTCCCCTGTTCTGAGCTGGACGGGGCATCACAGCCCAACCTGGCATTTCCCCCGTTCTCAGCCTGCTCTGCATGTCTTCCCCATTCTTAGCCTGACCCCACATGTCTCCCCTGTCCTTTGCCCAACCCCGCACGTCTCTCCCGTTCTTTGCCTGCCCTGCATGTCTCCCCCATTCTCAGCCCGACCCTGCCTGTCTCACTCCTTCTCTGCCCAAAACCATGTGTCTCCCCCTTCTCTACCCAAATCTGTGTGTCTCCCCTTGGCCTTCTCAGCCCAATCCTCGGTGTCTCCCCCTTCTCTGCCCAAACCCCTGTCTCCCCCTTTCCCTTTACAGCCTGACCCTCCCTGTCTCTCCCCCTCTCCGACCAACCCTGTGTGTCTCCCCTTCTCAAAGGACCCCCCCTGATATTGTTGTAAAACAAACAAAGAGTCCAGAGGCACCGTTTAAGACTAACAAATTTATTTATTGGATGAGCTTTCCGGGGAGAAAAATCCCATTTCATCAGAGAGCTTGAAGATTGTAGAATTTACAGAATGGTAGGAAATAAATGCAGGGGAGTGTAAGACATAGGATCAGGTCACACTCTAACAGCAAATCAAAGCAGTTGTTAAGATTCAAACACTGGGAAATAGCACACGGAAAGAAAGAAAGAAAGAAAGAAAGAAAGAAAGAAAGAAAGAAAGAAAGAAAGAAAGAAAGAAAGTTGCTATTTCTTTTAGATTAGATTGTGTGAAAGCAGGATTAAATCCTGACTATGTATTTTTTCCCCATTATAACAGGTGATTTGACGTCACCTTCCTCTGTGTGCTGTTTCCTGGTGTTTAAGTCCTAACTACTGCTGCGCCCTGCCTCTGAGCTGGCAGTTGCCCTTTAGCACCTGTTCCAGAGCCAGAGGAGTCAGAGCAACACAGGGAAGGTGTGGAGTGCTGTGCTGGCACATCGCTGGGCTACATCAGGCTCCCTGGCCTCCCTGTTGCCACACACAGTATGGAGAGTGGTGTGGTCACTCACTTCCTGTAGTAAAGGGGTGGCTGGAAAAGAGGGGTACCTCTGCTGTGGTGCACTGTGGGTCAGGTACTCACAATGCACCAGTCCTAGGATGACCTAGCAGCTGCAAGTATGGATGTGGGCAGTCTCCTGGTATTTTGAGTGTGGACATGCTAAGTTGGCTTAATAAAGTCTACTTTAAGCAGACCTTATTAAGTCAGCTTAACTGAGCCCTGTAGTGTAGACATAGCCAATGTGTTCCCTTGAGGAGTACGGCTCTCCAGGATATACCCAAAGTGCCAGAAATTTTATATGAATTGCACAGGTCAGATTAAATTATAGCATTAATTTCTAATTTTTCCAACAAAACAAGCAGATCTCCCAACTTAAGAGAAAAGTAAAAATAATAACCAAACTGCATATGGCTATTAGCTATGCCTTACCGTACAAGGGTGGACTCACTGATGGCACATCCACTCATGGCTGGGCATGGCATAGCAGTGGTTTTTTTTTTTACCTAGTCAAGCACCCCACTGCATGGCCACACTGGCCCTGTGGATGGTTTGTTTCTTCTTGTGGTTCAGCCATCTGACCAGTTCACATTTTAGTTTGACCAATAAAGCCAACTTCAAGAGACCAAAAATCATGAATCAGATCCTAAAAAATCATCAAATTGGTCCCACAATTTCTGAAATTTTAAAAACATCATCAAATCACATTTTTTAGTCTTTTGACTTTTTAACTTTGCTTTACTCTTTTAGCTATGTTTCTTATAATTTCAGGTTGAAAAGTAAAACTTGAATGAGTACAATAGGCATGCTTCTATCTAGCTGCTCAGAGGGTGATTCCACTTACCCACTCCTCATCTCTAAGATAGGAAATATATGGTAATTATTCTGTTACTGTCTCTACTTCCCTACTAAAGTCTCTCCCTTTTGGGGTTTCTCCCCTTCCCTTGATCTGGCAGCATCACCTCCCTGACTCTCTGCCTCCCCCATCTTTCCATCTTCCAATTCCTATGGGATTTTTCCCTTTCCTGGATTCAGCAGCACCTCTTCCCTAATTCCTCCACCACCATCCACTCACTCACCCAGCTTCTACTCTGTCCAGATTCCAAACAGAGTGGATGTCCAATGGTACTGGGAGAAGCAAAGTGTTGCTCCTGGTCCTAGGGTGTGAAGCATGAAAATCCCATGATTCACAGTCAATTTGCAAGAACTGGCAATACTGTAATACCAAGTTCCTCTGGCTGTTCTTCAGGGACTCCATTTACTCATCATTGCACCCAGTTTGGGGAAGCTACCCTTCCTTCTCCGATTACTATTCTCTGTACTTCACTTAGCCTCCATTCTTCCCACTTCACTCTGCCCCTCATTCTTATGCAACTCCTAAATCTGTCTCCTGTTCCACACAGGGAAAATGTGTGACCTGCCAGCCTTCAAGAATTTTTTCATACAACAGGTATAACAACATGAACCCCCACCCCACAGTTGGGATAAGATCACAAGAGATAGCAATAACTGTAGCCCCACCCTTCTAAGGTAAAAGGAAGTCAAACAGAAGAAGTACAGTATCCTTCAGCCTCATCTCTTGGCCCACAACCTTCTCTCAGGGTTGCTCTATTGCCCTTTTAGGGGCTTTCTGCCACCTTCTCTTATACCTAATAGGATAATCCAGGCCTATCATACTGGATTCCAGTACAGGAAACCTATGAGTATCTGCCAAGATCTGTTTTTTTCTAGACTTCTTGCTCCTGTCTCTGTCAAGAACTGTGATGGGGATGGTGAGGCCCAGTGGTTTGAATCAGAGCAGTCAGTCCTAGTAGGCAGAGCCAGAAGCAGGAATTCAGGGTGGTATAAGAGTGAGTCTGGGACAAGAGTAGGAGCATGAACAAAGGAAGAACAAGACTGGAGCAGGCTAAGGCTGAGGGGTCTGTTATCACTGTTAGGCAGCAACAAGTTCCAAGTCCTGCAGAGACACCAAGCAGGTTGAGCTACTGTTCCCCTTTGCAGCTTATATATCTGATCTGAGAGTCACAAGACACACAAATGTGTCTTATGATTTTGTTGTATACATAACCATTTATTTTCAATATTTCTATTTGCTTGTACTTGAATCTCTATGCTTTGGTTAATGTACTTACACTTATCTTTACTACAGACATATCTAAGTGCTGTGTGTTAAAGGGAAGGGTGATCTGAGATGGAACAGATAAGGTGGGGGTATAGTGTATCTTTAAAAACAGCAAATCTGTGTGCACTGAAATCTTCCAGTAGGAAGATGCTGGATGCTCAAGGCTGAAATTCAGGAGGTTCAAGGTTAGGAATGTGCCTGTCTCAAATCTGTAGGCAAACAATAGGGCCTTCTAGTCTTTCAGGGGAAGGCTTGTGTTGCTGTGGATGATGGAGTTAAGTGGCTGACCCGCAAATGGTGCAGACAAGGTTTCCTCACACTAAGGGCAAATTGTAGTGAATGCCTCAAAACCCTGCATATCCCTGGGAAGCATCACATCCAGGCTCTCAGAAAAGAGAGGAACCAATGGGAAGTTTGGGAATGGGAACTTTTATTCATTTGGTTCTAGAATACTACCAGAGGGAGACATGTTTATAGTTCCGCCAGGATTCAGTGTCTTGAATGAAATCATATGATTTCTCTGTGGGCATCTGTCAGTAAGCAGATTTTATTTTTCTAGAGTATCTGCACACTGAGAAGAGAGACAATATCAAGGACTGCTATCTATTTGAGATATTAAGGGCAGCAGGCCCTCTGAGAGTGAGCCTATTTGGAAAGCTGGGTGATGAGTGGCCGCAAGCCCTCCCACATCTAAGACCTCTCCCCCAGACTGATGGGGTGGCACTGGACCCAGGTCCAACTGAAGGCAGGGGACAACTAATGAGAAACCAGAGATGGGTGTGAGGTCATAGGTATAAAAACCAGGGATTTAGAGGGGAACACTGAGCAGAGAACCATGGACAGCACCCACTGCTTCCGGAAAGCTTTGAGGGAGCCAGCAGATGCAGCCCACAAGAACTCTGCCCGAAGGCATGAATGGATGAGGGAGTGGAAATAGGCCCCAGAGTCACAGGCCCCTCCCTTGGCCAACCTCCTCTCTCTGGTCTTAGAGATGGCAAGTTTTGCATAAGGCAGGAAGAGGTTGGCGAGGAGGTCCCGTGACTTTGTGGAGCCACAGATGGGGAGTGCATTACAAAAGAATGTGTGGGGAGAAATGCAGCCAGAACCTCAATAAGAGGTTCTAGAGGAGCCAGAAGAGGGGCTGAAACCTGACGCACTCCAGGTACATGTGCACCAGTGTGTCCCTCTCGCTGCAGAAGGGGCAGGTGTTGGGGTACAGGGTGAACTGTGCCAGGTACATACCCGTGTTCATGGCTCCATAAAGCAGCTGCCAGCTGATGTCCCCAGCAGGCTGTAGGGTCAGAGGGGAGTACAAGCTGGCCCACCAGGGGTCCTCGCCCTCCACGGGTGCTACCAGGTCCTGCCACTTGGTGTCAGGGTGTGACACGAGGGCGAGGAAGTGGATGGTATGTAGCACGAGCGTGTACAGGTACTTGCGAGGCATGGTTCAGCAGCTGGCTGGCTGCAGGTCTAGCAGCTGGCTCAGGGCATGGGATGGGGGTACCCAGGGGGTTTGCGGGGCCGGGGTCTGATCAAGAACTTAGGAGGGCCGGGACTGAAAGGGGGGTGGGCAGTACCCTCTTGCAGAACCCACTCAAGTTAGGCCTGAGCAGCAGGGGATAGACGAGCCTTCACCTCCTGGCATAGGTGGCGAGGGGTTACGAGGGATAGAGAGCCCCATCCACTGAGTCAGTGCATGGGGGTCCACCCACTCTCCCCAGGCATAGTCCAGGAGGTCTCCGACCCTGGTGACACCTGCCAGGACCAGTCTCTGCCTCACGGAGGGAGCCTCTGCGACCTGCACTTGAAGATGGGGGTTGTGTAGCAGGGGCCCCGCGAGGAGGTCTCCCCATTTGGTGGGCACAAGGGACCTGGAGGCCGAGACGAGCCTCCAGTTCCAGGGGAGGTCCTGTTAGAAGGCTGGCAGCTCAAAGAGGTCTCGTGGGCCACCTCTCAGATGAATGTACAGGAACTGTCAGTTGTATTGGAGGCCTCGGTAGTGGTAGAGGAAGATGTGTGCCAGATGGCTCCATGCCGGACTACCTATACCATAAAGGAGTCTCTGCAGGGCCCGGAGGAGGAAGGCATGAACCTGACTGTGAACACAGCACAGGCCCTGCCCTCCCTCCTCCAGGGGAAGGCTCAGAAACCCAGTGCAGTCCTGACCAAAAGAACTCCAGAACTGTGTTCTGGAGGTTGGCCAGGAACATCAGGGGTGGGACCAGGTTGTTGAGCTAGTGCCAGAACATGGACAGGACAAACTGGTTGAGGACCAGTGCCCTCCCATGGAAGGAGAGGCACCGCAGCAGTCCTGTCCATTTCTGCAGCCTCCCAACAATCCTGCCCTCCAAATCGTGCCAATTCTCATCTGGGAAGAGATGTGTGGTGGAAAAGTAGATGCCAGGATAGAGCAGCGGACCCATGCTCCACCATATGCCTTGAAGCATGGGTGGGACGGAGCCCACTGACCACCTGGCCCCTACCGTCAGGCGAGAGCTCTTGACCCAGTTGACACAGGGGTAGGAGGCTGCCGAGTAGAAGGCCTGACAACCCTCCTACTGTGCCAGGTTCCCCGGATCCTGGACCACGAGGAGCATGTCATCAGTGGATGCTAACAAGACCAGCCGCAGCTCCGGCTCACTTAGCACCAATCCCATTAACCTCCACCGGAGGAGACAGAAGAAGGGCTCGGTGGTCAGAACGTATAGCTGGCCTGATAGCGGGCAGGCTTGGCATGCTCCTCACTCAAAGCTGACCGGTTCAGTCAGGGCTCAGGTGAGCTTGACCAGGCCCTTTGTGGAAGCATACAGCACCCAGAGAAACCCCACAAAGCTGGGTCTGAAACTGAAGGCCCACAGGGTGCCCAGGAGACACCTGTGGTCTGTTCTGTTGAATGCTTTCTCCTGGTCCAGGGACAGGAGGGTGAATGAAAGACCGTCCCTACATCCGAGCTCCAAGAGATCCTTGATGAGGTACAAGTTGCTGAAGATGGATGGGCCTGGGACGGTGCAGGTCGGATTGAGATGGACCATGTCCTGCAGCACAGACACCAGCCACAGTCAGATGGCCTTGGCTATGATTTTATAGTCTGTTCTGAGGAGCGAGATCGAACGCCATTTCCAAAGGTCTCAGAGGTCCCGCTTCTTGGGCAGCAGGGCCAGCATGACCTGCTGGCAAGAGAAGGGAAGATCCGTGCTTCCCTCAGACTCAGCCCAGATGATATCCAGGTCCAGGCTGAGGGCATCCCAGAACACATGGTAGAACTCCATGCTCAGCCTGTCCATGCCCAGGGATTTGTTGGTGGGCATGTGATGAAGGGGTTCCGTGAACTCCGCACTGCCCATGGGAAGTTCATTCCAGAGCACCCTGCAGGCTGCGGCTTCAGTCAGGTCCGGGGGAAAAGGCTGGTGTAGAAGTCTCTGGCTCTTCCATGCATCTCCTCCGGATCTGTGAGGCGCGGTGCCGTCCTTGACGAGGGGGCAGGTGACACGCTTTCTAGCCCCGCTCCATTTCTCCGGGGCATACAAGGAGGCAGATGAGGGATCAAACAAAGGCTCCCTGGGCCCAAAGGTCCTCGAGGGCC
This sequence comes from Podocnemis expansa, assembly GCA_007922195.1. Taxonomy (NCBI): domain Eukaryota; kingdom Metazoa; phylum Chordata; order Testudines; family Podocnemididae; genus Podocnemis; species Podocnemis expansa. The sequence continues at coordinate 18,850,014 of ML681996.1, forward strand.
TGGAGCTCCTTCCACTTTTTACGGCACTCTCTGCAGATGGACAGATCCTCAGGGCTGGTGGCCAGACTCCTCTCCAGCTCTAAGACCTCCTGCTCTAGCTGCTCTATCGTCACATCTCTCCGCTGGCTAGCCCCTCGAGTGTAGTTGAGGCAGAAGAGCTGGGTGCGCACCTTCTCCATGTCCCACCAATGCCATGCCAAAGGGAAGTCGGGCCTCTGCTCCCACCAGGCCAGCCAGAACTCCTGGAAGGACTCAACGAAGCCCATGTCCTCCCACAGGTTGTTGCTGAAGTGCCACTAGGCCAACCCTGGCTTCTCCACCATGAAGGAGGCCATCACAGTCACCAAATTGTGGTCTGAGAAGGGGGCTGGCCTAATGCTGGAGGAGTGGGCCCATGTGAGGTGAAGTCAGGACAGGTAAATACAGTCCAACCGGGACTGGCATGACCAATTGTCCTCCACCTGCAATAAAAGTGAAGGTGACCTCATTGTCTGGGTTATGGTCACACCAGACTTCCACCAGGGAGTGACGGTCAATGAGCTCCCAGAGGACGTCTGCGGTGGCCTGGCACTGTTTGGTCCCTATGCGTTCCTGTTCCTTGAAGGTGGTGTTAAAATCCCCACTCAAGACCAGGCACTCCTGAGGATACAAGGGGAAATCAGCCAGCTGCTGGAAGAAGTACACCCACTCTGGCCCCAATGTTGGGGCATAGACTTTGACCAAGTTCAATGCCAGCCCTTCCATTCGGACCTGGAGGTGCAGCAGGCAGTCCAGCACGTCCTCGGCAACCCCCAGCACCTTGGACTCTAGGTCAGGGAAGAACAGGGTGGCCACTCTGCCGGAATGGATGGAGAGGTGGTTCAGGAACACCCTGTTCCCCCATACCAGCCACCAGCTGGCCTCGGCGGCTGAATCCATATGGGTCCCCTACAGGAACACCATAGAATAGCTCCCCTCCTGAAGGAAGGAGAGCACCTGCATCCTGCGGAGACCCATCCTACAGCCCATGGCATTCAAGGATGTGAAGATGGTAGGAGCCATGGGGGGGAGGTGGATCCTCAGGAGCAACAAGAGCACCAAGGGCCTCCGTCAGGCCACACAGCAATCCGTGACAGACCCTGAAGACCATGAAGCAGTCACAGAAGCTGCAGGCCCTCTGGTAGGCCACGGCGTCCTCCTCCCTGTTCCCTTTCTTTCTTTCTTTCTTTCTTTCTTTCTTTCTTTCTTTCTTTCAGGATGGCCTTCACTGCCCAGAGAATGAGGTGGAAGCCCCCCCCCCAGCACTGCAGGGTGAGTCACACCTGGTTCCTGGCCCCACAACTGTCGGTCAGGAATGTGCATAACTCATCCCACAGTGCCAGGGCATCTGAGATGGAAGAACCCTGGCCATCTTTTGGTTGGGTCCCTGCATTGGCCCCACCGCCTGCTGGGACAGACAGACAGGGCATGGAACCCCATTGTGGAGCCAATGACGGAGGTGCCACCTTGTCCAGCCTGGCCCCCGGCAGGAGGGGGAAAGGCGGCAGAGGGAGGGCTGCAGCCCCGGGCAGAGTAGGAACACAAATACCACCCCTGGGATTTGGCAGCAAAGAAGCGGAAAGTCATGGCCCCGGCAGGTAAAAACAGCGGAGGGGTCTGGGGCAGGGGTCAAGGTGACAGCAGGCGGGGCATTGGCATGGGTGTGGATGGTTTCATGGGTGGGGCTTGTGGCAGGGGCAGGGGCAGGGGCAGGAATAAGGGTGAGGTCCCTGGTGGTTGGACCATCAGGGTGCAACTTCCCTCAACCGGGCACGGGAGGAATTGGTGGCAGCTCGGTGGGGATCCCTGCCAATGCTGGGCACCTGTGTCAGGCAGATAACAGTGTCCATGACCCCAGCGTTGGGATGGGGGAGTCCTTGGATGGGACTGTCGGGAGATGCAGGGGATGGCTGTCCTGCCAGGGACAGTGCCACAGAGCCCAGCTGCTGAGTGCTGGCTGCTGCCCATGGGAGCTTGGCAGCTGCAGTCGGGACACTGAGCACCGGCAGGCAGGTGGAGGATGCCGGGGGCAACCCTGGGGTAAGAGTGGGGACAGCGGGCAGGGGCTGGGCCTGTGGGAAAGGAGGGGGCAGCAACAGCAGGTCACCACCCAGATTGAGGCCCCCTGGTAGGGAATCGTCCTCCCCCAGAATGACCGGGGTCAGATCCAGGGCCTCGAGCTCTGCGTAGATGGAGCTCAACCCGCCCCCTGCCACAACAGGCTCTGTTGCAACGGACACCGGGGTGGAGAGCACCTCAGCACAAGTGGCAGAAATGGGTGACACGAGTGACTCAGGAGCAGTAGGGGCGGCTCCATTGGCAGCCTCTCCGGGAAGGGAGTCCCGGAGGGCTTCTAGCAGGGGAGCAGTGCTGACTCCCTGCCTAGCTGTTTCCAACTCCTCGACTGGGACCTCACTCTGGACCTCATTGGGGAGTGCGATGGAAGGCCAGTCAGCAGCTTTTTCTTCAGTACAAGCCCGTCGCAATGTCTTTCAGGGGGGCTCTTCCCCATCCAAAATGGCTGGGAGGGCCTGGGCCCTCTGGCACTTGCCGCAGTTCTCCACGACAAGGACCCAGCCCTCCGAGGTGGTGGTCAAGGGCTGGCCAGCAGTGGCAGAGGCAGGTGGCAAGGGCAAAAGCACCTGGTGAGAAACAGATGGGGGCGGAACAACAGGGGGATGGGAACCCTCTGCCTGGGGTGAGCCCTCTCCCTTCTGGTCTCCAGACACTTTTTTGCCTCTCTCCTCCATGGTCCAAGATGGTTTAGGGGTGGGAGGCGGAGGAGGAGGGGCTGATCTTGTGGCTGGAGGGCTGGGGTCACCGACAGTGTTGCTGCTGGTGCCCTTTGCTGTTTTGGGTGGCCCGATTGCTCCCTCTTCGTGGTGGGCCAGGGGCAGTCCCTCCAGACATGCCCTGTGTCCCTACAGAGGAAGCACCAAGCCTCCCCTGAAGAATAATGAATGCAGTAATAGGCCGCTTGATGGGGCACCAAAAAGGACCCCTCGAGCACCACTGCATCACAGACCCCTGCTGGTGGCAACTGGATCTGCACCTGCCAGTGGAAGGACAACACATGACAGAGGGTAAGGTCCTTACAGCCCCACAGGAGAGAGCTTATGGTGGATATTGGATTCTGCAGGGTGAAGAGGACGGGAAGTAGGGCAGCACTGGATAGGAAGGGAGGGACAGAGGTCAGCACCACCTGCATGCCCAGGTCCTCCAAGGGCTCCATGGGGATGTAGCTGCTCCCCACCTCCAGGCCCTTCACCACTGCCTCCTGCGCAGTGGCCTCTGATGCCAGGATGAAGATGATCTTGCCATACATTTTGGAGGTTGCTATGATGTCTGAAGGCCCCACCACCAAGGCTGTTCCTAGAGTAAGGCAAGAGGGGCAGCCACCCAGAGCCCCACGTTTTGGGGGTCCCATGGGGCTTCATTGCTGCCCCCCCCATACCAGGAACTGGGCAAGCCAGCCAAAAGCAGCTGAGGTGAAAGTTGCTTAAGGCAGTAGATCAGCATTGCAACAAATGTGAGTCATTGTGACTAACAATGAGGTACTAATTGTTATTCAAACAACCTCTATGCCTCCTCTCTGAGTCAGTATCTCTTTGGGCTTCTGTGATGGGGTAGATACACCCTGCACTAGATCAGCCCTTTATACACTAAAGAAGGAGGAAGCCCCACCCCTAGGGCCCTGCTGGGCATGCTCAGGCTCCTGTCTAGGTATAAAAGGCTGCAGATCAGCTCAATTTAGACTGGCCAGCAAAGGGGAAGGGCATCTGTGGGAGGCTCCTGCCCCAGAGCTTCACTATCCCTGTTCCAGAAAAGACCTGAGGACCAGGGTGGATCCTAGGCACCTGTTACCCCAGAGGGAGCTTTGTGCCAGACACCCTGGACCCAGGAGAAGGTTAACTCCTGCTGTACCAGGAAAGAAGGAAGATGCAATTTAGCACCAGACTGGACTTTCAGCATGCCCCAGGTGGGAAGCAGCTCAGGGGACCTGAAGGGTAGAGCTGGGGTGTGGAGATGATCAAGCCAGTGTGTTTTGGTGTGGATCCCTACTGACTGGGTGATGTACCCCCAGCACCCCTAGGGCCCTGGGCTGTCTTCATGGAAACTCATGCAGACTCAGGGAGCAGATGAAGAGCAGAAGTGAAAGTGGAACCCAGAGGGGCTGCTTCAGTTCCTGGGATTTGGCAGTGGAGAAGGGAGCAGGACAGGGAGGGACTTGAACAGAATCAGCAGGAGACTGGATCATCCAGGGCCCTTCTTCCCAGCCTGGCATTGTCAATCTTCTCCTTCCCCTGTCTCAGCACTTTCATTTCATTTCTCCACCCAGTCACCTCTCCTGCCCACATTTGCAAGGAGTTCTCACACACATACTCCAGAATACTACATGCAATTTTAGAGACTTGACATACTTCCTGATTTGAGACAGGAGTAGGGCATGTGGGATCCCCCCTTTGCATGTTCCATGTAGGTGATCTCAGATTAGATGTGTACATTTCAGAGATGCAATAGAAGCCTCAAGAGGAAGGATGAAAGCCATGAAGGATTGCTACCCTGAGCCCCAACCCACCCTGCAGCCATGGTCACTGTTCAGTTTTCTGGCTGTCATTTTTTTCAGTGGAGGGTTGCCACATAGCAGAGGGGTCTGGAGCTAGGTCCTGAAGAAAAAAAAGTTTGACAACCACTGGCTTAAGGGCAGCTGAGAAACCAGATCCTGCACTTCTGTTCCACTGCTTTTGGCCAGCTCACCCTGGGGGGATGTGTGTGGGGGCCCCGCAGAGGGTGATTCACTCAGGGCCCTGCACACACCTAGGGATGGCCCTGTCCACCACCCTCACCATTGCCAGTACGTAGGTCTCTACATGGGTGGAGGCAGCCACCAGGAGGCAATGGACTCCTTGTCTCCTGGTTAAGGTGGAGAAGGGCCCTGTCCACCCAAGGTGGAAGGCAAGCAGCTGGCTCAGGCTAATGGTATAGCAATGAGTGGAAAGGTGGCAGACACCTGGGCATATGCTGTGGGAGCATGAGCAGCCGCAGAGTTGGTGCAGGGAACAACAGAGGATGAGGGGGCTATGGCCAATTACATGGCTGCATCAACAGCAGGGCCCTTGCCTGCCTTTTTCTGCTGGCTTGTATGACCGGCCGAGGTGGTTGTGGCTGCAGCAGGGGTGGAGGCCCCTCCTGTGCCTGCCGCTGCTAGTGCCCCTTTGCTGGAGGCAGCAGCAATGGTAGGAGCAGCAACAGTGCTTGAGGGAGCAGCCCTGAGGGTGGACTGGGCAGTGGGCTGAGGGAGAGAAGTGGAGAGAGATGAGGAAGTCTCCATGTCCCTGGGAAAGAGACAGGTAGGAGTGGAGACTGGTGACAGGGGTGCCAAAAACTAAGTGGGTGGGCAGGGGCAAGGAGTAAGGGGGTGGATGCAGGGACTAAGGAGAAACTCTCCTCCTTGCTAAGGTGCAGGCTTGGGAGGAGGGTGTGGGCAGAGGCAGGGAAGAGGAGACCAACAATCGGGAGGGCAGGGGACTGTGGCAGGGGGTGAGGGGGGAGCTGGCAGACCACTCCCCCCCACTAGGTGGCAGGCAGGGGAGGAGGGCACCTGGGATAAAGGGATAGGGGCTTGTGTGGGACAGGAGGGGCCAGCTCCTCTGGCTGCCCTTAGTGGAATGGGCTCGGTGGAGTCTTGGGGGGTGCAGAAACACCTGGTTAGGGGTGTGCGAGGGCTTTTGTCTCCTGGCTGGGGGTGGGGCTAAGGGAACTATGGGCAGGGCAGGGAAACAGTGAAGTCTGAAGGGCGGGGGCAAGGAATGGTGGGGAAAAACAAGCAGCCTTCCAGGGACTAAGGCAGAGCATGGGAACTAACCAAACCTAAGGGCTGCGAGTGTCTAACGGGGGAGGGGTCTGTGAGGGGTTGACAGCATTGGCCCAGCTGGAGGGCAGAGCTGGAGAGGCAAGGTCTCCAGCCACTACGGGTTGGGGAAAAATAAAGGGGAGGGCTGGACAATGGGAGAGGGGAGCTGTTCCTGGGAGACTCTGAGGTCCCTGCTGCTCCAAAATTCCTGGAAAGTTCTGTAATGTTTGGGAACCTACTGCCTTGTTGGTGGAAGGGGAGGCCAGGCAGCAGCAAATGTGGGTGGCAAAGGTGGTTGTTTGCAGTCTCTCAGTTCACAAAGAGCTCCCCCCCAGCTGGAAGCAGCAACAGCTCAGTCTTTTGGTTCCTCCCCTTGCTGGTGATGGTGTGTTCTTCAGAGGCAGTAGGCTCCAGATGTTAAGCACAGTAGCAGTGGCAGCAGCAGGAGCAGCACGGACCAGCTGGCAGGAGGAGGATCTTCTGCAGGTGGTGGTAGTGATGATGGTGGAGGTGGTGGTTGTCTATCCTCTTTTTTCTCTTCTCTATCTCCCCCCACTCCCTACAGGGCAGGGGGTGGGAAGCAGATTAGCTAGCAGCTGTAGTGGTGGTAGGAGCAAGAGTAGTTGTAGAAAGATCTTTCAGGACAGCAGGAGTGGTATCGGGAACAGCAGGAACACCAGGACCAACAGGAACAACAGGAAGAACACCAGAAGGACCTTCTTGTCTTCCCAAGAGAGACAATAGTTGGGGTGGGGGAGATATTAAGGGCAGCAGGCACTCTGAGATTGAAGGATGGGAGGTATATAAGCTGCAGAATGATATGATATGCCAGCAGAAGTCACTGCAGATTACTCCCAACTGAAGGTGGAGATCCTCACAAGATCTGGAGTGACAGCAGCAATGCAGGCACAAAGGTTCCATGAGTGGCACTACCATGAGAACAAAACCCCATGATCACAATTGTTTGACCTGATCCATCTTACCCAGAAGTGGCTGCAACCAGAGGTACTTACCCCAGAGAAGATGACGGAGCTTGTGGTGTTAGACTGGTACATGAGGGGATTACCACTGGACCTCCATGTCTGGGTTGGTCAGAATGACCCCTATACTTATGATGAGTTGGTTGTCCATGTGGAAAGGCAGCTAGCAGCCCATGAGCTGGTCCCAATCCACAGACCCGGATGCTAACTCATAAACCAGGTTCTAGGACTGTATTGAACTCCAGGAAAGCCAGAGCTGAGAGGAAAAGCCCTGATGAGCAGCCTGAGGCCATGAAGGGACCTGGGGATTCTGGGGCAGAGGACTGGAGCAGCAGACCAAATAGTCCACAGCAGACGGTAGCCCTGGAGAGAAAATACTGATCTTATGAGTGCAGGGAGGTGGGACACATAGCAGCCCTGTGCCCCAACAAGGAGGAGCTCATTCAGTGTAATCTGGGGGGTTGCAACGAGCACTATAGTTTAATCAGTCTAGTAGGGGTCGTAGTGACATCTCATGGTTACACAAGGCCAGTAAAAATGAATGGGATTGAAACTATAGCATTGGTAGATTCGGGAAGTTCTGTCACACTCATCTCAGGGAAATTTGTGGGGTAAGATCAACTGACCCGGGCCAAACACAGTGGGGTGATGTGTGTCCATGGCACGGGAAATTTTTATCCCTCAATACCTGTTTATATTGAGAACCAGAAGAACCTTACCTGGTAACAGCCAGGGTGGTCCTCAAACTACTCTATCCAGTCTTAATTGGCAGGGACTTCCCAGGGTTTGAGAACCTGCTTCCTCCAGTAGAGTCAAAGGAGAGTTACAGTCCCCAGAACAAGGCAGACAGAGACTGCCTTGCCCCAGTCTTCACTGAATTTGCCTCAGGTATGTTTTTAACTCTGGGTAAACCCCGCAAGTCTAGGAGAGAAAGGAGGGCAGACAAAAGATTAGGGACCAAGATTTTGACTATGAACCAGAAAGCTGCCCTAGTTGGGAGATGAACCCATCTGGAAGACAAAGAAGCCTCTCAGTACCAAGAGCAGGTTCCCAGCACCAGCAAGAGCAATCCAGGGGATGAAATTTGGGGAAATCCTATACAATTAGGCCAGATTGGTCCAGCCCGGGAGAATTTCAGAGAGGACCAGGCCAATGACCCTCTCAACATAAATATGAGAGAGGAGGTAGTAGAGGTGAATGGCATGCCCGTGAAGGGGAAGACCAAAGGCCCAGGGCCATACAGGTACTCAGATGTGATCTATTATATCAAGTAGCAGAATTACAAGGAGAAGAGGTGGAGCAACTTCTAGTTCCAAGGAAGCATACAAGAGCAGCATTAGAACTGGCTCATAAGCCAGTTATTTGGCAGACATCTAGGAGTAGACAAAACACTGGACAGAATCCTGGGGAGGTTTTACTGGCCAGGTGTACAAGGAGAGGTCTAATAACATTGTGCCTCCTGCTCAGAATGCCAGTTGCACAGCCTCAACCTCATTTAAGAGCCCCCTTTGTGTCCTTGCCCATTATAGAAGTCCCTTTTGATAGGATAGCTATGGACCTTGTGCATCCACTAGAAAGATCAGCATCGGGCCACCAAAGTGTACTTGTCATCTTGGACTATGCTACATGATACCTAGAAGCTAGTCCCCTAAGGAGCCCCACATCCAAGATAATAGCAAAGGAATTACTCCAAGTCTTTGCTAGAGTGGGCACCCCAAAAGAGATATTGAATGATCAGAGAACCACTTTTAAGTCCAAGCTAATGAGAAACTTGTGCATCCTTCTCTGCATCAAGGCTCTGTGGACCTCAGTCTACCATCTTCAAACAGATGGCTTGGTGGCGTGATTTAACTGTATCCTCAAAAGCATGATCTGAAAGGTGGTGGCACAGGATGGAAATGATTGGGATGCTCTTTTACCATAGCTCCTATTTGCAATAGGTGAGGCTCCCCAGCTATCCACAGGATTCTCCCCTTTCAATTACTATATGGATATCATCCTCAGGGCATATTAGATATTGCCCAAGAGGACTGGGAGGAACAGTCCAACCCAGGAAAGAACTTTATTGAATATGTGGCTCAGATGCAAGAATGGATAGCCCGAGTGACACCCATAGTGTGAAAGCATCTTGAGAAAGCACAAGATAACCAGCGAACTTATTACAACCGGTGAGTGAAGGGATGGAAATTTCAGCCAGGAGACCAAGTGAGGGCATTAGTGCCAACAACAGAAAGTGAGCTCTTCTCCAGCTGGCAAAGACTATGTGAGATAGTGGAAGCCATTGGGGAGGTAAACTATGAAGTGAAACAGCCAGACCACAGAAAACCAAAGCAGATCTACTATATCAACTCGTTAAAGCCCTGACAGGATCGAGAAACATGCCTGATCACCCAGATGACACTGCCCCAGGCAGACAGCTGCCAAGGAGAATTGAGAATGTCGCCTGAACTGATCCCAACACAACGGGCAGAAGTAATTGACATGGTACAGTGAAACCAGCATGTGTTTTCCACACAGCCTGGCTGTACAACAGCAATCCAGGATCACATCATCACTGATCCTGGACTATGAGTAACAATGAAACCTTATAAAATTCTTGAAGCAAAAAGGGAAAACATTAGGACAGAAGTAAAAAGAATGTTTGAACTTGGAGTGATAGAGGAATCTCACAGTCAGTGATCTAGCCCCATTGTCCTAGTTCCTAAACCTGATGGCACCTGGAAGATTTGCAAAGATTTTAGGAAGCTGAATGAGGTGTCCGAACTTGATGCTTATCTGATCCCATGCATCAATGAGCTAGTGGGCCATTGGGCAAGGCTCAGTACCTGACAACCTTGGATATGACCATGGGATATTGGCAAATTCCCCTGGTAGAAGACGCCAAAGAGAAGACTCCCTTCTCCCTACCTGATGGCCTATTCCAGTATCCTGTCTTACCATTCGGGTTATATGGGGCCCCCACAACATTCCAGTGATTAATGGATAAGTTATTAAGACCACACAGCAGATATGCTGCTGCTTATCTAGATGACTTAGTCATCCATAGCTCTGACTGGGATATGCATCTGGAAAAGCTAGAAGCTGTACTGGACACCCTTTGGAGAGATGGCCTTACTCTTAACCTCACAAAATGTACAATAGGGCTAGCTGAGGCCAAAAACCTGGGCTATATAGTGGGAAGAGGCTTAGTAAAACCCCAGTGGGACAAAGTGGAGGCTAATAAGGCCTGGCTCCGTCCAGTCCGCAAGAAGCAGGTCAGAGCATTTCTGTGGACGGGGGTACTATAGGAGATTTATCCCCCACTTTGCAACTAGGGCAGGGTCTCTAATGGACCTAATAAAAGCTCATGGTTCAGATATGGTAAAGTGGACTGACACAGCAGAAGCACCATTTTGGGATTTGAGAATAGCCCTGTGTAGTCACCTAGTACTTATTGACCCAGATTTTGAAAAGGAGTTCATCGTCTACGCAGATGCCTCAGAAGTAGGAATCAGAGCTGTCCTTTCCCAAATGGTAGGGGAAGAGGAGCATCCGATCTCATATCTTAACCAGAAGCTGCACCCCAGACAACAGAAATGCACAGTTGTGGAAAAAGAGTGTCTGGCAGTCAAGTGGGCAATGAAAACACTTTGTTATTACCTTCTAGGGAGATGGTTCACCCTGGTAACAGACCACACCTCGCCACAGTGGATTCACACTAACAAGGAAGAACAACGAGGTGGTTCCTATCCCATTTGAAGGGCCCCTGGGCTCGGACCCAGAGGAGTGGATGGGCCTGGTCCCTCCCCCCCTCCTTCCTTTTTCCCCCACTAGGAAGACAGGGAACTGGAGTGCCCTAAACCATAAAGGAGACAGAAGCACGAGACCCAGAAGGGGAGCTGGCTGTTTGCCACACTATATAAAGCAAACAGGGAGTCCTGTAGCATGTAAAGACCAACAAATTTATTTTTTGCATCAGCTTTCATGGGAGAAAATCCCACTTCATCAGCTGCTTTGAAGATGAAGTTCCTCAAAGCATCTGACAAAGTGGGATTTTCTCCCAGGAAAGATAATGCAATACATAAATTTGTTGGTCTTTACATGCCACAGGATTCCTTGTTTGTTTTACTGAACTAGACTAACACGACTGCCCCTTTGGAACTTGGTATCAATATGACAGCACAAATTGTATGATATTCTTCCTTGACTTATCCATTGAATAATTATTTTATTTAAAAAAGTGTCAATGTGGAGGTTCATAAATTGTTGAATTTCAGGAGTCACATGGATCAAAACAAATTAATGCCCAACAATTTATGGTTTCCATTCATGGAGTACATTGAATTTTGCTGAAATATATACAAATAAGGTAAGCTGTTTGATTTTGTTATATTCCTTGCTGTAACTTAATTTTGAAAATGTTAACTCCAGCACCCTAACGAATATACTAAATAGCAGAACTAGCTTCTAAAGTTAGATTGCATTTTGTGTCCAATCTTATAGTCCTTGCTCAGTTATTAATTTCAAAAGAGGTTTTGTCTTAGTAAGATTTGTGGGTTTGGGCCCTTAAATGCTACTTTTAGTGAAATGATGGCTTGAATTCAATCAGAAGGAAATAATTCTATTGTTTTCTTTTTTCTCAGGTCTCACATGTGATGGTAATGAGTGCATCTATTTCACTTCTTTTAGTTTAATGTGCAGTTCTAGTTAACATAAAATAAGAAGCTTCTTTAGGATAAAGTCTTCTTTCAGATATAACAGACAGATGTTGAAATTGCCTAGTACAAAAACATCAGGTTGTATATGTTACAAAATACTAATTACAGCCCAGAGGACTATTTTCTTAAAATCTGACCTCATAATTTTTGCTTAAAGGTTCAAAACCAACAATCCTTTGTAGTTTCTGATTAACCATGGTGCATAAATGAATAATAAGATAATGGTTACATTTTTAGGCTTATTAACATTACTACACATGCAGATTAATCTCCTACAATATTAATTCTTATTTTTTGTTAATATAAGGAAAAAATGTAGGGTGCACAATTTTGTTGCAATGTGTTGGATGCATTTCAAAATCATGTATACTTCTTAATAAGAAAATAAGTTCATTTTTTTGTATTGAATATCATTATATTTAAGGCCCAATCCTTCAAGACTTTATTAACTGATATTTCTCATTTAAAAATGAAAAAAAAAACTATGAAAAATAAGAGTGCATGAAATTTTTCAAGTATATCTTAACTTCATATATCATATTTGAAAATCTCACCTCACTTAAGAAAGGCAGACAATTACTAATGAGGTCTTTAAAATGTAGCGTACTTAGCAACTCTCATACCAGGAAGCAAAATAGGAAGAAAGTATCATGTCGAACAATTTTCACAGAAACATACCATTTCTGAAACAGAGAAACATTTGGCTCACAGACATTTGAAAATGCTGTAGCTTTCTATAATACCTACAATAAGCAATGATGCATAGATAACAGAAAGAAAATTGGTTCACCCCAATTCTCAATATCAAAACTGGGTCTTTTTGAAGGATGAACTGTGTACTGGAATGATACCCAGAGAGGTTGAAAGGAAGATTACTTATTTCTGTTGTACACCATGAATGGAGAAATGCCATGAAGAAAAATCAGGCCCATATGATTCAAGTTAGCAGTTTTACCCAGGATGATTTGAGTACCAGTCTAGGGATAACTTAAAGACAGAAAAACATTTAAAGTGAGTTTGCAGAGTGGGCAAAGCAATATCTGATGTTACCCATCTTCGACGCATCTGACGAAGTGGGATTTTCTCTCATGAAAGCTCATGCGAAAAATAAATCTGTTAGTCTTAAAGTGCCACATGACTCCTTGGCTTTTTGCTGGACTAGACTAACATGGCTATCTCTTTGGAAACTAAAAAAATAAGACTGCAAACTTCTCAGTAGTGAACACAGAATGATAAGATATCCTTAAACATTTTTAGGCAGTTGTAAATTTAATATTAGAAACAGATTCTGATAGATAACAGCATAGTTGGAATTTGGTCTTCACTGCAAGTGAGATGTTCTAATGCCGATGTGGGAGTGACTGTGCTAATGTCTGTGTTAAGCTTCTCAGCATGCCAAATGTTTTTGAGTAGAGCATATGTGTACATGTAAAAGTGCTGAGTCTTCTCTCCTGATAAATCTAACTCTTGAGTTCTTACAATATTATATTCAATCTTTTTTTTTTTAAATTCTTTTGATGTCTTGTCCTTGCTATTCCTTGCACTTATCCTCAGGTGTTCCTCTTTCCTCTACTGCTACATGTAACTAACCATTTCCTTCCAGTCCCAGATTGATTCCATTATAATTCTAGACTGCCTAGTCCCCTCCAGGAACTCCCTCACCACTGCAGTATTGTTCAGTACCCTAGACATTAATTTAGAGTTGAAGAGGAGTAGCAAATCAAATAAAGGTTTCTTTGAAAAGAATTTTTTGATCAAAAACAATATATTTATAGAAAAATAGGGCTTGTTCAGAATCTTCCATTTAAACTTCTTTTAACTAGAAAATGGGGTTTTGAAAATAATGAAAATGTTCATAGAAAGTGACTGGTATCCTCCAAACAATTTAATACTTTGGAAACCTGAAAATCCACAAAACTTTCACCTTTTACTGTCTCCTTCTTCAGTTTTCTGTGGGGGATGAGAAAGGTAGCCCATCAGAGGGATTTCACCTTATAATGGTACATTTTGAGCATAGACCTAGAGGAAGTTGTGAAAAGTTTTAAACCAAAGTTCTAGAGGGGAGCCTTAGAACTACAAACCCTGAAATTAATGCTCTAAGGTGATTTAGTCAAAGTTACACAAATTTGGTGTGTATTTTCTTTACTAACACACAGGACAACTTAGATTGTTAAACTAATTTAACTTAAATTGAACAAATAATCATTAAATCATTTAAGTTAAATTGATTTAACATGGCTCCATTAGAAACCCAAATCAAGCTAGCATGTCCATAGAAAGGACTTGCTAGTTCAATTTAAGAGAGGGATCGTTATTTTGAAATAAGTTATTTCAAATTAAGAAAATGTTAATTTGAATTAAGGGAAAAGCTCAAAGCGAAATAGCATGTCCAAACACAGGACTTGCTATTTCGCTTTAGGAGAGGGGCACCATGGGAGGTGTGGCAAAATGGCCCCCTCCCTGGGCCATGCCCCCACCCAATATAGGCTAAAAGGAAGGTACCCTGGGAAGGAGAACGGCAAAAGTGTTATTTCAAAATAATGGTTATGTTGAAATAACACGTCCGAATGGCGTTATTTTGAAATAACCATTTCAAAATAACAGCTGTTTCAATTTAATGGAGGTTTAAGCTATTTAGAAATGACAGCTCTTATTTCGAAATGATGAAGCCCGTCATTTCAAAAGAAGAATACGTCATGTGGACCTAATCTCTTTTTATTTTGAAATAACCAGTGTTATTTCAAAATAAAAGAGATGTGTGGACATTCCCCATGGGAGGTGTGGTAACGCGATACCCAAGATACACCATGCCACCACCCAATTTCCTGCCCAGCCAGGGGTCTGGAGAAAAGCATCCCCCACCAGCTCAGGTCATACTAATTCCAGAGGGGAAGAAGACATCCCCCCACCCTACTGAAGCCCCATGTGCTCAGCTGGGTGTGGGGAAGGGACACCCACTCCCGGGCCCCAGCTGCTGGCACATTGGCCAGACAGCAGGGAGAAAGCACCCAGTGCCCAATCTGTGCTCTGGGAGCCAGGTGACAGGGTGCATTCCCTGCACACAGCTTGCTGGCTATGGGCAGGGGTGCCTTCCTTGTGGAGACCTCACTGGCCGGGCATGGGGTTCATTGCCTGTGCCAGCCAGCACTGCCAGAGCCAGGCATGGGGGTCCCTTAACTGCACCTGCCTGAGAGTTCAGAGCTCCATCCAGGAGCCAGGGTGCCTTCTCCCCACAGCCTGGCCAATGTTCAGGGACCCAGGCACAGGGATGCCTTCTTCTTACTGCCTGGCCAGTGCACCCAGAGTTGGGCAGGGGAATGCCTTCTCCATTGTCCAGCCAGCTTGCCCAGAGCTGGATGCAAGTGTCCCCATCCCCCGCCTGGCCAGGGCACTGGGGTCTTATCTCCCTGGGCCAGATGAGGAGGTGTCTTTGGGGCTGCTTGCCCCAGGTACTTCCTTTCAGGATGCCATATGCCCTGGAAGGAAGCAGGTTGAACCTAGCTTAAAATCAAAATAACAGTTAAATAGAATTAATACAGCTACACTGTTTTATTTCAAACTAATAAGTTTGATTTAACCTTCACTTCAATTTTAAGTGAAGTTTTATCATTTTGAAATGACCTTTCCTTATTTCAAACTGAGGGAGGTTCTTATTTTGATATAAGGAAAGCCAGTGTAGCCATGAAATGCTTTAAATTGAATTAACCATCATTAATTTGATTTAAAGCGTAAATGTAGATGCAGACTATATGATTAGTGAATATGATATGTAGCTCTCATTCTGGACATTTTCATGCCTTCTACACATTTCTGTGTGTGACTGTGATATATAAATAATTTTAACTGAGTCTGAAAAGATTTTGCTGGTGACCATATTATATAATTCAGATTTCTGAGAGATATAAATTAAGACTAGCAATTAGTCCAGATTAAGGAGGCTTAATCCAGACTAATATGATCTCTGTCTCTGTCTACACTAAGTTTTGCCTAGTTTGAACTAAAAAAAAAAAATTAGTTCAAACTAAGCAAAACTTGGCTTGAACTAGTTTGAATGGCTAGTTTGAACTAACTGCTTAGTTCAAACTTAGCTCAAATTTTTAGTTCCAACTAGCACAATGTAGCCGTGCTAATTCAAAATAAATAATTTCAAACTAACTTTTAGTTTGACCTAAGAAAACTTGTTTACTTTGAACTACGAAGTTCTGGTTAGTTTGAACGACCCTGTGGCTAGTTCAAACTAACTCTGAACTGCTTAGTTCAGATTAAGCAAGTCTGAACTAAGCAGTTAGATGTAGACATAGACACAGGGACCCAAACAGCTACCACTGAGTTTCATGAGTGCCCCATTGCCAAAAAATATTTACATAGAGTGGTGGCTCCCAACTTTTTAAGTAACACAGCACACCTCAATGAAACAAACAATTCTACGGCACACCCATTTTTCAGCTAAACTGATTGCTCATAAACATCACATTTACTTACATTTATTATAGTTACGGTCTTACTAGAGATGTTTAGAACACAGTGCATGTAACTTAACCTAAAGAAGGATCAAATGCATTTATGTTTCAAATCTGGGGAAAAAATAGATATCTTATTTTTGCCTTTTGGCCACTTGTGTTTAGAATGTTCACATTTTAGAATCAAAAGACTGATACCACATTTTTAATCTGATAATTAATTTTCAAGTTTTTTGAACTGCAATTTTTGTTAGATAGAATATTGTTTAAGATGACATAATGTTTCTTTTACATTGATTTTCATTACCTTTGTACAAAATTTCACAGCACACTTGTACAGTTCTCATGACACACCAGTGTGCTGTGGCAAACTGGTTGAAAACCATGGACATAGAGTCCTATCTATCTATCGGACATTATGTATTATGTAATTCCAACTTGTTTTGACACAATTAATAAGTGTGAATTTATAGTATAGTCTATGGTACATAGAATTCAAACTAACCATATTATAATCTACATTAGAAATAATAGGATTATGTGAAGAATTATTTCCTTGCCTAATAGTATCATATTTGTCTTCTGTAAACATTTTACTGAAAATAGGCTCTGACTAAATAGGATAAGCTAACTCCATTATTTTTTTGTGTTTTGAGAGATCCACTGTATTATAGTAGAAATTGCAGTATAGGCTACACTTTCATTATTAACTCTTGTGTTAGGTTTTGTCAATAGACTCCTAGGGTATGCCCACACGAGTCTTTTATTTCGAAACAACACTGATTGTTTCGAAATAAAAAACTGAATGTCCACACAATGTTTTCTTAATTCAAAATGACAGGCTCTGTCATTTCAAAATAAGAACCGTCATTTTGAAACAGCTTAAACCCCATTCATTTCAAAATGGCTGTTATTTCAAAATGGTTATTTCAAAACAAGGCCATTTGGACATGTTGTTTCAAAACAAACACCATTATTTTGAAACAACATGTCCAAACGGCCTTTTTTTGAAATAACCATTTTGAAATAACAGCCATTTTGATAACAGGCTTTCCCTTAATTTAAATTAATATTTTCTTAATTCAAATTAACTTATTTCAAAATAACTTACTTTGAAATAATAATGTATGTGTGGACATAGCTCTATTGTATAACAATAACATTTTTTTACTTAATTTGATTTAAAGGAAATACCAATGTAAAACAATATTAATTATTTTATGTCATCAGAAAAATACATTTTCTTTATGAAGTTAAGATAGAACTGATATTTCTATTCCCACACATTTGCTGTTTTAGGGAAATATGGAAATATTAGAAGTAGGAACAACATACTCAGTCTGGAAATATGCCACGCTGAACACTTTTCCATGCCAAACACTTATTCTTTAGTGATTGTACACTCAAATCTAGTTAAAATGTACTCTTTCATGGCATTTCCTCTCTTGTTTGGCCTTATCTGAAATCACTCTCCTTTTATAGTAATTATGGTAAAGGAATAAAATAGTAATCAGCCTGATTTTAACAAAGAGTCAGTATTCTTGGTGCCTTTATTGGGATGAATCTAACATACTCACGGTTATACAACTATATGTTTCTAAAAAAGCTGCCAGGATTGTAATTGAAAGGAACCACTTGACCACTTAATTGCATGAAGTGTCTTAAAGAGTAGTTACTCAGCTGATCTGTAGGAATGAAATGATAGCATGATCCTTTTCCTTCAAGAGGGAACGTAAGTTAGAGGAAAGAAGAAACTCAAAGATGGAGAAAAAGTAAAGAAAACTGAGGACTAGTGGGCAAAGAACTAATGAGTATTCCTGCTTCTCCCCTTCTGGCTATTCTGACTGTACTCACTATACTTAGTGGCTGAGGAAGCTCTTTCTATTTCATTTCTTTAAATTAATCTCTTTTAAAATAGCACAATATGGGTGTTTCAAAACATATAAGTTGAAAATTTCAGTTCTACAGTTTAGCCTACCTTGTCTGGCTGCCACCACTGCTGCCCCAAAATTTGGACTTGAGACACTATCATGTTTTAAGTATACTAATTGACCAATCAGAAGCCTTAACTCAATAAGCAGGTAACAGGAGGTGGTCAACCCTATGGGATTTACAAGGGTTTTCCAAGAGTTCTACTTCAAATGATCAGAAAACATCTTAGATCTGACTGCGTTGGTTTACCCTTGAGAGGACTGGGATATATCCATCTACTCATAGGATTGATACACAGAAAGTAATATCTTTGAAATAAAATATCTCTTTATTAAATACTAATTCCTATACAATTGAATTCTTAAATCGAAAATCAACGCAAGATA
Organism: Podocnemis expansa; assembly: GCA_007922195.1. Classification (NCBI taxonomy): domain Eukaryota; kingdom Metazoa; phylum Chordata; order Testudines; family Podocnemididae; genus Podocnemis; species Podocnemis expansa. The sequence continues at coordinate 18,868,341 of ML681996.1, forward strand.
CCAAATGGCATAAATCACTTAGGATAATACTACACTATAAACTGTAACCTAATGTGATGCAAAATCAAAGATATAATATAAAATTGCAATGCAATACTCATAACACAATGTAACATTTCTTTAGAACATATAACAATGTTATAAATACTTATTTTGGCATAGTTTAGTAGATTATTCAATATTGCAAAATACAACAGAGACAAAATATATCTGTTTATAAAGCCAGCCCTATTAAAATGTAAATAAAACCTAGATTACTTATGCATATTTTCATTTACAGTAGTAAACATTCAATAACATTACTACAAGGTAACATTCCATGAGTATTGATCAAGCAATCATAGAATGGCTGGAGTAAGAGACCATTCAAATGCAAGCATCCAGATTTATTTACAATTACACCCACTCATTCCTATCCTTAAAAAAGGTTATACTTATGATTTTTTATCAAGTTCTTCTCATTCATCTCAGTAGTACTGCCCTATTAAGCTGCTTGCTACTATGTGCTGTTGCTCTCTCCTTCTATGGTCCTCCAGCTGCCCACATTGAAAGCTCTCAGTTCTCTACCTTATATACAATTTGAGCTTTCTTGATTGGTGGCTTTGTTAATGTCAGCCATCAGAATCATCCCCTCCCAGTCTCTTTGGCCAATCTGTTGTTTGATATGTTAATTAGTTTTATGTGTTTTCTTGGACTCGACCTCCTTGAAATCATTCTTCCTACCTTACCTCTCACTTCAGGTATTTATGAGTGACCATTAAATCTAAGACTAATTATATTTTTATACAGTCCTAAACTTCTGATAGTGTCACCAATTTTGTTATGCTAATTAGTACAGAAAAACTCATAGAATCATAGAAACTGGAAGGACCATGAGAGTAAAGTCCCCTGTACTCATGGCAGGACCAAGTATCTTCTTACACCATCTCTTTTAGGTGCTTGTCTAACTTGCTCTTAAAGACATCCAGTGACAGTTCTACAACCTGCCTTCCAACAGTATTACACTGTTGACTCATATTTAGCTTGTGGTCCACTAGGACACACAGATCCCTTTCTGCAGTACTCTGTCCTAGGCAGTCATTGCCCATTTTGTATATGTTTTTTTCTTTGCCTCTGTCATCTTTTTTTTTTTCTTATGTAGCTAAATGCAGTTTGTAATGGTGATCTCCCAACTAGGCTGAAGCAGATTAAAAATACCTTGTACATATCACTACTGCCAATAGATGGTCACATGTCCCAAAAACAGTGTTAAAATCTGAGAGAACTGTACCTATTTTCTGTTAATGCTTGTGTCCTTCACTTACTAATCAACAATATTTTCTCTATGAATCAGGAATAAAAAACTGGATATATTTTTACAGGCATCAAAAATATACATTTGTTTTGATATATGCACTCAAACTTATTACAGTGAATGAATCTCTTAATACATCAGACCAAAACACCAGAAAAGGTATACACTGATGAACATATTTCTTTTCTCAAGGAAATTAGCTTTTATAGTTGACCTAGCAGCAGGACACCAAATTAATTGTTTTCCATAAGGGCTATTAATCACAATAGTGACAATTTCCCAGAATGCACTGGTATAGTAATAGAATATTGCCATTCACTTTGAGTATAATTTAAATCACACAGCATAGTTAAATTCTGCAGATGGAAGAGGGTGTACATTTTTTGGAGATGATCCATAAGCTAATTGCTAAGCAGTGGTGGCATTTCCATTTATTATAGTCTGTTCAGCCATTAATTGTGTATGGTGATACAGTTCAATGGAGTTTCTCATTGAGCAAGTTACAAAGGTTAACTGCAGCTGAAATGAAAAGAAGATGACAAATGCAATTTAAAAATAAATAACTAAAACAAAAATTGAATTTCAACTCATTGTCACATCACATAAACAATATAATAAGAAAATGTATAGAACTATAAATAGGCTGGCCAGCTTTTATCATATAAACATAAGATTTGATGAATGAGTTCAGAGTAATAAAGTTGAAAGCTTATGTTTGGGGAATAAAAAACAGAGGTGAGATTACTACCTAAGCTGCTATATGAGCCTAATTCAGAATTTGTGAACCACTCTGGTTAATGAAATTATCCTCCAATTTTTATGGCAAATTTAATATTAACAGCTGCTAAGCTATTATACCTCATTCTAATATGAAAATGATTAATTTATTAATGAAAATTTAAGAGGTTACAACTTACTGATAAGGTGGTTTGTAGCATTTTAGTTCTGCTATGTATATCAATTCAGGAGCACAATAACACTCCACTGTCATTAAAAATTAAAATTATTAAGAAACTTGGATGTTAGAGGGGTCTAATTCAAGTATCTATGCTTCTCTACTGGATTTACCTGTAACTATTGTGTTATAAACTAGAAATGTGTACAATAATCTGAGCTTTTAGCTGGCTACATAATTTAGAACCCAGACTTTAAAAACAATATCCATCTACAGAAGTGACTCTATCCATTATTACAGACAAATAAAATAAAGAATAAATTGTATGTAGAGCTATATATTTCTCACTGTATGTTTTGAGAATGGTGCTTGAACAATGGTAACAATGTCACAGAAATTATGAAAAAAAGTCGGCTGTGATTCATAAAACAAATTTACACTTTCAGACCCTGCTTTCACATGTTTTCATTTTAAATGTTTTGGTAGTATGACATTCTGAATGCTATACTTTTTCTTTCCTACTTGTAGTCTTGATTTATGGGATCCAGCTTCTTTTTCTTTAATTTTTTTTAAACAAATAATTTCAAGTTTTACAGGGTGACTTGCTGCCAGTTGTGTTCTGTTTTCTGTTTCTGCCTTTTTATCCTAATGGACTAGTGTGTTTCTTGACCAGGTCCTTTGTGTCCCCACAGACTTGTCATTGATGCTGATTCTCCGCTCTCTGTTAGCACCTTGTTCAGTCCTATCTTAAAGCTTCAGGTGAGTCTACAGCACACACTATACATGAGTTAATTCATGTACCAAGGCAAAAATCCCAAGATGTTAGAAGTCATGGACATAAAAAGAAAACAGGAAAATCCCAAAATCTAGGACTTGCATGACAGCTGCTGTAACAAGCATTCATTTTACTGATGAGGAAGTTCTTTTTCTTATTTTTTAAATACCATTTTCAGCTACATGGCTTTGAGTCTGTTATGTACAATATCTGTCATAAGCTATAGTGTGATGGGAATAAAATTGTATCTGATTTTCAAATGTATTGAGTTCTTCATGACATCTCTCAACTGCCTGTGTGTTGTTTGATACTCAATGTTTATTTGACTTTGACTGCAAGATAGTTTTGCCTTTTCTCACCCAGTCGCCTTCTTTGTGTGTAATAATTAGCGACTCTAGTGTGCAATATCAACATTTGCAAAACAATGGTGTGTTCATGACTGTTAGTATTATTTTTATCATCACAGCAGAGTCAGATGTCACAGGAAGGAAACAAGAAGTAGATATCAGCAAAATATCAATGTTTAAAAGTGCCAGAGACAGGTTTCTAACTAGATCCTATTTTAATTGTATATAATCATCATCTAAATTATACCTGTATTATGAAGGAGATCAGACTGGACGATCATGATGGGCTCTTCTGATGTATTCTATTAGTCTGTGAAATCATGGTGATTTCTACTGGTCTATATTAAACACATGTCATTGTAAGGAATCAGGATTGTTTGAACCAGAATCAAGGGAGCACCTTGGCTCAGGAAGAATTTCCATTATTGTAACAATGGTGCATTTATCTTTTTTATAGATCTCCTCGCACTCAGACTCAAATATGAAACCATAACAATAGTAAATATATCAATTAGCTCCTATTTTAAGTGATAAAAAACAGAAAAATGTATAAAAAATGCAGACCAGCAAACCATTGTCTAAAGACAATGATAAATTTCCCATAGACTTCACTGGAAGCAAAGTTTTACCTCCAAAAAACTTACTAGTATTACAATCAAAACAGCATTAGTTGCAATTACATAAAATAAAATCAGGAAGATCAGGAAAAGAAATATTCCAGCAGGAAGAATGAATTGGAAAATTCAAGGTGGATAAGGCAGACCTAACACGCATTTGACATAACTTTACTGTTGCTTCTCCAAAATGCTCTTGATGAAAATGACTGGCAAAAATTCTGAAGTGGGGTAAAAGTCACACAAAATTCTGGAGTTAAGGCAACAGTACATTCTGCAAAGAACAGAGATAATCATTGCTGCCCCTACTAACACCTTCAAAAATGTTTTGTAACCAACCTGATGTCAATGCTGTCTGAACCCGGTTTGCATCAGACATTGACACAACTTATGACTAACAGGGTAAAGCTACTAAATTTAAGACAAATGGTCATTATTATTAGTTGTAATATTTTGCAATTTAAATTTCAGGAAAACTTACTGTTTATGGCCCTAATAATATTGGCTGTCTAAAACAGATTTTTTTGACAGTTAGTGGGTCTCAGAGACAATCATATAGAAGGGAAATAGCCCTATTCCAGAGTTGCAAAAAAGTTCACTGTGTACCGTAGACAGCAATACATTTATATAGACTGTGAATTTCTTGGTGCAATAATTGTCTCTCACTGTGTGTCTGTAGAAACACTAGCAATACAGAGTTCTATCTTTGTTGAGAAACAGAGAAAAATCCAAACCAAATGTTGTTGTGATTTTAAGTTTCAGTACCAGTTTGAGACTTGAGATTAGATTTTAAGCTTCATAAGTCTTTCAAACAAAACTAGTCCCAACTTTGAGTTGTAGGCACCCTGTACTTTAGGGGCCTTTGGATTCAAGTAGGAGGTTAGCATTTAAGCAGTTCCTATGTGCTGTAAGCTCTTCCATGGAGAGACTTCAACTCCCATGATTCCTTGGGAAAGGGAGAGACACTCTCCTGGCCCCTCCAGGAAGCACAGGGAGACAAAGGGGTCTCCACGGGGAGAGAGAAGGGACATGGCTGAATCTGGAAGCTGCTGGTGGCTGCTGCTGGGGTTGCTGAAACTAATGGAGGTTCATTCAAGCTGTGAGCTTCAGAGGTTGGTGGCTTACTCAGCCCAAAGTAGGGTCTGAGTTGAAAGCTGCCTGAGTTAGATCTGCAGTGACGGTGTGAGTGTCTCTCCCCTCCTTACTTCAGTTTGGAGCAGGACTTGCAAAGAAAGGGAGTCTGCTGAGAGACTGACTGGGCCTTAGGGGAGGCAGCCTTGCAGTGCCTTTGAACCAGAGCCAGGACTACAGACCATTGGTTGGGCTCACTCCGGATCTTCAGCATGGTTCTGAGTGGATACACTGGACCAGCAGAGTGCTGCCTTGCTTCCTTCATTGACCCTCCAAGCGCGCCCACACAAGCAAGGGATTGGGGTTCTGAACTCTGGGAAGCGTGCCCTCTGAGTTGGAAAAAGGGCTGTCAAAATGCCAGCTAGATAAGTTTCCTTTAAACTGTATTCTGTGTCTGTTCATTGATGTAATTACTTGCCCCTGTGTATTTAAATTAGTAGTAATATTCAATTCCATTTTGTTAGGATAAGTTTCTTTGTTAAGTAAAGGTTTGTTCCATGCAATTTAAGCACCTTGAATGTATTATATATGTAATTAGTAAGTTTGGATTGGACCCATCCCTTGTTACCCCAGAACTCAAATCAGGTGACTTTTCAAATGGCTTTTTGTTCTTTTAAAGAGACATTAATACCAACTATTCTAGGATAAAATAGGATCTGCATGCCTAAGTGGGTGAAACACCCCAGTGGAAAATACGGCTAGAGAGCATCGATCAAGAATAGATTTAGAGCAACAAATTCTTTGAAAACAAGTGTTAACATTTATTTACGGATTACAAAAATTACAATGAGATTCAAGAACTGAAAACATGCATTCTAACAGTTAATAACTCTGCATTGCAGTGAGCATTACACAAAATGACAGTTAAATGGAATGCTGCTCTACTGGGTTACAGTGCTTACAATTACAATTACATGAGCATAATTCCCAATTTAACAATAAACTTATCACTTTAAAGACAATAACAAATTACAAAAATCCTAACAAATACCTAACAACCTATATAGCATTCAACAAGTGAGGGCCAGTCACTTGTGGAATGGTTGAAGATAGGCTTTTCTTAGTCATACTGCACTCACCCAGCTTTATTCGCAGGCATGCCATGAGCACTCTTTTTACTTACAGCACCTCACAAATCCCTCTGAATTGTCTTTTTGCATCCTTTATTCTGCTCTATCAGAGACAAAGGTTCACCTCAGAATCTGGACATGTAAGTCGAGACTCAGTTAGCCAAATTGTCCACATCCCTCAGGAAAACCAGTGACTTTCTTGGGGCGCAGCAGGCTGGTCTGGTCAGGATCAGATCCTCGGAGCAGACTTTGGCTCAAGGTGGCTTGCTTCTCTGGTCAGGCTGCCTCTGGTCCGATAGAGCTCACAGCCATGAGGTTCCAACAGAGTCTCAGTCACTTTGACCACAGCCTTGGTGCAGTCTGACTGTGCCAGGGCTTCACAAGTTTCCCCTGGCCAGGGTTCACTTTTCATGCTCTCCTAAAGGTCAACTCATGCCTTATGGCAGAAAATGACTGATGGAGTAAGGTCATGTTATTTATTTTAGAAAATGACTCATGCTCCCAAAAGTCAAAGGGGAGGGAGGGAGGATGATAAGTCATAAGAATGTCTATATTTAGTCCAAGGGTGTAAATTAAGGTATGAAAACGATCCTGAGAGTACATTGAGGTATGGGCACAATCCTGACCACTGATCCCTAACCTTAGTTAAACACTACATTTGTTGTATCTTATACGTCTTGCTTACTTCCTCTAATATCCTACTTTCAACTATTGTCTTATAACTACGCTAACAATAGTATTCTAACTAGCTAAGGCTATCCTAAAGGATTTTAAAAGGGGTTTTTTTTGCTATCGGATTGCCTTTTGCTATATTATCTTATAGGTTTGAATAATTTGATGACAAAAATTTCTGGCTACCCCTACAGATTACTCTTAGCTATGTGGATTTAGTCCTGGAGGCTCCCAAGTCACGCCATTGAGTGTGTACAGGATCCAGCCAGGTGGAGGCACCACCAAGTTTAATTTTCTGTAAAGCAAAGGGATTTCAGCAAAAGAGTGAATAGAGGATTCCCACAATCCCAACATCGCCACTGGGAAACTCAGGATCTCCTTGTTATCAAACTTAGGCACCTGTGCACACATGAGTGTTGCCTGCTCCCAACCCAGCGAGAAAAGGGGGGGGTTACAGAGTTAAAATAAAACAATTTATGTTTGCATGAGAATGTTATACAGACATCACAGTTTTAATGTGACACCAAGTGAAATTCAGTGGTTTTGACTGATTTTCACTCTGAGTTAATACCTTTTGAACCAGAAAACTCAAAGTGAACCTTGAAGAGAGTATGGAGCTGAAGATGCCAACCCACATTGATCAGAACCTAAGAAAATATTTACATGACCATCTATGAAGCAAAACTGCTAAGTTTCACCCACTGTTTACAGAACACATTTTGTCAAAATAATGTAGGATCAAACACTTTTTTTCCCCTTTGTCTTTCCCCTCTCTATATCATCTTTGGACATTTCCTGTGAACCTTCCAAGAAAGTTTAATAGGCTCGAAGAAAACCTTGACATGGTTCTGATAATATTCTATTGTCAAACTCAAGATAATTAAAGTTGATTAAATAGCCTCTGAAACTTTTGAAGAAAAAATGTGTGAGACACATAGCTAAAAACTAATAATTGGACAGAGTTTTTTGAAATTCAGATGCCATACTTGTACCACTGTTTTTTTTTCCCTTTCTTATCTGAACTCATTCTAATAAACCAAAGAACTAAGAATTCCAGGTAGTCCAGGTATCATATTATTACTGTTCTATATAAACAAATTAACAGTCAATCATTCCCAATAACTGAATGCAACTGCATATAAAGAGCCCTAATGCATGGCACTATTATCAATAATTTTAAAGTAAGCATGAATAAATAAGATTTGTCACATATACAGTAGGCAAAAACAATCACAAAACAAAGCAGTGTAAGATTCAGACCAAGACAGAGAGAAAGGACATGACCTACAAACTATGCAGTTTTGGTGTTAAACACTCAACCACATATGACGTCCTTCAAATAAAAAAAAAGAGTCTAAATGAAAGGAAAAAACAAAGGCAAAATGCTTTTTGAGAACAATAATTCATGTAATAGAAAAACAAGTATATTGCCTACTGTCTGATAGTTAAGAGTTTTAAATTAAAATAGCCCCCAGTGGCCTTGGGGTGCTTCCTGCATTCTGTGACTATATAAATACGTTTTCCTTGAGCAACTTTTAGCTGAGAGGTATATTACTGGAATTTTCATTCTTTTGTGACTTCAGTAATAGATTAACCGTGGGATCTCAAAGAACCTTCCTATCTTGTCCTTACTTTATGAAAATCTCACTGCTGAGATCTAGTTTGAATCCATAAAAAATGGGGGGGGGAATGAATTTCATAATTTTCCTTAACTGGATAATTTTACTTATTTTAAATGTAATACAAAACAGATGACTTTGAACAGAAAGTAGTAACAGAAGATACATATAACTACAATTGCTCAGCATCTATATTCCTCCAGGTCTGCATTTTGGTTTCTTCAAACTTACTGTTGTATTAGGTGAAAGAGGATGGAAGCAGCTGGTAGAATCTGACATGTGTTGTTCTCTTTTCCAACAGTGGCAGGTAATTAGTATCTTACAAAGTTACCAAGTACTACTCTCAGATTTGGGATCACTACTTTTTTAGAATAGCAGTTAAGCTAATTTTGAGTAGTATGTTATTAAAACACTCTAATTATTCACATTTGACAAACTCTTTATAGGGCCCAGATTTTAATAAATTAAGTCTAGCCCCAATTCTGGTACATACATTTTAGTGTATACTTTATATACTGACTTATTTGCATTAGGAATTTTTCTTAATGCCTATCACCTATGTTCCCTCTAAGCTGTGTGCATGTGTGTGAAACCTGTGCACACAACCAAATCAAGTGCGCACAAAAAGATTCAACAGTGCTAATATTTTTTATGCTACTTTAAGAAGGTGGTTTCAAGTAGCGTATTTCAAATAAAGGTATGCAACTTATAAATCATTTTCATCACCATCTTGAAATAACAATTAGATATTATTTACATCATAAACACTTGCTTCATTGAGCTCACAAGTTTGATCATTGGAGTGTGCACAAATTTGGGCACTGGTTCTGAATATTTGCACAAAAGAAATTTTTTGTGCACACAGCCTACGAAAAATTAGAGGGAACATTGGCCATCATTATAATATCTAGACACTTCCCTTGTGCATTCAGTCTGGTTGTGGTGGTTCATAGTGGTTTGAAGGAGCAGTCCCCTTCCCCCACCATCTCTCCTGTTTAGAATACAGATGCCAATTTAGCCAAGTCTCCTTCTAATCATTAGACTTGAATTTTAAATAACACTCTTTTTACAAAGTATTTTATCTTATACTTGTATTTAAACTGTCTGTAAAAGGAACACGAAACAGCCTCAAGGCTGTAGATGAAATGTGAATAAGGCAATGACCATTTAGGTGTGGTAGTCTTTGCTTAAAATCTACCAGACTGAAATGAAAGAAAATCATTCAAGCCCGAAATCTACAAAGGTCACTAAATAAATTGAATTTAGGTTGTTATGTTGGAGTAAACTAAGAGAGAAGTATTCAGATCACAGCTCCCTACTAAAGCTAATGCTAATTGAGGTGAATTATCCCTGAGAGATCTCAAATCTACTGGTTTCACAAACTTTAGAAGTGAAGGAATAAATTGTTAAAGGTGAAATAAGCTTCATATTCCTATTGCAGCATAAAGATCTTTTCAACATTTTATAGACTCATAATCCAAAATCACTATGAACACTAGAAAGTTTCATTTATTTATGCTGTCTTTTATAAAACTGAAATTGATAACTGTGTCTTTCAAAAGACACCACAAGAAACCATCACAAGTTGCAACAAACTTAGCTTTCCACTTTCAGTATTAAGAGGTAAATGGGAGACATTCCATTTTTATATTAGAAAGCAAAAGTCAAACAGGCTTTTAGTTCATGAAGTGTGGTGTGTGTGTGTGCGTGCACATATGTGCAAGCACACACATGTTGTCAGTTGCTTAACTTTCCTTTATGATGTAAATTAAAAAAAAATCCTTGAAAGGATGTCAGTGACTATGCCTATATTCACACACAGAGGGCTTGTTTCAAAACAAGACGTTTCGAAACAAGCTGTTTTGAAGTAACACATTATTTCAAAACAAGTTATTTTGAAATAAAAAAACCCACCATCCTTGAAATAACACAAAAGCTGGAAACGAAATAGCATGTCCACACTGTGGGCTTGCTATTTCGTTACCTGCTTCAGGGGGCTGCAGCCCCCTAGGGGTGAGCCGCTGCCACGGCTCACCCTGCAGCCCCAGAAAGGGGGCTGCAGCCCCCACCTGGGCTGCCCCCAAACCCCGCCGCAGGGCCGGGGTGAGCACAGCCCTGGGATTCCCTGGCGCAGCCACTCCTGCCGGGGGCAGGGCTGGGCACCTCTGACCCCGCAGCGGGGTTTGGGGGAGGCCCAGCAGCGGGCTGAGTTGGGCGCCGCCGACCCCACGGCAGGGTTTGGGAGCAGCCCCGGCATCAGGCTTGAGCCGGGAGCCCCCGACCCTGCAGCGGGGTTTGGGGGCAGCCCAGGTGGGGGGTGAGCCACCCCGCAGCGGATGACCCCCCCTGCTGGGGGCTGAGGGCTGGCCAGGGGGCTGAGGGTCAAATGTTGTTTCGGAACACTTTGTTTCAAAAGGGAATGGGGTTGAAGTTGTTTCAAAATACCACCGTTGTTTCGAAACAACTGAACCTGTTGTTTCGAAACAACAGTACGTCATGTGAACATGGCATTTCTTATTTCAAAACAACCTCTGTTGTTTCGAAATAAGAAATGTGTGTGAAAATACCCTATGTAGAACAGTGAAGCCCATCATTAATGCATCAATAGATAGTGTGAAAATGAGAGCTGTGTGAAGTATTCAGCTTAACACACAAATAAGCAAGAACTGGCAGAGGTTGCAGTACTTCCTGGATTAGTGAAACAATCTATATTCTCTAACAGGTTGAAGTTGCCTATATAGCTAGGAAAACAATGAGTCTTATTTCTGTAGTGAATGATGTCAAAACTACCACAACGCATTATGGATAACAGAGTTATTCCATTTTAAATTGCTAGTATTTATTTAATCCTCATAATTTTCTGACATGGACTTTATTAGAGGCTAAAGGTTTCTCATGTTTAGTTTGACACCAGAGATATTTCTGTTAGTTATATTTTCCTAAGAAAAAAAATACTAAAATCAATTAATTTATATCCATACCCTGTCTGACACTTTCCTTATTAAAAAATTCAGCCAGGATAGATATTTTATGGATGCACTAAAGCAATGGTTCCCAACATTTTTGGCTTGAGGGCCACAGATATCATTTTTACAGCCCAGAAGAGCCACCAGGCTCTACCAACACATTCCCCCTAAAAAGCACTCTGCCTCCTCACTGATCACCCATCTCTCTGACTGCAGAAGGAAAGCAGAAGGCATCTTGCAGCCCTGTGCACTCCACCTGGGTTCTGATGCATTGATCCCTTCTGCAGCCAGGAGGATGGAAGATCAGAGCTCACATTCCTCTCCAGCAAGGACCCCAATGCTCAGGGGCACAGGTGGGGTGCTTTGCTATGCTCCCTAATGCAGCCAGGTGGAAGGAAGCACTGATTTTCTATCTCATTGGCTACAGCAAGGATCCTGTACCAATCTTTTAGCTCTGTGGAAGCACTTCCCACCTGGGTCCTTAGGAAGTCTCTCCCTTCTGCAGCAAGGAGGAGGGGAAATGAGGGCCACTTTGAAAGTGCCCATGACCCACTTGTGGCCCCCAAGCCACAAGGTGGGAACCACTGAATCAAAGCTCCACTCTGATGATAAAAGTTTTCTAATAGAAACATTGACAGATATAACTCTATTGTGTTGCTATTGGGCTGTATTTTAAAGAATTTTGAATTCTGAAATATTTAAGTAACTATATGCTGTGTAATGGATGTTTCTATGGAGACAAATCTGCAAGTCATGTGTATTGAATAAATGTTAATATGATGAAAAACAGATTACCAAACATACATCATCATTCTTTATCAAAACTAAATCATACTGATTTGTTATCTCCTCAAAAAAGCTAATAAAAAATGGAATGATAAAACATTGAAACCAGTTTGATACTAGTGCAAGGCTTGATGTTTACCAGACTATCTCCCAAATAACTAACTATTTATTTGTCAATGCTATTTAACTAATACTATGGACTAGGAGGGCAGAGAATGCTCTCTTCTGGTATTGAATTCCTGCACAATGGGTGGGACTGTGGATGGGGACTCTTGGCTCTTCTTTTCCACACATTAATCAGCAGAAAGAGTGTGGGTAGTCAGTGGGGGAGGAAATAATAAACTACTGCTCATAAATATCTCTGTACAGGAAAGCACATTCTATACTCCAACAGGCAAAAAGTATTGAACTCATGCTTAAAGCTAAACGTGCGCTTTGGTATTTTGTTGAACATACATTAGCAGACAGTATTGCACACATGGGAAATGTGGGAGGCATTCTGAGAATCCAGAAGCAAAATTCCTCCTGGGATTCCCTGGGCAACAGAGCTGTGCACGTCTTCCAATACATAGCTCTTCTAAGAAGCAAAAATTCAACAGTCATTAATTTCTGTACCAGTGTGCTCAATGGAAACTTAAAAGATGTGTGGCCAAATACTCCCCCAGTCATGGCCATATAATTTCCATCCTCTCTGGCATAGTAGGCTTGGGGTAAATCAGCTCCCTCATTTCCCACAGGTACTGTGGGACTCACTGTCCTTACCCTGCACTTTCTAGAAACTCCCTTGGTAGGTCACCCTCTGGGCAGGATGCCAGGGCGCCTCTCTCCAAGCTTTCTCCTCCAGGAAGATTCCTGGGCAGGGTCCTTACTGCCATTGGCCCCCGTTCTGAGGGGGAAGGCCAGTTAGAGCTACTAGTGTTCCCCCCCTTGGGGAGGGAGGGGGGAAGGGGGGTCCTTAAGTCCCAATTACTGCTGTTGCAGCTGCTGGGTAAGTTGTTCCATGGAGCTGCTCTAGCTTGGACCCTCTCAGTACTCAGGCAAACCCATCAAGCCTCCTTCCACTTTTAACCTTCCCCCCTGTGTGCTAGTTGAGGGGTGGCTTTCATAGGGTCTGGAGCAGCTCTTAATTGGGCCCAGACATCCCTGATTGGCCTGCAGCTGTTTCTCCTCTACCTGCTGGGAACAGGGCCTTCAGCATTCTAGGGCTGAGAAACCTATCCTCAAACACCCTTCTGTAGCCATCAGGCCTGGCTTTATTACAGATGCTTTTTATAATTTTTAATTTGCAAATCCTATAAACACATCATAGACTCTGAAAGTCAAAATTAATTCCTTCCCTCTTTGTCATCCTCAGCAATAAAGATTCAGTTATTCCATTGTTATGATTTATGTAATCATATTGCCTTCTGTAGCATTGTGGAGATGTAAATGACTGGAATCATGATAGTGCTGGACTACACTGGTAACTTGCTTTGGCATAGCTATGTCTCTCATAGTGAGAAAATCCATCCAACTCAGAAATTTTGTAGTTTGAACTACGGAAAGCTTAGTTTGAACTAGTTAGTGCCTAGGTTAGTTCAGACTACTGTGCTTAGTTTGAACTTTAGTTCAAACTAGGCTCAGTCAAGACCCGAACTAAGCCTTAGTTTGAACTTAAAACATTTGAACTAAGCCATTAATTTGAAATAACCATGTGTTCTAGTTCAAACTAAGCGTTGTTAGTTCAAACTAAAAAGGTTTTGGTTAGTTCAAACTAAGCTTGATCTTCTTAGTTGGGACTAAGAAGTCTGAATTAATTTTGGCTATTCTAAACATAGGCACTCATTGTAAACACTTGTTTACAGGCATAAAGAACTGAAACCAGCTCAGTATTTTTAGCCATGTTGGCTTTAAGAGGTTAGCATGAGTGAAAGGCAGTAAATGCTTATCTTTGGTTATTCCAATCAGATAGGATTCAGAAGGCCTGTTAAGATGGCAGGTGCAATGTTTATATGCAAATTTATCAGCATGGAACAATACTTTAAAGGGTTCATGTTATGTTAAAGATTAATATGAGTGATTAGTCCTATAAAATTATATAATGCAAGATAACAGTATACAGTTTTTTTTTCATTTTAACTAGTGAAATATAACTTTAATTTGTTGCATGATGCACCTTACCAGTATTTATAATTGTTTATTCAACAGAACCAAACATATTGTCCCCTAACTATACCAGGGATGATGATAATAATAATAATAATAATAATAATAATAATAATAATAATAATAATAATAGAAGTTCTGAAGGGGTAACAGTGTTAGTCTAGTTCAGCAAAATAAACGAGTCCTGTGGCAGTTTTAAAGACTAACAAATTTATTTACTGTATGAGCATTTGTGGGAGGAAATCCCACTATGTCAGATGTTTTGAAGATGAGGAACTTACATTTACAAACGTTCCCCATCGTCAAAGAATCTGATGAAGTGGGATTTTTCTCCCATGAAAGCTTGTGTGATAAATAAATTTGTTAGTCTTTAAAAGTCTCACAGGACTCCTTAGGTTTCTTTTACTAATATATTGGTTTATCTAACATCAGACAAACAAAGTATCTCACCTATATTTTTAAGGAGATGAAGTAAGGAGAACATATTTCCTCATCTTACACCTTTTTCAGAAATGAAAATTGTAAAAAATTGACCTTACTTTGGTGGTGTTTTGTGCCTTTGAAGATTTATCATGTTCAAATTTCAATATAACATTTGATAGACTTTTTTTTTAAAGGTTATTCTATTTAATGAAATGAGAGCAACCATCAGTAGATTTTCAAAGGCTCTGATGAGTTAATTTCAAAAGGCTTTGCCAAAATCATAACATGAATAAAAATATTGTATATGCAACTGTTAAGTTGTTGATTTTATATTGTAAAACGCACATACTCTAAAAAAAAAAGAACTAAAATGCATAGGCTATGTTGTTTATCCATTTTCAGTAAAATATGTGTATTAAAAGTTGTTAATTTAAATGTGGTTTTATGCATTTTGAAATTCCAAATTATTATAAATTTTTAATGAACTAACCTCAATGTGTGATTTGTGTAAATTAAAGTATCTCAGAATAAAATGAATAAATAAAAGTCTTTGAGCTTACTGTAGGCTCAGTTCAACCAAACACTTCTCATTAAGCACATGCTTAAGTTCCATTGGGCCTGGGGGACTCTCTGCCACAGAGCAGGAAAGATGGCTGCTGTGAGCTACAGCAGCATCTCCAACCATTATCTACTAACGCCCAGCTACACTAAAGGACAAGGGCATGTCTACACTGTAGCTGTGGGAGACTGACCGTTTGGATATGACCTGAGTGGTTAGTCTAAGACTCCATTAAAGCTACAATACCCACTTCATTATCTTGAGGATACTACCTCAAGTTCATGCACATGAGTCTATCTACCTGAACTTGCTCCCAGCTGCAATGTGGACATGCCTTTGTAGTTAAGGGCCTAGGAGCCTCTGAACAGCATCCTGTAAGACGAATCTATAGAAAACATACATATGTGAGGAGCAGAAGAGTTGTTCTGAAGGATCAGCACATAACAACTTTACAATTAAAAAAGTAGAAAGTATTTCTGAATTTGTAGGCAACAACAGAGTTTGAGACAAGCTCCACAAGGCGCCTTTTAGAGGTTTGACTGTAGAAAACATCTATACTGTTTTAGAAAAGACAAGAAATATTCTTAATTGTAATTAATAATATATCTAGCCACTGAACAAGTTCTTAATAGAGGTCAATGGGCTTTTAAGAACATGATTTTAATCTGTGGATACTTAATTTCCCTTGATAGCTGTCTGTAAAACTGTATTCTGTCCTGACCAGATCATGAATAGAGGGCCTGTTATGACAATGGATTTAGCTATACAGATTAAATAGATGCAATAATAAATATATTGGTAATTGAAACTAAACAGATTTATTGTCTGAGTACTATGGGATACTATAAATGCCAAGAATTCATATAAAAGACAATTAATGATGTGGGAAGCTGACCATAGGGAATGCAATAAAATTAGTTAATATATACTGATTGAGTATTTCTAATGGATGGTTATTAATTTTTAGGGTTTTCCAGTTAATTATGTTTATGGTTAAGATCTCTTCATATTGTACAGCAATGAAGAAAATCGATTTGGCTTTGGAAGCTTAATAGTACTTAAGCACAAGAAAAGAACAAGACGTCCAAGTTCTCCCTTGAACCTACCTCCTGCCTGGGGTCACTAATGAGGTTATCTTTAGAATAAGCACAAGATCAGACCTCACCATTTATTGTCTTGGAGACCACAGATCAATTTTCACAAAATTAGAGAAGGTAATTCTTAGTATCTTGTTCAACATACAATTCTGATAATTTAATCTGCCTACCTACAGTCCTCCTTTAAGTTTCTGCTAGATGACAATATTCCTTCCTTCCTCTCTTAAACATATAGCTATGTACAATTGCTGCCAAGTTTCCAGATTTAGTGGTTAGGGGAATTGTTTCATGTACATAGTATTCATAAATACTTTAGAAGGTTCAGATGCTAATTATATAACTGGAATTATCTAGAAGTTTGTAAAATTAAATATTTTAAAAATCACAGTTAGAGTTGGGGAGTTAAAGCTCTTTTGGGATAAGAGCTTCATATCAATTCTAAATACTCTACTTATGCATTTGGAATAATACAGAAAATCTCAATTTGTTTATTTGAATGTGATGTAAAATGTTTTGTGATTCTGTTTCCATATGCTTTTCATTTTACTAAACCATGAAGAAGTTCTGCGTAGACTTATTTTTTTAAATATTATCCTTCTGAAATCAACGGCACATAAATCCTTCTTGAAACCCCAATATCAGTCTGCCATGTAAATTGTAATTTATATTCAGTTAACATTTATTAAGAAAAGATGCAAGCCTGCATCACATGCCACTAGAAATTTCTTAGTGACTTAATCGTATGTTTTCTTATGCCAGTAGAAACAAGTCTGCATCTCCATGAACCAAATTAAAGAGGCTAAACATTACATTACATATAAGGATGCATGAGAATAAAAACTGTTCAGTTTTGGACCAGTTAAACTGGAAGATATTTTAAAGACTCAAATTCATTTTTTTTCTAATTCTTGGGGGTTTATCTTTCAAAGCATCTGACATAGTGGGATTTTCTCCTATGAAAGCTCATGCAAAAAAAAATGTGTTAGTCTTTAAGTGCTACAGGACTCCTTGTTTGTTTGTTTTATGAGTCACTGAAATCCCCATTCTTGGCTGAATTTTTTCAATTTTCATCTGAAACATTTCAGTGAAGCAAAAAGACTGAACCTCAAAAAATAACACTCTCATGAAAAGCAGATTCTTTTTGTGACATTTAAAAAAAAATTCATTTAGTTGAAAACCCAGATTTCCTACCAGTTAGGAAGTAAATTCTGAATAACATGCTCTTATTTCTATCCTCTTCATCTGATTCTGATGGAGCAATACCAGTTTGGGTAAAATTCCCACTGGAGTAAATGGAGTTCTGCTCAGAATGAAGAATTTTGGATGAAGCTTTGGAAAGAGATTTGGTGTTAGCATGGGAATGTCTTTACCTGTGTTCCCTCTAAGCCGTGCACGTGTGCATGGGCACACAGGTTGTGAAGCCCGTGCACACAACAAGATAAAGCACACAAAAAAATTCAACAGTGCTAATATTTTTGTGCCACTTTAAGAAGGCAGCTTCAAATAGCATGTTTCAAATAAGGTTTTGTAACTTATAAGATCATTTCCATCACCATATCAAACTAAAATTTAGATATTATTTGCATCATGTACTTTGTTCTGCTCACAAGTTTGAACACAGTCACTGGGAGTGCACACAAATTTGGATACTGGTTCTGAAAATTTGCACAAAAGAAATTTTTTGCACACACAGACTATGAAAAATTAGGGGGAACATATACTATAGTCAACAGTCTGACTCCAGTTAAGCAGGACTCTGATGCTATCTAGGTCCAGGGGACTGGTTACAATTATTTTTCTTATTAATTTTTCATACTTGCTGTTATCTATATTGTTTATCCCATGTTTGGTATCAGTAGAAAGGCTGAAATCTGCTATGAATGATTATATGGTTTATATGTAGGTATCATGCCATGTATTAGAAATTAGAAATCTATTTTTTTTATGTGTGTTCCAAGTGATTTGATTTTAAGGTATACCCAGACTGGGTGTATACAAAAAACATTATCTTCCTGATGGCCCATCAAGGGAACTCCCAGTTGAAGTGGGCCTAGGAGGAAACCTGTTTGGCCAGTTACCCAAGCTGACCATGTGACTCAACTCCATTTTGATTTGGCAAGGAACCTGAGAGCACGGGGAGGGCCAGAAGGTGATAAAAGGCCATAGTCCATTCTCCATTTTGTCTTTAGTCTTCATTCTTCAGTCTGTCTGCAACCAACACCCTCCTCTGGAACTATTCTCCTGGGACTGAACAAAGGACTGAGACCCACCCAGCTGCTGCTGCTGCTGCTGGGTGCACTCCAGAGAAGTGGGACTAACCTGCAAACTACAGGATCTTCAAGGATTTGCTTTCTATGGACTCTAAATCATTTGTAAGTATGTAATTCACTTTGACCCTTTAACATCTCTCAAATTTTGTTTGTTTTCCTTTTATATTAAACCTTTAGTTGTAGTTACTAAAGGATTGGCTGACAGCATGGTAATTTGGGTAAGATCCAAGCCTATATTGTTCTGGGAGATGTGGCTGGCCCTTTGAGGTCAGGAGAACCTATTTCTGTAAGAGACCCAGTGGCTAAGGGGGACCAGAGGAGCTGATGTAAAGGGGGCTGTTTCTACTTTGTCATACCTGGTGATGACCAGAGTGGAGAATCAGAAGCATGTTCTGTTAGTGACTGGGAGACTGGTTTAAGTACCACCTATCAGTGGATTGGCCCCTGGTTTTGCAGCTTTCCCTGATTTTGGCACATTCAGAAGGTTATCCCAGGAGGTCCAGGTCACAAAGATGATGTTAATTTTAGCTAGTATGGTTAAAAATAGCCATGCAAATTTAAAAGAAAACCCCATGGCAGTGAATCTCAGAGTCTGGGTCAACTAACTGGGGATTTCACTTTGAGATTGAAAAAACAATGTAGCTATTCCCTCTTGCATTGGAACAGATCCTCCCCCAATAGGGTTTCACACTTCAAACTCCAGCATGTGAAAGAATGTTTGCACTGATATTTTTAGCCCTGCAGCACAAGCCCAAGTAAATTGACCCAGACTCCAAGACTTGTTGCTGTGGGTATTTTTTTACAGTTTGACATTGACTTCAGCATAGCCTATACCAGGGGTGGCCAAACTTATGGAACTCAAGAGCCACATAAGTTGATTATCAAACCTTCGAGGGCCACACTGAGGCATATAGCCATATATTTTTACGTGCTCCAAAATTACTAAGTTTAAAATTCATTGCACAATTTAATTTTACTGTAAAAAGAGGACAAATATCAATCCTACTAATGTCAGATTCTAATAATTACTTAAAGTTACCATGAAAATTAGGCCTATATAGTAAAAACTTAGCTGCTGCTCGATGTAGAACACTGCAGGCTAGTGGTGAGTTTTTTAAAATCCTGACCATGCTGCACTTCTCCCCACCATCCTGACCCCTGCCTGAACTCCTAGGCTGGGGCCACTTTCCTAAATTGATTTGCTGCCATTCTTCCGAAAGCCACAATTTTTCATTCAAGAGTCGCATGTGGCTCCCGAGCCATAGTTTGGCCACCCCTGGCCTATATGCTCACCCTTGATTTTGGATATGTACCGGAGCTTAATTTGTAATGAAAGTGGTATCAGAGCTCAAGTTGGTTGGCCAGCAAGCAGCAGTTGCTGTCTGGGAGTCCAGAGGTGCCAGGGATATGCATTGTCAAACCTACAGGTGCAAGGGATAAGCCATGTCAACCTTTGGCATGAATTAACCACTGTTATATATTCATGTTGCTAGTCTTCACTGAAGCCTTTTCCACCTCATTTTCACTACTAGTTTTAGTCATGATGACTAGATGATAACTAGTGCTGGTATGCCTTTCATTGCTGGTAGACCTTTCATTGCAATGTAGACCCTGTGAACATTAAACAAACAAACAGACAAACCAAAAAAAAAAAAAACCACACACACACAAAAAACACCCTTGTCCATTTTGATAGGTTTTCAAGATGCTAAAACATCTCATTCATTGATTAAATTATGTTGCCTTCAATTAAAAATTGAAAATTGACATACATTTCCCTCTACTCGCCAATAAATTTTAAATTGCATAAAACGTTGTCCTTGATGGATTAAAACAGCTCCCTCCACCATAAATAAATAAATAAATAAATAAATAAATCTGATAACAAACCATTCTCAAAGAAAGAAAAAGAGCCAAACATTGTCCGTTATTAAATTACATCCCATTGCTAATATTAACTCCTTTCCCAAATTCAGTGAGGATGGTATAGATGTAAATGGTATTATGCATTTAACTCTAGTGGCAGTACTATTACAGTTTGTCTATTTATTTTGTTTCTCCATAGGGATAATTCAACAATATACACATTAATAATGAGAGATTTAATTTTTTAAAAGTCTAAATTTAAACATGGTGTAAAATAGCAAAGACTTAAATTGGTTATTTAAAATTATACAGATGCCAAAATACTTCAATTAAAAAAAGAACTTTTGATTATGTTCATCAATCAGCAGTCTTAACTCAGACTGAGATAATCCCAGATTTTGGATTTAAACCTAAAGAGGCTCAGCAGAGTCACAATGACATCCAGAAGGGCATTCCATAAATCCAAAACTGTCACAAAATTACTACCCACACAAATGGAAGACACAGCATGAGGCAAGGTTGGCAGGACTTCCATGAGGATACCTGCCAAGGGACAACTCATATGAGAAAATAGAGGATATAATAAATACAACACTTTATATAAACAAATAAACTGCCTCATGCTATTTGACATGTCTGATATATCAGGCAAAACACTCTTCCACTTAACAACAACTGCAATGATAATAATAGTGCTACCATCTCCAATGATTCATTCTGATGTCCATGGAGTTCGGTTTGTCTCATCATAGAATACTATTGAGTACCCAGATGCAGCAGAAAATAGCAGCAGGGTTAAGATTTTTTTTTTTCTGTTGTTAACTGAAAATCATGGAAATACTCTAATATGGGCAGTATTTCAGTATGTTTATGAAGTACCCTTCCTCTTTGAACAATTCAGTTAAGTTTGAAAGAAAACATGTGGACTTAAACCATTTATTCACAACCACAATAGAATCAAGATATGCAAATTTAGGCGACAATAAAACACATAAACAATCTCACTTTCTGCTGTGTGGTGGGATGTCATGTATTGGTTGCAAGTAGGCAAACTATCATCTGTGTTCTGAGTTTGTAATCTCTTAATAATATAGTACACAGAAGAACTCTTTAATACACCCAGAGGTTAAAGTATAATTTGTTGAGCCCTGGAAATCTCCTAATCAGACAGGCCCCTTTCCTGCACAGGTGGGTCCCCTTCCCACATGGGTGGGCCCTCCTCCTGCACCTTATCTCCTGTCCCCCAAATGCCAGCTCCCAACCCCAGGTCCTGCCCCCAAAACACCTACTCCCATCAGATCCCTTTTCCCATGTCCTTCTCAGCCCCAATGCCCATTCCCTAGGCTCTCTGCCCCATTCCGGTCCTCCTAACCCCCCACCCTCTTTAGCCCTCCACAGCCCACCATCCAACCCTCTTCTCCCCCTGCCCACACAACCTTCCTGCACCCACAATTTCCCCACTGGCTGTATGACTGCCCCAACCGCCATCCCAACCCATGTACCTGGCCAAAGAGCTGGGTGCTGGGCACTGGGTGCTGGGCACTGGGTGCTGGGCACAGGGCACCAGGCCATGGCGCTGGCCAGCCAGCCAGATGGCAAGGAGGACCCAGGGCTGGAGGCTGGGGTCTGACCCCACGCACAGCCAGGCCCTGGCCAGAAGATGCAGAGCCACACAGGCTCTGGGGAGGGGAGGGGAGGGGAGAGGAGGGAGGAAGGGAGAAGTGGCCAGGCTGGCCCCAGCCCACAGTCCCTCCCTTCCTCTGGCCCAGAGGGGATGCACCAGAAAGCTGTGTTCCAGCACATCCTTTTATTTTTAGGGGGCCCCAGAACTTAATGTTCTGGCGCATCCACCTATTTTTGGGGGGCCCAGAACACAGCATTCTGGGGTGTTCCCCTATTTTTAGGGGGCCTGGAATGCTGGCTCCCTAAAAATAGAGGGCCCTGAAAGGGTGTTCCAGGGTGTTCCCCCTTACTTTAACCCCTGAATATGCCCCCCTATATATTCAAAATTACACATGTGCTTTGTGACGGCTATGTATCAGAAACACAACATGTCCAGATAGGCCCCACCACAGATCCCCTCACTGTCAGAAAATGTAAAATACATGATAAAAATATAACCATTAAACCAAAAGAGTAAACGTATCACACCCTGGAGACACCAAAGCATTTAAGTGTGCTGCCTGTAAGAGTGGTTGTCCAGGCCCAACAGTATGCACAAAATATTATAAGCTGCCAAACTGAATGTTGTTCCTGAAACTTGCCAGGCATTCATTATTAGATGCTAGCCACTCACAACTCTCAGAGCTGGGTTTACAAATGTACTTAGCACCAACAACCAAAGTCATATTTTCAAAAGAACTCAGCACACTGGAAGCTGCTCGAGTTAGAAAGTCTAGCCATACATGTGACAATAGTAGTTCCTGGGTGTCAAAAGCTTGTAAAAATCTTGCCAATTATTTAGGTGCAGGAGCTGAGATCCACATCCTCAAAGATAATTAGGTTCCTAATGTTCAGATACATTAATGTGAATTAGACACCTAAATGCTCTTATGAATCCGGGTTTGTGCTCTGCCCACCACCCTAGGATCTGAGTACTCGAAATCTGTGCCTGGCCTCTTGAAAGTCTGGGAACTTAGGTGGAGCTTTTTGCTTTAGGTCACCATATAGTTGCTCTTTATAGTCTTTCATGTGTCACCTAGACTTTAGTTTTGTAAATTATCATGACTCTCCACAAGGTGTGTTTCACTCATTTCCAGGCCACTGAAGCCGCATTTACAATGGCAGCAATAAGATCAAACTTTCTGGATTGACTTAGTGATCAGTTAAGACACACCATGTCA
Source organism: Podocnemis expansa (assembly GCA_007922195.1). Classification (NCBI taxonomy): domain Eukaryota; kingdom Metazoa; phylum Chordata; order Testudines; family Podocnemididae; genus Podocnemis; species Podocnemis expansa. The sequence continues at coordinate 18,891,713 of ML681996.1, forward strand.
GGGGTGTCAAACTTACAGTCCGTGGGCCAGATTCAGCCCACAGAGCTGCTGCCTGGGCTGTGCCTGTGAGCTATCTGCAGCAGCAGCAAACTACAAAGAGAGGCTGCCAGCAGAGAAGAACTAACCATACTTCTGACTCATTCGCATGATCCAAGTCACAGCACAGGGGAACAAAACAAGCATTCCAGCCAATCTCGGCTCAGCTCTGCTGTGGTCTGCCAACCAATCAGAGTCTCAGCCACAGCAGGTTAGGCCGGGCTCCCAGAGAGCCACCTCACTTCCTCCCACCCCAGCTGCTCACTATAAGTCAGTATGCTAATCTGATTGGCAGCATTTCATGAATCACGAATAAAAAAAGGCACAAGTGGGTGGCTTACACGTGGAAATGCACCTGTTAACCCAAAATGATGCAGGTTCGTTTTTGGACTCACCAGGCACAATTAGAGACCATTTAAAGGATTTATTGAATGCCAGGATAAATAAGCAACCCTAAACATGTGTAGAAATACAGTGACAAGAAGTTTACATCCCTTCAGTAGTGAGGAACCCCCGGACAACTATGAACAACCCCAAGGAGGTTCCTGCAGCACCTTGGTACTGCAGTGGTGTCTGCCAACCCTAAGGGCCTATGCTAAAATATGGCATTTTGGGAGCAGCAGGATGATCAGATCCACTTGCCCCCACCGCTATCCCCCATATATTCAGGCGAGCTTCCCAGGCTAACTTCATAAACACATTAGCAAGCAAAATAATCAGACAAGAACCTCCCCAGCATATCCAAATTGCACAGATGGAAGCTCCAGGCACAGAGTGCAGGAGTGGTTCATGGTCAAGTTGCTCAAGGGGTTGGGGGTTGTGGGCACCACTAAGCCGTCCATCACAATGCCTTCTGCTGTCTCCCTACATGGTCAATCAAAGGCCAGCTGGCACTGAGCCCAACCAAAAGCCAACATGCTGAATGACTGATAGTGACTAGTGGAGGGGGGAAGGGGAACAGAGGTGGGGACTCATGAGCTCAGCCTTCTGTGTCTGTGACTGAGACTGACTGTGTGACACCACGTGTTAGGGGAAGTGGAAAGGGCAGGGGTCCAGGACAGGAACTAGCGTAGGAAGAGGAGTCCATAGGACAGGGGAAAGGGAAGGTTTCAGAAAGCCTGAGGAGTTGGAGGAGGGGGAAGGGGAAACCATGCTGCTCTCAAATGGCAGGGGAAAAGGTTGGGGAGCCCATGCAGACATATGGCCTGCATCAGGTATTCTGCTTTCCAACGTGGTCCCCCACATTGAATGAGTTTGACACCTTTGCACTATGTCAATCTTCAAATCAACTCATGAAAACTACGCCCCTCAGCTGGCACAGCACAGTTAAGACACTGTGCTGAAAAAGAGTTAAGAAGTCGATGAGAGTTAAGTAAAGTACTCTGCAAAGCTTGCATAACTTCTGTCGACTACCACTGAATGTAGACTGGGCCTAACACAAATCACTAGTGTTGCAGTTTTATTGACCTACCAACTGGTGCAGCCAGCACAGTGTCAACAGGAGGTCTTCTCCTATAGAAAAAGCTACTGACTTTTGTGGAGGTGGATTAACCACACTGACTAGAAAAGCTTTCCTAGCAGCATAGTAGTATCTTCAATGAAGTGCTACATTGGCACTGCTACACTGGCATTTTAAATATACACTTGCCCTAATGTTGGCTGCCATTTAGATGGTGAAAAACATATTGCCTAGCAACATGCTATCCAAGCACCAGATACTATCATTGCTCCAAGGAAATTTGTGAATGCAAATCCCTGAAGAAAAATAAAACAAAACAAAAATCTGCAGAATAAATGTGATTCAGCAAGTTTGTGTATAACAGTTTTTATTCTTAACAGGGACTCTGGTTTCTAGAAGAGATTCTCTACTGAAATGATATATTCTTTGCTTCCCAAGATAACATTTAATCACTTGAATGCACATGGACATGCTCTGTACATCCATCTTGAGACATGTACATCCCTAGGGATATACAAACAATGTCCCTTCAAAAACCAGGAATATTTTTTTTCTTTAAAGCAAAGCAAAACAAAACAAAACAAAAAGAAATGATTCATCCTGCTGCAGCATTCGCTAGAATGACATGATAGAAGTGAAGAGAGCGTCACATAGCTGAACGCTCCTAGAGATACACACAGACATACACATAGTGTCACATAAAGGTCAGACTTCTTCAACAAGCTATTGCTATGATATATTAACTCAGAGGAAATAATTTGCATCTGTTTACTTATTCTCTAGCAACAGCTAACATACACAGAACTGGCTCTTTCAAAAAAGGAGATAACCTCCCCCCAAACTCACTCTTTTTAAACAGGAAATATATATTATATATTAATTTTAGTAAAAGTCACATACAGGTCACAGGCAATGAACAAAAAATCATAGGAGCCTACAACTTGTTTAGTTCCAAGTTCTCCCATCTTCAGAGTGTCTGATGAAGTGGGATTTTCTTCCACAAAAGCTCATGCAATAAATACATTTGTTATTCTTTAAGTGCCACAGGACTCCTTGCTTCTTCTACAACTTATTTGATACTTTTACTAAAAGAGGGCTGTAGGGCAGGAATGACCGCTAGCTTTCCATGGGAGGAGAGACTGACAGCCTAAGCCCCTCCACCATAATGCAGGTGGTGAAGTCTCAGCCCCAGTTGCAGTCATGTTGGGAGGCACCCAGTCCAAACTCCAGCTCCAGCCACAAACAGTGGTGTTGATGGGGTGCACATCTCCTGGGTGTGGCTTCTGAAAGCTGAAGCTGAAGAAGTTATGCACGTCTGGTAAAATCAGTGAATCCTTGACTCCCATGACTTTGGTGATTAATTCATAAACTTAGCAATAAGAAATAAGAATTCCATGCTTTGAACAGTCCTGTACATTCCTTAATTCCAGGATATGCTTCTTGAAAATTTTAAACACAAATGTATTCTAAAAATGCAGATTAATAACAATGATCTTGCAAATTTGACTTTGGTGCTCTGCATTAAATCAGATCTGACTCTTCCAAAGTCAGAAGATTTAGAAGGAAGTCTGGAATCTCTGCTGCTGTTAAGGACCAGATCCTGTAGTTCACATTTGGGGGAAACTTATACTATTGCACTACATACTGTGCAGTTAGGCAGCTAAATTAATGCATTGTTTTGTCCCATATAAAACTCAGTACAGTCGGTTAGATTTTAAAAGGTGTTTCATTGTTGCTGCTAATTTTTGATCATGTAAAATGCCTTTTTAGGTTGTCTGGAGTGGCTCAAACTTGAATGCAAACCTCAGGGGATACCATTACAAATCAGGGCACAAACCCAAAACTATAGTATGTCTTGTATGTTGCATGTGTTCTATACCTGGGTTTCACCAGCTAAATTTTAAGAGTGAGTTCTCAAGCACAACTGCAACCTTAACATGGAATTACAGACTATCCTTTTAGATATTCCAGTCTATCTGGCCACCCAGGCAAGCCTGTATCAGTCATAGATGGTCCCATATAACAAGAAGCATATCAATATTCAGGTCACTCCCAGTCTCAATTAACTCAGGTCTATTGTACTTCAGAGCTCTCATCTAATATAGTACTTTTAGCCCAACCGATATTAAATTATCTAAAGATTTATTAACTGAGAAAAGGGGAAAAAAGTATTTACAAGGTTTAAACAGGTAAATACACAAATGAGTTATAGTCTTAGGTTTCAAAACGTAATACAAGTTGTGGTAATATATGGTCTTTAAGGCTAACTCAAACTAAACAGCTGGGAATCTTTTGCTTACATTTAATTTTCTCCTCTCATGTCCAAGGAGCACAGGGATTTTTATTTCTTTAGCCTAGTGCTCAAGCTGATGGGACAAGTATTTGTACGTGTTTTTTCTTCATGGATGTAAGGGGAACAATCAACAATGTGTTTGTCCCCTTATGTTCCTCAATGAATTTACTGTATATATGGGCCATCTTTCATAGGAGAGGGATAGCACTTCTTGTTGTAAAATGGTATTTCACATTTGGTAATGCTTACCTCTTGACTCAAGGGGTTTATAGATTTTCAATAAGCACTTAAGTATTGCCTTGTAATGTGGGATACAGATGTTATAAGCAAGATTAATACATTCTTATGACTCTAATATCTATTTTAACAATACTAACATATAGGTGAGCCAGAACTTGTTTCCATTTATGTTTTTGTCAGTGTTCAGTGAGGCTAGGGGCTTTGGCAGAGGTGGCACTTGGTCTGCAGTATCACACATGCATTTTTGTATATATTTAATAAAATCTTATCCATATTATTAATATTCAGCATCACACACCACTTCATCAGACTACCTTCTCTCCAAAAATGACAGGTACAACCTTGTATGGTTCACTGAGGAGAAAGATGAGAAGTCTAAAGGTAGGGGTTTAAAAAAACCAACACCTTGTTGAGGAGTGTTTGCTCTATTTTTCGTATTGACTTTTAAAGGCACTGTAGTTGTACAAATTATGCCAACTGAGGCTCTTCTCTTTATGTCAAAGAAGACAATCTTTGTCTGATAAATACATTTGTTGTCTTTTAAAGTGCCTCTTTGTTTTGCTGAACTAACTGACAGGGCTACCACTTGGGAATTTGTCTGATGGGTTTTCTTTCTCTCCTGTTTGAGCACTTGAATAGGACTAAATGCATTCATCAAAGTCATTTCCATAAAGTTCCAGCCTTCAACTTTGTTCATTTGAAGGAGGATGATGTAGGTAGTTGTTCTGTGCTTAAAATAGTATTATACTGTTACCATCAGAAAAGGAGCAATTCCCACACTTACCACCTGAAGCTAGGTTTATACTAGTGGAAAAATCCAGCAGCAGTCAGAGGGATGCATGCAAAGTAACTTGTGTAACTCTAATTGATTTCATAACTCCTTTGCAGCTTGTCATTCTCATTGCACTGCACCGTTTGAGGGGTGGTTCTACAAAGTCGATTTTTTGATCAATTTAGCATGTCTTAACTAACCACTAAGTTGCTCCAAACAGATCAATCTGATAGTGTGGTGACTGAATAAGTTACAAACTAAGACATTTCATTTTTCTACTTCTCAATATGTTTTAGTTAAATAAAACACCTTACAATTAATTAAAACATGTGCTAAGATTCTATAAAGCATGTCGTAGAGTACCAGGTGATTTCTTGCCGTATTGATGAACCTTTGTTTTTCCAATTTAAGAATTCCTAGTACATGTGGATATTGGTTATCACCTAGTTTTGCTAAGAATAGTATCTTTGTCTCTTGCACATGGTAAATTTTGCCTTCTTTGTAATCTACTGCATTGTGCACAGTACACACAGAAAGAAAGACTTTGTATAGGGTAGCTTCATATTAAATTTTATGTTGTTTTGTTGCCATGGTCAACAAACATCCCAAAGAGAACACTTTCATGAAATCATCAGCTCCCTGTTAGGTGTCCATTTTATATATCTTTGGCTTCCACCCTGGCTGTAAGAACATCTTATTAAGAGTAAACTTGCCAGTCAGTTTAGGTATGTCCACATAGTCTTTTACAGAAGACTCTCTAAAACAATCATTGAAGACAGTGGAGAAATATTTCCACAATCTCACTACTCATACAGCATGATCACAATGATTAAAACTACAGTACTGTTGCTCATGAAGCTTCTACAACAGTGCTGTGTTGATTGTACCACTGCTATGTGTGACATTTTCTGGGCCATCATGAAGGCTCCAGAGGCCATCAAAGATATGTTAATGTACTACAGGACATGACTCATAAAATTAATTACTCAGACGAGGCACTGCTGTAAAAAGAGCCATCTCCAGCTGTCAAAATGAATGTTTTGCAACTGATCTGAAGCAGCAAGATCTCGAGTTCAAGCCAGCAGACTCTCTTGTGCACGTTCCTTATTGTTTTACCAAGCTTTATTGAAACTGGTAAGGAGAAAAAACCCCACAACTTTAAGTGACATAAGCTGGGTAGCATAAGAGTCATCAAATAAACAAGATGCAACCAAGTCCTAATCTCTGGAATCTTTGACAGAGACACAGTAAAGAACTGTTTTAGGTGAGTGTAAGCACTGTATAGGTGAACACACTAACCTTTTAAAGGTTTGAAATTTTGTATTAAACTTTAATATTGTTTGGATCATATTCCACTTGGATGAGACTGTGGAAGAAAGAACAGAAAAGGGGTGGAGAGAGATAATTCTAAACAAGGTCAGAGTATAAAATAGAACGGAGAGTGGCCAGAATAAAAATAATATGTTAGAGAAATGGGGTGTGAACAAAGGCCATATGATAAAAAATAAAGAAGTATGAGAAAGAATAATAATGAGGAACTAAAAACAGTATGGGTGTATGTACACACAATTGCAATTTTCCATATGGATACCTTTCTGGCACACACAATCTTTGATGCAGCATGTGCAAGTTAGGATGACACTGCACCTGCATATATGAAAATCAGATCTAACATCTACTGAAATATAGATATGGCTATACAAAGAGTGCCCAATTTTGGGAACATCTGTATGTTCTTAATCATTAATGCAAAAAGGAACCATTATGAGCAAGTAGGCTAACCTCCAGAATAACAAGGAACATCACTCTTCCTGAATGAACATTTACTAATTGATCTCAGCCAGAATTTTTTCTTTTCTCTGCAAACAAATGGCCAAATTTAGTCAAGAAGTATACCAAGCAAAGATATTTAAGAGATTGTATAATATACCTAATAGGGGGATTTCTACTAATGTACAGTCTAAAACAAACCGCTACCCATTTTTCTCAGATCAGCGTGAAAAATCACATAGTAAGGAAACCCTTCTTGTTTTTTTTTCTAGAGTACGGAATGTATTTAAATTAAAAAGCAAATTTTTCAGGGCCTCCTTTTTCAATATGTTGTGTTTGATGGTGGTGCTAATACTGATTTTCTGTTTTGTTTTGTTGAGGTACCATTTGTGATGTTGATGGTTTTAAGGGAACTTTAATACTAAAAAAAAAAAAAACAAAACAACTTTTTAACCAATTTCTTGTCTTCTGTGCTAATCAGAAGAATATTGTTAAGATTATATTTTTCACAAAGTATTTCCTTTGAAGCAATCGTGCAATGCACATGCATTATTTGCATTTTCATTTGATAACATCTAAAGGTGTACAGAGTTCGTGATAGTAATATGCCTGAATCTGAATATAGCTGGAACTCCACATACTAGAGAAAAAATGTTAACCTTATTGTACAATGATGCATGAAATATATTTCACATCAGTATGTTCAAGAAAATGCAGGATTCAATTCATTCCATGCTACTATTTTTTCCTTGCCATCTTATTTTTGTCTAGATTCACTCACGTGTTCTGCCATAAGATTCTAATCATGTTCTTTTTTATTAATCTTGTACAGTATTAATCATATTTCAATAAAGCTAATGGAATGGCTAAACATGTACACCTATGTAAATGAGAGCAGAACACAGGATTATGAATTTAGAATCATGTTCTCTTCAGAGAAATCATTCCATTATTATTAATAAAAAGGAGGTAAAAATAAAAATGTTGGCAATGAGAAATCACATAACATTTCCATAAAAAGCAACTAGGCTACAGATAAGAAGATCCTAGATGTACCTGCTGAATGATGAACCTCATACAACTGCCTTTCTGTATCATCTGTATAAGGAAGCATCACTGTCCATTCCCCCTTCAAAAGAGACAAAAGAATCCCTTCAGCAGAGTAACTACATGCCAGTGGAGAGAAGCTTCAGGGGAAGGCAGGAGGGGTATATCATGGTATGAGGACAGCCTGCCCATAAAGCTTGCTCCCCTGCAAAATGAACTGTATCTTTATTAGATTTTCACATGGAAATCAGCTCAACTAGAAGCAACATTAGCTTCTTATATGCTGTGTCATCCCCCGAAAAGGGTGTAAGAGAGTAGGTTGTAAGCAGAGGTGGGCCGCAGAGAGACTCCACTTACGGTTCTTAAGTGAGTATCCCATTGTGGGGTGTAGTCCAGAGCAGCAATGATTTGCAGCATAACCTGCCTTGGAATGTTGGTTGCATCAAAATACCTTGCTGCTGTAGCCCCGTACCCAAGCCTGTAACAAAGAGCCAAACAGCATGCACGTCACACCCTCAGTGTCTGTGTATAGCTGCAGCCTCCCAGCAGCACTTCAGTCCCAAATTTCCACCCAAATGTGTGTTCTTCAAATTGCCCCCCAAAATGTGTGCCTGGTCTTTTCCTGGTGTATATATACACTGGAGCCCTAGGTTGACTTAACCTTGCTTAAGTCGTCTTAATGACACCTGCCCTTAAAGTTGACTTAAGCATTAAGTTGACTTTAAGTCGACAATGCAATGTAGATGGCAAGGGCATTGCTGGCCCCAAGAAAGGGTCAGGCCCTGCCCCGTCCCCTGCCCCAATTAGGATCCTGAGCCTGATTCAGCTCTGGGGGCCTGATCTGACCCTTGCCACCAGCAGCAAGTAGCTCAGGCTCAGATCTAGCTCCTGCAGCTAGCTTTGGCTCTGTGCCACTTGCCAGCAGTGGCAGGGGTCAGCTCTGAGTCACCTGCTGCTGACAGCAATGGCATGGGCCAGATTCAACCCTGAGATGCTTGCTCACAGTGGTAGGAGCTGGATTGGGCTGCTGAAGCCAGATTGGGCCCTAGATCCAGATCAGGGCAGGGAAGGGAGTGGGAACTGGCCCAGCTCCTGAACCTTTCTTGGGGCCAGCAACTCTCATGGGGTATGTCTACACCGGAGAGCTCTGTTAAGTCAATGCTTAACAGAGCCCTCCAGTACAGACATACCCTTAAGCTGAACTAACAAGGTCGACCTTAAGTCAGCTTAAAGTCAACCTTTTTAAGCCAACTTAAAAGAGTCCACAAGTGTAGACATACCCCTGGATAGTTAAAATATTAGAGGTCTACTGGCCCTTATAAGATAGGGGATAAAGGACCCTGTGATGGGGTTGACTCACCCTGCACTGCAGTAACTCAGCCAACCCTGTGGGCAGCGGAAGCTCTGCCTCGTAAGCCCTGCTGGGTATGCTTAGGCTGCTGCCCCAGTATAAGAGAGAGCAGCTTAGTTCAGTCTGGGCTAGCCAGAGAAGGGAGAGGACATCTGCTGGGAGCTCCTACTCCAATGCAGCCCCAGCCCTGATCCAGAGGAGACTCGGCAGCTGGAGTGGACCCTGCAGAGCTGTCACCTGGCAAGGACAGTCTTAGAGCAGACGCCCAAGACCCGTGGAAAAGCCAACAACTGCAGTCTCAGGAAGGAGGGAACCACAGCCCAGTGACTGACCACTCCTTCACTTCATCCCAGGTAGGAAGTAGCTGAGCGGGCATGATGGGTGGTGCTGGGGTGTAGTGATAGTCTTTCGGTTTGAATCACCGCTGACTTAGTGTTGTAATCCCTGCACCCTTAGGCTGGGGCTCCGTGGAGCAGGAGGGCCTAAGCCCCCCTATGTGGGCCCTGTGCCCCATCATAGACCTATTATAGTGACTCTGACTACTAGGCCACTCTGCCCTGACTCAAGGGCCGCTCAGAGACTTATAGTGTGAGCCCCTGGCTTCTGGGTCAGCTTGCTCTGACTACAGGATTGAGTCTAGTTAGGGTAACTGCACATTTAGACACTTGCAGAGGCACCCTCCCTACTAACACCCTTTCTGTTTCCCCACGTGGGAGTGCAAGGGAGGGCGTACCCTGTGACAGACCCCCTTGCAGGGGTCAACACACAACACTTTGCTACTCTAACTGAAACTACTGAACAATTCAGTATTAACAAAACACTGGACTAGATTTAACTTAAGAATAAAACAAGTTTATTTAACTAAAAAAAGATATATTTTAAAAGAGCATATGTAGAAGGAATTAAAGTATGAACTGTTTACAAAAGAAATAAGTTTTACTTACTAGAAAGCATTTTATCTTTAACAAACAAGACTAGATTCAGGATAAAATCCTTACCATATGTTCCTAACAACACAGGTGGCCAAATTCTTAAGTCAAAACCCTTTATAATGTCCAAAGGCTGGTTAATTTGTCATCTTGGGGGTGTGTGTGTGTGTGTGTGTGTGTGTGAGAGAGAGAGAGAGAGAGAGAGAGCGAGCATGAGGTGTTTTTACACCTCACTTTTATAGTCCTGTCACTCCTTGAAATATATTCATTAACGTTACCCCTAAATAAATTTCCTCCCTACTGTGACGATGGAGACACAGAGTCTTGCTGCAAAAGTGTCCAAGTTCTCATTTATTAAAATGCAGATTGATCTGTTCCTGCTGTCTTCAATTGCTAAAGAATTCCTACTTGACTGTTGATTGCCAATCAACTTTGATGCCACCTGGCTAGGAGAATCAGCTTGTACTTTAATGTGAGATAGAGGCTGTATCCCATGCCTTTTTTCAGCCCCCTAAAGTCCTATCATCCAAGAAAAAAAAGTTAACAAGAAACTCCACAGGTGAAATTTTAGCCTTATTTAAGTCAACAAAAGTTTTGCTTTTGACTAAAATAGAGTCAGGGTTCCATTCCAGAAAATTATCCAAAGCACAGTGGTAAAAGTATAATTTGAGGAACATTGGAACCTTCCTAATCTCTGGGTCCCTATCCTGCATTGTCTGCCCCCCCCCTTAATGTATGTGTGGGCCCAATTTTTCTAGATTCTAGAATCTGAGCCCAGGAACTCTGGCCCATCAGATTTCTGGGTCCTGGAACTGTGTTCAAGGGTTTTCCGGTTTCCTTGCTAAAGCATTATCTATACCTAGAATACAGGAATCATTTATGAAATAAGAAAGTGTGTCCTTAAGTAAATACAATATCCTTAAACTTTGAATAACTTACACTCCCATACCTTACATAATACATGAGTGATTTTCTACTTTTTCTGGTATGTGAGTAAATAGTATGAAAACTGCCCCCAAAAGTCTCTTGGGTAAACTTTTCCTTTCCTTTACCTAGCCATTAGGGGAGCAGGGAACTTGTGTTATGTGTGCTTTTAGAACTTGATCCATTCTGCTCTTGCAGGACAGGTTTTCTTGAGAAGGCAGTCTGTCCAAAAAGCAGCACTGTGTAGCATGTCTGGTGTACGGCTTTTAACTCAACCATGTCTTCCAAGCCAGCAGACCAAACCAACCTGGGAAAAGGAACACTAGCTTGTACAGATATGTATTCCCTGCCTCTGCTACATTTGGAAGTCTGCTCCTACACAGAAGATAGGAAAAAGATTTCCCCAAACTCTCTTTCCTCTCTGGTACTCCCATGTAGAAATAGGTAGGACACAGCCCATTTTGTGCTGTGACTGTCTTATTAAAAGAATGCAATGATCAAAAGAATGAAAATTGTAATGGAACATGAAATTAGATTTCTATGCTATTTTTAAAATTTTATTAAATAAGCCCATTTCTTTCCTAACAGCGTCAGTATTATTGTGGATGACACACTTGAGTTGTTTTGAAAACAGCAGAGTCTTCATTAAACAATACGAGTGTTTCCGCTTGATTTTTACAACTAGTACTTGAAGAAGCAGATTCATAACCTCTGTGTGCTGAAGTCAAAGGCTCTTCAGAGTAGTCTCAGTATGTCTAGTGCAACACTGATCTGTTAGTTTAAAGATAAAACAAAGTTGTATCTAAAAGGGCAAGTCTAATCAAACAAAATAAAACAATTATTTCTTAATAGCACCTTCATAAAAGCTAGTGGATTAAAACAAACTCCAAACAATAGAGTTAAGTGGCTATGTATCTTATTTTATTTAACAATGAATAATAATTATCCATAGCTATTAATTAGAATATATTAAAATTAGATGTTTCTGCATTCTTGCCCGTAAGGGACAAATGAGTGTTACTCTTCATAAATGTGTAACAACCATTAACTGCAGCAACTGCGTTATTCTAGTCTTCAGCAATATTCATCTGTATGCCTGTAATTTACAGTTAAAACACAAAATATATGCCATTCTAGGAATAATCCACCCTTATCTTCCTAACTGATCAAGCATCTAAAACTATATGAGATGCATAATAGAACTTTTATCACATTGTATGAAGTGTTGAAATCATTGTATTTCTACTCTTCAGAATTTGCTATTTGTCATATATTAATAGATTCATAGGTACTTTGCAAAATGTGCCGTTATTTCACTAGTGTTTGTTCAAGGAGAAAGTATTTTTTAAAAATTACATCAATAATAAATAATTATTGATTATTGTTGCAGAAATCACAGTGAAATGTGTAGTCTGTGTTTTGCAGGGAATCCGATCACAATGATCCATGCTAGCCTTAAAATCTATGAAACTAAGAATCTATGTTTAAGGTCAGAGTTATGTATTCTGAGACCATTTCTGACACAAGGACTGAATTTCACAGGGAACAGTTGGTTAGAAAGGCTCGCCAGACAACCAGCAACATATTTCATATGCCACATTTTGGGTTTGGATACAAATATTGTAGCTATAATAAAGAACTGAGAGTAGGACAGGCTGCATTGTGGTCTCCAAAAATAAAAACGCAGTCAGAAGGTATGTAAAGCAAATGGAACATCATAGGACCAGAGATAATAATTGTGTTAAAGCCAGAGTACAATCAAATACTACTAGATGTTGAAAGATTACTGCAAAAGGAGAGCAAAAGATCACAGAGATAGATAAATCCATCTAACATATAGGCTAAAAGTTTCTGGAACTGGAAAGAAAAAATGGGTAAAAAAACTCACATGGCTTTTATGGTTATGGAAACAAAAATTATTAAGCTATTACTTGAATTGGATACAAAAAAATACATTATGTTTTCAGTATAAGAAAAAGAAAAATGGTCATAGATTCAGGTTTGTTTTCAATTGTACTGTTTTTACAACTGGGCAGAATAACTGTGGGATGTTTCTGACTTTTTGTATACTTAACTTACCTTGGAAGCATCTTCTTTCATTATTACACAATTGTTAAAATGCTAATAGTATATAATTTAAAACATTAGAACCTGCACTTTAACTGAGATATTTATTACACAACCAAATGGGGTATCATAGTTCTTCCTTAAAGCCTACAAGATGTCACAAAAACATTACAACTATAATCCTCTTGTCTGACATCTCGCAGTGCAATATCCTCTCCAATTGATCTTTGAGACTTTTGGGCGATAACAACTGACTTCATTTTTTTGTCTTGTGACATGCCAAGCAGAAAGTCAGTGTTTAAAGAGTAATAATAGTGTGTAATTATTGCAATAATCACCACTGAATTAACTAAACAAATGCCATTTACAAAAAAAAAGTGTGCTTTCTATATTGATTCCCACAGAGCTGAATGTTAGAATGGCAAAAAAGCATCATGGCATAACAGTTATAGATGTGTACGTTTGTCTTACATTAAATACTGAATACCATTTAAACTATCAAGACAAATGGAACCAGCTCAGATTGTGGTTAAATTTATGACTGAATTTCATGTTGTAGATTTTGGCCTTTCTCAAGAAAGGAAGAAAAAATAAGTATAAATAAGGCATTTTTGTGTGTATTTTTATTTTTTATCATTATTTTTATTTTGGGTTTTGTTGACCTAATGAAATAGAGGAATGAGGGAAGGTAATTAATACACTGATCCTATCACATCTTATTTTTTAACTGCTATGGATATCAACATAATTCAAATGTATGCAGAAGCTCACAGGAAATACTCAGTTCCTCATCTCTAAAGAGTTTGAGTTCAAAACTCCCAAGTAGTTTTGTCAGAGTTCGGAGATCATTTGAACTTTTTTTATTATTGGTGTTGGAGTGACTTCTTTTTAAATCCCTTTAATCTCTGCTTTTAACATCTTATCTTCCTATGGGATTTTGCTAAGCATTTTTTTTTGGAGGGGGGGCCTTTTATTGGAAGGCTCAAGTTTTACAAATTTTGAAACAGGAAAGGACACAATGACAGTGAAAACAAGAATGAATGGTTGAGGGGATAGACAACTAAAAAAGAAGAGGAGTGGGAACCAGTGGGATAGCGAGAAAGATAAGTGAACTAAATAAAGCAGGGAACTATTGGGACAGAGCGAGTGATGATATGACATACAAGGACAGAGCCTTGACAATGAAAAAGATGGGGAGATTTTTAAATAGTAGAAAGCTTAAGGATTATATAGTATCATATATATATATATATAACTATGGATGGACAAAAGACCTACATCCACACTAAGTGAGAAACAGCTAGTTACCCAACGCTTCAACATAGTAAAGAGGCAGCTGCTCTCACAACTGGAGATAGACCAATTCCACATTACCTCCCAGACTCAAGAAGAAGCCCCAGAAAAACAACTAGATGTGCAGCCAACACCTGAAGCTGGAACTTCACTGCCACCCCCTCCATTACAGAACACAGCAGCTGATATGGGGCATAAGATCATGGATAAACTAGCTACAGGCAACCCTCGAGACCGATTACCAAGGCTCATTGGAGAAGTACCATCAGATAGTATGCTAGAAGATGCCAACAGAGCCCTATCGACAATTCCTACTACCACCATCACTGAAACCAAGGAACTGGTATACGCTACAGCCTCTGTAATCCTGGAGATGCTTGGCTACACAATCAAGAAGAACAGCAGTACATACCCCCCCTGGAAAATGAGGTTGGAGGATAAGATCAAGGCAACCCGGAGAGAAATTAGCCGGCTGGTGGAACTACAGAAGGGTGTAGAGATTAAGGATAAGACTCGGCTACTGAGAAAATACAAGTGCCTGACTCCATCTGAAGCCCTAGAGACTGCTAAGCAAAGGCTCACAGCACTGGCCACCAGGCTAAGGAGATACACTAGGGAAGCAGAGGCCAAAAAGATAAATGCCCTGTTCTCCAAAGAACCATCCAAGGTGTACTCCCAACTGCAGTGCAACAACACAATAACAGCAGAGCCACCAACAGCAGAAACTGAACAGTACTGGAAGAACATCTGGGAGAAAGAGAAGACTCATAACACCAGTGCAAAGTGGCTGCAGGACCTGAGAAGAGACCACAGCAATCTCCCAGAACAGGAACCAGTCACCATCACAGTAGCCGACATCCAACAGGGGTCAAGAACATGAAGAGCTGGACAGCACCTGGCCCGGACATGATCCACACCTACTGGCTAAAGAAACTAACAGCAGTGCATGAACGCCTAGCAGCACAGATGAACCAGCTGCTAGCAGCAGGCTCCCACCAGACTGGCTAACACAAGGAAGGACAGTGCTGATCATGAAAGACCCCCACAAGGGAACAGCACCATCCAACTACCGGCCAATAACCTGCCTCCCCACAACATGCAAAGTCCTATCAGGCATCATAGCCGCCAGGCTACAGGACCACATGGGCCAGTACATGAGCACAGCTCAGAATGGCATTGGGAACAACACCAGAGGCTCAAAACACCAGCTGCTCATAGATAGAGCAGTCGCCCAAGACTCAAGGTCTAGACAGACCAATCTGAGCACAGCCTGGATTGACTACAGGAAAGCCTACGACTCAATGCCGCACACATGGATCTGTGAATGTCTGGCGCTATACAAAGTCAACAGGACACTAAGGACCTTCCTCAAGAACTCAATGGGACTGTGGAAGACAACACTGGAAGTCAACTCAAGACAGCTTGCACAAGTGGCCATCAAGTGTGGCATATACCAAGGTGATGCGCTGTCCCTGCTGCTGTTCTGCATTGGCTTGAACCCCCTCAGCCAGATAATCACAAGGACTGGATATGGATACAAGTTCAAGAGTGGAACTACCATTAGCCACCTCTTCTACATGGATGACATCAAGCTGTATGCTAAGAATGAACGAGACATCGACTCGCTAATCCACCTGACATGGATCTACAGTGAGGATATTGGGATGTCATTCGAACTGGAGAAGTGTGGCCGGATGGTAGTAAAGAGAGGGAAGCTAGTCAAGACTGATGGGGTGGAACTACCAGCAGGCCACATAGTAGACATACAGACCAGCTACAAGTACCTTGGCATCCCACAGTCGCATGGGACCCACGATGAGGAGGCAAGGAAGACAGCAACATCCAAGTACCACCAGAGGATAAGACAGGTCCTGAAGAGCCAGCTCAATGGGAAGAACAAGATCCACGCCATCAACAGGTACGCCCTGCCAGTCATCAGATACCCTGCCGGTATAGTGAGCTGGCCAAAGGAGGACATGGAGGCTGCTGATGTGAAAACCCGGGAGCTCCTCACAATGTACGGAGGTTTCCACCCCAAATCCAACACCCAGAGACTATACACCAGCCGGAAAGAAGGCGGGAGGGGTTTGGTGAGCGTCAAAGCCACTGTCCTGGATGAAACCCAGAGCATCCAGGAGTACATCAGTAAGATGTCACCCAAAGATGAGCTCCTGAGAAAATGCCAGAGGCAGCAGCAGACATGGGAGGAAGATCAAGCAGAAGAAGTGCCATGGCAAGACAAGACCCTGCATGGGATGTACCATCGACAGATAGCTGAGGTGGCTGACATTGGGAAATCCTACCAGTGGCTGGAAAAGGCTGGACTAAAAGACAGCACCGAGGCACTGATCAAAGCAGCACAAGAACAGGCACTGAGCACCAGATCCATTGAAGCAGGGGTCTACTACACTAGACAGGACCCAAGGTGCAGACTGTGCAGAGAAGCCTCAGAGACAGTCCAACACATAGTGGCAGGATGTAAGATGCAGGCAGGAACAGCATACACTGAATGGCACAACCAAGTAGCTGGCATTGTGTACAGGAACATCTGCACAGTGTATGGGCTAGAGCCTCCCAAGACCAGATGGGAGATTCCACAGACGGTCGTGGAGAATAACAGGGCTAAGATTCTGTGGGACTTCCAGATCCAGACGGACAGGCAGGTACTGGCCAGTCAACCAGACATCGTGGTAATAGACAAGGACCAGAAGACAGCAGTGGTGATAGATGTGGCAGTGCCAAATGACAGCAACATCAAGAAGAAGGAGTATGAGAAGCTGGAGAAGTACCAGGGCCTGAAAGAGGAACTAGAGTGGATGTGGAAAGTAAAGGCCAAAGTGGTCCCAGTGGTGGTCGGAGAACTCGGGGATTTGACTCCTAAGCTGGGAGAGTGGCTCCAACAGATCCCAGGAAGAACATCAGAGCTCTCTGTCCAGAAGAGTGCAGTGCTAGGAACAGCTAAGATACTGCGCAGAACCCTCAAACTCCCAGGCCTCTGGTAGAGGACCCGAGGTTGCGGAAGACACATACCACCCATAGTGGTGAGAGGGGAATTTTTTTTTTTAAGTTACTCAAATAGTATCTTGAAGAAAAAAACTAAACAAAAAAAATCTTCTCTAGACATTTGACCTTAGGAAGAGATTAACTATGTTATTTTAAAATGTTTCTTGTTTGAAAAGAGCAGAACTGAATAGTTCTGTAATTATTCTAATCGGGGGGAACTAAATACATGACACTTCCTTCTACTCCCCCACACTAGAGGAGAACTACACCATCAACAATACATTGTTCAGTATTGTAAAAGCTACAATAACAGTCTATTGGAGTTTAGAAAGGAAATAAGTTGCATTTACATTAGCAACCTTTCCTCAGCTGGTTCTGGGTGCTGAACAGAAAACATGAAAATCAATCATCCACTAGTATCTGGAATTAATGTGAGTGACAGTTAGCCCATGATTATATATTTGAAGGACCTCTCTCACTAAATTGAAAGAAAAGATCCTTCTTCTGTTGATTTAGGGAAAATTATCATGGAACAGATGCTCATCTTCCACAAATTGGTGTAACACCATTCAACTTGATACTACAAAACTAATCATGCCCTCTTCCTATATTCCCACCATCACAGTCACACTTGCGACTGGACAAAAAATGGTCTTTTTTGGAAATTACTTCTCTGGTATAAAAGTGCAAAATGATTAAGATATAGCCCATGAGTTAAATACAGTCCATGCAGCTCTAAAATGAGCTTCTTGACCACCATCATACTGAGATGCGACCTATAGAAACTGCAGATCTTGACAAGCAATGTTACTACACCTGACCAGCCGTTTACATGCAAACAGCTGACATATTCAAATTGTGTGGCCCTTAAGAAGCTTCAAATGAAGCTGTCAATGTGGCAAACTTTGAACACTCACACAAAAACAGATATACTGCTTTATTATGTTTGTTCAAGATGATTGTAAATTAAAATGTTCCTCTGCAATCTATACAGAGATGTGTAAAAGGGAATTCAAATTTTCCTACTGATGTTATCAATAGCATAGTAATCTGGAACTTTCAAGTTCAAGAGTGATGATTAGTTTGTTGACGAATTCCAAAGGGACACTTGTGTTAGTCTAAGTCAGCAAAACAAACAAGTGGCATTTTCTCCCATGAAAGCCATGTGATAAATAGATGTGTTAGTGTTTAAAAAGTGCCACAGGACTCCCTGATTATTTTGTTGTTGTTGTTATTGGGGTGTTTGGTTGGTTGGTTGGTTTTGTTTTTTGCTTGATTTTCTGTTTATTTCAGTTCATCACCAATACTCAATAGAATTTGAATTTTCACCAGAAAATTTTCAGACTTTGAAATGGAACCTCCCCACTTTTCTCATTTCTTACCATATCTGATTAGGAAAGAAGTGAAAGAGAGAGATAGTCAAAATAAACAGCTTGAATATTCTTGAAATATGATCCAAAATTACTTGTAACATTTGCAACAACAACAAGAAAAAAAAAAGACAGAAAGCCAAAATATGACGTAGGTGTCAGATAAGTTAGATGTAAAGGTGATTTCCATCATTTATTCTTAAGTGGACTAGGTGATACTTTAGAAAGCCCTTAAGAGTTAAATGGTTACCAGCAGGCTCAATAAGACAGATTAGCCCACAGGAAGGTGAGGATGGAAAGGAACCTAGGTAACATCCATATGAGCTCTTGAATATATTTTTCCCAGTAGCCTTTACTGTGAGTTCTACTAGTCTTCCTGCCACAGGAGGTGAAAATCTAGGAAGCTGTTAGCAATTTTATGTCATTGTCTCCATCAGAGTTGAGTCTATTTTCACAGGTGGAAAACAGAACTTGAGGGAGGTATGAGGAGATTTTGACCTCCAGTATCTGCTAAATTGGGTACTGATCAACCATTGTCAGTCATGCATGCCAAGACCAAGGTTGTGCTGAAGAAAAGAGTCTGGGAAGAGTATTCTTCAATCTGCTCTAAGAAGTCATTAGGGTGGGTGAAGTAAGTATGAGAAATCAAGGCCTGGTCTACACTACAAAAATTAGCTCAACACAAGGCAGTTTACGCGGACTTAACTACGTAAGTATCCACAGTAAAAATGTCACTCTGCTGCTGATGTAATTAGCCCACTTTACATACTATGGTCTTGTCTACACTGCAAATCAAAGTTGATTTCAGTTAAGTCAGCTTTCAGTTACCACAAAAACTAAGTTGGATGTGCATGTTCATCCCGTATGCATTTCATTGGTGGAGCACATCCTCACTAGCAGTTTTTACTTTGATGCTGAAAGCAATGTGCCATGGGTAGTTATCCCTCAGTGCATCTCAAAGCAGGGGATTTTGAAAAGGGTTTTCAATATCTCATGGGATGAATATAATCTCATAGGACTGAGAACATATCTCCAATGTCGAATGATGTAGCTTTGTTCCTTCCCTAATTTAATCTGTAACCATTAATATTTCATGCTTTTTTTCCAAAAACTCTGGCATACTTGTGTGTATGTCATCTCTAAAGAAGACTGCATCCCACTCAGCTGTGCTTTATGGTAGTAAGCTAAGCAAACACCATATAAGTTATTTTACAGTATTTCCAGAGCCATGAGAGGAATCACCACACAGAACATAGTGTCCTTCAAGTAGCCCTAATAGAGGCCATGAAATGAAGTAATTTCCTGTTCCTGTTGGCAGTCAGGCAGCCAATGAAAGCTGTAGAGTACTTTTACTGGTTTTGAGAATCAAGCACTGACTTCGTGATATAGCATTGATATGCAGATATGAGATGATGAACAGTGGCTTCAGGACTTTCATATGTGCGAGCCCACTTTCCAAGAACTGTCTGCAGAACTCTTCCACCCTGCAGAACTGCAATACTAAAATGAGACATCCTCTGACAGTAGAGAAGAATGGAAATAGCTGTGTGGAAGTTTGGGATGCCAAACTGCTATGAATCAGTGAAGAATCAATTTAGAGTTGGGAAATCTACCATTGCTGTGATTCAGATTTACAGTGCCAATAATTGTCTTCTGTTAGCAAGATAATGACTCTAAGTAATGTCCAGGATATACAGGATGTTTTTTGTCATAAAGGGGCTCACTGACTGTGGCAGGGTGATAGGGGGCATGCTTAGCCATACCTTAGCACCAGACCACCTTACCACAGATTACATAAACAGAAAAGGATGTTTTTCTATAGTTCAGCAAATGCTGGTGGATCATCAGCGTGTTTTACCATCGGTAACACAGGATGGTCTGAGAAGCTGCATGACATATGCATCTTTAAGAACATAGGTTTCTTCTGAAAGCTTCATTCAGGGGATTCCTTTCTGGACCGCAAAATCAGCATTGGCGATGTAGTTCCAGAGAGGTAGCTATATTGGTCTAGTTCAGAAAAACAAACAAGGATTCCTGTGGCACTTTTAAAGATTAACAAATTAACTTATCACATGAGCTTTTGTGGTTAAAATCCAACATCATCAGACACATTAAATGGAAACTACAGCATGTAAGGGAATAAATAGATGCAGAAAAGGGTAAGTCATGCTGTCAGTTCAAATCTCTTTTCAGGCCTAATTTAATAGGTTCAAAATTGCATATGATTTCTAACTCAACAGTTTCCCTTTGGAGTCTTGTTTTAAAATGTTTCTGTTGAATCAATATAATTGTCATGTCATTCACAGAATGTGCAGGGAGGTTGCAGTGTTTTCCTCAATGGTTTTGAATGTTACTAGTCATGACATCAGATTTGTATCCATTTATTTTTTTTGTGAAGAGGCAGTACAGTTTGGTCAACATACAAGGCAGAGGGACACTCCTGGCACATGATGGCATATATTCCAAGGCATGAGAGAGAGTGAGGGATCATCTTGCACAATAAGCTCTAGATCCTTGATAATGTGCCCTGATTTCTGCAGGTTCTCACAGTGCATATGAAACTACAAATCTCTGCTGATGTCTTGCTCATTCTCTGGTTAATATGACTTTCTCAGTGACAACAGAGAAAAAGAGAGGTGGTTTTCAGAGATGAGACAGAGGTAAATGAGATATCACAAGTGCACTGAAATGTGAACCACTGAAAAGTAAAGTGGTTTCATAGCACAGTGCAATCTTTTGTACCATTTAACTATACTGTTTCAGAGTGAAACATACCACATTGCACCTCATATTTATCTTAGACAATTAAAAAATACAGCTTCTGAATAGAAGCGAGAGAAAGAAAGAAAGAGGTCTTGTTCATATGCATGCACTCCTACCATGTTGGGAGATGCACAGAAAAGCTGTATGCATAAATTTTTTGCTCTGTATAGATATTTGTAGAAGTACAGAATCTAAATGTGTAGCCACATTAAGATGAACATTTTCTTAAAATTCTATTGAAAAACAATATTTCTCTGTCAGCCAGCAGCAAAGAAAACAGATGTGAAGGAATCTGGGGGCTACAGTAAGCAGAGCGATGATAGCACTAGAATGTGGGCTACATCAAAATACTAATAAAATTATATTACTTTAAACTTAAAAGAATCAATCAGTGATACTTTTCACTCTGAAGTCTCATTCCCACCCTTTCATGTCCCCAAAAGTAATTTTTCTCTGACTCAGCAGGATGATTCTTCAACCCTTGCTTCAGTAGCAGAAAGCAACATGCAAGGAATCCCCCAAACCAAGACAATTTTTGAGTGGTACAGATCCACTATAGCCAATTTTGCACCCTTTATTTCCAAACACACAAATAAAAATATGGGTGTGGAGAAGTGGAAAGGGGTGTTCTAAGAGGGCCATGCCACTCTACAAGCTCTTTGGTCACTACAGGAACTATTGAAGCAGCATAATGTCAAGCAGCATGGTAACCCAGAGTAGCTAAGAGTTGAGTCCCATGTGTTTTAAAATAATTAAGTTTACATCATACATGTCAGGCTTTAAATCCATTGTAGATTCTGAATAGCACTGACAAGTGATTCAGGCTCTTATATCATTGTTTATTGTATAATTAGAACTTCTCAATGGGTATGTCTACTCTTGAAAAGTTAAGTCGACTCTGCTTCGTCGACTTAACAAGGTCGACTTAAAGTCGACCTTGTTAAGTCAACTTTGCTAAGTCAACTGAACTTTTTTAAGTGTAGACATGGCAGAGAGCCGTGGCTCTCCACTGAAAAGGGACCTGCCAAGACACCCACAGGTCCCAGCAAGAAGGGAACTGCAAGTCCCTTCTGCCGGGAAGCTGCGGGTCCCAGCAAGAAGGGAGCATAGGCTTCCTTCTTGCTGAGACCTCTGCAGAGCCATGGAGAAGGAAGTCTCCACTCCCTTCTCCCCAGGAAGCTGTGGCTTCCTTTCTGGCAGGGATTCATGACTCCCTTCTTGCCTGGGAGCTGGAAAGTGAGCCGCCAGGGCTCCTCGGACAAGGGAGACCCACAGAAGCCATCCGCTGGCACTCTGCAGACAGGGGAGCTTACAGAACTCCCTGAACAGCGGCGACCTGGAAAAGCTAGCTGCCAGCTCCGTGGCAGGGGATTCCCTTACTATTTGAGCCCCAGCTGGGGAGCTGCAGGGGAATCCTTTGCCACTGCAGCCCCAGCCACAGCAGCGGGGGAATCACTGGCTGTTGCAGCTGGAGCCACATCTCCCATGGAGACGGGAGCCCCAGCTCCCCCCAGGGACAAAGGAGACATGACTCTCTTCTCCCTGGCAAAAGGAAGCTGTGGCTCCCTTCCAGACATGGAGCTGTGGCTCTGTCTTAGCCAGGAAGCCATGTGCTGCTCCCTGGCCCCAGCTTCAGTGGCGAGGAATTCCCCTGCAGCCACTGGACAGGGCTCATGAGCTGAGGGAATCCCCCACTGCCAGGCTGGTGGTTGGCATCTCCAGGGCTCCCCTGGATAGGGAAGCCCCCACAGCAGCTTATCTGGGGAGCCCCAAACAAGGAAGCCCCAGAGTTTGCTTCTCCGAGGAGCCCCACCGACTCCTTTGTCAATGGGAGTCAACGGGGCTGCCTTGTCCTGGAGCCTTAGCTCCCCTAGCTCTGGCTCCCTTCCCCAAGCCAGGCCTCCCCCAAGCCCTGGCTGTCTTCTCCCCAGGCCTAGGTCAACTAAGTCAACCTCGGGCATCCACACTGGTTTAGGTCAACTTAATAAGATCCACTTTGACCTTAAGTTGACCTAACTACTGGCGGTTATTAAGTCAACTTAAGGATGCCCTTAAGTCAACTTAGTGAAAGCCTAGTGTGGACTGGGGGTAATTTAGGTCAACTTAAAGTGTCCTTAAGTCAACCTAAATTGATAGTGTAGACACAGCCAGTAAGACTGCAGTTTTGGATAGCAACATATTGTCCTATATGGTATAGTACTATATGTTATTTTATAAATTCTTTACTGGTAGGAGACAAACAGTCACACAAAAGTTTCTCAGAGAAAAGTGTACATAAGTAGCAGAAACTTACTCTAAATTAGTAGAGACAAATTATTTTCACACAGTACTCTTTTGTAGGATTGCATGAATGCCACTCATTAATCAATGGCAGTGGGAAGAAGAAAAAGATATTAAAAAAGTCATAAGTATTACAAAATGCAATAGAAATTTTTTGGTGGTAAGGATGACTTACATGAGATCAATAAAAATTACCCTTGTTTCCTGACCAGGCCACAGGAAAACAAAACAAAACAAAACAAAGACACACAGAACTTCACTGATGCTTCCAAGTTTAAATAGAAATTCAAAGCTATCAGATTTCCCTAAACGTACCGTATTATTTTGACATTCTGGAGATGTTTCTGGAGCCTCACTTTTTACTGCAGTGACATAGTAGCATGATTGCCAGAGAGCAAAAATGTTGTCTATGCTAAGAAACGAAGTATAAACATAATAAATTAACAAATAGAGCTCTACTATAAAATATTAGGGTTGGCTATTTTGAGCTCCCTACCCTTTATCCTTAACATTTTCTTAGATTTCATACAGACTGCTTTCTTCTTTGATACATATTTTTCAAAAAAGTGAGTAACATAGACTCTGGTCCTCATTCAGCATCTCAGGTGACTTCAGTGGAGTCATACTGATTTACACCAGGTGAAGATATACCCTTCTAAACTCTAATTTTTGTATTTGTTCTTAAAACTTCATTTAGATGAAGAAAACAATGATAATTAAAACCCAAAGTCAAATTTCTCCTGACTCTTCTCATAGCTAAACATGAAGATTTGTAGTCTCTAAGTTAGGGGTCTCAAACACGCAGCCCATGGGCAGCTTGTGGTCCACAGAGCTGCCTCCTGTGGTCCCTGATAACTCCCAGAATCCTGAGGCTTCCACCTTTTAAACCCTTGGGGTTTTCAAATGCTGAGCCTCTCCACTGACTGAGAGCTCGGCATCGGCTGTGCTCCCAGGGCAGGGCAGGCCAGGCTGCATCACCACCCCCCTGCATCATCAGCCACTGATGGAGAGGAGCCAAACTGCTGCCTGGGAGCTAACCCACTCACATGCAGCAGCTGGAGGAGGGCAGCCTGAGGATGTGGGGAGGGTTCATGGGGGGCTCCATTTTGAGGGAGTGCCAGAAAGCCCCACCACTAGCCACAGCGTGGCCCCCAGGGCTTTCCCCACTGCTGGTCCCGGCACAGGTGCAGGGTGTTTTCCTGTACTGTTTTTATTTCCGCCTACCCCAGTGCTGCTAAATTCTGGTGAGCAGGGTATGTTTTCTCCTCTGTCAACCCCACTGCAGCCAAATTCAATCAGGCAGGTGGATGGGGGGCGCTTCCCCTTCTGCTGACCCTAGAGTGGTTAAATTCGGGTGGGCAGAAAGTGTTTTCCCTATGCCACCCCCACTACAGCCAAATTCGAGTGGACGGAAGGTGTTTCCCCCTCTGCCAACCCTAGCGTGGCCACATTTGAGCAGGTTGGGGGGAGGGTGTTCCCCCTACCACCGGCCCTAGCACTGCCTCTAACCAGCCTCTTTGCAGCCCCGTTCTGGGATGTGGCTGCTCTCCTCCCCTCCTGGCTTGGGATACATGCAGCCTCCCTTTTTAACAGAAAAAAACCCAAAAATGTTCTAAAACAATTTAATTTTATTTAAAAAAAACTAAAACCTTTATAAAAATAATTTCAATTAAATTTAATTCAATTTTAATAAATCAAATTGCAATTAATTTATTTCAATTAACATCAGTTTGAATACAATGAATTAAATTTTAATTTTTTTAAATTTAAATTAACCAGTGGTCCTTCAGGGTTTGAAAAAGTATATTATTTGCCCTCAAACCAAAAAAAATTGGAAACCACTGATTTATAATGTAAAATTTTAAGTGTGTTTGTTTATTCTTTGTCTTTCTGATGATTTTGCCATCTTGAATGGAAGTAATTCTAAAAGTAAATGTGTTTTGGCTTTGGAAAAACTGTCAGAATTAGCACAGACATCATGTTACAGTTTCAAAAAAGTTAATAAATTGACTTTTATTAGCATACTATATTACTCTTCATTTTTTACTTTATTTCCTCATCATTGTATGAAAAGGTTCAGTGGTGCGGTCCTCGGGCCAATATCCTAGCCCTCATGTGGCCCTCAAGGTGATTTGAGTTTGAGATCCCTGCTCTAAGTAATTGAAATAGGCTTTCTTGGAAAATAATAATGACTAGAGGAGACTCACAGCAAACAATTTAGTGACCTAGGATAGTTTTGGGTGCATGAAATTAGTCAAGTATTATGCTTAATCACATGGCCTATTTTAGGGTCAGCTCATAAGCTGATAATAGTCAATATAGCTTTATGGAAACAAACAGACTTTGAAAACAATGGTCCTACTCTGATTTATACTAGCTTAAGATCTGGTCTTTAATATTCAACAAAATGAGAGCCTACTGACCTTTAACCTGGGCTCATCATTTTTCATGTTTGAGTTTTTAGTTTTTTCTCACTATCAGTATCTTTCCACTTAAACTGTGTGCTTCTCAGACATACTAGTTCTGCAAAAACTGAAACATGGAAGCTTGAAGGTCAAATGCTAGAGACTATTTTGAAGTGTCTGAAAATCTGGATCGTGAAGGGAAAGTTTCTCCCCAGCAGCTTCAGACATTCATTACTAGTGGAACTGTTTACATTTATTCTTGCCTAAATAATAATTGTTGCAGGTGATGAAGTAGATTGAAGCCCAGAAAAGCTTATGCCCAAGGAAATCTGTTAGTCTTTATGGTGCCAAAGGACTCTCATTGTTTTTGCTGTACATAGACTAACATGGCTACCCCTCTGGAAATTTTTGCCTAAATAATGTTTTCTTTCTTGTGTTCTCATCATTGTAGACTACAAATACTGAAATCCCTCCTGTTTTCTTATGCTCTGACATAGTTACTTAATGAAGTAGGAGAGATGAGACAAGGTGAGTTCTCAATAGGAAATTCAGCACCAAGTATAAGCAGTCAAGCAACAAGAGATAGTATCAATAACTTAACTTAGCATTAAAATGAAGCGATCACTCCTATAATACAAAGACATATTAGAGTAATCTTAGACTAGTCCATTTACCTGAAATGTGAATATTCCTGCCTTCCCATCACAAAACAACTTTGGCTAAACATCTATTAAAGAGTGTTTTTATTTCCATATTGTGTTCCAGTTTTGACAGGGATCCATAACTGGATGAAAAATGAAAATATTAACTGAAATTTGATTGCCAAGGCATGCTAATCTAGCCTTTAAATATAATGTACGTACTCCTATGGAGTTAACTATCGTTTGATGTCCTTAGAAGTGCAAAGAAAACCTAAGAAAACCTAAGAATCGCCTCAAATGCATTCTGAGATGTAGATGGGATTTTTTTTGTTTGTTTTTTTTAATAGAAAACCTATTTACATTCAATTGCAAAGTGGGATTTCTCATAGTTTGCCATATGTTATCTATTTACTAAGGTTTGTTATTTATCTTTTTGGGGGCAATGAGAGAGATAAAGTAAAAAAAAAAAGTATGTTTATTAAGTTCTTTCAGGAAGATTTGACTCTCGTCAAAGCCTATTAGCACAAGTGTTATTTGTGGTATAATTAGTAAAATATCAGTGAATAGGAGTATTTATATTATTTGTTTGGCTTTCCACTCCTTTCTCAGGACCTAATTCAGCTCCCATCAAAGTTAAAGGAAAGGTACCCATTCTCTGGAATGGAAATTGTATCAAGCAAAAAATAGCTGTGAAGTGAATATTTGTTGTTTGTAGTCATTCATAGTTTTAGTAACTTAAATTACAAGACTCTTTTTTTGAATAACAGTAGTAATTTCCAGATACTTTCTGGTTCAAGGCATAGAATTGGAGCCAGATTTTCCAAAAAGTTTTGCTTCTGTTTAAAACACCTAAGTAAAGGCTGGCATCCAAAAAGTGCTCAGCATTAATTTTGACTTTTATGGTTGAATATGCAAAAGACATTTGACCCCAATATGCTGAGCTTTCTTAAAACTCTGCCCCTCATTCTGTCCTTATTTGGATATTGGGCTTATCACTTTACACAATTAATGAAGCATTAATTTATTAAACTATGTTTTCAGTTCATACAAGTGGATTTCTTGAGGAATGAGGAAATAACATTTGGCATTGTTATTGCAGCTAGTCAGTTGAAAATCTTTTGTTTTTCCAAGCACTATTCACTTCCAAAGAGAAATATTGTACAATTAAAAATGAACATTTAAAAACACGGAGTTGTACAGGATGATCTAAAGCCCAAAAATGCCATCAGAAAGACTCCTAATGACTTCTGTGGACTTTCAATCAGATCCACAATGTTGTAGTGAAGCTCCTATTAAATGCTGAGCAGCAAACTCAGAGACACAATTTTAGTGTCATTTAGGTTTACAAATCATAAAGTATTTTGGAAGGCATTTTTATGTTAATTTCATAATGAACATACTGTAAAGCCAAATTTTGCTGGCTGATTCACTAGACAGAACTCATGAAAGCACAATAATAAGTTGGCCCCAGAGAAATAAAAAGTCCTTCTGGAGTTATTGTCAATGAGAAATTTAAAATGGATAGGGAATCTAGAGAATTAAGAATACCATAAAGTGGTACCATGGGAAAAGTTATTGGATGGAGAGTTAAATAAAGTATTGAAAATTAGTCTATTTTTTTCATTAAAAAGAAATTATATTAACCATATAGTATTAATCTATGCTGTGCACATAAACAGACTATTATGAACCATTTCATTAAAGGCAACAAAAGGGTGCCTGGAGGCTTTTCAGTATAGATACAATTAGATGAAACTTCATTATTCTTTAACGTGCTGTGTTTCCCATTAGGCAGTGATCAAAGAGAAAATACTAAAGGATATCTGTAGGATGTAAGATTGATTACAGACTGATTCAGCAGTGTAATCACTAGTTGGTGCAATCTCAGCATGAATGGAATCCCCAGAGAGAAGGTTGCTATCTGATAGCACTACATTGAGGAGAAAAATCAAACTACTTTTAGAATGTAGATTGGTTTGGGTTTCATTAAAACAGGAAAAGATAATATCTCAGAACGTCATCCATCCTGACTTCCTAATACGGTACTTTTCTAAAAACATTTCATTTCCAGTTTTAGGTGTACATAAAAACAAAGGCACAGATCTATTCAGTTACTTGAGTGAAGCTAGAACAAGACACACATTTCCTTTCTGTGTTGTTATAAAACAAACAGAATCCCAATCAATATGCTTTCTGTTAGTATAGGACTTAGACTATGTATATTCTTGTATTTTTTAGCCTGAATTTTTATTTTTATATTCATACTGACTGCTCTTTCTCGGCCCTCTAAAAACCACTGAAATTTCATATTGTGGTGGATTGAATGTATTGGACTGTCATTTTATGATCTGACAGCTAAAGCCATGCTTGCGGAGTGGGGAGTGGGGAAGATGTCACTTAGGAGTGGTGTTGGAAGTCTTTTGGGTAGTAGAAGAAACATCCACTGAAGCCGCACTGATTTACGTCATCTGAGAAATTAGTCTATAATTTTCATCCAGGGCAGTAACCAGCATAATGCCTCCAGAAGTGTTTAAGAAGGCACACTCATGAGTTATATGCACTTCAGTCACTGAGTAGGTACAGCAGATTTCTCCTCCCCCTCTTTGCCAGTGAGAAGGAAGTGAGACTATGTCTCTAGTTGTCTTTTGGGCACTGTGTGCTGCAACTAGTGATATGTGACTCCCCTTGTATTCAAGGAATTCAGTGAGTCACATTATTGCAGAGAAGACAGGAGTGTTTACTCAGCGCTATTTTTCAACAGACTGTTGGCAGTGGGATACCTATTCTCTAGTGTCTAACTGGAACAGGACATAAACAGGTACTATTTTTTTTTTCTGTGCCATTAAAGAGATAAGGAATGTGAGGTAACACTTTTTGTTGGACAAACATTTTCTCTTCACAGTGCTGCCTCATTTGAAAGCTTGTCTCTTTCACCAGCATAAACTCATCCAATAAAAGATATTATCTCACGCACCTTAGCTCTTAGATATCCTGTGACCAATACGGTTGTAACAACACTGTAAACATCCTTGCCATTAAAACATTACTGTGAGAAATTTTGATTCATAAATAATCTCGTATTTAATTGCACCAGTCAACTCCAAAGATCTCATAGTGTTTTGCAAAATTAATGAGGAAGGTTCAATGCTGCATTTGGTTTCGGTTGTATAGGGCAGATTTACTTAGGTATCTAGTTATAGCTCATTAATTTTCTACCGCTGTTCAGGCCCTGACATAGGTTAATGAGACTCCAGATTGCTTATGATGACTTGTGGACCATAGAAAAATAAAGAATGCTAGGAGCGCAAGTCCCCAGTTCTAACTGCTAAAGCCTACAAGAAGGGAAGCATAGGAACTACCTGTATCAGCTGTATCTCCAAGAAGCCAGGAAGTTTCTGCTCATTTATACACAATGCACAAAGCAAAATCAGCATTCCACGGCAGAAAATGTACAGGAATTATAGAGTCATAAAATCCAAACCCAGAGGGCACCATTGTGATCACCTTGTCTGACTCTACTGTCCTCACAGAACATAAACGTAAATGTTCCCCAGAATAATTTCTAGAGCATATCAATTTTAAAATTGTCAGTGATGGAAAATCCAGTGCAGTCCTCGATATCTTGTTCCAATGCTTAATGAGCCTCACTTTCAAAAATATACACTTAATTTCCATCACATTATATCTTTCTTGATAGACATGAAAATCTTGTTAAGTATTAGTCTTTAGTATATATATATACAGGAAACAAAAATACAATAACCCTTAACATTCTCTTGTTAAGACACATAGATTGAGCTCTTTCAGTCTATTGTAAGAAATGTTTCCATCATCTTCTTGTGTTTTTTTTTTCTGAACCCACTCTAATTAATCAGCATACTTCCTGAATTTGGGGCACCTTAACTAAACACTGTATTCCAGATGAAGGTGCACCAGTGCTAAATATAGAGGCTATGTCCACATGTAGATGCTTATTTCAAAACAAGTTAATTCAAAATAAAATTGTTATTTTGAATTAACTTAAATTGAAATAAGCAAAAACCTCAAATCGAAATAGCAAGTCTGGACCCAGGTCTTGCTATTTTGAATCAGGAAAGGGGCAGCATGGGGGGTGGGGTGACATGGCCCCCTGGCAGGGCCATGTTGCCAGCCAACATATAGAAAAAGGAAGGCACCCTGGGCAGGAGAAGGGCAAAAATGTTAAATTAAAATAATGGTTACTTCGAAATAACATGTCCAAACAGTGTTATTTCAAAAAAAAACATTTAGGAAAAAACAGTTATTTTGATTTCAGCCTAGGTTTTACTATTTTGAAATAAGGTTAATTATTTCAAAATGACGGGGCTAACATTTCAAAATAATGAAACATCATTCGGACATGACAACTTTTAAATTAAAACAATGGTTAAATTAAAAGCATCATGTGAACATAGCCAGAGATAAAATAACCTCTTTATTTCTACTGAAGATTGCCCTGTGTATGCCTCCTAATTTTGCATAGCTCTTGGCCAGCATGTCACACTGGAAACTTGTCTTCAGATGGTTATCCACTATGAACCTCAAATCATTTTCTGAGTATCTTTATTCCAGGATAGGGTCTCTATTCTGTAAATGTGGCCTACATTCTTTGTTCTTACACACACACACACACACACACACACACACACACACACACACACACAGCTTGATCTTAGCTTAAAAAGTGATCCACTCCAAATCAGTGACCTGTCCTCCTCTTTATTCATTTGCCATTCCTCCAATTTTTGTAACATTTACCAACTTAATCAATAATGATTTTATTTTTTCCAGATCATTGATTGAAATGTGATATAGCACAGAAACAAGAAACAATGCCTGTTGGAACCACCTGGAAACATGCTCACTTTGTGAAGATTTCCCATTTGCAATTACATTTTTAGACCTCTTAGTTAGCCATTTTATGAAATTGACATGGTATGCATTATGTGGGTAATAATGTGCTAGTTTTTCAATCAAATCCAAATGTCATATTGCATCAAGTTAAAATTCTTACAGAAGTCTATTACATCAACACTATTACCTTTATCAACCAAACTTGTAATCTCATCAAGAACTAATACATCCAGTCAAAATATTTAACATAAACCCATGTTGATTTGCATTAATTACATTAACTTTCTTTAATAATTTATCAATCAAGTCTCATATCAGCCACTCCATTATCTTGTCCAGAACTGATGTAAAACTAACAGGTTTATAATTACATGGGCTACCACATTTACTCTTTTTTAAAAAAATGGCACAATACTAGTTTTCTGGAACTTCCCCAGTGCTCCAAGACTTATTAAAAAGCAATATTAATGGTCCAGTGTGCTCCTCAGCCAGCTCTTTTAAAACTTGAGGATGGAAGCTATCTGCACAAGTTGAGTTAAACATATCTGACTTTTATAAGTTCTGTTTAAAATCTTTGCATAGGGATACATCGTCACCGTAGTACAGAGGAAGCTAGTGAGCTCCTAAGGGTTCAGCCAGCACTACCCAGAAATAGCTGCCTGGAAGGAGGAAGCTTCTAAAGGGAAAGCCTGCTATAGAAAAAGGTGAGAACTGGGGGAGACTGCTGTGCTTCAGAGAGACCTGTCTTCACCAACAGGTCAGCAGAGGGGAAGATAGTCACAGGTCTTGGATCCTGTCAGGCCACATGGATCAGACAAAGTTCAGGGTTAATCAAAGGCGAGCAACTACAGACAGAACCTTAATCCTGATAAAGGAAACTAGTGCCTGCAGATAAACTAAACTCCAAAGGGCTAATTGACACACTGCCTAAGAGACTGACCACTTCTGTCTTTTTTTTTTTTTTTTAAACTCTGAGTCTTCCTGGGAGACCGGCAGAAAGATTGATTTTTTTTTTTTTTGTTGTTCATTTGGAGGGTCTCTCGTATTTGCCACAAGCAGGGAAGAACTTATCACCAGAAGAGTTATGAACCCCAATTACTGCAGCAGTGAACACCCAAAAGCAAGTTCAAACCAAGTAACAACAGCTGCTGAGAGGACTAAGTTTATTTGTGGCTGCCAACCACAGGGAATTTTGGATGTATTACAAAAAAGGCCAGGAGGAACAGGACATAGATTCATTAAGTGCAGCCCTGTACATCTTGCAACTAAAGGAACGATCCAGGGACACAAATTCCCTCTGGTGAGCACCCCTGAGAAACGCTTAACATTTTCAGGAACAAAATTGTAATTAAGGAACACAAGTAAAGATCTTCTCTCAAAGTAACTGGGTCCTTTTACTTCTTCCCTTGGCTAAGTAAAAATTAGTAGCCTGGCAGCAGGATACATTTGAAGTTTTTACTCAGGTAGAACTGATAGACTATGAGAAAACTGTCAAGTTGAAGGAAGAAAATATATTTATGATATGAATCTTGGATTATGTGAAAGACTTGATAATTTTTTCTCCTTCAGAACTTGAATTAAGGCCCCAAATACCTAATGGCCAAGACCCAACACCAATTATTGGGGGTGAGGGATTCACCCTGGCACAATGGAAGCAACTCCTCTATTTGACTAAAGGACTTTGTAGCTCTATTTTTTAACCTCCCCAGGATAAACTCAGTTAATCCAACACCACCTAAAGACCACCGCTGGCTAGCTAGTCAGAGAGAACACTTCACCATTTCTACAGAGGATGGAAGACACAATACAAGGGGTACAAGTGATGCTGGACAAGGGGGTAATTAAGGCCTTGAAAAGTGAATAGAGAAGCCCCATGCTTCTGGTTCCAAACAGGGCAGTTCAGTTAATATTTACATCAATTTCAGGAAAGCTAATTCAATTTTAAAATTCAATACCTGCCAGATGTCAAAGGTGGATTACCTGAAATGGTCAGGACTGATGAAGTGCCTACTATTATTGACCTGAGAAAGGGTTACTGGCATCTGCACAGGAGAAAATAGTGGGATGTTTTAGTCAGAGCACTAACAACAGACAGAAGTAATTATTCCCCTCTATTCATCATTGGTGAGGCCTCATATGGAGTACTGTGTCCAATTTTGGTTCCTCCCTTAACTACAGAAAAGATGTGGACAAAATGGGGAGAGACCAGTGGACAGTAATTAGAATTATTAGGAACCGGTATACATGACTTATGAGGAGAGGCCAAGGGAACTGGGCTTGTTAGTTTGCAGAAGAGAATAGTGAGGGGGGATTTGATAGTAGCCTTCAACTGTCTAAAGAGGGGGTTCCACACAGGATGGAGCAAGGCTGTTTTCAGTGGTGCTAAATAACAGAACAAGAAAAAAAATGATTTCAGGGTACAGTGGTTATAGTCTAAGCTGGCTATCAAGAAAAGCTTTTCTATTAGCAGGGTGCTAAAACACTGGAATGGGTTAGCTAGGGAGGTGGTGGAATCTCCATCATTAGAGGTGTTTTATGTATGGCTTAATAAAGCACTAACTGGAATGATTTAGTTGGGGTTGGCTTCCTTTGATTTGGAGTTGGAGTAAATGTCCTCCTCTGCTCCCTTCCATCCCTAAGGGTATGTCCACACGAGTCTTTTATTTCAAAACAACACTGGCTGTTTCAAAATAAAAAACTGAATGTCCACACAACGTTTTCTTATTTCACAATGACAGGCTCTGTCATTTTGAAATAAGAACCGTCATTTTGAAACAGCTTAAACCCCACTCATTTCGAAATGGCTGTTATTTCGAAATGGTTATTTTGAAATAACGCCATCTGGACATGTTGTTTTGAAAGAACACCAGTGTTTTGAAACAACTGTTTCGAAACAACATGTCCGAATGGTCTTATTTCAAAATAACCATTTTGAAATAACAGCTGTTTCGAAAGCAGGCTTTCCCTTAATTCGAATTAACTTATTTTGAAATAAGGACTTTATTTCAAAATAACTCATTTTGAAATAACTTATTTTGAAATAATGATGTATGTGTGGACATAGCCCTACTCTTTCATGTTTTTTTTGATGGGCACCCAGGAAGCTGAAGAGAAATTTGGAAACCCACCAACTGGCAAGCTAACTGAGGAGTTGGGTCAGCCCTTCAGGCAGCAGGCAAACTGAGCAGCCAGGGAGCAGGTGAGCCAGGCAATAGTTCTGCCAGCCAGCTCTCCAGGCTACCTTCCCGATTCCTGTCAAATGTTTTGACAAAATTAACACATTCCCAAAGATATTCTGATTGTTGTCAAATCAGCATTTTCTGATGGAAGACTTTCATCATTAAAAAAGAGACCAGCTTTAACATATAATACAGAGTACAAGGAATGCTGTGACTGCCACTCCCATTTTATTTCCAAGTGGTAGCTGTAAAGCAGTTACTGGCAATCACCATTTATTTTCTTTTTGTGAGATTTCCAGGAATTTCAAAAGGGATGGATGAATGCCCACTCTGTCATGCAATGTTTGTGTTTTGATGATATTTGCTTAGTAAAACTTAGTTTGCCTTTTCACAGAAGTTTCTATTTTCTGCCTAACTTTCCAATCTCTCTTTTCTCATTAGTGTTCCCTATCGCTACAAATTTAGTGTCATCTGCAAATTCACTTACTGTACCATTTACTTCTTTTTCTAGATCATTAATGAAGATGTTAAGACTAAATCTCACACATCCCTTCAGTATCACACTAGATATCTCCTTCAGCTTGAAACTTCTCAATTTATTGCCATCTTAATTAGGGTCCTTCAGTCATTTTTCAAACACATGACTGTTCTTATCCAAGCCAATTTGGACCTAATCCCTTCCCCTGTCAGTTCTTCTTTTTTCTGGAAAAAAAAAAAGCTTATTGCTCATTATCTTCAAGATATTTAATGGTTTTTTGCTCTTTCAGTGTATGTTCAATCATTTTACTGGGGACAGAAGTT
This sequence comes from Podocnemis expansa, assembly GCA_007922195.1. Classification (NCBI taxonomy): domain Eukaryota; kingdom Metazoa; phylum Chordata; order Testudines; family Podocnemididae; genus Podocnemis; species Podocnemis expansa. Next base: position 18,927,208 of record ML681996.1, read on the forward strand.
AGTTTTATAGGATCATAATTGGCAGACTCATTACTGCTTCCTTTTTTGAAGATTAGTCATACATTTGTTTCTGTACATTGTCTTTCAGTATCTTCCCAGTTCTTCCCTAATATAGGATATACATTGTCTGGGTCATCTGACTTGTACATGTTCAAATATTTCATATATCCACTGTCCTGTTCTTCATCAATAGTAAAAGCCATTTCATTATATTCTTGAATGGATATTTAATATATTTTATATCATACTTGGTGAATAATGACAAATTAGTATTTCTTCCTCAGTCAGTGCATTTGCTTTCCTCCCTAACTAGGACTTAACTATTGGGTTTTTCTCCTCCTAAATCCTACACCTTATACTGGTGTACTGGGGTAAGGCAAGGTGTGAGTTGACTTCCTGAATGCCTTGTTTTTTAAAGAAGTAGGCTGTCCTGCTACCTCATCCTTTGCACTTTTGTTATAATACACAAAATTTGAAACAATCAGCTTGTGCAATATCCATAAAGTGGAAGCCACTGATCACAGAATACATTATATTCTATGATCATGTTACATTTGGTAAATCTTTCTATCTAGGTTCTATCATGCATACTGCTATGATTTCTGAGAAACATGAAATACCGGAAGATTTCAAAGCAATGTGATTAAGTAGTTGAGCACTTACTCAACATTTGTTGAACAGACTTATTTTCCTCCAAGACAAAACCATGCAAAAACAAAAGCTACTTCTACTACTTCACCACCCATAAGCCATAACACAAATAGACATTGGGATTACTATTTTATGAAAGTTTGAAACAGAAGTTTTGCAAGGCCTTCTCTACAGTATGCAGGCTCTGCAGTGGACCAATATTGGGAAAGCCTCATATTGCAGGTACAGTACATGGTGACAGAAGCAGGAGTTCTCTTGGCAGAGTAACTCAACCCCCAAATGGCATCAGCTATACCAAAAGAAATCCTCTCATACGAGCATAGCGGCATCTACACTAGGGCTGTGTTCACACAGCATTTTTGTTTCGAAACAACAAGGTTGTTTCGAAACAAAAAAAAAACACGTTCACACAACGCACAGTTGTTTCGAAACAAGTTAAACCCCATTTGGGGGCGAAACAACCTTGTTTCAAAACTGTTGTTTTGAAACAATGCATGTGAACATGTTGTTTCGGAACAAGATGTTCCGAAACAACATTTGAAGGGCTGCCCCCTCAGCACCTTGGCCAGGGAACCCTCAGCATCCTGGCCAGGGTGCTAAGGGGTGTCCCCTGGCCGGCAGAGCGGGGCTGCAGGCATCCGCGGGGGTCAGTGCATCTCAGCGCTGATCCCCACAGATCCCCGCAGAGGGGGACTGCAGGCACCGGCGGGGTTCAGCGCAGACTTCAGGTTGCGGCAGTTTTGGGGGCAGCCCAGGCTTTAAGCCGACGGGGATCAGCGCTGGGCTGCGCTGAACCCTGCTGGTGCATGCAGGCTCCCATGGTGTTCAGCGCTGGGCTGCGCTAAACTCCGCCGGTGCCTGCAGCCTCCTCCCCAAGCAAAATAGCATGTTCACACTGTGAACTTGCTATTTCATTTCCCACCTTTTTCCTTATTTTGAAGTAACTTTTTTGTTAATTCGGCATAAGTTATTTCAAAATAAGCTGTTATTTCGATATAAGTTGTTTCAAAACAACTTATGTAGAAATAACCCCCTGTGTGTGAACACAGCCTAGGGCTTTGCCAGAAGAGCTGTGCCAGATAGTGGTATGGGTTTATTTTTACATCCATATCCAACAAAGCTATGCTGACAAAACTTTGTATGTAGACCTGGTGCAAGTCTTAATAAAATCATTATATATCAATATTCTCTCTCTCCCTCTCTCTCTCTCTCAAATTTTGGTTCAAAGAGGGTTGTTTTAACTTGTAATGAAGAGGACACAATCAGGAATGCAATCTAAGGATAGAATTTTAAGAAATAGCCAAATTAACCTTGGAATAAAAGGATTTCCTCTTTTTCACAAGTTAAGTGTTCCTCTTGTTGTAGTAATGCCAACTGTTTCATTAAGAAAGAACAGGATTCCTGTGTGTTTTTATTATGACTTGCATAACATTTGTTTCAAAACTACATAGGATGATAATGCTAGCATCTGTTTTCAGGCATAATAGAAAGTGCTAGTAAATATGGTATCCTTTTCAAAATTAAAATATAGTTGTTTTTTTTTTAAAGAACAAAAATATATTGTGTAGTTGTTTACATTTTCTGTTTTCCACTTTCCTTTCTTTATAAACCCAGGTGAATCCAGTATCAGTGTCTTATGTAGCCAGCTAAATATAGGTCTACGTACATAATATATGACATCCCAAACTGAAAATATTAGTTATTGTGCAGTAATTTTGACACATACTGAAATTGTAACCATGCTAAAATTTCATAATTAAATCTGGTTTTGTCACAGGTACTATTTCAGTGACACTTACAAGTATTTTTTCATAAAATTTCAAGCTTATTTTTTTTCTGTTATCAGTAAAGACTCTCCTGTGTTCTTTTTTAAAATTCTTGCCTTTTTATTTTTGTCATCTTTTTGTGATTTTAAAACTATTAATAACAGTTACAAAACACTTTGCTAATGGTAAATGAACTTAATATTTAAGCTACTGTGTAGTCTGTTCTATTTTTTCCTTATCAACCAATCTTACAGAAAATCACTGTGACACTATGATTTAACATTTACATTTCAACAGCACCTAAAAATCAAAGTCAGGTTGGACCCCATTGTGTTATACACTGTAAGAAAAAGCAGCCTTGGCCGCAAAAGCTGTTCTTCTAAAAGGCAGTAGATAACACGCAGATGAGACTGGAGTTGGGTGAACTCACCACTAGTAGTGCCTCTTTCTGGTTTTCCTGATGATTAGTTCTGGCCAGACACTGCATCATTTTGCAGTGGTGCCTCTTGCATCATCTTCTTGCCATCTACCACTCAAGGGGCTCAGATGAATACTAGACCAAGGCTTCAAAGAGAAGCTGCTGAAACTGAATTTATTTGCAAATGTGGTTGCATTGCTTCAGAACTTAGTAGGGACATTGGATTTTTATCTCATTATAACAGATGATTTGACCTCATCTTCCTCTGTATGCTGTTCCTCAGTGTTTGAATCTTTACAAATGTTTTGATTTGTTCTTATAGTGTCACCTGTTCCCCTGATTTACATTTCCCTGCATTCATTTTCTCCCATTCTGTAAGTTCCCTGTGTCTTGTGAAGTGGGAGCTTCTCCCACGAAAGCTCATGCAATAAATAAATTTGTTAGTCTTTAATTGCCATAGGACTTCTTGTTTGTTTTATCATCTTTCACTTTATCTTCTAGCCATATCACCACATATGTTTCTTCTGTTGCGGGTGGAGGGCAGGTATCAATGTACCTCCATACAAAATGGCAGTATTCTCTTTATTGCTACTATTGTGTGTTCCAGTGGCTAGTAGGATGAAGTGGGCCCATCTTCTACTCCAATTCCCAGCTCAGGAAGCCCTTCATTGGTAGCCAAGAACCCATCAACCCCCAGGCCTTGCTGCTTTTCTTCTAAGTCTTGCCTAGCTCTTTTGCTTTCCCTCTTGTCTGGTTTTTCCAACCTAAAGTTCCCTGTGCCAGGGAACAGTAGTAGAAATTTGCCTCCAGTCTCAAATACAACTCTGTTCTCTCTGAGAGTAATTGCAGATTCCTTTCCTCCAGCACATTCTGTTGTCATCTTAACCCTTCCTGGCCTTGTGTGGGGTGTACACGGCATCACACAGACAAACAAGTGGGCTGGAGTTGGAGGAACAAGCAAGACAAGATGACAAGAACAGAAAGGTTCAAAGACACACATGCATTGTCTTAACATAAGTGCAGTTCTAAGTGAGACTGTAACTGTTATCACAATTTGCCACCTGCCCAACTATTGCTGGGTTCCAATTTTCTGTATTTATTATGGAAGACTGCTATTTTGAAGGAGAATAAAGGTATATGGATTCTGACTGGGAGTTTTTGTTTTATCTGAGACCCCACTACCATCTTGTTTTAGTGAAGAGTCAGGAAAGACAACTCTGTTTTTTGGTTCTGGGTATGTATGTGTGCATATTGTGCATTATAAGATGCACAGACCACTGAAGCCTTTCTGTATAGTTAGGTTAATATGTGAAGCTGCTCGATAAAAAAGATCCAACATATCAAATTTAAATAAACTTTAATATTGTATAGGTGGAATCAGAGCTTTTTACTTCTAGTTCTAGAAACATTATGAAGAGGAAAATGTTAATTGAACAACTTAATTTACTTGATAAAGTCACATTATATTATTGAATTTCATCTGGATGATATCTCATGGAACACAAGGTTAGTAAACTGCATTCACCAAAACAGAAAGTCTACGGCTTCTGCTGAGGTACAGAAAGAAGAGTAGCACATTTAACACACACATTCACACACATACTTACTCATGATTTTAAAAAAAAAATTGTTTGCTGGTTTATCTGCAATATAATTTATGATATTAAATACATAAAATTACAAATATATCTATCTACATATTTAGCAGTCAGAATTTATATTCTTAAAGAAATCACAGGGCTCCTGTGGGAAATCCATGCATTTCATAGTAATCTCTGTAGTTCATATAAATGCTAAGATATTTTTTCAAGCTAAAACTCTGTGGATACTGGAAATCTTACCTGGCTGTAAAAAATTCCTGCCCCTATGTAACAATGATTCTTGTGTTAATTTACCTTTTCTTTTATTCAATTTTTTTTTTAAATTGAGATACAAATTTTATATCTTTTTTCCTGGTGTATTAAATAACTTTCAAACAAAAATATGTTTTAGTATAGGAAGTTATCATCTACTGTGCATTGAGTATTTAATTATTTTATAGCAAAAATGTTGTAACAAGCACCCAGATTTTCTGTGTCTATGAGACTTGCAAGTTCCTTGCAGTTCCCCTGTTGCACATACTTTAAAATGTAAATATGTGTGTGTATATAAATATATATTCTACTAAGGAAAATATTACATGCTAGCTGTTCTCCAAATGCCTTTTTACACATCCATACAAAAAATTATCTATTACTCAGAGCAAAACTTCCACCAACTTAACAGGTGAACAACTGGATCCTAAAAGGAAGTAGGTTTTACAGACTTGTATCAAAAAATAACACAAAAAGACAAAATCTTAAAGCATAAAAGCTGCAAAATATTCACTCACTGTATTTGAAAAACAAAACAAAAGAGTTCTAACTAATAATAACTTAGATTATTAAAACTGAATGGTGTAAAGTACTATTCATGGTGCATGGTTGTTAACTAACACAGTGAAACTAGACTTTTTGGTTTTACATTTCACTTTTTATACTCTAACAAAAAGTACCTTTTTAAAAAATGTGGACAAGATTTCTGTTTGACTCATTGAACTCAATGAAATGGTGCTGATTTAACAAGGCTAGGATTTGGCTCACAAGTGTTTAAACTTAACTCTTAAGGACAATATTATTTTTTTTCTTCTGTTTACCAGCTTTTCAACTGTTACTGTCCTGCAAGACATAAATGTTTGTTTTGATGGGTTTGTATTTTGTTATTGATAGAATTACAAACAAGTGTTTGTTGACTATGAGTCTCAAATGGTTCCATAAAAGAATTCTTGAGCTAATCAATGGCTGATCGCTATCAGTAAGAATACTAATGACTCACAGAAGTAGTACTGTACATTTGTTCTGATTCTCACTTGCAAGAAAAATGCTGGCTGGTTAGAAGTTGCAAATAAATTTTTTGACATTACAGTTATTCTGTTACACAGGAACTTATCCAAGAGCTGTTGCATTGGGAAGGAGAATAAAATAGGGCTCAGTGGGGAACACAATTCCCTCGTATGCCCCATTGGATCCAGAACTGTACAGTGGAGATTTCAACTCTGAGGTGCTAGGAGCCAGTGAGGAGTCTCCTCTTCCCCCCACCATGTGGACCTGGGGAAAAGAAAGTACAAAGAAGAGCCAAAGAGACTCAAGCCAATAGCAGAAGCAGCAGAAGGAGCTTAAGCAGGGGCCTTCAGACATGGATGGTGTTAACAGAGTATTTTGTACAGTTTTTACAGTACATTCTCTCTACCCAGGCTCCTCACTTGAGCTTCAGTCCTCATCTGTCCCATCTTTCCTCCTACTTCCACCTCTTGCTCTTCTCATCTGCTTTATCCCAGTCCTCCTTCTAACTTCCCTTGGCCTTCCATTTAGCATTAATCAGTGTGCTTGTATATTCTTTCCTTTTAGATACCACACCCCTCATCAACAGGAGGACTCATGTATAAAAGCTGTGTAGAGGTGAGTTGTAGGCACTGTAAGTTAGGACCTACTGGACTCAAGCCTATATGGCAATTAGTTTGGCATGATCAAAGATTAGCATGACATAAGGAATTAACAAGTAAGTCACCTGATAAGCATGGCAAGAAATAAAAAATATTATTTTGGGGTAAAGGATGAAGTATAGAATTACAAGAATATACTTTTGGAATTTTAGGGAATGTTTATAGGATATTGAGCTTAACAAAGTCCTACATGTATAAAGTGCAGATGGCAAACAATTAATGTAAAATATTAAGAACTAATATCATTCTTTTCTCTGAGTATAACATAAATGGTGAAGTGACACTGTGAAGTTTCCCTCCTCATCACTGCAGCACTTCCTGTTGACCATCTCATGGAATTGCCAAGGTTGCCACTGCACCCTCTCCACTGATGTGTTGTTACCAGACCTTTCTCTCTCTGTTCATGGGCATATGTCTCCTTTCAAGCATGATGTCTGCTTGCAACATAGCCCTCTGACTATGGCTCAGTCCCTGCTCCTCCCACTTCTGGGCAAGAGTGGGATTCAGCAATCCTTGACCCCATGTATCAGTGGCCGTGGCAGTCCCAAGTTGAGCCCTTACTTCAGCATCTATCTGCTCTCCTGGCCAGAGAAAACCTGGCCTTGGCTATCTGGCCCTTTCATTGCAGCCCAGAAACAGCCTTACACTCCATCCCAGCTCTTGCTTCAGGCTCACAGCTGCTCCTTCCCTGAAGCCTGCCACTGTTCTACCCCAGGGAACTGGTCTTCAACACCCTCCAAACTGACCAGCCTTCTCCCTGTGAGCTCCTAAGGATGACTGACATCTCCCTGATGCTAGCAATCTTTCTTCCATGGGCCTGTCTGGCTCCAATTGGCTACTTCCCTGTTGTCCCTTCTGATTGTCTGCTGCAAACAAAAACACTTCAGGTCTCCATTAACCTGTGCCTTGCAGGGGTGGGGTACCTGCCATACCACAGACCCACTGAAGTGTGGACGTGCATATAAGGAAAGTAGGCTAAAACCATCATTAAATATGTTACAGGCTAGCACATCCACTTTTAAAATATGATACCCAGCCTGTCAGCAAGGGGATATATTTAGATCACTTTACCTGCTTTGGGAGTTCCTACCAAAAAGAAATGTGAATAATGCAAACGATAGATGTTCTATATTGGTTCAATCACCTTCCTATGTTACAATTTTTGTGATTTTGTTTGTTTTGCTAATAAACCTTACAGCACCACTTGTCAGAGAACATGTAGTAGATTACAAAAACAATGAGAGTCCTGTGGCGCTTTAAAGACTCACAGATTTCTTTGGGCATAAGGTTTTGTGGGCTCCAACCCACTGTTAATCTTTAAGGTGCCATGGGACTCTTCTTGTTTTTTCCGTATAGAGAATAACATGGCTACCCCTCTGAAAACGTAGAGTATTGTTTTTCAAGGGCTCCTTGAGTTTCTCATTCAGATGACAACCTCACCACTGACCTGGAGGCAGAACTCTTCCAAACCACTGCATGATAGATAGGAATCAGGTACGCAGAATCATAGAAGATTAGGATTAGAAGGGTGTTCAGAAAGCCAGCTAGTTCAAACCCCTGCTGAAAGCAGGACAAACCCTAAGTAAGTTATCCCATCCAGGGCTTTGTTAAGTAGGGTCTTAATCTCTAAGGATATCTATGGCTATGCTTACATTGCCACAGATACTGCAGAATAGTTATTTTGAAATAACTATTTTGAATTTATTTTGAAGTAATTATTTTTACATAGCATTACTTTGAATTTATTATTTTAAAATAGAAGTCTAGTGAAGACTATTTTGAAATAAGGCGGGAGTTCTTCTTTCAAAATAGAAAGTCTTTACTAGACTTTCTATTTCAAGATAGGGAAAGGCAATGTAAAGTATAAGGCTATTATTTCAAAAAAAGCCAATTCCACACACTGGAATTTTTTTTTCCAAAATAGCTATTTCAAAAGAATGAATATTTCAAAATAAATGCAGGCTTTAGTATTTCAAAATAGCACTTTGTTATTTTGAAACAATGAAGTGCTTAGTTCAAAATTACAAAATGTCTGCATGGACAAGCGTAAAGGTTTCCCCCCCCCCAAAAAAAAATAAGCCTCCCTATTTCAAAAAACAAAAACAAAACAAAAAAAAAAAAACAAAAAACAAAAAACAAAAAAACAAAAAACAAACAAACAAACAAAAACCTTTGCAGTGTAGACATACCCATCGTGTCTATCTTCTCTATTTAGATTGTAAGTATTTGGGTGTGGGGACTCTTTACTGCTCAGTTTATATTGTGCACAGCAGAGTGTGGTCCCATTTGCAGTTGGTCCCTAGGTACTATCATAAAAATCCTTGAATTGCTCCTAAAATTGAAATAGTTATTGTGAAACTTGCTGTATAATTTGTAATAGGAAGCAATCTAATTGTGTGTGTCAGACCAGTACAAACTAATCACAAGTGGCACATGGCTTATATATTTGAAATGGTTCACTAAACAGCTGAATTTTCAGCAGATTTCTGAAGAGGAAATATGTGGCTTGACCTACATTCAATAGGAGGGTATTCCAAGTGTAAAAAGACTTGAAGAAGGCTTAAAATCAGGAGTGGGCAAAGGAAGGAAATGGAATGATCATTTGAGAAACCTAGATGAAGTATGAACAAGAAAGAAAAGGAGAAAAATAAAGTTACAGAAATGGACATTCTTTATATTTTCAACTGTTTATTTTGCAATAAATCAAGTATGATTTTTTCTGCATTCATGGGTAACGTTACATTTTTTCTCTGTGTAGATTCACACACTAACATCTTTACATAGAACTTAAAATGATCCACAGTCCACTCCAAAATAGTTTTTCTATACTGGCATAAAACATCTTCATCTCAAGAGTTTTATGAACTATGAATTAAGCCTTATAATACCCATGTGGATATTATAAATTATTATAATATACTTATGCTGAGACTCATACATATATAGCTCAAATGTTTCCAAGCAAGTTCGTAGCAGAGTCAAGAAATGGTATTGCTTTTTTTCTCTAACCACTTAATGACATTCCCTCTCTATGTAAATAGAGAAATTGAGCCTACTATTTAAAGTCACAGGAATAAAACTACATTTGCAATGCTTATTTTGATTTGACGTATGGGTTCAGGTTATTTCTGGAACTAATTGGGATTCTAAAAATCATGAGAAGCATCTTGAATTACACTTGTCAAAAAATGCAATTCTGACCCGCTAACAGCATGCACACATGCATGCAATGAGGTGTTTGTTTGTTTGTTTTTCTTTTTCTTTAAAACCTTGCTATAAAATGTGTGGTACAACTTTTTGGTCAGTAAAAATAAGAAGGGAAGGGGAGAACAACCTGACCCAGTTTCAGTAGAATAGCAGCTTTTCCTTCAATGCTGCCCAGAAGAGTCAGTACCTGAGAAACCTTTAAGACACAGTAGTAGATCATTCTAGTGAAGACTAATGTAAACTGTTTTGTGTCTGACCACATTAAAAGGAATAAAGTCTCTGTTAAAATATTTTCCCTTAAAACAAATAAACAGCTGTTTATTTATTTACAATATAATGCCAGCTTTGTAAAGAAGCATGTACAATATTTTGAATATTAAAGCACACAAAGGCATGGTATTAATTTTCAGGACAAAGATAAAAATAGCAAATATGGTTCTAAGTGTTTGATAGTTTTTGCTATTGTTTACATTTATTAGAGAAAGAAGTAATTTCTAATACAAGTTCTACCTGGAACTTGATTGAGGGGGCACAATTATCAGCTAAAGAAACTTACTGGACTGTAAGTGAATTAAGTTCAGCTGTCCACAAGAGAGTGATTTTAAATTATTTAAGTACATAGCACTTCCCTTAAAAGCTTTGGTAAGCACATACTCATGGTTTTACTCTTCCACTCTACCTCCCCACCAAAAAAAAAAAAAAAGGATGTACTCATATGTGGTGTTACGTCAATATCAGAAGAAAGCAAAAGCTAGTATTAAAGTTTTAAGGAAGCATTAAAATCAGTGTTGTCAAGTCTCAAAATTTTATCACAAATCTAGAAATTTGGTGATTTTCTTAATGCTTTTGGTGTTGGAGTCAAGGAATTAAATAAGAAACTCATCTTTATCTTGTTTTAGGTAAGTTTCTAGTCTTCATGGTTGTAGAGAAAATCTTGACAATGTGATCTAAATTCATGTGAAGATTTAGAGATCAGCAGGCAAAGAAAAAGAACCTTAAATTTATTATTATGAAAATGTCTTGTGATTTTAAAGCTAATATAATGATTTTTGAGACCTGAATTATGATTTTTGAATGCTTGGGGTTGACAATCCTGGTTGCTTATGTCCAATCACAAAACTGTAGGTCCAGATTCCTCACATCATCACCACAAATCATCTGCCATCCTTGTTCGCATTGAGTCATATATTAATCCAAGAATAGCCGTATTCATTTCAAAGAGGTTATGAATCGAATACAGTATCATTAAGTATGATTAAGCATGGTAGAACTGGCCCTAAATGAATCAGCTTGCATTTTAACTGAGATGGAATCATGATGGTGGTACCAATGGATCAGTTTAAAGAAATACTTTGGAGTTGACATACATCTTTTACAGAGTCCTTTTCCTGTTTACTGACACAGACATTCTGACACACAGACAAGAATTATTTGCACAGATCAAAACATGGAACATAGCTTCACATCAGTGCTATGTTTATATTCTAAATTATTTCTTGTTTGTGCAATAAATACCTTATCCCTGAAACCAGGGGCATAGCCATGGGTAAGCCCAGGTCAGCCGTTGCCCACCCACTTGGAGATGAGGCCCACCCACTTCAGCACCTGGCAGTACATAAACTTAGCCACCATAGCTGCAAGCCTGCTGGGCTCTGGAGTGGGTGGGCCTCATCTTGCTGCTTCTCCCCTTCCCCCAGCTCCACTTGCTAAGCAGCACTTGTTATCTAGCAACTAGACCATGTCAGGCAGCTTCTGGCCACATGACCAGAGGCTGCCCTTAGCTAGTCCCACCCAGCATATTCAGGGGCCCAACCACAAAAAGGAGGCCAGCTGCATCCCTGTCTGCAAACTGTCTTAGTCACACATAGTGAATACACTTTAGATGTTTTATTTTTTGTTTAAACAATTATTGCAAAAGTTATATAAAGCCTAAGACTTCAATAGGTTGCTGAAAAACATGATTTATAATCAAATATAATATACTGTCATACTATTAACACAGTTACATTGGGTTAATTTGAACTAATGAGTTTGAATTAACCGTCACTTCAAACGTAAGGGAGGTTTTATAGATTTGAACTATGCTTTCCTTAGTTTGAACTAAGGGAACTCCTTACTTCAAACTAATGAAGGCTAGTGTGGACATGCACTAATTTAGTTCAGATTAAGCCTCCTTAATTCGAACTAAATTGTAAGTGTAGACATACCCTTTAAGACCAGAAGGGACACCAGATTGTACAAGTCTAGCAATCTATAGTACATATTACCTATGTCTACAATATAATTATACCATCTATTAATTCTTTATTAACCTTTAATGAACAGATCCTCAATATATAATATATACGCAAGCTAAATTCTGTGAAAGCAGGACTTAATCAAGACTATGGGTTCTTTTCCCATTACAAAAGGTAATTTGACTTCAGGCTGCCCATGGTTGGAACCTGAAAACTGCTCTGATTTGCTGTTACTGGATGACTTGATCCTATGTTTTATGCCCCCTTGCATTTAGTTTCATTCCTTTCTGTAAGTTCACCCATCTTTGAAGCATCTGAGGAAGTGGGATTTTCTCCCACGAACGCTCATGCGAAAAATAAATGTTAGTCTCAAAGTGCCACATGACTCCTCGTTGTTTTTTTCCTCAATATACAGTATGATCTATACATTTATCCCAAGAATTCAGCCACAGGGTCATTTAAGTGAGAAAAAATACTGGAATGGCTTTCTGTCTTAAATTACGAATGGATTCCAAAATACATGGTAAATATAGTGGCTTTGCACAGCGCTCCTAGTGGAAGTATTGCTAGAGCCAGTGTAGTTAGCTGGAAGAGAATCATCCGTGGTGTTACAAAAGAAACTTAGCAGTTCCGGCATCACTGCCCATTTCTTGTTGGTTTGGGAGGCCTGTATGGTTGAAAATTCTGTGGTGAGGGACTTCACTACAATAATCTCTGGATTCTGTATTGGCTTTTGGGGAATATCAAAACTTTAAGGATGTGTCTGTTTGTCATTGTAGAGAAAGCTTCCACTATGGCTACACAGATTTGTGGTAGTGGGGATTGCAGTAGCCTTCTAGAAATAGCTGTGCAGACATTGCCTCTAGAGCTGGAGCTCAAACTCTGAAATTCATTCATCCCGCACTTTAAATGAGACTGGGATCCTGTTGTGGGGGTGGGGGGAATGGAATGTGATCATGTAGTTAAAAATTGTATCAAAATGCATAAGTTCCATGGATAACCTTAACTGTAGTATTTCCTAATGGCTGAATGTTTGACTGTATGTAACATGTATGCAACATGTATGTAATATGCATGCAAAATTATATACATCCAATCTTTCCCTTCTCTTCCAAGCTTCTAATGTTACTCATCTTCTTTTTATTAAGTTTCTTAAGACATGACTCTGATCCCACAGTTCCCTACATGAAATTAAGGAAACTATATGTGGGTGCTACAGTCTGATTTCTCACAATGAATTGCACAAATGAGGCTTTTGCTGTGCCTAGTACAATGGAGTCCCAATCATAACCAGGACAGCTGTGTGTTATTGTAATTAATTAAATATACGCCAGTGCCCCAAAAGTACTGGAAAAATTTGTGGCCCCAGATCTCATTCTCTCCCAGGCTTTCTTTGTCTTGATGTAATCTAGTACACAGGACCAAAATTGTCATGTTCCAGATGATTAGTTACTATTAATTAGCTATGAGTCAGATTCCATTACTTTGCTGTTTTCTTAGAGATTATCACTACCCTTGGCACCATGGTTTATTGACTTTTAATAGGTCAAGTGACTCTCCATCTCCCCAGCCCTTTTGGAACTAACTGTGCTCTTTATAGCTCATTTATTTGCCTGGAACTAATTTATGCAGTTGACTTCAGCTTTCAGAAGCTCATGTTGCATACTGTATATCCCAGGATGGCCTTGTTGAGACATAATTGTTCCTAATCTGCATGCTGTCAGTGTCAGCTGGGGACCTGATTCTCAGGCGAAATGTAAGTTTCCACATGTATGCGAATAGTGCTTAGCCACATTTTTCTTTTGAATCTTCCATCTCGGAAGTACATTTACTGTTGTCTGACTTTTTTCTAAGCACAAATGCTTGTCTCTCTACCCAAAAGAAATTGGTAAAATAAAAGATATTATACCCCTGTTTCTGAGACGTTATGTTTTGGACGACTTCCAATGTTCTGCAAGTGAACTGTAAACATTAGAAAAACAGAGGTTATATCTCATTGGTTCTATAATGCATCATGGATACATTATCTTTGTTTTTTATAGATATTGTATTTAAATTGAATTTCAGAAGGGATAGCCGTATTAGTCTAGTCCAGTAAAAAAACAAGGAGTTGTGTGGCACTTTAAGACTAACAAATTTATTTTTTGCATGAGCTTTCATGGGAGATGATCCCACTTACTCAGATGCTTCGAAGATGGGTGAACTTACAGAAAGGAATGAAACTAAATGCAAGGGAGTGTAAAACATAGGATCAGGTCATACAGTAACAGCAAATCAGAGCAGTTTTCAGGTTCAAACCATGGGAAGCCTGAAGTCAAATTACCTTTTGTAATGGGAAAAGAACCCATAGTCTCCATTAAGTCCGGCTTTCACGGAATTTAGCTTGCATATTAATTCGAGTTCAGCTCATGTTGCATACTGTATATCAAATTATCAAATCAGTCATCGAGTGATTAGGAAGATGGAAGTGCTCAGCAACTGGTTTCTTTGTTCTTTGATTTCTGATATCAGCTCTGTGCTCATTCAGCCTCTTACGCAGTGATCTTCCTGTTTGTCCAATATATAAGGTGTTGGGGCATTTCTTGCACATGATGGCATAGACCACATTAGTAAATGAGCCTTTGATGGAGTAGCAGGCTTGATTAGGACCTATGATGGTATCTGTTGTGCGGATATGTGGGCAGACTTGACAGTGTGGTTTGTTGCAGGGGTGTGTGCCTGCTTCAATGTTTCTGTTGTTAGATCTGTAGTTGCTGGTGAGAATCTGTTTAAGATTAGGGGGCTGCCTATAAGCAAGGAGGGGTCTGTCTCCTAACACTTGAGAGAGAGAGAGGGATCATCTTTTAGAATAGGCTGTAGGTCCTTAATGATCTGTTGCAGAGGTCTGACTTGGGGGTTGTATGTGGTGACCAGTGGTGTTCTGTTGCATTCTTTCTTGGGTCTCTCCTGTAGTAGATGACTTTGGGGAACCTGTCTAGCTCTGTCAATTTGTTTTCTTACTTCCCCAGGTGGGTACTCTAGTTATGTTTTATGGCAACTGTGATAGAGTAGGACTACCCCACACTCCAAACCCAACACTATGTATGGGCAGCAGAAGCCTCACTCCCTAAACTCTGCTGGGCATGCTCCAGATGCTGCCATTGTATAAAAGCGAGCAGCACAGATCATGCAGGGCTGACCAGTGAGGTGGAAGGACACCTGCTGGAGGCTTCTGACTGGGAGCTGCTTCAGACCCAGCCTGTGAGCAGGAGTGACCCTGGAAGTCTCACTGAGGAGCAGTGATGACCAGAGAACTACTTGGAGACAGATGCTGAGGAGCCTGTGGCTGCCCAATGCCTGTGAGAACCCTAAAGTTTTGCATAGGAAGTAGCCCAGGGGGCCTGAAAGGGAGGACTTGGCAGGGCGGGAGGTGGAATAGAACTGAGTCAGTGTGTTTCAGGCTGGAGCCCCGCTGACATAGTGCTACGCCTTGCCTGATCTCTATAGGGCCCTGGGCCGGGGCTCAGTGGAATGGTAGGGGCTAAACTCCCCTACCCAGGCACTGCATCCTCTACAGACAGCCTAGTTTCTGCACTGACTCTGAGGCCACTAGGCCTGCTGCCCTGACTCAAGGACCTTGAACTGACTCTGGCTGCAAGGCTGTGCTGCCCTGAACACAAGGGTATCGTATTGACTCTGTAGTCACTAGGCTGTGCTGCCCTGATACAGGAAGTTACAACAGTTGTGGTGGCACCCTCCCTGCTCATGCCCCTTGTATTGTCCCAGCCAGGGGTGCTAGAGGGGCCTCACCCCATGACAGTGACACTGTCTTTCAATTCTTTGATGCTTGTTTTTTCAAAATCAGTGTTACTGTATTGGAGTTTTTGAGTCCAGCAAGGATCTCTAAGACTCATTTTTATCTTATCGCAAAGGTTATCTTTATGTAAGAAGTAAAGGAATCTTATTCCCTTAATATGATGTGCCTGTTCACTGAACTCTATTTCTTGCCTTAACACCTAGGTTATGATATTTTTACATCCTCATGACTGAATTACACATTAAATATATTATAAGTAGACTATAGCTGATCTAAAAATGTGTACTTTGCTAATAAATAAATAAATAAAGATTTGTTGGAAGGGCATAGGAAAAAATTCTCTTACTGTTTCATTGTTCTCTACCACTTTGTCTTAAAGAATAAATGGCACTAAATTGGAATCCCTTACAAGCAACAATACCTGACATAACTCAAAGTCATCTGACACTTCAAAAAAAACTGAATATAGTGAGTTTATTTGCAATACATGTGTGACTCTGCCGATCTGGGGTAACCACCTGAAAATGCCAAGATCAAGGCAGGCTGCAAAAAAGAGAGCAGATTCTTCTAGTCTTGGTGGGTCACCTGAAGTTGGAACTTCCACAAAGAGCCACAAACAATGCTTCTGATCCCCCACACTGGTTATCAAGAAGCTCAAACAAAATATACTCAGCCCCCTTTAAAGCATTTCAGCTACCAGTTCCCAAAGAGCCACTGGATCTAATAAAAAGATAAGTTATTTAAAATTCTGTGTTCTTTGCCAAAAGAGCGCTTCTGCCTCAAGGGGTCAGCCACATTACCAGATCAAATATAAGTTTGGTTCAAAATACTTAACTGACAGCCAATCCTTTAGACTATGTCTACGCCTAAACCCTTAGTTCAGAATTGCTTAGGTTGAACTAAGTATTTTGAAGTTATTTTGAACTAACCACATTTTATTTTAGTTCAAACTGATTTCTTAGTTCGACCTAGCCACACTTTTTTAATTTGAACTAAGTTTTTAATTCAAACTAAAAAAGTATGGCTAATTCAAACTAGAAGTTACTTTGAGCTAAAAAAAATGCAGTTAGTTTGAGCTAACCACTAGTTTGAACTTATTTACTTCGAACTAGCACATCTACATTGGGCTAGTTCAAACTAAATATGCAAATTAGTCCAAACTAAGTAGTTAGTTCCAATTAACCAGCTAAACTATCTAGTTCAAACTAAGCTTTCATTTGTTCCAACTAATTTTTTTTTTTTTTTTTTAGTTTGAATTAAGCAAAGCCTAGTATAGACAGGATTCAAATTAGTTTGAATTCAGACTCCTTAATTTGAACTAATTTGCTAGTGTGGACATAGCCTTAGTAATTAAACTAAAGGTTCATTATACAAGGAATGAAACAAACAGAGTACTGTTAAAGAGCTAAAATAATCAGATACATGACAATGATCTGAAAATCTATATGCACCAGGTTTCCAGTAGAATTTGTAGTTTGCACACTTGTATGGTCCCTTAGGCCAGGGCTGTCCTTGGGAGGGTTAGGGTTAGCAATCAACCCTAGCCCACAGCTCTGTGTATCCCAAGCTGTCCAGGTATAAGCCAGCACCCACCTGGAATCGCAGCCAACACTTGCCTGGAATCATCCTGCTAATTCTCATGGGAGAATTAGAACGAACTCTACCCATGGACTCTACATTCCTTTGAACTGGGTTTCTAATAAATGAAGCTGTGAAACAAGGAACTTAAACCAGTCCAGATATTGGATGAGTGCCTAAAGCAGAGCTGTCCCTAGGGGGCTGCGGGGCCCAGGACCAATGGGCCTGTGGGGGGGTGCCTGGTCCCCCCTTGCACTGGGGGTGCAGGGTGGGCAAGCCCAAAGGTCAGCTACACACTCCTGCCCCTTCCCTGAGTCACCACTCCATCCCTCGGGGTGGAGAACAGCCACCCCCTCCCAAGGCCACACTGTCCCCCACCACTGCCATGCTGCTTTCAGCACAAAGCCAAGGGCAGTGGGGCAGGATTGTGGAACATGGCCTCCGCTCTGGGCCGGAGAAGGGAATAGCTGACCTGGGGTGGAGTGGGCCAGCCCAGAGGCTAGGCTCTGATCCCCTGCCCCTCCGCTGGGCAGGCTGTTCCACCCTGGGGGCAGGGAGGGCTAACCCAGCGACGGTGTCGGATAGCAGAGCCTGGCCTCTGGGTCGGCCCATTCTGCCTCTGGGCCAGCTGTTCCCTGTCCCCAGAGGTAGAGTTGTTCCCTCATGGGAAGGGCAGGAGCAGAGGGTCTGCTCAGGGTGGGGGGGGAGCATGGGGCCAGAGGCACCCACAGGCCAATTGGCTCCGGTTCCTGCAACCCTGAGGGACATTAGGCACACATTCAATACCTGGATTGGTTTTAGTTCTTTTTTTCACAGCTTCCATTTTTAGAAATCCAGTTTGAAGGAATGTAGAATCCATGTGTAGAATTTGTTCTAATTCTCCCATGAGAATTATCAAGGTGATTCCAGGCAAGCGCTGGCTGGGATCTGAGTATTTCCCTTAGAAGCTTGGACAGATGTGAGATAAAAAGATTATGCTCTAAACTTTTTTGATAGCTGTAGCAAGATGGACATGTGTAGATAATTTCCACAAGTGGAATATGATGACAGCTGTGCTGATGTTTGACCTTTACTCAATGGGGGAGTTCTTCAAACAATACAGTCAGCAATAACCATTTAAGCTCTTAGGACAGTTCACAGATACTTCTTGAAGGGAAAATAATAATTTATGTTGTCTGAAGTAAACCCTCACCTCCTAGGCACAACAGGTAATTAGCTGCATTACCACTGTTAACAGATAATTTACATTGGTACATCAAAGGTTGATTTAGATGTTCATGTTCCATTTTGACCTCTTCAAAAAGAACTATAGTAACAGATAGGAGAGCAGTTTATTCACCTTGCTATTCTCTAATCAAGATAGATGGAAACATCATTAAACTACCAGACCAGCAATACACCTGCATACCAAAGCTCTAGGTTACTTTAAGAATTACCTTTATGCTTTCCTATAATATGTTTTTAAAGGTTAGATTTGGGTCATGTATTTATTGAGTCAGGCCTAGAATGACAAGATGGTTTATGACTTCCTCTTCACTCTTGAAAAATATTTGAAAAGTTTAGCCTTTCCTTGTGTTGAAAATTCCTAATACCTATTAGTACATATTTTATAAGACAGGATTATATTTCCACACAAGTTTATAAATACATGGAGAAAAGATTAAATTAATCTTTGGTGACAAGTTCCAAAGGGGTATCCATGTTAGTATAGTTCAGCAAAATGAAGGAGTCCTATGGCACTTTTAAAAACTAACAAGACTAACATATATTTATTTATATCATGAGCTTTTGTGGGAGAAAATCCCACTTCATCAGATGCTTGAAGATGGGGAACTTACAGAATGGGAGGAAGATAAATCCTGTGAAGTGTAATACATAGAATCAGGTCAGACTGTTATAGCAAATCAAAGCAGTTGTTTAGATTCAAACAGTGGAAACTAGCATACTATGGGAGGTGAGATCACATCACCTTTTGTAATGGGGGGGGGGGCATAGTCTCTATTTAGCCCTAAGATGACAGTGTCAAATCTGCATATGAATTCCACAAAATCTCATGCAATAAATAAATAACATGAATAAGGTAAATAAAGCTCATGTGATAAATAAATTTGTTAGTCTTTAAAAATGCCAGAGGATTCCTGGTTTCTTTCATCTTTGGTGTACCTCTGGAGAATTCCATGAGTTACTTACATCATGGATATATTTGGCCCAATAATTTTAGGTGAGGACAATCTAGTCCTTACTGAGTACTATTCAGATATATCTCAGAATGAAGTTTGATTTCTTTTGTTTTATTTTGCTTTTGTAATGCAGACAAACATTGCTGATGACTTCATTCATTTAAGCAACTAATTTCCTGATCAACAGTGTTTGATCATGCCATCTATGATATACATCCTCTTTTGATTTGTCAAGCTTTACTGCCGGATGTCTAATTATTGGATTAGCTCATTTCATTCTACTATTCATGGTAGTAATGTAACAAAGTATCTGTATTATCCTGAATGTTTACCATTTTATGTTCAGTATTAGATGAAACCTCATGTCATTGCACTGGTGTGACAACTAGACCAAGTAATCCACCTTCTGTGTTCTAAAGCTGATCAATTTTTTCTTAGTGTTTCTTCCTTTAGCCTCATTGTGGCTAGCTGGAGAAGCTTTTGTTTCTGGCATTGTGCATAGTCAAAATTTAAAGGACTACTGGTTAAAATGCCACCATACATCAGTAGACAGGAGAATTATTTTAATTTGTGCCCCATTCTGTGAAACTTGGAATTGGATTTTTATAGTAGTTATGGCATTCCTTCTCATATGTATCCCTGTCTGCTATGTCACCAAACACTATAGCAAGAAATTTGCTAACCAACCACTGGGGCAGCGTACATGTTAACAAAACACAAAGCAGCAAGCACTAGTGAAGAGGAAATCATACTGAATGGCAGTAAAGCCACAAAGTAGGATGTATTATGGACTTCTTTTGGCTGTACATTGTGGTGAAGTGAGCAATGTTGCTGTTTGTATGCATTGCCTGAAGTTTGTGCACAGAACTTCCCCTGACTCCAACATCTCTTTGTTACCCCCACAAAGCTTTTACTCCCACATTTTCTGATCCCAACTGCCACATTTCAACCGTCACAGAATCTTTGAACCCCAACATTATAACTGGCTCTCATTAAGTCCAGTGAAACCTGGCAATGGTCTAAACAAAAAAAGTTCTGAGCCATATCTAGCTTTTCCCATTGCTTCACAGACTCAAGCTACAGAATGACATACAGGGAGATTTGTGTTGATTTGTGCAGGTGATGAGTGAGTGGTGTGTACTGCTGTGAGGGGCTATCTGTGTGGGGGTTACTGTAGGGTTGGAAATAGTGGATTATATGCCCCTATTGCTACAATTTTTAAATCTGTCTCAGGGGATGAGTAATCTTTTCTGGCTCCCTGGCCAATCCTGCCCCCCAACCCTGAGCAAATCCCACCAGAGAAAAGGAGCTAGTCCTCCTGCTGAGGAACAGGGCCAGCAGGAGATGGGACCCTCATGAACACCTACAGTGTTGCGGCTCCAGGCCCTGCTGATGGCAAAGCCAGTGGGGGGAGCAGCTGTGGCACTGCACAGCTGGGAGCCCTGTGTGCTGCTGTAAACAGCCATGCACGCTGGGGGTTGCCAACCCCTGATCTATCTGTTCGGTCTTCCTCAATCAACCAATTAAACTGTTACATGCAAATTAGCTGTTGCAGGAGGGTGGTGCCTTATAGAGTTCCTCTGATGTCATAATGGTCTAGGACTCCCAACACAGCAGGGATATAAACTACCCAATCCCTCAGCAGTTATGCCCAATGACAAGAAAGATGTTCTGGATGACCTATCCCAATAGCCTTTCCTTCCCACTTCTGTGATCCAATAATTCCTTGTCAGTTTTCTACAGTGCAGTTGATTTACTTTAGGGTTAGAATTCTGGAACATGAGATGACTGATAGCCAGCAAAGAAGGTGAGAATTTGGGCTTCCAGTAGTGAATGTTGACATCCTTGGAATATGTCTACACTTGCAAGTTAGTTTGAATTAAAGAGGCTTAATTCAAACTAACTGAGTACCTGTCTATGATAGGCTTTCATTAGTTTGAACGAAGGAGTTCCTTAATTCGAACTAATGAAAGGTTAGTTCAAGCTGGTAAGACCTGCCGGTTAGTTCAAACTAAGCCCTTAGTTCAATCGCTAGTTTGAACTAAGGATGATGTAGACAAAGATTAACCCTTAGTTCGAACTTAATAAGTTCAAACTAAGGGCAGATAGTTCAAACTAAAAAAGTGGACTAATTCAAACTAATGTTAGTTTGAATTAGTCCGTATCGTTAATTTGAACTACTAAGTTTGAGTTTAGTTCAAAGTAAACTCTAACTTATTAGTTCAAATTAACAAATTCAAGGTAATTTTTCCTAGTGTAGACATAGTCTTGAGGACAGAGTGACTACTCTTCCCCTAAAGAATGTCAGTAATATGGAAATACTCTGGTGTCAATTTTGACAGAAAGGTGCACTGACCTAGTAAATGCTAAGAACCGGAGAATTATTCAACACACCATTGGTGTTAGTTTTTCCTCTTCTAAACAACACCTCTTGGTGTATCTGAGTGAATGTTAATATTCATAGTTAGTAGTCACTAGGTTTTAACATGATTTTTTTTGTAAACCATCTGTATTCTTTGTTTACCATAGTATGAATAAATCTGACTTGTTCTATGCTATCTAGTAACTCTTTTGCCTAAAGAATAGAATATATTAAATAAAAAGAAATATTTAGCCTTGGTTAAATCAGTACTATATAAATGTAAATTGAATATGTAGAAGGTAAGCAATTATAATTATTAATAGCAGTATTTGCATAAAATAACATAAGATTTGCTATAAAAATATGCCAGGTTGCAAAGGGACAGCTGTGTTAGTCTAGTTCAGCAAAACAAGGAATCCCGTGGCACTTAAACACCAATAAGTTTATTTGTTGCATGAGGTTATGTAATAAATAAATTGGCTAGTCTTTAAGTGACACATGACTTCTTGTTTGTTTTTTTCTATAAAAATGTGAAGACAACTCTACCAAAGTACAGGCAAAGTCTACTGGTAAACTTCAGCTCTTGGTATCCAATATAACAATTAAGTAGGTTAACAGCTGAGATGCCTCAGAATGACTAATGACGCTGTCAGATCTATTTTAGAAGGAGAGATCACTATTCAGAACCCCACAAAGCTCTTCATGAAAAGTGTGCTAACAAAACCCAAGATCAAGGTCACAATTCATTGTGAACAACAAAACAACATAATGACACAAACTATTAGACACTTCAAACATTTTATCAAACAGAGTAAATGGAATTACTGGAGAACAAGTATATCATTACACACAGAAAATATCAAAAAGCTTGCCTGAAAATTGCTGGATGGGCACATTTTGAACATCAAATACTTCACTGTTGCACTCAAGTAGACGTGAAGGAAGGGTTGGATATATCTTACAAAGCAAAGTGCAACCAATATCTTCAAAACCAGTGACCAGGATTTATTTTTCTATGCAAGCGTTTCAATGTGATCATGGTTGCCAATCAAGCATATGCATCTTCAGCATTCTCTGCGGGCTGAAACCTCAAATCTAACAAAGACGCATAAAACATATGGCATCTCATAGAAGACAAGCTGCAAAGAACTGTTTACATTAATCAGTTTCCTACTTAGTTATAAACAGAACAAAGTTGAACACTTCTTAAATGAACAATGAATTGCCTACATACATTTTGCCTACATATCATAGACAGAGATTCCACTCCACCTTTAAGACTGAATGGTTAAGGATTCTGTCTCTATTTTATTCTGTTTTAACACATTTTAAGCTATGAAATAAAAGTTATGAAATAAATTGCACATTCCTGAATGCATTATGAGAACACCTATAACTTTAAAAGCAATGTCTATTTCTAAGCAAGTATGCTATCCAATTGTTGTTCTCTTAAAGTAAGGCATATATGTTTGAAATGAACTAATTCTACCTATGATAGGGTAAGTGAATTATTAGATCATTGCCATGGGTTTTGCATATTTTAATATACTGTTCTTGAAATCAGAAAGTGTGATAAGAGCGGTGTCAAAGTTCGTTAAAAGTCAATATCACACCTATCACAATGCACAATTAGAACTTGAGAAATGTAGTCTGAATCCTGATACCAAGTCAAAAATCTCACAGGAAACTTCCCAGTTTTGTAACAGCAGGTTAAAGTGAATTACTTAAAGTATGAAAAACCTTATACTTACTGTTGACTGCTCAGTCAGCACATATTGCTGGACAAATGGTCAATGACGACTCTTCTTTTTTTGTTTTGTTTTGTTTTTCTCTTGTAAAAATGCTGGCAGGTCCACTGTTGTCAGTCACCAGTGAATATCACTAAGATTACTGCATAAAGAAAATGGTGAAAACAGAGGGCATAAACAAATTATAAAGACAAATTCAGAATTCACCTAGATTAATATACCCCATACAATGTTCCACAATGAATACAAGTGAAATGTAGCTATGGAAAACTCGTGACTGAAATAGAGATTTGAAACTGATTATACCTTAATTTATGCATTTCCACAGGGGAAAAGCGTTTAAAAAAACCTAATTAAATATTTCTGATTATGGAAAATTCAGAGATACCAAATAATACTCTATACAAAATAGGGATTAGAAGTATTTCAGAATATTTGTCTTCTGAAATGTATACACATTAGACCTTGCTCTTTCTACTCAACCCAAGAACATTAAAAGCAAAAGGAGCACTATTTTGTGACCTAGTGTCAGTGAATAAAAAGGAGGCCTTTTTACACCTGAATCAAGAGAGGAGATGGCATTGTCTTGGTCCGTCTCTGTCCTGATGTTTTTCCTGGTACTTCCATCCATTAATCTGTGTGGAAAAGCTGGAATGAGCAACCATTTAAAAGTGCTGAGTGACATTTTTACTCCAGTAGGTGATTCACAGACCATTATGAGTAGGACAATA
Organism: Podocnemis expansa; assembly: GCA_007922195.1. Taxonomy (NCBI): domain Eukaryota; kingdom Metazoa; phylum Chordata; order Testudines; family Podocnemididae; genus Podocnemis; species Podocnemis expansa. The sequence goes on from ML681996.1 coordinate 18,951,402, forward strand.
ACTAGTTTTGTTTAAATAGATTCCCCTAAAAATGACTGTCACAAGACACTGAGATAATGCAAACTAGACCGATCTCAATCCCTTTGGAAGCTATAATAAACAACACTAAAGACAAATATGATGAAATATGGATTTTTGGATGCCCAGTTTTTATAGAAGGTACATCTTTATAAATCTGAAAAGTTGTTTTTTTTTCATTATTTTCATATTAAGTGTTCTTTTCTGCATCACAGCTATCTTTCTTTCTTTTTTTATACAGCTGTTGTGTATGTAACTTGCACTGTAATTTGGATTTAGGAAAAAAAGAAAACAAATGCAATATAATTCAACACCATCCTTCCTACTTAGTCACAGGGGTCATGCAATGTCTCTCATCATGCTCATAAGTTCCTGGTGTTGTCAGATATAACCTGCTTTACCAGTTATCCAAATTACTTACAGTTAGTTTGTTACATCTCTAGCATCATAGGAACATCTGTTACATTATGCCTCACAGAAGTTAACACCAACTAACATCTTTGCTTTTCAAATTTAAGGGAATTAGTTTGTAAATTTCTTATCAATTAAAAGCTGATTTTACCTCTCCAAACTTTGCACTTTTAACTGAATTCCATTAAAAGAATAATCAGAAGTAGAAGGTATTTATAGGCTAAAATGTGATGTGTTATGATTCAAACAAAATGAGGGGGGGAAAAAAGCTGTCTGTTAAATCAAAGAAGATCACAAAGAAGTAATACATTAGGAATCCCATCCCTCCCACACAATTTTCTATAGATTATTTCATCTATCATGTTCAGTCGTCTGAAAGATGCCAGATAACCTCTCGATACAGGAGATGAATGCTTAATGTACCAGTTGTGTGTATATTTCAAGAAAGTGGAGGACAGAGGGAGGCAAAGAGAATTGTCAGGTTTTATATGCAGTTAGAATATGCTTTCTAACATATGGTAGCTGCAGCGTGCTTTCGTAGTCTGCAGTCTGTTCATGTGACAGTAAGCATATGCCAGTTCTCTCAAACCTTCAGGAGGAAATAGCCTTAATTTGAAATTAAAAAATCTTCAGCACTGATCAATAACCTCCCTCTCTCATAATTTAAATAGCCTTTGCGCTCTATCTTACATAAGATTGGACAGCAAGAATAAGGCTCAGATTGTTAACATTGTCTTATTCAGTGGAGAGAAGGAATAAAGGAGCTTTCATAAAGTAAAAATAAGCTCCCTCTACAAATAAGTCATAAAACTGGCATGTTGTTTCTCTATCCCCAGCAGCAACAGTTCTATTGTAGTGTTTTTATAACTTTAAAAAAAAGTGCTTAAATGAAGTGGTCTGCTACTAGGGGGTAATCAGATCTGTGCCACTAGCAACACTGTAAATATACAAATGCTGTAGTTGGTTTCATTAATTTATGAGCATTTTCATTTCTGCAATGCAGCCACTGTTTCACAGATTGAAAATCAAACACCGTATATCTTAAAAATTCAACTTTCCAATGGGTTTTTGAGATTTCCAAGTTTTATGCTGGGAAGACATAAAACAAAAAGAAATAAAAAAATGTTAAAGAACTAATTAAAGATTTCAAGAGCAAGATTTATAAAATGTTAGAAGGAAAAGATAATTTTCCACTATTTTGTGTTCTCAAGTTATGGCTATTCTATGACTAATAGATAGGTTTCATAAAAAAACTGCTATAGAAGGAACACTTATGTGTTCAATGTCTTATTGTAAATTTAGAAGTCAACACAAGGCCACAAAATCTTTGTGAACCTGAGCTGATACATTTACAAAACAACCTTCCTCTGTAGCCTGAGATTTTTGCCATCTCTTTAGTATCACAGCAAATCTTGATTGGATGAAGACACATAAGAGTAAGAAAATAGTGTAAGGCAATCTAGTAGAAATTTTGTGTCAAAATGAAGTTAGAAACAGTATAATATGTAATAATTAGTGGTAAAGTATCCATAAGTTATCATTTACAAGTGTTTAAAACAAAGTTAATATTCAAAATGCATTCAGCAAGTGAAATCTGATGGATCATAGAGGAACAGACCCAATAGATATATCTCTTTAAGGAAAAGTAGGTCAAGATGGAGGAAGATTTTAAACTTTTGAACTCCCTCATTCCTCCTCCCATCAAGTATTCTGAGGTCTCCTCCCGCTGTCCAAGGACCCCTAAAATCCTTTGATCTCTATCATGCATTGTGCAGGTGCTAGGTAAAATCATCCTCTTTGGGATTGGGTGAGGATGAAATCACATCTTTTGTGAGTGGTCAAGAGGAGATGAAAGTGATGATGGTGTATAAAAGAAGATGCACAGCAGCAGAGCTTCAGAGATCTCTCCCACTCCTTATTGGGTTCCACTGGCCTCTGGCTATGTTCCCACTGCACTAGGAGTCACACTCATCCCCAGAGAGAGTAACAACGTCTCTGGTGAAATTGGACTTAGGCTGTGTTCACACAGCCCTCTTATTTCGAAACAACAGAGGTTGTTTCGAAATAAGATTTAGGCTGTTCACACGATGCACGGTTGTTTTGAAACAACGGGTCCCATTGTTTCAAAACAACGGCATTATTTTGAAACAACTTAAACCCCATGCGGGGACGAAACACCGTTGTTTCGAAACTATTGTTTCGAAACAACGCCGTGCGAACATGTTGTTTTGAAACAACAGTGACTTGTTTCAAAATAACTGTTGCCTGAACCTGCTATTTCACTTTGAGCTTTTTTCCTTAATTCAAATTAACAAACTGTTAATTCGAATTGTTATTTCAAAATAAGGTGTTATTTAGATACAAGTTGTTTTGAAACAACAGTATCGAAATAACCCCTTGTGTATGAACACAGCCTTAGTCTCTGAGCTGGGTCTTCAGACTTAGTCTCAGAAGGGCAAACCCGAATACTCAATCTTGCACGCGGTCTGGACAGACAGCTAACTGAGTTCTGTGGTTAAGTCTGTGAGCAACAACTATCACCAGAAAGCTCGAGGCTTTGAAGCTCCAGCACTGTCAGAACTCTTGCCGGTGTCACAAAGTAGCAGCTGCACCTGCAAGTTCCCAAGAACCTTCTTAGCCACTGTCGTTCCAGTTACCACAGAGACCACAGCAGAGAACGAGAAGGCAACCAGTGACTGCAAAGACATCAAAGGCCAGATGTAGAGATATGGTGTTAATTATTATGAATTCATTCATAAATTCTTTGGGCTCAGTCACAACTGTATAGAGTTTATTGGTTAATGGTTTAATTCACTTGTGTCACTTTCACTGAGGTGCAACTTATTTCCTGTCAATCTTTATATATATTGTAACTATGTTTCCCATTGGCAATGTGTCTCCTAATTAATTACTTCTCATTTGTAGTAACACCCCAATATTTGTATTTTACTCCTTCCAATCTTTATTTGTATCTATTTGCAACTTTGTTACATCAGTCATATCACTCTTCATTTAGCCTTAGTAGTGTATAATAGGTAATTTTGTGCCAAACCAGCTGTGGCTTTTGGGGAGAGCCTGGACTCAAACTGCTGTCCTCTGGGGGTTTTAGGGGAACTGCTTTTGGCCCCTGAGCCACCAGCCCCAGACTGTACTTTATGTGCATTTGTACCCATTTATCTTTAAGGCTCTGGCTCTACAGCTACCTTTTCCCCAATCCCTGTAACATTCCAGACTCCATATTGTAAATGAAAACTTTAGCATTTCAGACTCCATATTGTATTGTAAATGGAAAATTGTTAAGAGCGAGGTGTGGATGAAGGGTGTATGCTGTATGTGTGAACTAGTCCCAAACTGCCGTTGATCCTGATGAGGCGTAAAGTCCATCCAAGGCTGAAGAGTGTGAAAAGGATCCACCCCAGGAACAAAACAACTAAAACTCAATCAAACCATCAAGATCATGCTGGAAGTCACA
>ML681996.1:18960302-19008445 GCA_007922195.1 Podocnemis expansa
TTACTTTATGACCTGATCCTATGTTTTACACCCCCTTGCATTTAGTTTCATTCCTTTCTGTAAGTTCACCCATCTTCGAAGCATCTGAGGAAGTGGGATCTTCTCCCACGAAAGCTCATGCAAAAAAATAAATCTGTTAGTCTTCAAGTGCCACACAACTCCTTGTTGTTTTTTCAACTTTATTAAGTCAACTTAATAAAGGTCCCATTTGTTTAACTCAACTTTGTAAAGTTGACTTAAGTCAGGGGACCCATTTAAAGTTGACTTAATAAAGGCTCTACTGCACTAAAAAATTAATAAAGCCAACTTTAAGGATTAAGTCAACTTTAAGGGCAGGAGTTATTAAGTCAATTTAAGCAAGTGCTTAAGTCAACGTAATGAACTCCAAATGTGACCAGGGGGTTGCTTAAGCTGACCTAAGCCTCCTTAAGTAGACTTAAGCCCCACGTGCAGACATAGCCATAGTGAATGTCAGTGTAAATGGGGTGGACCTGAAGCTAAAATAGGAAAGAAACAAGTTACAAATTACTTACAGAAGTTGGATTAGATGTCTTCTGGTGGACAGGACCTGACAAAATAAAGTCTAGAATACTCACAGGAGATCTTTCAAATCATTTGTAATTATCTCTGAAAACTTGTGGAAGATGGGAGAGATTCCAGGAAATGGGAAAATTACATTGTGACAAAGTTCTACTTTGAGTTTAGCACTTCCTTCTAGCAATAGGTCAGAGAACTCCTTCACACCTTAATGAGTTTCCACTGTCTGGTGGTGGAGGAGCATAAAACAGCCTCTCTAAGATATCTGCACCCTGCCGTCTGCCAGTCTTGTGTCTGGGGGCTTGTTCACTCTGTGTGGGGGACTGTAATTCAATTTTAGGCTGTCAAATTAGAGGAGGTGAAGGTAAGTGATAGCAGCAAATTGTTTGCTTGGTGTCTTGTTCCCTTCTGCTCATACTACTTCCTGAAATGCATTGAACTGCAGGTAATATGGATAGTGGCTTGTGGGTAGGCATTCATCCTCTGCTCACTAATGCTTCCCTGTTTTGTACAGAGAGGAAAAAAAAAAGAGAAAGGAAAAGCTTTCCTTGCTGCTTCTCTGTTGCAGGTACAACAGACAGGCCAAGTGCTGCATGCAGAGAGAGGAATTAACTGAACAATGTCCCTGGTTGCTATGTTGTGTAGCAGACAGAAAAATCAGAAAAAACTGTTTTGTGGCTATATAGCCATAAATCCAAATTGTTGCTTTTGACCTCAGTGCTACACTAATTGCTGGGATGATGTTGGCAGCTCAAATTATACTGCTGCCTTATTTTTTTTTTTTCCAGATTTACTGCTCTGACAGTGGAGATATGGGCTGCAGAAGATCGAGGTAAGCAGCATTATGTAAAACTTCACTGTCAGTGTAGACCAGGGCTTGGTCTCACAGGGCTTGGTCTCACAGACCTTTGCCTCTTTGCTGGGGCTCTTGCCCCTCCAGTAAATGGCGGGTAGAGGTGCTGAGTGCCCAGTCTCACCCTTGACTCAGGGCCCCAAGCCAGCGACGCAACAATTGACAACTTCATGCTGTGGATTCAGGAAGATTGCTAGCTTCCTTGGGTTACTTCCACTTTCCTCTTGACTTAATGTGCATATCCTGCTCAGACAGAGATACTTCCTGGCCTCCTGGCTTTCAAGGTAGGATTCTTTTCCCCCTGATAGCCCCACTGGGCATGGCTGTGCCTGTAGCAAAAGTCAAATTCAAAATGATCTGGACAAATTGGAAAAAAAAGAGTCTAAAATAAATGTGATCAAATTCAGTAAGGATAAATGCAAAGTGCTACTATATATACAAATGAATAATCAGTAGCACAAATGCAAACTGGGGAATTAACAGCTAGGAAGAAGCAATGCAGAAAAAGATTTTGAGGTTATAAAGGACAACAAAGTACATATGAGTCAAAAGTTTAATACTGTCCAAAAAAAAAAAATGGAAACATAATTCTAATATGTTTAAGCAGGAGAATTGTAAGCTAGACATCAGAAAAAATTCTTCCACTTCACTTAGCAGTGATAAGGCCTCAGCTAGAGCACTGTGTCCAGTTTTGGGCACCACACTTCAGAAAAGATGTGGGCACAATGTAAACAGGCAAACAAGAGCAACAAAAAGAGAGTAATGGTCAAGAAATGTGACCATAGCAGGAAATAGTGGGTTTGTTTATATTGGAAAAGAGAAGACAGAGGAGGGACACAATAAGAATTTTCAAGCATATAAAAGGCTGTTATAAAGAGGATGGTGATAAATAAATGGTTTTCTTCATCCAATAAGGACCAGAAAAAGACAAAAACTAAAAGGATTTAAATTGCTGCAAAGGAGATTTAGATTCAACACTAACAGGGGTGGCCAAACTTATGGAACTCCAGAGCCACACAAGTTGATTATTAAACCTTCAAGAGCCTCACTGAGGCATATACCCATATACTTTTATCTACTAAATTGATGTAATTGCTGACGTTCCTCCGTGAGCCACACTTTTTCATTCAAGAGCCACATGCAGCTCCTGAGCCTCAGCTTGGCGACACATGCACTATGAAAAAAAATCCTAACTTTAAAGGTAATAGTGAATGGAACAAATTATACAGCGAGACTGTAGAATCTACATCACTGGGGGTTTTTGAAGAAAAGTTACACAAACGCCTATCAGGGTTGGTTAGATAATACTTAATCCTGCTTCAGTGCAAGGGATGACTTAAATAACCTGTAGAATTCCCTACTAGTCCTACATGTCTAGGGTTCTGTCATCAACCAAGTGAAAAATAGAAAAATATTTATTTACTTTGCTGTAATTTTTTTTTGGTGACCATTTTACTATTATCAATATCATTCATTATTTTAAGAGTCAAATATTTAGGGTGCTACTGTAAAACAATAAGTTAAAGCCACTTGCATTCTTCTCATTAACTTGTTTAAATGACTTCTCTGTACATCATTTCCTCACAGAGAGATTTGATCAGTATTTCAGTCTTAGTATGAAGGTACTCGAATAAAGTTGTCCAGCCTCCTGTGTTTATAATTAAAATACAACTTCTCATAGCATCAGAAACAGAGTTAATACACCATCTGCCTTAAATATAAATGATAAATATAAAAGATAACTTTGCTGTAAAAACAATTTAGGTGATGTAGGTTCAATTTCAAAATCTGATACAGACTTCATATGTTACCTTGAGCAAGTTAACTAACTCTGTGTGCCTCAATTCCCCATTTGTAAAATGGGGACAACAGCTGTTTGTTCCTATCCTTTGTCTATCTTGCTTATTTGGAGTGTAAGGTTTTTAAGGCAAGAACTATTACTTACTATGTATTTGTATGGAAAATAGTGCCATGCATTTGGGATCTTGGTCTCTGGATGCCATTATTAATCAGAATAATAACTGTTTCTGGCTTTTCAGTATCCCAAATAAACTGAGACTATGAAAACCTCTTGGAAAAGAATGGACACAACTCAAGCAGATTGTGGTATGAATTTCTGGTTCTGTAGGAGTTAAAAATAAGTGGTATGGAACTGTTTGCTTTTTAGTGCCACTGAGAAAAAGGGCATTCATGATACAAGATATATTTATGGAGTATGTTAGAGTAATAACCCACATCAAACTTTCAGTACATCTTATATGTGATTGTTAATCCCCAAAAACTTAGTCATTACTTAAGAAAATAATGAGCCTGCATGTAAAGTCCCTGTGCAATATATGCTAACCCTCTAAACAATAAACAGTGACAGGGATAATTATAATTACTACATAATCATCAATATTCATTACACAGATGTTAATATAACCATTGAAAGTTGTCAGTCGTGTATTTCCATACTGTTTTGGATAACATTATAAGGCGGCCCCTCTTTGCTCATTCGCAACATCAAGGTAGAATGAGCAGGCAATAAAGGATAACATTTGACCCAACTAGCCTCCAGAACAACCTGTTTTGTTCTCTAACAGTCAGTAGTGGAGATTGAATCTGAGACAGTTACAACTTAACAAATGAGTCTTTACTGTGTGAGTTCAGAGTCTTCTGTTAACAATGGCTTCAGCCAGCCCCTTAGTTGGCCTACTAAGCACCAGAGTAAGAGAGAATACCATGTGGAGCAATTATGACTTAAAATCATTTTATTCACAATTATGATCTTAAGTTGTTTTTATATATGTGAATTCATAGTTGTATTTGCATTTTTACGTGCATGTGGTACTTATGACAAACACACTTCCATTCCACTTTGCCATAACAACATTTTGTTTGGTTTTCTGTTTTAATCTTTTAGCTACTTGATGAGACACTGGCATCACAGCAATTTTCTAGCTACTAATGATACAACTATATTTATTCTGGACAAGTAGATTGGAGTTTCAGTATATCACTGAGAGTAGAGTTATAGATACTTTTTTTTCTTGTTTCCTCCTACATAAACTAATTATTACTAAAGAAACCTCCTTATCACACTCTACAAACAGTTAAATTCCAAAGAAGCTCTGAGAAGGTGTTAGAGAGAAGTTCATTACCAGCTGGCAGGCAGTTTCAATTATAAGTTGTAAATCCAGGTGTGACATAATACTGTGAATTATCATAGTGAGACTTTGAAAAACTGAAGATATAGAAATTCAGCCAAATTCCTTCCTGATGCAATTTGAGTGACAGCAGTAGAATTACATCAGGGATTAATGTAGTTCATTATCTATGGTTGAGCCTTTGATTTAGGGAAAATGGTGAGAGTCAGCTGTTTCCTGCATAGTATAGTAAAATTCCACCTCTGTGACTATTTCATAAACTAAAGGCAAATCAACCATCCAGAATTCAAAACATCAGTCAGGATCAAACATACATAAATGGAAAATATATTTTAAATAAAGTTATAAACATGTCAGCATGATACAGCATTAGTCTAAAGCTTATAAAGGGAAGAAAAAAGTAGAATCATTTTGCAAGTGTTTTCTTTAGCTCCTAAGTCTTCACATGCTTCCATTAGACCTTGTGAGAATCAAAAATGCTTGTACAATTTGATTATTTTTCTAGTATTACAGGGAATAGATGGACAGGAATAAATAGGAGTTGTGTGATCTTGTGCAACAAATTAGGATCATGGCAAACAAAACTGGAGAATGGCCACAGGAAAAGAACCTCTTCTGTATGTTTTATTCCCCTTCCCATTTAAAAGAGAAAGGGTTATGTTCATGACATACACATACAGAAGTTAAACAAAATATAAATGCTCTTGTTAAGAAGTTGCAAAAAAAAACCCACTGGTTGTATTTATTTATTTATTCTTAGGGTTCAAGATGATAGCCCAAAACAAACTGAGGTCAAACTCTGCCTATCTTACTCCAGGTCATTCTGTGCAGACTGACTCTGCTAGGCTCATATCACATACTTGCAATCAACTAGGCACAGTGGTGTTGCTGACTGGGGCTCAGGGGTCCTCAGCCCCAAACTCGGAGCCACCCTCTGAGTAGCATGCCCCAAAACTGCATGGGGGTGCACCATCGCGTCCCTGTGGAGGAAAATGCTAGCATCTGTCAGCTGCGGCCTCTACCTGGTCGAAAGACAGAGTCTTCCAGCTGGGAGGGAGCTGCCCCAGACTGGGCCTGAGACTTTTTAAAACTCCTGGCCTGGCCTGACCCTGCTCTGAGCATGCTCAGAGCAGGGTCATGCTGGGGGCCTCAGCTACTGCCGCAGCCCGGCTTTCCCTCTGGCAGTTAAGTAAGGGAGTGGGGGGGAGTCTGGGGGCAGGCATGCTTATCTGGTGGGAAAAGGGCACGAGGCAGGGCATCGGTCCAGGGCAGCAGCGACCAGCAGAGGGAACAGGGGGTTAGGGAAGAACTCAGCGGACCACTGGGGTGGTGGGAAGGGCTTGGGGAACCAGGGGAGGGAGGGAATGGATCAGATCCCTGGTGGCCAGTGGGGGCCACGGCCCCCTATTGACACCCCTGATTAGGCAGCATTTCAGCAGAAAAGAACCTATGGGCCACTGTGAAAAAGAAGCTGGGTATAAGCCAGCCCAGAAGACTAACAGTAAATTGGACTATATTAATACAAGAATTGCCAACAGACTAAAAGAAGTGATTAGTCCCATTTATTCATCACTCATGAGGCCTCATTTGGAGTTTTGTGTCCAGTTTTGAACCCCCAGTACAGAAAAGATGTGGACAAATTAGAAAGAGTCCTGTGAAGGACAACAAAAAAAGCATGATGCAGCATATGACTTATGAGCAGAGATTGAGGAAAGTAGTCAATTTCCAAAAAAAACAAGAAGTCATGTGGCACTTAAAGACTAACAGATTTATTTTTCGCATGAGCTTTCGTAGGAGAAAATCCCACTTCATCAGAAGCTTCAGAGATGGGTGAACTTACAGAATGGACTGAAAATAAATGCAAGGGGGTGTAAATCATAGGATCAGGTCATACAGTAACAGCAAGTCAGAGCAGTTGTTAGGTTCAAACCCTGGGAAGCCTGAAGTCAAATTACCTTTTGTAATGGGAAGAGAACCCATAGTCTTGAGTCAATCGTGCTGTCACAGAATTTAATTTGCATATTAATTCAAGTTCAGCTGTTTCTCTTTGAAGTCTTGATGTCCCAGTCAGATCTCCGATGGCGGTCGTTAACAAATCATTTATCGAGTGATTAGAAAGATGGAAGTGCTCAACAACTGTTTTTTGGGGGGGGGTTTGTTTGTTTTTTTTTTGTTTGTTTGTTTTATGATTTCTGATACCAGCTCTATGTTCATTTATTTTTTTACACAGGGATCGTCCTGTTTGTCCAATGTATAAAGTGTTTGCGCATTTCTGGCACATGATGGCATAGATCACATTAGCAGATGAGCAGGTAAATGAGCCTTTGATGGAGTAGCAGGCTTGATTAGGACCTGTGATGGTATCTATTGTGCAAATATGTGGGCAGGCTTGGCAGCGTGGTTTGTTGCAGGGGTGCGTGCCTGCTTTAATGTTTCTGTTGTTAGATCTGTAGCTGCTGGCGAGTATCTGTTTAAGATTGAGGAAAGTAGGCTTGTTTTCTCTGCAGAACGGAAGAATGAGGGAGGATTTGATAGCAGCCTTTAACTATCGGGGGGGCGGGCCCGGGAAAAATGGAGTCAGGCCATTCTCAGTGGTAGTAGAGAACAGAAGTAGGAGAAATTGTAAGAAGCTGCAGTGGGCTGATGTAGGTTGGATATTAGAATAAGCTTTTTCGCTAGGGGTGTGGTAAGGCACTGGAATGGGCTGTCATGCAAGAACTGAAAAGATCGAGCAGTCTTACAAATGCATACCCCAAATCTGACCTTCAAAGACGCATTATAGGAAAACACAATGGTAACAAGGGTCATTCCTTACAAATAATCTAACAGAGTTTGATATGCAAGTGTATTGGTGGTAGTTGTTGATGTTCACATCTATATTGTTAGAGGTTAGCAAGGCAAACAAATGGTCTTCCTGTCTGTTATTGTTCTATTTAATGAAGATATCAAAAGGAAATATTAACATCTAGATCAGCAGTTGCCAACCTTCTTGCCTTGAGGGCCACAGATATCATTTTTACAATCCTGAAGGGTCACCAGTCTCTGCCAGCAGTGCTCCTCCCCTGTCCCTGACTGCAGCCAGACAGAAGGAGTTCAGAAAGAAGGTTACCTCCTTGCTGACCTCCCATCTCCCTAGCTGCAGCAGGGAATCCGCATACCTCCTGTAGCACTGTGCTCTCCACATAGGTCTGTAGGTAGAAGATCAGTAGTCCCCTCCCTTTGGCTTCAACAGTGACCCTGACTCCTAGGGATATAGGCAAAGTGCTCTGCTGGGCTTCCTGTTACAGGTAAGGGGAGGGGAGCCCTGATCTTGGCTGTAGCAAGGAGCCTGAACCAGTCTTTTAGTAATGCAGAATGCACTCTGTGTCCTTAGGCAGTGGCTCCTTTCTGCAGCCATTTTGAAAGCCCTTGTGGGCTACTTTTGGCTGCCGGCCACAGGTTGGGAACCACTGATCTAGATGGACCTTTGATGTCAATTGTCAACTATAAAGGAAGCTTGAAGCATAATCTTTTTATCTTACATTTGTCCAAAATTCTCAGGAAAAGTCTAGATCGCAAGACTGGATTCCCATCAGCACTGGAGTATTAGAAGAAACTCTACATATGGGCCATTTAGTCTTCATTTCTCTTCACTGGATTTCTAACTCCTGGAGCTGTGAAACAAAGGATTGGAATCCTGAGAGATGTTTCTCCCATGAAAGCTGATGTACATTTGTTAGTCTTTAAAAACTGCCACAGGACACTCTGTTTTTTTAGGTTAGTCATGGTTACAGGTTATATAGGTACATGTTGAATTATTAGCAGCACAGCTGACTACATTTATCCTAGGGTATGATTCTAGGGTAAATATAGTTTGACTTAGTAGTGGAGGATCCTCAGACATTGCAAGATCATCTGTCTATAACCAACAGAATGTCAAACTGTCTTTTCAGTGTATGATTACAGTGCAGTTAAACGTCATGTCTTGCTTGTGCCAGCTGACTCAAGCTTGCAAGACTCAGGCTGTGGGGCTCTTTAATTTACTGCTGACATTCTGGTTGGGGCTGTATTCCAAGTTCTGTGACCTTCTCACCTTATAGGCTCTTAGACCCTGGACTTGAACCTGAGCTCAGGTGTCTCTATAATCCAGTTGAGCAGCCCTGAAGTCTGACTCCTGCAACCCTGCATCAGTTAGCATGGGCCAGCCTCAAGTTTAATTGCACTGTAGACACAGCCTGAGTCACTCTGAAACTCATAAATCCTTAACTCCAGCCAAGCACACAACAGCAAATCAAGTGGGAAAGAAAATCCCTATATCACTGGGGACGTGTTGGTATTTACAGTAACATACAAACTGACATCTGGGGGGCATTTTGTGTACCCCAGAGCTCGTAGAATAATGGTTAGCTGACAAAGACTCGCTGTTACATATAACGAGCCTTCATGTTTTGATAGATTGCCCTTGTTACAGCAGATGTTATTGCATTGATTGTGAGTGCATCCCTTTGATACAAGGTGCTTTCCCGTGCTCTTGTCCTCCATGTGTTTGCAACAGTTACTTCAAAACATAGATGCTCCTACATGGTCATGTTGTGTTCCATGAACTATCACACTTTACTTCTTGTACTCAAATATCCACAATCTTAAAGAGTTATCTGTGGGTATAATATAGATCAGTGGTTCCAAATCTTTTTGAGTGAAAGCCCCACTAGTTAGCACTTGTGCTGCCCTCCTTCCCCAACTCAACCCCCTAACTTGGCAAAAGCACATATAACCCCTATAAAAACATATAATTATGATAACACTAATTTATATAAATAGTAATAAATCATTCTTACCTAAGTAAGAAGCTATGTCTTCCCTGGGTCAGCTGCCACCACATATCCCATGCGGCCCTGCCCCTTTCCATCCTCATGGATGGAAGGTAATAAAGGCAATGGACACTGGCAAGCTCACTGGAGCTACTTCAGGCCCTCACTGGGTTGCTCTGCTCTGGTTGGATGCCTGGCCAGTGCAGAGCTTAGGGTGGCATGGGACTTGGGATGGGGAGGGGGATTGCTCCTCTCCTCTGGCTGGTGTATGATTCAGGGGTTAAATAACCTCTGTTCCTGAAGCCTTACAGAATTTTTGTGATCTTTGGTGCTACCTCATGGGGGTCACACACCCCAGCTCAGGAACCATTGATGTAGATCACTTTCCATTCAAGTTTCAGCACATACTTCTCTCTGCTGTAAATCTGTAATTAAGCTCTCAAACATCTCACAAGTTCTGTAACTTAGAGTAGGTTATTAAGGAAAATAAGCTATGCAGTGAAAAGGTACAGCCATGAATTAGAAAATTGCTGAGATAAACAATAATGGTCAACTTTCGTCTTCACCAACGTACAAATTAAGTCCTGTGGTGTTTAGAACATTGATTAATGGTTTTAAACAGGATCTGAAAAGTGAGGTGGCAAAAATTTCAGATGACACAAAATTTAGGTAACAGATAGAAAATATTGTAATTAATTACAGAGAGAAAAATATCATGTTGAATATTGAACAGAATAGCAGATGAAAGTCAGAACTTATCATGTAATTTTCATTTTAGAGTGCTATGCTATGGCTGTCCAATGCAGTGAGAAATCCCTTTGCATACTAACAAAACAAACAAGGAGTCCTGTGGCACTTTTAAAGACTAACAAATTAAATAATAGCATGGAACTACTAAGTAGGAATATTTGATAGCATAATCAAAATCTAAGTAGTACTGTCAGCCTACCAATAACATTTGACAAAGAATTCGTTATGAATAGATTAACAGGCCTCATTAATTTTGATCTGTTAACTTTAATTTGCAGCTTTTAGAAGGTGTTAACCTCACCCCAAATTATGATTCAGAGCTCATGTTTGGAATTAACATATCTTATTACTCACCAATTGCAAAAGAGGGTTAAGAAAGATAAAAATTCATTACTCTGTGTGGATACTGTTCATCTTGTTCTAATGCCAGCTAGTGCACATATTTTTGCATTTCTCCTCTACTAGTTTCTCTATTGTTACCTCCAAAATCTTTTAACTAATTATTCCAAAAATCTGTTTTATGTCACTACATACAATTTCCACTCTCCTGTAATTGTGATAGTAGTTATTTTCAGTTCCATGCTACCTCAACTCTTTGATAGTCTTTCCCTAGTGCAGGAAAAAGCTCATGTCCACATCTCCCATGATGGTCCTGATGTGATTCAATCTGCACTAGTCTTTCTGGCATAATTCAAAACCAAGTGGTTCCTCAGTAGGGTCAATGTTGGGCTATTTGTTTTGAGCAGTCAGAATACACCATATGACTCTCTATTGTGTTTCAGCATTGAAGCTGAGTTTAAGGATCTTGATGCAGATCAACAGAGGATTGCAGCATTTTAATCTTTAGCAGGTTTTACAAATTGTTATGCAAAAGGATCCTTGTGTTTACATTGACATGGTTAAGAAAGTGAGTTGTCTGGGCAGTGCATCTAATCTGTAGAGACTGGATTCCCAGTAAAATCAGGAGCCAGTTATCTGGGATCAATTCAGTGTCGACACTTGGTGTTATGAGCATGGTGTGTGGTATTGTATGTAGATGATAATCAAGTTGAGTATGACAGCTCTGAGACTACACAGACACACACTATTCAGCCACAGAGTATAAAAGTAAATAGGGAATTTTTTTTAGGTATTTTCTTTGGATTATTTTGTGCCTTCTAAAGGCTGAATTCCACATCATGTCAATTGTGACCACTTGACTGGGCTGGGTTGAAAACTATCAACTGTTCTCACTCTTCTGTTAACTCTGAAAACCATTCTGCCATCAGGTGACAAGTTTCACCTCCAGTAATTTTGGAGCATGCTAAACTAGATGTATGTAACTTTTTAAAAATATTTTCCAAATATACACCTGTAATAACCATGGTAGCCAGCAAGTTCTTAGCTTTCAGCATGAACCACAAATGATCCCCTTTGTTGAAATAGTGGGAAGATTGTGATCATGGGGGAAACATGCATTCACACATAGAGAGAGTCTACCAAGGACTGTTGTATCAAAGTGACCACAGATGATGATGATGCTCCAGGAGTCAGTAGGAAAGTTCCTAGATCTGGTTCAGTCCTACAAAACAATCAGTCTCTGGGCCATTCCTGCATGTGGTGCCAGGTAGGGTCAGGGCATGTACTCATTATGTAGATGGAACATTAAAGAGCACGGTGTGCTGGGGTATTTTTTACCTATCTGAGCAACACAGACAACAAGCATGTAATGTTGCTTTGGATATGATGAGCAACTGAAAGGAGGCCAGATGTTTGCAAGATTGTGACATTTTGCACAAAATCAAACCACTATTACACTAAGAATTTGGTGCTGACAGCACATATGGATTGCCTCTAGGTATCCCAAGTCTGCCTGTAGGAGTGCTGGGTTTTGTAAAACAACGTAAGTAGTACAGAATTTTGATAAATCCTGAACTTTGTCTCAATGCAAGCATATTTTTGCATTCATGATTTAGCTGTGAGCTTCATTCAGGAGGTAGTAAGATCTATTTACTGTAGAACATTTGATTTGCTACAATTGTTTGAACTCTGCTTGTAGCTGTGGAAGATGAACTCTTCAACACTCTCCATAGTACTCAGTTCTACCAGCACTGGGGATTCTGGTGGCCTATTTTCAAGATTCCCCACATTGTTTTTCTGCAAGCAAATAGTCAACCCTAAAGCATGGACAGCATTTTAGAAACATCAAGTAAGTGCAGCATTTTTTTTGGTTGGTAAACACTTCTTGATCAACCTGGATACGCAATCAAGGGCTCAAGAAAATAGTTCCAGGGCAAAAATACATTCCTGTCACACACCTATGGTTGTGCAGAAATGCAGTGAATACTGTAAATTGATGTGCACACTCTTGTGTTAGGTGAAGATTGCGCACCAGATTGAGTAAAACATTTGGAATACACAACTGCTTTCAGAGTGAGAAAAAGTGCAGACCTGACAACCAAACCAAAAGCTGTTTTGATGTCAATATCTGCCACATGAAGCATGCAGTTAAATTCTCAGGGCAGCTTTGCTAGAAGCTGGAAGGCAAGGACAGTGTCTGTTGTTGAACACCCTGTAGTGAAACCTATATATATAGGCACTTGTATATATAAAATTCACTTCCATCTAATTTGGTGCCCTTAAAACCTGGTATTCTAGGTGATTGCCTAACTTATGTATGTGATTGGACAGCCCTGGAGGTGAAAGCCTTAGATCTTGTACATGGATTCAGATACCACCTTTCCATTCTGCTGCAAGTTTGACTAATGCCCACGCTTTTAAGAACAATTTGATGCAGACTGAAGCTCACTGGTTTCAATGAATGTTAGAACAGCTCAGGTAGACTATTATCAGGTAAAGCAGCATGCTAATTCTGTAACTTTAAAATGGTCTTCAGATGACAGCTTTCCTCCCTGTATCTGCAGTTTATCAGGTCACATAGCTCTGAACCATTGTCACCTAGCTGATAGTTCAATATACTTTCATACTGTTTTTTCTATTTGTCAAAGATCTCACCCAGTGATAAACAGTGAGAGCACTCTGTTTCCATGATGAGGATGTTAGAAATCTGTTCCTTGCTATCCAGATGTCCACCAAAAATACAACTTCCAGCATCTTTCTGTTGAAGCTGTGAAATATGCACCCTCTTAAATGGAAAACACCTGTACATGATTGTAGCCACTAGTCACAAACTATAAAGCCATATGAAAGAAAACTAAGCTAACCAATCTGTATCTGAAAAGAGTAATAAACTGAAAAATCCACCCTCCTCCCTGGTATCAGAGGTACTTTTGTATCCCTTAGCAACCAGTAGGGTCACCCAGACTATCCTTCTGGTCTAGAATGCTACCTCACCCACCCAACACTAAGCAGATAAGGTCTTCTTTTGACACACTGCTTCCTTCCTAGACTACCATCCACCTTTATCTACTACCCAATCCCTTTCTTTTTTGGGGATGTCTCCTTAGAATACCCTGCATCTCAAGGTATTTCCTGCCTGCTCAAGCAGAACCCCTCTTACATACCCAAGCAGCCACTCTTATCTGCCTGGTTTGGAGGCACTTATCCCAATTGTTGATGGCCCACTAATTAGCTGCATCTGAAGAGTTAGTCAGTCTGCCTCTTAATCCTTTAGTGACTATGGCAAGAGAGGGCTTAAGACCCCAACACAGGTGACCCAGATTATGTTTTTATGGAAAATGAAGTTTCCACATTATTTTATTTTCCTCTGGAAAAATTCAGTTCTTGTTTTATTTATCTAAATCTTTCAACTGGGAAAAATCAAAGCAAAATAGTGTTTTGTTTTGTTTTTTGGTTTTTTTTTTTTTACACTGAACTAACCCAAAAAGTGTTGTTTCAAGTCAGTTCAATTTTCAACTGTATTTTCCTTTGGTATAACACTGCTTTATGGGATTTGTAGTTCAGTGTCTCAAGCCCCAATTCTCTTTTCTTTTTTTTTTTTTTTTGGGGGGGGGGGCTGGTTCTCTTGCTGTACTAGTTTTGCCATGATGCAATGTGTTTTTTTCTCTGACCAAGCTCCATAATAGGAGTCTCATCACTGCAGTGCTGAAGGCTTACAATGTCAGTTTAAACATTGATATTTGCTGTAAAAAATTAGAGGGTAGCAAAGAGGGGTTTGAAGCAAGAATAATCAATGATAGCAGAATGTTTATGAAGCTGCTGCAGTCAGCTTTTTGATTTTCAATATGATCACGGGAGCTGTTAAAAGAAAAAAAAAATAAATGTTTTGAAATTCAAAGTTGATTCCCTCACACAAAGGTTGAAATGGATTTCTCTTTGAAAAACTTCACAATATTTTTTTAGAGGTGTTGAATTTATTCCCTCATGTCTTTCTTCACCTTTTCTTTTGTAAGATAAAACGGACATTTTCTAGGGCTTGTTTGTTCATTTTGTTTGGTGCTTGCTGTGGTTTTGATCAGTGTTTTTGGGGTGGGTAAGTGGCTGAGTTTATTAAAATAATTCAAATTGTATAAGTTAGTTAATTCACGGATGGATTTCAAGCTTTCTGAAAAGCACAGTGGTACATATACACACATTCATTCATCATATTTGGTGGTTTGTTTTTAAGCACCATTTCCTGAAACTTTGTGGTTTATGGTAAATCTTCATGAAAACCCCCAAATAATCAACAGTATTCCTGCCCATAAAATGAAACGCCCCCCCCCCCCCCAACATATATTGTTTTTCAGAGCTTCAACAGAAAGATGCTGGAAGTTGTATTTTTGGTGGACATATGGGTAGCAAGGCTTTGTTGTGGTGGTTGTTCCGAATCCTGTGTTCTGTTCACTGTTTATTATATCCGTTGGCCTTAAAATGACAAATTGTGGGAGGAAGTTCCCAGTCAGCTGTGATTAGCTATATGAGCTTTATCCTGCCACAGTCAGATAAAAAGCAGAGTAAATATCTCCTCAACTACAGGTAACTGGTAGATTATATCTATATCTATATCTATATCTATATCAATAGATAGATAGATATAGATATAAACAGGCACTGAGCACCAGATCCATTGAAGCACGGGTCTACCACACTAGACAGGACCCAAGGTGCAGACTGTGCAGAGGCCTCAGAGACAGTCCAACACATAGTTGCAGGATGTAAGATGCAGGCAGGAACAGCATACACTGAACGGCACAACCAAGTAGCTGGCATTGTGTACAGGAACATCTGCACAGTGTATGGGCTAGACCCTCCCAAGACCAGATGGGAGATTCCACAGAAGGTCGTGGAGAATAACAGGGCTAAGATTCTGTGGGACTTCCAGATCCAGACAGACAGGCAGGTACTGGCCAATCAACCAGACATTGTGGTAATAGACAAGGACCAGAAGACAGCGGTGGTGATAGATGTGGCAGTGCCAAGTGACAGCAACATCAGGAAGAAGGAGTATGAGAAGCTGGAGAAGTACCAGGGCCTGAAAGAGGAACTAGAGCGGATGTGGAAAGTGAAGGCCAAAGTGGTCCCAGTGGTGGTAGGAGCACTCGGGGCTGTGACTCCTAAGCTGGGAGAGTGGCTCCAACAGATCCCAGGAACAACATCAGAGCTCTCTGTCCAGAAGAGTGCAGTGCTAGGAACAGCTAAGATACTGCGCAGAACCCTCAAACTCCCAGGCCTCTGGTAGAGGACCCAAGGTTGAGGATGACACATACCACCCATAGGGGTGAAAGGGGAATTTTTTTTAATATGTGTATATAGATAGATAGATAGATAGATAGATAGATATTATACATATCCTACCAGTTAAAATGCATACCTGTGATTCCCCTTCATGTTTATATATACACAGTGTTAGTTCATTGTACCAACTCTCAAGGAACATGAAGGGGAATCACAGGTATGTATTTTCCATATGAATAACATAAGATCTGTTTTTATCTCAAAGTAGTTAAATAAACTTTCTTTGTAGATCAGAAATTCAAGACAAACATCAAACCTTTAGTCATGTTGCAGTGGTTGAGAGGGCAAGAGGATAGAAAATGAGGTGTTTTCCTATCTCTTATATCTTTGAACTAAATTCAGAAAATATATAAAAATTTCCACTTTAAGTTTTGACCAAGGTTAAATCCTCTTTTCTGATATAGTTTCTTGGTATGCAATACAAAGTCTGTGATAATTCAACCATAAAGTAACAACATTGCTACGGTGAAAATCAACACTCCCTGAGCTATTTTCAAAGAAAAAAATACACTACTGAATCTAATGGATTAGATACAAAAACAGAAGAAGTGACTGTTATAAAGTAAGTGTGGATGCCCACAGTTTAAGGAACTGCTTGCAATAAAGCACGGGGATGGGGGGGGAATTAGCTTTCTTTTTACTCTTTAAAACAATTGTCATGCAAATCATGAAAACGTATCATTTTTATTTATTTAACTTGTCTGTGATACACTGAGTTTCAATACTCTTTTTAAAAATCCTCAGGAACATATCAGTTGAAATACATGAAATATGGAAAACAATTTAAATTCCTGAAATTAACTGTTGTCCTTCAGGCACAGCTTTTGCAATCTGGTTCTCTCACAGGATCAAGGCTTTAATAACCTCTTGTCAAAATAATTGTTTGCCATGAAATAACTTATCTAGAAGTATTGGTTTTTTTGACTAATACAGTTTGCAACAACACAGAAACATTATGTTGCCCAAGACAGACACTCTTGTAAATTAAAAAGATTTGGATTATTGCCTTGGCCTCACAGATGCCAATAGACATTTTGCAATTGGTTTAAGTAGACTAGAATTTAAATCCTTGCTGAATTCTATATAGAAACAAAGTTCACTTTTGTCTTCCTAAAGCTACTAAATTCTCTGCATTACTCTGTATGGTGAACAGTTAAGATACTTTAATCCAATGTGTATATCAGGGGTTGGCAATATTTGCTGACCCCTGTGTCAGGCTCACCCCCCACCCTTGGCAGGTGCCAGAGATGGGGCAGAAATGGACAGGAGCCACATGCTCCTCTTCCCTGATGACCCTGTTCTTCAGATGGGTAGCAGGGACAGGAGCTGCTTAGTAGGGCCAGCAGGGGGACCAGTCACAGTGCCACAAGGCCAGGAGCCCTGAATATTGCTCTGCATTGCCCCACGTGCTAGCTTTGGTGACCGTGCTGGGCATTGACAACCCCACGTGCTTACCAGTCTTTCAAAAGATGTAATATTAACAGATGCAATTAACCATTCATAGATGACAAAACAGGTGTTCTTTAAACACAGAGAAATCATCTAAATCACCATCACCTAAAAAAAAAAGATACTTTATCCAATTTACAACTTTTGGATAAATAGAATGACAAAAGAAGTTCTTCATTTTTCCATTCCCCAGGAAAGATAAAGACTTAAGAATAGAAGGCCAGATCCTGACCTGGTATAAGTAAGCATATCTCTGATGAAGTCAATGCAGATACACTAATATACACCAAATTATGATGTTCCCATGATTTCCAATTTTCAACTAAGTATGAAAGACTACAGGGATTTTTGCACCACTTTTACTATATTGGTTTAGAACTCAGTAGTTAAGTTAGTACAATTCTCTAGAATACTTGAAGTTATAAGAAACTTTTATATATGTGTATCTGTATATATATATTACCTCCATACATTTACATTGACAGTGTATTCCTTTAACCACCTTTTCATGTAAGCACTTTCATTGGCATAGCTGCATCTATTTACTTTCACACTGATATAGTTAAAACAGTACAAAATTTGTATGTAGACAAGCCTAAAGTAAAAATATAAAAATATTAGTCAATAATATTTGTGTACAACGAGGCTCAATTTATACTGGCAAAATATTCAAATGGATGACTTAATAAATCTCACCATCCTTTATTGCTATTTTTCTTCTTTATTTACCCACATCTGTGGCAGAAAAATGTTGCACACTGAAGAGAGCAGAGGTATTTTCTTGTTTTTTTGCTATTTCCCACAAATAGCAATTTGCATGGTTTCTCTTTGTAAATCATTTTATCATGCACACAGTATAAGATAATTCTCAGGCACGTAAGGGAATAAGAATCTGTCCCTTAAAGATACACTAGCAACCAAGAGTGTTCCTGACCCAGAAAAAGATCCGGGCCTCAGGTGCAGACATTTGGGGCTTGCATGCTTTAAGCTTGCCGCCACCACACCACAGCAGTCCTGGGGCTGTAGCACTGACATTCGGGGCTTGTGCCCCATAAGCCCAGTGCCAGCGATGCCCCTGCTGACAACCCTTGGGGGGGGGGGAGCATGCCACAAGGTTTAGAAACAATTACAAAAACCAGCTCTTTTCATTTTCCATTATTTTTTAAGGGCATTAAAATAAAAATTGTGTCTTTGTTCATCTGTTCCAACTGATAATTCTTAACCCACACTTAAAGAAATAATCCCCTTTGTGACATCAGTAGCTGGGTTTCTATGGCGGTGGTTGTGGCAGCACGAAAAGGACTGTTAGTTTGGCTGGGGTATATCCTAGAAGAATATAGTGTCTCAAGGTCTGCTTTTGCTCCCACTGACATCAATGGCAAAATTCCTACTGTACCTGTAGAATAGGGGGCTGTGACCTGAAACAATACAGGTCATGTTTTTAAGATCTTTGGAGTCGTGATGCCGCTGACATTTGTGAAATGACATCGTCTAATGATTCCACTTAACCTAGATGCCTTACCTGCCGGCTGGGAGAGGCAGACAGCCTGCTGCATTTCCTGCCTCTGAGTGTCTCCCCTTGAGCAGTTTCTGAAAACTCAATACCCCTCCTTTCTCCAGAGGGACTTTTGAAGAATTTATGTTCCTTTTATATCTTTAGATTCTGGCCTTGGCAAAGCCACTGTGTGATTAGGGCTGGGGGCTCTTCTCAATTCATAGTTCAGATATTTTCCTTCAAATGTTTATTAGACTGTTGCTAATGAGGCTATTGTATTGATTTTCTGCTTGTTTCCTCAACATCTTATAAAGTCAAACCAATACATTCACACAGGCCAATAATCCAATATGGTTATATATTAACTATCTTACTAGCTAGATCACATTCATGAAGTTCTCACAGATCAACCCCAGGTTCTCCACAGGCACACTGGATGGTATATGACAGGGGTGGCCAAACCTATGGAACTCAAGAGCCGTGCAAGTCAATTATTAAATCTTCAAGAGCCACACTGAGGCATATAACCACATATTTTTACCTACTCTAAAATTACTAAGCTTAAAATTCATTGCACACTTTAATTTTATTGTAAAAATAGGGCAAATATTGATCCTACTAATGTCAGATTCTAATAATTATTTAAGGTTACCATGAAACTAGGCCTATACAGTAAAAATTTTGCTGTCGCTAGATGTAGAACACTATAGGCTTGTGGAAAGTTTTTTTTTTTTTTTTTTTTTTTTTTTTTAAATCTGGGCAGTAGCTTGTAAAAGCTCTCTCAGATGCTGATCTCTAAGTATTGCACAATGTTTTGAATTTCATTGTGGAATATGATGCTTTACAGCAGTAGGTTGTGCCAAAAATTGAAAGTAATCTACGTTCAGTTTTAAACTTCTCTCCTTTGTATTTTCATTTCTTAGTATTCCACATCATGTTTAGGACTTGTAAAATGATTTTATTTTAACAAGTGCACTGCTTTAGGGCCTATAAGAAGATCTAAACATGCTATCGCTTCTCTGAACATGGCACTCTTCCCTCCCTCACCCCTATTGCTGCTTCCCTGCAGTCTCTTACCATGCTGCTGCTTCTCTGCTCTCCCCAGCCATGACCCACTTCTGCCCCCCATCCCACCCAAGACCCCGACCATGCCCCTGCTTCCCTGCTAACATTTCTGCCAGTAAACTTATTCACTAAAATACTCATGGACAGTGAAAACCAAAGGTCTGAGGACTCAATCAGACACAATTAATTTTAAAATGAGAGTAATGGTAAGGGAAAACCCTGATCTCATCTTAATCCTGTGAAGAGATGCACACAGGGACACTTTTTCAACTGTTCAGAATCACAAAAGATCAATGAGAATTTATGGTGACATAAAGTGCAAGATCAGAGCCTGTTTCAATAAGTGCTTTGGAGTCCATGCACAGAAGATATTATGGAAAAAATCCCATTGAGTTTATTCAGTCTGAGGTCAGGCCCTGTATAAATTCTAAATATCATTATTTGTTTTTTATAATACAAAGTAAAATTTTATTGGTGAGAGATTTTTTTTCAGAAAGTTTACAACACAATTTTTCATCCTCAGCCCTTCACAACAATTACTCTCTTGTCTAATGGGCTTAGATACCCATAGAGTCACTCATGAAGACTGCACTGAAATATAAATGCATTTTGACTACTGGTATACAACAACGAAAAATGAATACATGTTGAATGCTATTTAATCAGTGGAAGTATAGTGCTGCTATTGAACTTTGCAGTGAATGTAAATTATCTTGGTAATTCACTTAGGTATATTAACTAAAATTTTCTTATACAATAAATGTACTAGCAGTTCCTTCTGCAAACAGATGACATACTGATGTCTCAGGCCCACTTGTTCAATGGACTTAAGGAATTTTTTTTCTAAAGCCAGTTTTCAGTAGTGGTGGTCTATCCTAACTCCAAATCATTTTGCATTCTGAAAATGAACCATGATCCATAATAAGCACTTGTAAAATTCTTTAAATTAATTGAGATTTTTTAAATAACCTTTCGACAGTAGTCAGTGGTTTGGGATGTAACACTTGTGTCAATTTTCAGTCATTTCTAATTATTCTTATTTAATTCTCAAAATAGAAATACAAGACAAATAATTTTGCATTATATTACAATATCTGGAAATGCCAGGTGATTTTTAAAAAAGAAAATTAATTTACAATTGCTTTTCAAGTTTAAATTGCTAGATTATCATCACTTATCTGTAGTTCACTGTAGACTTGCTCTTGATCAATTTATGTTTTCAGTTTTAAAGATATTGACCCAGAAAACAGTATCAAAAAAGAAAAGGATTTAAAAAATCATGCACTCAGAAGGTCAGACTTCTTGATGGAGCTATTTTAATTTTGCCTGTGTGCATCCAGTTTGTACAATGAATGAAGCCTGTGATGTTGTAAGTAAAGACTGTATCATAATGCATACAGACAAGGAGTGTAGAATTAATATTGTGTGGGTAAACTGTAGAATCTGACATGTCTCTGCACCTAACTGATGACATTGCTTTTCCCTGCAGGCTCTCTCAATGCTATCCCTCCCCTCCCTGCTCTTACCACCTTGCTTCTTCCCGGCCCGATCTCACAAGGCTGCCCCTCTCCTGGCTTTGACCACGCTGCTTTTCCCCGCGGCTCTCACAAGTCTGCTCCTCTGTGGCCGGCTCTCCCCCTGCCCCCACCTCTCTGCTGTCCCCGACGATTGCAGATTTCTCGCCCCTGGCTCCCGCCATGCTGCCCTTCCCTGCTGCGCTCTCCTGGGAGCCGCAATTTTTCTTTAAAGAGCCGCATGCGTCTCGCGAGCTGCAGTTTGGCCATGTCTGATATATGGCATGTGTAGTTACCTTCAATCAGGATCTGAAAGGCTTTTTAAAATATTAAACCACTTAATCTTACTAAACCTCTAAAATGGGTAAAGTATGAGCATAGATGGGGCATAGAAGAACATATTGGCTAAGCTATTGCTGAAATTCATAAAACAACTCTTTAAAAAAACCATGAACAGAACACAAGACCTCCTCATGTCTGTTCTTGTGCCTTAACCACAGAGCCTTCTCTCAGTTACTTCTTTACTCTAATTAATACCACCTAAAGCTCTGATCTGGAAAACCCTTACATATATACATCACTTCACTCATATGACTAGGCAAGAAGAGTGCCCTGCTGCTATAAATGTCCTCCCCTTATCCGTGTAGTTTAAGGAGAGATGGGGGGCATTTCCCCACCACCAAACTGCAAGCCTCAGAAGGAACAGAATTTGCCTCTTCCTTTCCCCACCCAGCTAGCCCAGTCAGAGTGGCTCCCCACCCCAATATAGAAACCAGACTTAGTCTATGCCTTTCTATTCCTTACATTGTTTTGCTCCCAGCTGGGCCTCATCTACAAGTTAGCATTTATAAATTCCTAGGCTTCACACATGCAACTGTGAAAGTTAATTGGCCTCTTCTGGGACAAAATGACACGCTTCATGTATGATGAGGGGTGACACCTCAACATACTCATAAAAGCAGATTTTTAGTTAGGGGGTCCAGGAAAGAGTCAGTTGTATATTTCTCTGTTATACAACAGTGTTTTTAGAGAATAACACTTTCTCTTTCTTTGTGCCTTTCTTTCTCTTTTTCCTCCATTTACAAACTCCTAGTTTCCATGCAACAAGTCACCAGGTTAAATTTCCATAATTCTGTGCTTACTGAGCCTGATCCAACACCACTGAAATCAATTAAAGTTTTGTCACCAACTTCAATGCCTATCAGAGTGGAACCAGGGCAATACAAATGGTTATTGTTAAAGTTTATAGTGGCACAAAACATGCTCTGCAGATAGATGTAAGGTTGAGCCAGAACCACACTACCTCAAATACTGACAATATAAGCATTCAGAATGTAGCCTGCTTCTGAACTTTGTGACTTACATCTCTCATTACTCAGCTATAGATATTGAAAGTTTTCATGCAATCAACTGTGTTTAGTGTTTGACCTGTTTGTAATCAGAAGGATTGGAAAATGCTGAAGACCTGATACAGGCTGGATCTGGTCAGCAGAAAATGTCCTTGATTATCTAGACAACAGAGCTCAGTTTCTCAATTGGGCTTTTGCAAGAAAAGGAAGTTTCTTGATTTCTGTTTCATTCAAAAGAGTTTCCTAGTGTTTCTTATTTTTCATCTTTAATGTTTGGTCTCAAAATTGATTTATTTAAAGGGAATGGACATCACACATCAGAAAGAAATGAAAAAAAAGTTTACCTATGAGGTTTGCTAGTGAAGCTGTGATGCATGTAGTCAACTGAATGTTCAGATGAATAGTCAAGGAAAAGGGGGAGGCAACATTCAGCTTTTGTATTTGATACACACATACTTTAAGGACCTGATTCACTGAATTAATAGGTAGCTTTCTATCAACTAACAGGTGTTGTGTCAACCTTTCCATAAACACCAGAACAGATTTTTTTTTTTCCTTAAGCAAACTAAACCAAACAAATCTTAAGGCTAGTCCATTACTAGTAATAACATATAAAACATCTTTCGGTGGGGGATTGTCCCATAACAGGCAAAAGAGCTAGAGTTTGCTAGTTTCATTTGTGTGTTATACTCACAGATCTTGTCCATACAGTGTTCGTGATTCAGTGCTCTTGTTCTGTATTATCTTATGTTTCAGCAGCTTTGTATAAATTCCCTATAGGCTCAGTAGTGCTATTTTTGGCTGTTTTTCCAAGCCTTGTTCTTCATTGTGAGTCTGCTAGGTGCATTCAGTCTTTTGATAAAGAGGGAAGCTAGCAGACAATTGTTATTGAGCTTGGGAGCTTTCAGTCACTTATTTGCCAAAGGAAAGAACAGTTTGTTACATCTTTATTTGACATCCATTTCCAGACTGACTTAATAGCTTAATAATTTGAATGCATTTAAAATTATCTTCCTTTCTGCATACTGTCTAAGAACAAAATTTCAAAAGCCTATTTTGCTATGGAATCTCCAAGTTATAAATTAAAAATAAGCATTTTATTTCTAAATGGCACACTTTTGCTTTCACTTTGACTATCCCATGTCCTTCAATCTATACAATTCTTTTGTTGCCAGCTGTAAACTGTATATGTGACCTACAGTTATTTAAAGTTGACATAACATGTATGAACAATAGGTAGTCTGGCAGAAGAGTACAACCACACAGTTCTTACAAATTTTTATATTCAAACAAACAGATTCACAGACACATCAGTACTCTTAGTATAGGTAAGTCTGGATAACTCTTTCCATCTAATTTTAGTTTTCAATCACCTTTAACAATCTGAAACATTGATACTGTGAACTTTTAGATAAAATTTGACAATACACTAAAATTAATATTGCAACATCTTTTGAAAAGTGTTAAATCTGAAACAGAGATAATAAAGCTGACGTCTGGCAGTAAAAATAATCATCCTTGAGATGTGCCTTTGCTTGCTGTAGATTTTTTTTAAAAAATGATTGATGTGTGCTTTTGAAAAAAAAAAAAATCAGCTATTGACCTTAAAGTATTTTTTTTTCTCCATTAAGTTCATGAAGGGTTCATTAAGGAATGGTGTGCTGCACATGTAGGTATTCTAATTCAATTCTGTAGTGAAAAGTCTCAAGCATAAATGTTATGCCTTGTCCTTTTAAACATTTGAAAATTCCCTCCTTCCCTCTGCAAAACCTCCTTTCAGATCGGTTTAATTTTAGCATCCATGACAATAAATCTACCATACCAGACAGCTGTGTTTCTTTTGGCTACGTTGGTATCTGTCCATTTTCCTTCTCTTCTGGATCCAAATATAATACATCACTTTAGCCCCTATGGTATTATCCAAAAAGCCATCCCATGGCTACATATTTCATGATTATATATAAGTAGCATGTTATTTTGTTATATACAGCACAATTCTTTTATGCTGTAGAAGCAGATTCCATGGAAGTAATTTGGAAAAAAAGATAAGTAAATTCTACTTACTCAATCTGTAGTATATTGTGTATAACAGCACAGAGTAATACTGTAGAGAATCAGTGGGGATCAGCAGATGTGGCACTCAAATGGGTCTTAGAAGACCTGTTTTTTGTTTGTTTGTTTTTATTCCCAGCTCTGTGATGGTCTTGCTGTGTGACTTTGAGCAAATTCCTTCACTTCCCCCTGCCTTCCCTCTCCTACTTTTTATTTGTTCATTTAGACTAAGGTCTAGATTCCATCTAAATTTCCATCAACTGATGATGGAATGGTTGCGTCCTGAAGTGATTAAATCCTATTTGAAGATGAGATTTAGGCTCAAGAATCAGTTAGGGGTGGCAAAGCTGAGTTTAAGAATACTTTAAATACTCTTACATTATCTGAGCCTAAGCCTATTGCAATAAAAATAGTGGCAAGCTTACAAAATACTAAACTTGTGTATCTTGAGTCCTAGAAAATATTGAATTATTTGAAAGATTATTTGTGATTATATGCTTAAAGACTATAGAAGAAATTCTACCCTAGATGGAACAAGCACAATTCCTATTTGCTTTATTTTATTTTTGATGGAACAAATTTTATGGACCTGGCTTCGAACCTATCCTTTAATTTTGTATCAACCATTCTTCTCCATTAAGTGCATCACAGAAGAAGGGTCTTGAGATACATATGAGCCAGATTGTTTCTCAGACACTACTCATTTTGTTTTGTTTTGTTTTCTCTTTTCCCCATTACCACAAACAAATGGAAAAGTTTACAGGCGTGTTTTGATACTCAGAGAAATACAGGGCTTCAGACTGAATAATCATTAACTCCCAAAATAGTCCCAACTGCTTTCAACATAGAGTGGGGCAAGTCATATAAACTTCAGGTACTCTCATGGCAGTCAATGGGAAAGATTTTGGTGTGAGGATCTATTCTGAATGAGCAAGGCCCTCCATTTATGTACTTTAAAATCCATCAAAAATTCTGGTAATTCATGATTCCAGAAAGAAAAGCAACAATGCTTTTCTTCCAGGCTGAGAAATAATTCAGTTAATAATAATTTGGCCTCAAAACTAATCTTCTGTAGTTAACGGAAAAGAGCACTTTTCTTTTGCCTGAGGTAAAGGGTCTTTAAGAAATGGATTGTTTCCTTTTCATAACATTTCTCCTTTTTTTCTCTAGCTGATCACAGAATTGTCATTCTTTGCCATGCTAGTATGGTTCCTACCTCCCACTGGCTTAAAAGCCATTTCCATATAAATTAGGTCATCCTTTCCATTTAGTACCTGAAGTATTGGAATCTGTTTTTCAAAGAAAAGTTTTATCTGTTCCCTCTAGAAGCCTGACAGTGTAGAAGTTCTGACTCTTTACTTGACTCTTCACCATTTCCATTCAATTAACCATCAATTCTGAATGCACTAGTCTTTAACCTGATGTTTTTTTTTTGTTTTGTTTTTTTTTTTACTAGTTTGAACTCTTCTACAGTCCATCCTTGATTTTCGGTCCTCGATTTCCTGGACTTTGGAAGATCAGGACTGTCCCCCCTGCCCTGCTGCCAGCTTCCCCAAACCCATCCATAATTCCCCCTCACCTTGCCACCAGTGCCCTGCATCAAGCCCAGTAGGGAAGGCACCCCCCCGCCAGCCGTGGTGGACCATGCTGTGGCTGCGGCGGCCGTGACTCACCAGGACCAGGCTGGAGGGGTGCTTTCCCCCCTGCCGCGGCCACAATGCAGCAAAAGGTGGGTGGGGGGCTGCTTCCGCTGCCGCTGCCGCAGCCAGAGCCTGGGCGGGAGGGGTGCTTTCCCTGCCACAGCCACAACACAGCAAAGGCTGGGTGGGGGGGCCGCTTCTGCTTCTGCAGCCAGAGCCTGGGTGGGAGGGGTGCTGCGGTGGGAAAAAGCATCCCTCCCACCCAGGGTTTGGCCGCAGCATCAGAAGCAGGCCCCTGCCTGGCCTTTGCTGCGTTGTGGCAAGTGGCAGGAAAAGTACCCCTCCACTGCGCCACCAGCTCCCTGTGCTCCCCTAGGCTATCCCCCCTCCAGCTTTCAATTTTCCAGACGCCTCCTCCCCCCATATAGCCTGGAAAATCAAGGATGGACTGTATCTTAGACTTAATCTTCTGACATTAGTCAGACCATGTAGTTTTATGGTACTGTCCTGGATATCACCTATTTGATCTATACCAGTAATTTCATAGTTAATTCCTTATAGCTAAGCAGTCAGCATTGAAGAAGTAATATGTAAGATATTGCACTGTATAGTTCGAATTGCCAGAATCTTACTCAAATTTCATTTCAAATCTGATGGCCCAGGGTAAGAAAGAGCCAAGTTGTGTGTGTGAAAAAGTAAAATTTCATTTACAAAAACATGACCTCTTCTTCATCTGACAAAACAATAGTGCATACAATGGATTCTCTAGAAAGTTTACTATAGATTTATCAGCACTACTAAGCATATGGCAGTGTAACAATCTGGTGTCCTGTCTCTCCCTGAAAGGGTGTTGCACTCTCTCCTGCAAACATATCAGAATGTGAAGTTTCTGTGTTCTGCTCTAGTGACTAGAGAAGTGAGACCTCAGTGCAATTGAGGTGACTGGCCAGATGAGGAATCTCTGCTGCTTCTCTAGGGATGAGAAGAAAGAACTTCCAGAGAGTAGATGAGGGAAAGATATAATGAACAATATCTTTTTTTTTTTTCTTTTCTTTCAGCTGCTGTGTCTACACTGCAGGGCTCAGTTAAGTCAGCTTAATAAGGTCTACTTAAAGTCAACTTTCAGTAGACCTTATTAAGTCAACTCAGTGAGGCCACATTGCATTAAGTCAACTTTATAAAGTCGGCTTAAGCCAGAGGACCCACTTAAAGTCAACTTAATAGAGTTAAATTTAAATGGGTCCCCTGGCTTGTTGACTTTATAAAGTTGAGTTAAATGGCCCCACTTCACTGAGTCAACTTTATTAAGTCAGCTTTAATGGTCACAATATATTAAGTCACCTTATCAAAGTCAACTGAACCCTTAAACTCAACTTTAAGGGCAGGAGTTATTAGTTAAGCAAGGGCTTACATCAACTTAATGAACTCCAAATGTGACCAGGGAGTTTCTTAAGGCAACTTAAGCCCCTAGTGCAGACATACCCAGAGATAGCACATTATGCCAATTCTATTCCATCTCTCATTTCAAGTCATGTTATTATACATGTTAGATTATGACTATCAAAGTGCTGTACATGTGGCAGGGGTTATAAGAAGCCTGCTAATCAGAACTGTAGAACACTGAATTGTGAACGCAGGAGCTGATCTGTTCCTATCTTGTTGGGAGAACACTGTGCCTCAAATGGGGTGGACAGGAAGCTGGGCCACTGTTCTATAGTCAGGCACTTCCAGTGGAGCTGGCTAGCCCCATGGGAAGGAATAAATTGCATTCAGGAAGGGTGTAACAATGGTAATACAGCCTCTGCACATCCAGGTGCTATCATATTTTCTATGAAAAGAATATTCTGATTAGAGATCAGATTTAATTTCCTAGGTTGAAAGGAGCTTGAGGAACGTTGCTTACAGAATTCTGTAGTTTTGATGTAGTATGCTACATGTATGTACACAAAAGTAAAGTGATTAATAGTACAACTTCTTGGAAGTATTGCAACTGGAAATATAAGTCAGCAGCACAAGTTTGGAATTCCACAGTTATAAAACAGAAACAATTTAATTTCCAGTATGCTTAAAGTAGGGGTCTCAAATTTGCAGCCCCTAAAGTTATTTCCTGCAGCCTGCAATGACCCTATCATTACCAATATTTCCAGTATCATTGTATGAAAAGTTTTCAGTGGTTCAGCCCTCAGGCTAATGTATTAGTCCTCATGTGGCCCTCATGATGATTGAGTTTGAGACCCCTGGCTTAAAGGGCTTCAGGGTCAAATCCTCAGCTAAAGCTGCACCCTTTTTTCAGCAGTTGAGGATCTTACAGATTTGTGTAAATGCCTGAACTTTAATCAAAACTAACTCTAAAGGCTACATTTAACAAAGAGAGAGACTTTAAAAGTTTGCCCCCCAAAAGTAATTATGTAATATTGCAGAACAATGACCATAGCTACAAGTGAGGTAGGCCTCCTGTGGCCTCATCTGAGCGTTCAAGGAAGTGGTTATATGCTTAAATTTGTTGTGCCTAGTGATAGTGGGCTCAACATTTCACACACAAAAATAAAGGCTTCAGTAAATGTTTTAGTGCTAATTATTCAGGCACTTTCCCCCACCCCTCTCCAATGAGTCATCTGGTTTCAAGATCTTTTTCAAATGCTTAATTAGCTTCTGTAGACCGACATACTTGTTCCCAACTAATAAAAGCTTCCCACACAAATCCCTAGTTAAAACAATTTAAGAGTTTAAAGCAGTCTACTAATTTGTAAGAAACTTAAACATATCAAAGGTGCAAAAGGGGCTTACTATGTAAGTATGTTTATTCAACAAAACAGAAAATGATCTAATTACTAGCACTGGTTATCCTAACTTGACATTATTTGTTTGGGGTTTTGGTACTATTTGATTCTTCTTTGAGCAGTGTCCCCACTGCTGCACTATAAGTGGGTGGCTTCGCCCACACCCAACATCAGTAGATTTCTCAGCAGAACCTGAGGGGGGAGGAGCACACCCCACCACCTCGCAGCACTGCTGACAGCTGTTTGAAATGCTTGCACCCCTCCCACCTGTCAGTTCCTTCTTAACCGCCTTTCACCTCAGCAAGGTTTCCAGTAGTTCTCTTTACTTATCCTAGTAGTTCATTTCTGCTTGTTACATTAGGTTTAGTTTAGTTCAACTAATTAGTGTTTTAGGTATATTGTTTGTCTTTATTTCTTAAAAAAAGAGGCTGAAATGGAAAGTGACAGCAACTGTCATGCCAAATGTCTTTGGTTTCAAGCGGTGCACTGCTTGCAAAGAACCGATGCCAACTTCTGATGGACATAGTGAATGTATTAAATTTCTGGACGAGGGACATTTGTCCCACAACTGCCCCCACTGTGCTAATACGAAATTGAGGATCTTTGCCTAAAAAGAGTATGGAAGACTCGGCATTGTTGCAGGGAGGAGATACCATCTCACCCTTCCTCCCCTATATCTTCCTTATATGGGGTACAGTTGTCCCCTGACTGTTGCAGCTCGGCATCGTTAGACTATTCAACTGAGGACACTGAATCTGATATTAACATCCCTAACCCTAACGATATAGACAAGAAGGTTCCCAACCAGCCTGCTCATGCTCTGCAACAATATCCAGCATGGCCATAGGTAAACATTCCCTGGTATCCAACTACCCCTTATGTGTTACCGTGGATGACGTGGGGTAATTGGCCAAACATTGGATTACCACAATCTGTTTTCTAACATCACAGATGCATGTTCCTACACAACCCCAGATTAAGGTTGCAACTGCTCTGCTGCAGCAGGATCAACAACATCAGAGAATAAAGACATGGATAGCATGAGTTCAACATCAGATGATAGTAGAGAGTTTCAAGAACTCTTTATAAGAGTGGTTGGTGTCCACTCCCCAGCACAAATTATACAGAATTCTGCAGGCTAACACCAGCACAAGGGTTTCACTGCCTATGGATGAAGGCATTATGGAGTTGGCAAATAACATATGGCAGACTCCAAAGTCAGCTACTACAACTAACAAAAAAACAAATAAGAAGTATTTCATTGTCCTAAAGGCCAATGAATTCTTTTTTACTCATCCTCAGGCAAACTCCTTGATCATTAAAGCAGCCAACTAGCAGTCTAAACAGACGCATGACAGGTCGTTCCCAACCAGCAAGAAGGTCTACTCATCTGCCACCTTAAAGCTAAGAATAACCAACTACATGGCACTATTATCGAATTACAATCACAATAACTATAGTAAGATAGCAAACTTTATTAACTATGTGCCAGATGACAAAAAAGAGCAGTTTAATTCACTCATTCTGGAAGGGCAGCTAATATCCAGAACTGTTCTGCAGGCTGCATTAGGTGCTTCTTATATGGCAGCCTGAATTGTTGGGACAGCGGTGGTCATGAGCTGTTCGTCATGGCTACACTCAGCGGCACTGCCCAAGCAGCTGCAGGCATTAACTGAAGACCTGCCTTTTGACAATAGCAAGCTGTTTGGGGAGAAAATGAACAAATTAATGCATACTCTGAAAGATTCATGTGTGACCCTACAAACTTTAGTAATTAGATGCTCCTACCCCTAGGACATGAAATAACAGATATCATTACAGCAACAACAGATACTCATACCTTCAACAATTTAGAAGGTTAGACAATCCCCGTTCGAGGTCCAGGCAATGATCATAGAATCATAGGGTTGGAAGGGACCCCACGAGGTCATCTAGTCCAACCCCCTGCCAAAAAAAGCAGGACCACTCCCATTAGATCATCCCAGTCAGGGTTTTGTCCAGCTGGACCTTGAACACCTCCAGAGATGGAGATTCCACCACCTCCCTAGGCAGCTTATTCCAATGCTTCACCACTCACCTAGTAAGGAAGTTTTTCCTAATATCCAGCCTGGACCGCCCCAGCTGTAACTTGAAACCATTGCTTCTCGTTCTGCCCTCTGTTACTACCAAGAACAGTCAAGCTCCCTCCTCCTTGGAGCAACCCTTCAAGTAGTTGAAGGTTGCTATCAAATCCCCCCTCAGTCTTCTCTTCTGCAGGCTAAATAAGCCTAGTTCCTTCAGTCTTTCTTCATAGGGCTTGTGCTCCAGCCCTTTGATCA
This sequence comes from Podocnemis expansa, assembly GCA_007922195.1. NCBI lineage: Eukaryota > Metazoa > Chordata > Testudines > Podocnemididae > Podocnemis > Podocnemis expansa. The sequence goes on from ML681996.1 coordinate 18,991,720, forward strand.
TTTTCGTTGCCCTCCTCTGGACTCTCTCTAATTTGTCCATGTCCTTTTTGTAGTGGGGAGCCCAAAACTGGACACAGTATTCCAGATGTGGCCTTACTAGTGCAGAATAGAGGAGAATGATCACATCCCTTGATCTGCTGGTAACACTTCTTCTGATGCAGCCCAGTATGCCATTGGCCTTTTTGGCAGCAAGAGCACACTGCTGACTCATATCCAGCTTCCCATCCACCATGACTCCCAGGTCCTTTTCTCCAGTGCTGCTATTTAGCTGATCACTCCCCAGCCTGTAGCAGTACATGGGGTTTTTTCGTCCCAAGTGCAGGATTTTACACTTATCCTTGTTGAACCTCATGAGATTCCTCTTGGCCCACTGCTCCAATTTGTCTAGGTCTCCCTGAATCCTGTCCCTGCCCTCTAGGGTGTCTACCATCCCCCCAGTTTGGTATCATCTGCAAACTTACTAAGTGTGCAATCTATCCCATCATCCAGATCATTAATGAAAACATTGAACAGAACTGGCCCCAGGACCGACCCCTGGGGCACACCACTTGTTACTGCCTGCCAACTTGACATGGAGCCATTGATTCCTACACGCTGAAACCGTTGTTCTAGCCAGTTTTCTATCCACCTTACAGTCCATGCATCTAACCCATACTTCCTTAATTTGCCAATGAGAATGCTGTGGGAAACCGTATCAAAAGCCTTGCTAAAGTCAAGGTATATCAGATCAACAGCTCTTCCCGCATCCACAAATCCAGTCATCTCATCATAGAAGGCGATGAGGTTGGTCAGGCATGATTTACCCTTGGTGAATCCATGCTGACTGTTCCTGATTACTCTATTTTCCTCCAAGTGTTTCAGGATGGATTCTTTGAGAAGCTGCTCCATGATTTTTTCAGGGATTGAGGTGAGGCTGACAGGTCTGTAATTCCCAGGATCATCCTTTTTGCCTTTCTTGAAGATAGGTACTATATTTGCTTTTTTCCAGTCCTCTGGCACCTCCCCTGTTTGCCACGAGTTTTCAAAGATAATGGCCAATGGTACTGCTATCTCATCAGCCAGCTCCCTCAGCACCCTCGGATGCAATTCATCCGGCCCCATGGACTTGTGCACATCTAGTTTCTTTAAGCAGTCCCTAACCTGACCTTCTGTCACCAAGGGCCTCTCATCTTCTCCCCAGTCTACCGTACCTAGTGTAGTGGGCTGGGAGCTGACCCTGCTTGTGAAAACTGAAGCAAAAAAAGCATTGAGCACTTCAGCTTTTTCCTCATCCTCTGTCACGAGGATGCCTGCCCCATTCAGTAAGGGACCTACACCATCCCTGATCCTCTTCTTGTTATTGATATACTTGTAGAACCCCTTCCTGTTATCCTTCACATCCCTTGCTAGTCGCAACTCCATTTGTCCTTTGGCCTTTCTGATTTTATCCCTGCAGTCCCGAGCAATGTCTTTATATGCCTCCTTAGTCATCTGTCCTAGCTTCCACTTCCTGTAAGCGTCCTTTTTATGCTTCAGCTCAGTGCAGAGCTCTCTGTTAAGCCACAGTGGGCGCCTTCCACATTTGCTGTGCTTTCTCCTTATCGGAATTGTATCTTCCTGTGCCCTTAGCAGGGTTTCTTTAAAATGCACCCAACTCTCTTGGACACCTTTCCCCTTCAGATCAGCCTCCCAAGGGATCCTGCCCATCAGTTCCCTGAGGGAGACAAAATCTGCTTTTCTGAAGTCCAGGGTCTGTGTTTTGCTTCTTTCCTTCTTTCCTTTAATCATCAACTTGAACTCAATCATTTCATGGTCACTGCTACCCAGGCTGCCATTGACTTCTACTTCCCTGATAAATTCTTGTGGCCATGTGGGATAATAGGGGAGAGTATAGAGAGCAAGGCGGGGGGATGGTTGCAGAGGGGTAGTCGGGGTGGCCATGTGGGGTGGCAGAGGAGAGGAAGGGGATGTGTGGCAGGAATGGCAAGAAAGGGCAGTGGGTGTGTAGCTGGCAGGGAAGGAGGAGTGTAGATAGCAGGGCAGGGGAGGCAAGAGAGGGAAAGGGTAGGGAGGGGAGTATGGCATGGCAAAGCTGGAGGAAAGTGTCAGAATGGCAAGAGAGGGTGCATGCAGTGGCTCCGTGAGCCAAATAAGAGCCCTTAGCAGACCATATTCTGGCCCCCCAGGCCAAAGGTTAGGCAAACCTGGTCTAATGTTTCAGTGAAAACAAAGGAAATAGTTAGTGACCCTATCCTTGGCCCCATCCAAACAAAATTTTGTTTATATGACTGTATTTTCCAAAAATGCATCTATATATAACTAAGACTTTATAACATATGCCGTTAACCCTGTCTCAGAAGTGATAGTTACAGTAACAATGGTATTAAAATTATTGTAACATAGTCCTACCCTTTTAAAAAAAAAGTTTCTTTATTTCATTTGAGCATTAAAGACTGTATATAATAATTTTGAAACCACCATTACAAGAACTATTTAATCTAAGTTTCTATTTAATCTCTCCCTTTTAGTACTAGGTTTTTTTTCTCTGACATATCTAAGATCTGAACTAACCTCTGTGGTATTGATCAATCAATTTTTAATGTTTTAAGCATCTCTAAAAAAGAATTTTAGCATGAATTATTCTCAAATTTTAAAAGATCATTTAACAGGCTGGAGGACAACAACCTAGGAGAAGAGGAGATCTTTCTACTATCACCCCTCAGTTACACCTAAGTAGATGGAATCTTCGTCTTTATATTGTAGTTTTTCCAAGATGCTTTTCAGTGCAATTCTGCAAGATGTGCAAAGTTTAAATTCAAACTCTAAACCCATAGCACTACCAAAACCTATCTTACATCATTTGCAGTAAGACATTTCTGAGCTTCTGTTGAATAACTAGACTAAAATAAAAAAAAAATAAAAAAAAAATCCCCTTTCAACAAATCCATCCCTTAAGGAGAGTTTAGAAGAGAAAAGCTGACTTGCTAAAGAGACATCAGACTCTGCCTTCCTGACTGTACATTTTTAAAAGCATAATCCATAAGCCTACAACTAAGTTGCAGCTTAATTTATGCCTGTCATGGAAAGAGTTTCCTGATGTCAGGTCTAGCTCTGTGTAGGGCTATGCAGGGGGATCAAGCTATGCTACTGTTTGGGAGCGCTGCCAAACAAGTGACATTTCCCAAGAACACAGGCAGAATTTTAAAAAGTTCTCTTTGTCCTTCTTAAACAGTGGGGTTAAAGGAGATTTAAGAAATAAAAAATAAAAAAATCTTCAACCTGGTTGGTGTGTGTGAGGAAAAGAAGCAAAAAGAAGGTACAAAACTGCTCTGAGACAAAACCAGTATTTCCCTTAAGAATAAACTACGACAATTAATGTGGTTTTTTTTTGTTTTGTTTTGTTTTTTGGGTTTTTTTTTTTTTTGTAAATGGCTTTATTTCTAATTTTAAATATTTAGGTAATTGGAATACTTTTGAAGATATTTTAAATATTTATAGATTCACTGTTAAACTGATAAGGACAGCATGATTTTTCAATTTGCTATTGATGCATTACAGGATGAACCAACAGTGGGAATAATGAAGATGGTAAGACCACAAAATAAAACTTCAAAGAGATGTGAACTTTATGCATTGAAAGTTCTGTATGTAATTAACACAGTAACAGTTAATTTTATCAGTTAAGAGGCTCCTATAAAATGGTGTTTGATCAGACAAGTATTGGATCCTTAGTATTTTGGGCATACAAAGGAAAGGAAGCAAATAAAAGGCCTCCATCCTTCATAACATACTCAGCTATCTAACTGATGGAAAGTTTTTCTTTATATCTCTGTGGATAGGTTGTTTCAAAATTGCTCACTTCCATGGTTCTTACAGTGTCTTTCTCTGAAGTGTCTGAAACTGGACACTGGCAGAAATAGGATGCTGAACTACATAGTCTGATCAGGAATGGTGGATCAGTTCTTACATTTGTACCCAGATTTTGCTCCTGGACGATAAAAAAGAATACAAAGAAGTTTTAATAAGGTGGGGGGTTTTTAAGACAATTGTATAAGGCTACAGGATTGTTGTTGTTGTTGTTGTTGTTGTTGTTGTTGTAGTTGTATATTCATGAAATGAAGTGCATATGAAAGAAATCATATTGACAACTTGGAGACTAAGTTCTTCTTTATACCATTAGAAGAAATAATATTAGAAGTAGCAGTCCAAATTTCCCTAGGTTTCCCCCTGATTGTATTTAACCACTGAGCTAAAGGAAACTGCTCTAGGGAGAAAAGGTCTTGCTTACTGACTTCCCAACTGAAGTTGATAACAAGGTGCACACTCAGGGCCTATCATTATATATTGTGACGCAAACCACCAATACATAAGAAATTGTACTGACATTATTTAAGTTAGCACTAGTATTCATATTATTGAAGCATCGAAAAATTCTTTTCTGGGTTGGGACCCTGTTATGCTGAACCAGTGGTTTGCAACCTTTTGTGAGTAGCAATATGCTACCAAGTGTGTCACAATTCTATAAGACACACTAGCCTATTCCCTCCAAGCCAAATCCTGCCATCTCCCTGGCTCTCCGCAACCTACTTACTTCTGTGTGGCAACACAGTAATATGTCCCGATACTGTGGTTGAGAACCACTGTGCTAGGCAACATGCAAACAACAAGAAACTGTTATGGCTATGAAGAGCTTACAATTTAAGCAAAGACAAAACATATGTGAGTAACGAGTAACAGGAAGAAAGACACGGAAGTAGGGGAGAATGGGGGAAACCATGACAGCCATGTACAATTCGGGCTATCAAACAAGTTTATAGAGGTTCTAAAATGAAATTAGATCATCTCAAGTCACCAAGAACCATTACTAATATGTTAAAGAATTGAACTCAAACAATGTTGGCCTTTTAGAAGTGTTCCAAAATACAGAGTAGTTTGAGAATAATAGAATGCAGATTTATTTGATGTTCAGTTGTTAATGGATTCTTTGAAGTATTCTTCATTAGAGTCTCTGAAATAATTAGAGTATGATTACTGTCTAAAATTAAACTACAAAAGATGTTTATTATGCTGAAGAAATCTGCTAGTTGCAGGAGACCTGTATTAGCACTAAAAGATTTGTGGTTATTACCACTCTAACAGAACCACTTTATTGTGAAAATGTATACACTCTGCTACTTTTTTCTTATCTAACCCCTATCTCTCCAGCAATTTTGTTTCTAAAGGATGTCTTTCTGTGACCTCCTTTTCTTGTTTGTAAAACTTAAAGAAACTTCTCATTTTATACAAACTCAGGGAAATGTCTGCTAATGGTAACTTAGCTGTGTAGTTGATTGATAGATACTGCTTTCAGTGCTTGTGAGTCAAATACAGAGAATGAAGAGGTGGTGACACTGAAAGGAAAAAAAAAGTGCTTTCCTTATTGTCTGAAAACACTAAGATCTAGTCAGATTCACCTTACATTTTTAAATTCAAACACTAGCATATGTGTTTTATAGAACTATATTTGTAGTGCTCAGTGAAGAAAATTTTACACTGGTATCAGTTGTTCCACCAGTGAAATCTGATAATTTTCCATATATTATTAATAAATAAGTGTTTTGCGTGCAAGAACTGCTTGTCATTTTCAAATCAACAAAACATTCAAACCAAAATTCAAAGCTGAAACACAGAGTATTATACTTTTCACAGAACCATCAAACATTTTATGGAAGTTTTGCTGGCAATGTGAAAATCTTTCATGCACCTCTAGTTCAGAATTAGATTATGACGATTTATTATTTCTGTGGTATCATAGCTGTATATGACAATTTCACAAACAAGACAATCCAGAAACAAACAAAAAAACCCTATAAATAGAATCATAATTTTCAGCTTCTTGAGAAAATTTCTACCTGATTTTCCCAGTTAGAAATGCATAAATAATGTGAAAAATACATTAGTCTATCTTAGAAAAGAGTTAAAAACACATTCAAAGAAAGTCAGTGATAAGTTGCTGGTATTTTTGCAGTTCAGGAGAAATTTCTCTCTCAGTACAGAACCTGTACAAACATCTGTTTTCTCAAAAAGGAAAGGTAGATCAAGCATCATTCCCCCCTGCTTCACTTTGTTTAGTCTCAGGTTTTATTCTTCTAAAAGTAAAACTTTGCATTATTCACATACCTGTTGTTAAAGGTTTCCATTATCCTTATGGTTCATGAAGTGATGCAAACTGATTGTTTTGACACCACTTTGAAAAGAATGGTTTACAACCATTCAAATTAATATTGTTCCTGTTTCTATTTAGAATGATTAAAGTCCCTAGATCAGTACAAAGAACCATACGGCATGGCCGTACAATAGCAAGACTAACTTAGCTATTCTCCATGAAAAAACATCTAGCTTGATATCAGCATCTCACGTATTGAGCCATTAACTGCACAGAAATTATTATCAAGTCAATATAAAAGATAGGTGTCAGTAAGGGAAATAGCTTATGACAATGAGGCACAACTGAATTAAGGGTTAAACTTTAGGGGAAAAAAAGGAAAAAGAAAAATTAATTGGCAGCTTCGTTCTTGTTCTGTAATAACCACATTTCCTTTGCAAATGAATTGTTTTGCAGAGATAGCTTTGCAAAGGTAGCTCAGCTGCAAATACACTTGCAGCACCATGTCTGCCCAGTAACAAATTCTAATTGGCTAAAGAATTCTAACTGACAGCATTGTATCAATATTAAAAGCAGTAACTGGTAAACCCAAATAGGATGGTGGAATAATGTCTTGGTGGAATACCAACAAAGGCAGAGCAATGTAACAATAACTTTTTGAAACTGAAAGTGGGTTGTGGAACAGGGATAAAAGGCTGTAAAAAGCCTGTGCAAACCGGAGGTCTATGGAGGCATGTATCACATAGCCGAAATCTGTACTGATCACCTGAAGTTCCTTCCCCTGCAACAAACTAAACTGCCGGTAAGCTCACAGGTCAGAATCGAAATGTCCCACTTGGGATAAGACCAGTGCATCCAAACTGAATCTGATTCAAACAAATAAGCCATGGTCTGTTAGTATAAAGGATAATGCTTAACAGTACATATTGTAGCCTAGTATCAATTAAGGGCTTAGTAATAGGAACAGGTTTAGAAATTGTAGTTACACTTTTGCTATAATGAACCTTTTGCTATCTTTTTGTTTTTGCTTTAGAACATTAAAAAGAATAATAAAAGATGACTGCTTCTTACTAGATGTAAATAAATAAATTGAGTTAATAAAAGAAATCAAATATACACAGTGTCTGCCTCAGTGTCTCACCCGCTCTACCGTACTCAAGAAAAACATTTTTGAAGCAGAATTCTCAATAGGCAATCACCCAAGTAAGTTGTCCCCAAAAGTGGCCTGAACCAGATATTTTGCGAAGAGATACAAAGAACCCCAAATCTGGAATCCCAGAAAACCTGAAAATTTATACTTACTAAGTCAGTGATCTCAAAGACCTGTAATTTTTCATCAGTCCATCAAAGTAAAGATGCTCAGAGGTAAACACTGGTTATTTCAAAATAAAAAAGAGTAGGTCCACATGACGTTTTCTTATTTTGAAATGACAGGCTCTGTCATTTTGAAATAAGAGGTGTCCTTTTGGAACACCTTAAACCTGCTTGCTTTCAAAACAGCTGTTATTTCAAAATGGTTGTTTCGAAATAATGCCATTCGGACACATAATTTGGAAATAATCAGCATTTCGAAATAAGGTGTTGGACCTTCCTGCTAGGGTGCATAGCAGGGGCGATGAGAGATGCAGGGGCGGGGTGGCCGCAGCTGCGGCAGCTCACCCTATGCCCAGCTCTGGGGGGCTGCAGCCCCCATGGGGTGGCCACAGCCATGGTGGCTGACCCCGCACCCAGCTCTGGGGGGGCTGCAGCCCTCGCGGGGTGAGCACCACAGCTGTGGCCACCCCTTGAGGGCTGCAGCCCCCCAGAGCTGGGCACAGGGTGAGCTGTGGGGCTCCCCGCAGCTGCAGCCGCTCAGCCCCCATTGGCACTGGGGAGCCGGGTTTGACCTGGCTCCCCGCAGTTGCTGGGGTGCCCCTCCCCTGGGGGCTGTTTTCTCACCAGGCGCCGTGTTGCCACACCTCCCAGGGTGCTCCTCTCCAGCAGTCGAAATAGCATGTCCATATGCAGGGCATGCTATTTCAATTGGAGGGTCTTTACTTATTTCAAATTAGTTTTTTTTTTAATTTGAAATAAGTTGTTTCATTTCAAGGGTTTTATTTCAAAATAAGTCATTTTAAAATGACTTATTTTGAAATAAAAGTTTGTGTGTGGACATAGCCAAAGAGAATTCTCCCTTCTCTGCTAAAAACAGTTAAGATTCCTCCTACTTTTCTGTCTTTTACTGTGAGGGAGCCAGGGACTCCCTGTTTGTTTTACTGCTTCTTTTGAGCTCCTCCTTTGTTCTCACTGACTATTGGAATGACACTTCAAGCATGAGAAGTGGGAGTAATATGAAAAGTTGCTCCCTTGCTGAAGGGAGTTATAGGGCTCCAAACATCTCCACACACATAAAGCATCAACAACACATGATGAGTAAAGGATTATCCATGTTAGGAGTACCTATACGCTTCCTTTCTCCAATGGAAAGATTTAATCTCATGTTAATACCTCTACTTTCTGAGAGATAGAAAGAGGCCACTTGCCACCTTCAGGGGAAGGAGACCCTGATACTGATGTCTGTCCCCTTCCCTAGTCAGAATCCAGAAGGAAAAGAAAATGAACAACAAAAAATCCTCAAGCAAACAAAACACCCAGAATAGTAGAAGTGCCAGGAGCTTTTCTTTCTCATGGTCTATCCCTGTTACAGCTGAAGCTACACGGGTTAAAGGAATGGTGAGAAATTTATGTCAGAAAGCCCTTGTATAGATAGACCAGATTTTCCAATGCATTCTCTTCTGAAGTAAGAAATTTGGTGTTATAATATGGCCCCGTGAACACATTAATATTTGATATTCTCAAAGAACTAAAGTGAACTACCAAGACAAAATTCTGCATATGCGCACCCACACCCACACGCATGTTTGTGCGTACACACACACACACACCCCTTAACTCAGATAAGGAAATCTTGCTCTTCTAGTATTTCTATTGTGTTACTTTTCCTTATAGGGTACAGTACTATTCAGTGGTCAGTGAAGCAGGAGCAGAATATAGCACTAGATAAATAAACTTCAGATGACCTGAGATTCACTTGATAATTTGGTTTCATGAACATATACATCCAGCCCTTCTGTGTTTCTGCCTGGCCTCTTACTTCACGTGGCATCATGGCTCACTAATGCAGAGTATTCTCATTGGGGGCCTGTCTATAAAGGTATACCGATGTCTCTTGCATGAGTGTGCATTAATATTTACACATGTGAAGCAAGGAGCATGAATTAATGCTGCTCTGAATCATGAATTAATGTATATTTTAAAAGATTTGTTGAGCCTTTTCCCCTCCATTGCTGTGTCTTATTTGGTTAATCAGTAAAATAAAATATAAAAATAAACCCTGACCTATTTGTAATGGCATTATTTTTCTTTCCCTTTTTCCTATAATTTTAGTGTTAATTAAAAACCCAGTATCAAAAAGGGCATCTCCCAGGCTCCCCTCGTGTCCTGATGGACATCACAAGTAGCCCTCTTAAGCATCTCCTTCTGGACACTCACAGCTGTCACTACCAGTGTCCTCTGCCATACGTGATAGGTATCCCTTTCTGGGACACTCTCCTGTGGCAAGCTGTAATAAAATCACTGTGCCTAACTTTTGTTCTATGGTACAAAATAATTCTATATAAGATTTGCAAATATTAATAGTACTTTGCAAGGTTCATACATTACTAGAATCCCATGTATGAAAACAAAAATTCCTACAATTCTGAACTCACCAGCACAATACAATCAGTACATTCAATCTTTCAAGTCCTAACTGTAGAGTAACAGCCTATAGCGCTCCCATAGCTCTCACTAGATCTCAGCATAGCTCTGGCATACCTCACGCCAATGCTTTAGGTAGGGTATTTTTTTTCTCTTATTTCATTCCCACTTATGGTTCCATGTTGTATCCAGGGATATCACTGGGCTCACTCCCATTAGTCTCCAGCCTTCAGATCTCTTTGGCCTCCAGCTTCAGATATCCATCTCAGAGAGCCAGCATGCATTTCCCCATTCTGTAATCAGTCTTCACCCCTCTCTTGGGCCTGGGGAAGTTTGTAGATTACCCCCTTCACCGCCATGTGCTTTTACCACCCATATTTGGCCCACTGAGCTATAGGGAAAAATCACTGCTACCTCCTTCAGGGGCATTCTATCCATGAAGCTCTGTTCTCCTCAATTCTGTACTCTCAGGATTATGGGATCGAAAACTCCTCTTTCTCTGGACTATGAACTCATCTCAGAAATTGGATTCTCCTACCCTGGGTCTCAAACCCTCATAATTGAGCTGTGTCTTTCATTCATAATTTCTGGAGCAGCATTATTTTCCTCACTGCACCAAACTAGGGCACATTTGGACCAGAAACAGGTGACCTGAAGATGATTTAATTTAATGGCTATCCTTATATAAGGTTAAAAGATGAATGTTTTCCTTCACATACTCCTTTATTTCTGAAGATCATTTTAAAATTATATTAAAAACAATACCTGAAGACAGTCTCATTCCATTTTTCTTCCTTACAACATAAAAAAAGGCATGGACCAGGAAAGCCAAAATATGCTTAGTACAGCCAGGCTGTTCAGCATGCTCCTATTAATTTAATTTACATGTAACATCTTCAAATGCTAACTGTTTCTTTTCAAACAATTTTTAAGTTTACTTCCTCTTTCACATCCAGTTCTTTCAAGGCTGGTCTCAAACATATCCCACAACTTTCACTCCAGATTAAGTTATTCATTCTCCATGGCCTTCCGTTATCTTAGATCCCATCACAATACCTATATCATAGTGGTTAATACTCATAAATATTCACTTCTTCCCAAATATTTCACTTTGACATTCAGAATGTCAAATTCTCCTCAATAAGGTTCTGGTCCTGCTTTCACTGAAATCAATAGGATTCATTTGATTAAGTTCAATAGGACCAGCAGCAAGAAATAAATGCACACACTTTTCCCCTCAAAATAAATTTTAGTGCTCTTGAGAGATGCCAGATTGACACAACTAGGCTTCTAGTCTTAGAACAGAATACAGTATTGGGCATCACTGGCAGTGCTATGCCCTTGGTGCCAACATGAAAGAAGATTATATAGGATTCACAAGCACCCTATCTGACAGTGTCAGTTGCCTTTTAGCAGATATTTGTAGCACCACCAGGGACTCTGTTTTTTTACTATCTTTTATGTTACTATTCTCACTTTCCTTTATATTTCTCAGTTTATTCTGTCTAGAGAAAGTTTGTACCCATGATAAGTCAACCAAAAACCACTAACAGAAAGAATAGAGTGTTATAGAAAAAAAAATCAGTATTTTGTTTTCTTTTGTTTTGTTTTTTAAGCTTTACAACTTGGATATCCAGTCACACAGCTTTTATGGGAAAGGAAAGCAAAAATGGGTCTTTTGGTTTAGTTCAGTTCTGCTTTTTCAGACAATACTTATAAGCAACATTTTGCTTTATATTCTCTTGATATGTTGCTCAGCAGCACCACTGAAATGACAAAAAACAGATTTTTTTTTAACGATATGGTTTTAGTCCATGGAGTTGTCAGAGTTTGTATTTTATTGTATTGGCAGTAGAGCAGAATAACCTCATTGTTTATGCTTTCATTTAAAGGCATAATACTAGATGTAGGTACCAAAATGCAATATTTATTAAGATAAGTTATTAGTGCTTCGATAAAGAGAACTTCAACAAACCACAGCCCAGAGAAAATAAATCATCTGCTCACAAATATCTTACAGAGAATGACTCTAAAATAAGCATTCCTCTTTACATAAGTTACTCCTTTTCTCTTCTTATGTGATCAGATAGTTATTTTATTTTCTTTAACATATTCATTTGTAATCCATAGGGATATTTTCAGGTAATTAGAAAGGTAAAATAGACATAGAATAGACAATGCAGTGCAGAATTTTAAAGAGTAACTCATTAGAACTTATTCTCATTGGCTATGTCTATATTATGGGTTTACGTCAATTTAGGGAGGCTTAAGTCGACTTAAGCAACTCCCTGGCTGCATTTGGAGTTCATTAAGTCAACTTAAATACTTTCTTAGGTTGACTTCATAACTTCTGCCCTTAAAATTGATTTTAAGGGTTAAGTTGACTTTATTAAGTCAATTTAATGCAATGTGCCCATTAAAGTTGACTTAATAAAGTCAATTTAGTGCAGTAGAGCTTTTTAAGTTGACATTATAAAGTTGAATTAAGCCAGGGGACCCAAATAAGTCAACTTTATTAAGTTAAGTTTAAATGGGTCCCCTGTTTTATGTCAACTTTATAAAGTCAACTTAAATTGGGTCTCACTAAGTTGACTTAATAAAGTCAACCTTAAGTAGACCTTATTAAGTTGACTTAACTGAGTCCTGTAGTGCAGACATAGCCAGTGTGACTAAGTAGAAGGGAAGAATCTGGCCCCTGCTGTGGCCACAGCCCCCTCCCTTTGTCCCTGCTGGGGAGCAGGAGCTGCCATGGCCCAAGAGCAGGGCCGCCTCAGCCATGTGCCCTTGCCCGGGAGCAGGGCCACCACAGCCATGGCCCCTGATAATGGGGCTGGCACAGCCATGTTCCCCTGCCGCTCCAGCATCTTCCCCACCTGCCGGACCATTCACCCACACCCCCCGTATCTCCCCATCCATGACTCCCCCAAGGCCCCTTTTCTTCCCCTTATCTGGGTACCGGAGCTGCTGCAAGCTGTTTTTCCTACGCATGCATCTGAGCATGCTCATGGTGGGACTTTTAAAAACTTGCCAGCACAGCTCCCTGCAGGCCAGCCCCAGCTCCTAGCATGTCTGTGGACCCCTTGCAGTAACATTGTGCCCCCCCTGGGGGTCCACAGACCACAGGTTGGTAACCACTGCTCTACAGAGTTGGAGGTTCAGCAATAGGAAGTTCTACCACCCAATCTTAGTAATAGCCACAGAGCTACTTCATTGCTACTTCAGTGAGTGGATCCCCCTGTATATTTTACCTCATGCCAGACTATTTAGATTCAGCTTAGTTTAGGGAAGCAAGAAGAGAGGATTTAGCCTTTAGTTTGCTGTTGTTTTTCATTAACTACTATTAATTTAGTTTAATAATGTTGATTTGGTAGCTTGCAAGGTTTCCAATGTTTGATGGAAATTTTAAGTCACAGAAAAGTCTGGACTGAACCCAGAATGTCTGAGCTTTAGGATTTTTCTTCCTTTTAATTTAGTCAATATGGTACTATAGATACCCAGATTTAAGCAATACAATGCATTAAGGCGCACATTTCAACACAAAGAGCAGATGAAACCTTCAACTGCAGGTGTTTATACAACTCTTTTCAAAGCTTCCTTAGCTCTACAAATGAGTTCCAGGATGTTCCAGCTTTGTAGAGGAAGGGTAAAGAAGAGGTGACTTCTTTTACATATCCCATTTTACAGTGTCATTTTGAGAATTCCAGAATTATTCTGTTCCAGATGCTATTTGGCAGAGGACTATCATGTCAACACTTGATCTACATTACCTTTCTGAACATTCTAAGTCTTGAACTTGAATTATATTTTTAAGCCATAATTTGAACAAACAAATTATATGAACAAAAATGTGAATTCACATCTAGTGATGGCTCTTGGGAGAAGCCAGAGAATTTTTCAAGCAGGACAGCACCATGCTTCAATAACATAATAGTGACTACCGTACAAATTGTAGTAGATCTGAATTGTTTTATACAAGTTAGATGATATTATCAGCTAGGAAAAAGGAATACACAGTCTACATCTAGACTTTTTCATGCTTTTTAAAATATTCAGTTTTCACTGTTACTAGCAGCTGCAGAGAAATTATTTTAAAAGTAATTTTAATCAATAATGAAATATTAAAATTATCCTCTCATCTTCAATGGCCCAGCTACTCAAATAGCATAGTTCTATTGATATTAGTACCCACCAGTTGACGATCTGATCCCATAAATTTAAATTTTAGAATGCTCTTAGTTTCACAACGAAGGATGAAAAGACATTCTCTGTTCCCTTTGGGAGCCCTTCTTCTGCCTATGTATATTCACTCAACCCTTATCAGAGCTCAAACAGAAACCAAGTGTCCGTAAAATGAAATGCAGATACAATTGTTTACATTCCAGACCATATGTAAAATGTGTTATTAGCTAATCAACTCTTTGAGCCTTTAAGTGTAACATATTTAGAGTGTTGAGTCACCATTAATTTAGGTCTTTAAATTGGTGAGAATTAGCAGATTCTTTCTCAGAAGGCAGAACTAATTCAAAATGATAACGTATGAATGCGGGCCAAAATATGCTATTCTGGAGGAAAAAATCTGCAACCTTGAGGCAACAGAGTTTAATCCAAAGCATCACATAAGTAGGCTATAGTTTTCTCACTCAGAGAAGAGAGGATATGTCTTCCTAAACTATGAATGCCCAAAAATATTTGGAGGAATTTCTCAGATCTACATGGAGAAATCCTCATAGCATAATAATGAATATTATTTTATGGGCTTGAAGATAGATGATGCTGTGAAGAATGGCTGTCATTAAAATATCCCCTTCTCATCTAATCATGAAATCAGGGAGCCACAAACTCATCTAAGAAGCATACTTCAACTTTTCCCTTGAAGCACTAACACAAGACCAGATTCCAGAGAGCTGCTGCTTGTCATTTAACTTTGCTGAAAGGGACAGCATATAAAACCTTCTTCAGGTTCTGGTGTGTGAAGACTGAGGATATAATTTCAGTTAAGATCAGCATCTTGCCACCCTACAATGTTATTTGGACCTGTTTTGTCTGTTTCCTGCTGTTCTCTGGCCCACTACAAAAAAAGAGCAAGCCAAGATATGACCCCACATATCAACACACCTGAGCAGGGTCCATACTCTTCCCATGATGTTGAACTTGGAATTTCAAAGGTCAGTTGCAGTGATAATTCCTACAAGAATGGTGAATCTCAAGACAAGAGGGGAAAAAAAAAAGATAGGTGGGCCATGCTGAGAAGCAGAGAAGAGACTAAAAGTGTCAGGGTTTCAGTCCCAGATAATGTATTATTGTAGCTTACCAGTGGGATGTTATGCAACCACATTTACCCAAGAAATGAGGGGAAAAAATGGAATTAGTCAATACTTAACCTAAGTTAAATCTGAATTACTATTTTTTTTTGTACTCTGCATTTGCTAATTAGAGAGAGTTTGTTTTCATTAAGATGACTAATTTAGAATTCCATATTGTCCCTGCAGGTCCTGTGCTTTGAGTCTTGGCAGCTGGCTGGAGCCCACCTGTCCCACCTCCAAACCCTCAACATTATAGTTCCCCCAGCCTCTCCTGCCCTGGGGTTGGGCTCTCAAGTCTGCAGGCCACTGGGGCTGGGGCCCTAAGGCCCACCTGAGTGAGCTTGTCCTGGCTACCTGTATCTCCCAGGTGCTGGAAGCAACAGCTACTGTTTAGCTTCATCCAGCTCAGCCCTCCCTCATGCTGCTTTATTCTGCTCTGCAAGACAGAGACAGAGACGAGACGAGACACCACACCCAAAACTCTCCCTACCTGACTGCAACAAGGGCTCTTTATCTACTGTGGTTAATTGTCCTAATTGAACTCAGGTGCCTTAATTAGCCTTGAGTTGCCCTGTCCTGGTTACCCAGGGAACAGTGCTTTGCTGAGTTTGGGGCAGATACCTGCTTTCCACTACTCTCTTGTACTGTACAGGCTTCTCTGCGCAGTGTCTGCTTCTGACACCCTTGTTTTACACCTGTGACCTTCACACCCATCCCTGTTTTCTCATTAGTTGCCCCCCCCCCAAAATTAGTTTAACTAGTGCTTTCTCCTGTAGGCTGGGGGAGGGGTTTTAGAAGTGGGTGGGCTTGCACCCATCCACGTCCCTGGTATCCAAATAAGAAAACTCTCCTGTGGCCATCAGGTTTGACTCTGTCACAGTATGAATGCTCTATAAATAGGGCACATGAGAGAGTTGTCAAGCTCCCAATGTGCTGTTGAAAGTACAGAAAGTTTCTCATTATTGATAAAAATTCTCAAAAAAGAAGTCACGCTTCCTTCATTTTGAAAAAAAAAAAAAGAAAAAAATTCATAAGCACTTAGGAATCAAGGTATTTTTATAAATAGAAGCAATGGATTCAATTTGATGCTCACAATCCCTTGTGATTACTTCTGTGAATAATCATATGAGAAAGCTTTAATTCACAAGCACATTCATGGAAAATAGTGTCCAAGAATTTACACCAGATATTCTTTTGTGGCCATGTGGAAGATACACAGCTGAAATTTTAAATGAACTATCACTAGTGTTCATAGATAACTGCCATACTGAGAAAGGTACTCCTTATATCTACAAATCTTAGGCCATGGATCAAGGAACAAGAATAATGCCATGGGTAAGACCTGCTAGCTGAGGTAGTTATGGTTGTCCTAAGCCACCTTTACAGCCTCATGTGTAGTCCCCACTATGGCTGTGTTCACACGCACAGGGTTATTTCGAAACAAGTTGTGTCGAAACAACTTGTTTCGAAACAACACCTTATTTCGAAATATCTTATTTCGAATTAACAAAATGTTAATTCGAAATAAGAAAAAAAGCGGGAAACGAAATAGCAAGTTCAC
>ML681996.1:19008845-19031990 GCA_007922195.1 Podocnemis expansa
TTTTTTTTTGTTTCGAAACAACGAGGTTGTTTCGAAACAAAAGTGCCGTGTGAACACAGCCTATAAGTTAGAGTCCAAGGGCCCTGAAATCTCTTTGCATTGCCTTAGGAGTCATACTGCTGACAATAATCGCTACAGCACTGAGTTGCAATCCCCTCTTCTACAAGGATCTTATAGCCTCCTTTCCCACTGCAGCATCTTACTCTAATATAGGGCTTAGGGGAGGCCTTCAAATAACAGGTAGTTGCTGTATGCCACCATACTTCCATGAGGGTAATATCTTTCCTGAATTTGCAGTGTTGAGGGTTTCTTCACATTGTCCTGGCCTTTTCACTTGGTGTAAATGGTTTAGGATGAGATGAAGATCTCACCTCATGTGACCTAATTGTAAATAACAAACATAAAGCAAATATTCAGAGCAGAGAGTTCATGAATATACACAGGATGAGACATACTTGAACAAATTGCAGAGTTGCAGTTGCAAACAAAGGACAAATATGTGAAAACCTGTGTCTGGAGAACTCAAACAAACAAACAAAAAACAAACAAACCAACCACAAACAAAGGTCTAAATTTGAGTGTAGAATTATCAGTATTGAGTAATTCAACCAATTCTATTCAGGGAGAAAACACTGGCAATTTATATACAGCTCTATTGTGAGGTTACCTGCTTAATGCTGACAGTGATCTCTACCATTTATTTGATTTGCACTCAAAATGATTTTGCTTCCTCTTCTTCTATTTTAAATTGTTGAGGCCTAATTCTCGTTTACACAGGCCCCTTTCTACTGCTAAAATGGTGTGAACAGGCTGGACTGTAAATAAGAATAAGGTCCTGAATGTACTCTGAATGGAAATTTCATTTTAAAGTGTATGTTATTCAAAGTGTCATATAATAATTAATATTAGAATATGTATTGTTTTTTTTGGCAATGTCTCTGCTTTTAGCCCTTTGTCTTTATTTATTTATTTGTTTGTTTGTTTATTTATTGTCCTTGATGTCTGTGTCAGAAAGTTGAGAGGATGGAGACAGTGATTAATATAAGCTGGCCTCTAATTCCTTCTGGACAGTACAGCTCATCTCTGGTGATATTACTGTTCTCAGAAACATAGAGGTAATTATTTCCTTTACATGTAAAGTTCAAGGTCACTGTTAGGTTAAACAGCTTTGCTTGTTGCATGGATTTAATTTATTTGGAATTACTACATGTCTGCAAAGCATCATGTCTGTATTCTGTTTCTGTGCATAAAACATTCTTTGATACTTTGCATGAAGGATGCAGTATGAAAATAAATTTTCCTGTTGGCTCAAGACAGTTCTACAGTGCATTTACAACACCTAGCAAACACCTGGCAAATAATATATAAATAAGAAACAACTATGTCTTAATAACACAGAATAACGGTGAATAAATGACATAAAGGGCTTAGAGGTTTCTCAGCCTTTAGTTTAGCAAATGTAAGGCTTATAAAAAGTACGCACACTATTTATAACAAAATTATGTTAGACTATGTCTACACTTGGCCTTTCAATTCGAATTACTGAATTATTTAATAATTATTTAATAATTATTAATTCAAATTGAGAATTCAAATTGACATGGCCACACCATAAACTTCAGTTCGAATTGGCATGTCCAAGGACTGGATCTGCCATTCGAATCGGAGGGGGGCACCATGGGAGTTGTGGCAAGATGGCTTCAGAAAAGGGGCACTGCCACAGTCAGTCCATAAAACTGAGAAGTTGCCTCAGCCCTCTGCCCATTGTGCCTGGCAAGAGGCAGAGCAAGCAGGTCATGGACTTAGCCCAGCTCCTGCCGCTTGCTGCTGAGGTGCCCACCACCCACACAGTCTTGACCAGTGTTCTGGTTGCCTCGAGCACAGTCTTACTGGACCCCGGCATCACAGGAGCAGGCACCAGCACTGCCACCATGCTGGCCCTGCCTGCTGCTGCAGCTGCCCTCTGTACCCTGTGGTATCTGGGTACAGGAATCAGCACTGACTGGTGACACCGTGTTGTCCTGACCACCTGAGACAATAAGCAATGGAAGCAGAACTTCTGTATGAAGAGGCAGACATTCCTGGAGCTGGTCCATAAGCTTGCCCCACAGCTGCAGAGAATAGACACCTATCTTAGACATGCTGTGCCTGTGGACAAGAGAGTGGCCATTGCCCTGCGGAAGATGGCCACCCCAGACATCTACCGCTCAGTGGCTCACCAGTTCAGGGTTGGGAAGGCCATTGTGGGGGCTATTCTCCTGCTGGTCAGCAGGACAATTAATAAGGTCCTGCTAGCCCACCTGGTCACTCCTGGGAACCTACAAGAGACCCTGCATGGACTCTGTGCCCTCAGATTCCCCAACTGCACGGGCATCCTCGATGCCACTCATATCCCCTTTCAAGTCCCACCATAATGCAGTGTGGAGTACTGGAATTGAACAGGATACTTCTCCATGCACCTGCAGGCCCTGGTTGATCACAGGGGCCTCTTCACAAACATCTATGTCGGCTGGCTGGGGAGGGCACCTGATGCCCGCATGCTGCAGAACTCATCGCTGTACAGGTGAATGCAGGTGGGCACTTTTCTTCCGCAACGTGACATGCCCATCAGGGACATGCAGGTGCCCCTCCTTATTGTGGGGGATGCCGCCTACCCTCTCTTGCCATGGTTTATGAAGCCATACACAGGCCACCTCAATCCAGGCAAGGTGTTTTTTAACAGAAGACTGAACAACTGTCACCAGGTAGTGGAACGTGCGTTTGGGAGGCTTGAAGCCAGATGGCAGTGCCTTCTAACATGCCTCCACCTTGTGGAGGACACCTTTCCAGAGGTCATTGACATCTGTGTCACCCTGCATAACCTCTGTGAACTGCGGGGTGACAGAGTCCCAACCATCTGGGAGGCTGAGGCTGAACAACTCACTGCACATTTCCAGCAGCCAGCAGCCAAGCAACAGCCAGAGCAGGCACAGCAAAGAGCACACATCATCCACGAGGCGCTCAAGAACATGCTTCTGGTGGAGGAGCCCTGAGGACCCAGGCCTGGCACAAGACACCCTCATCAGCCCCACCCCACACATGCCTCCCCCACACAGTTGCACCACCCTAACTCCCCCCCAGCCCCAAATAAATAAAGACATGAACAGGAAAATTGGTTTAGCATGTTTTATTTAAATGGGAAGGGGGGAGGTTGGAGGGCAGGGAGAGGCTTTGAGAACTGGGAGAAGGGGGACTTGGGGGAGAACTGGGAACATGGGGAAGAACTGGGAGAACTGGGGACTTGGAGGAGAAGGAGGAACTTAAGGGAGAGCTGGGGATATGGCTGAGTTTAAGGGTCACAATTGGGTGAAGTTCCAGTCCCATGGAGGGGTTCCCTTCAGCTTTTCCTGTGGCCACCGCAGGGGTACCGGTACCGGTGACGAAGGATGTGGGGATCCCTGGGTGTGGCTTCCTGGGCAGCAGGGGGAATAAAATGCTCCACCAACCGACTCAGGCTGGCTGCTATGTCCTGGACGGCTGCCCTGATGGTCAGCAGTGCCTGGCTCATCCAATCTGGGGCCTGGGTCTGCTGCTCATGGGCTATGGTGTGCCACTCCTCCAGGTCAACAGCCCGTTGCAGCAGGTGGAGGGCAGACCTGTGGTGGGCTGACATCTGCCCTCACCCTGCCTGCATACAGTCCTTGGCCCCCTGTCCCAGGTTAATAAGTTCAAGGAGGAGGTCATCCCAGGTCCGGCATGTCCTCCTCCTACACCGGGCGGTGGCTGGTGGGCTCGCCGTAGCAGGGCGTTGGCGGGCCTGATGAGCTGCTGGGGGGAGATAAGAGAGACCACCAGCAGCTGCCTAGCTTGTGCTGTGGGTGGGCTGACAGAAGCAAGCAGCTGTGCCCTGGCTGTCCCCGTGCCTCTCAATTCATGTCCTGAAGGACAGGGCCCTTAAGGTACACCTGGCTGTGTTGTGCTGCCCAGGTCAGGCATTGTGCCCACTGTGGCGAGCAACACCCAGCTCTGTGCTGCTCTCGAAGAATGTTCCAAAGCCATGTGCCACCAGCCTGGGCTGCATCCTATCTGCTTGGTGCTGACACTACTGGTTTCTCCATTCCCCGTGCTCACATACCGCCACCCTGCTTGACTGAGCTTCCCCTACACCACATGGGTTCCTAAGGCTGTTCCCAAGGGACAACCTCTATTCCCCCCCAGTGTCTGGGACCCTGCCTGTCCCTAGGGCCTATCCATCCACCCTGCCTTGACAGGGAGGTGCTGCCATTGCTGCATGGAGGAAGAAGGGGGACACTTCCCCACTGGTCTCGGCAATGTCTGGCAGGAGATGAACTCTCCAGGGTCTCCCTCTGTGGTAGTGCCCTCCTCCTCCAGCACCTCTGGGGGTGTGGGTGCCTCCTCTGAGCTAAGAAACAGCTTAGGGCTGGGGGCTGCCATGCGGACAGGTTGTGGCTCCGCTGCTAGGATGCCGACATCAATCTCCACGTGGGCGTTGACATCTGTTGCTTCCCTTGCATCAGCTGTGGACACAGTGGGCATGTTGCTGCTGTCCACTGCTGTGGAAGGAAGCCCAGAGGGTTCCTCACTGGGGAAGTGATCCATCTCCTCAAAGTAGGGGCATGTGCCTCCCTGCTCTGGTCCCCGGAGCCGCCTCGCTTCCTGGACCCAGGCATAGTCCTGGCGAAGGGCCTTTATTTTGATTCGGACTTGTTCGATTGTCTGGGGGTGGCCCTGGGCAGTGAGGGCCTCAGCAATTTCTTGATATATTGCCCAGTTGTGGTGAGCTGCCCGCAACTGGGACAGGATGTCCTCTTTGCCCCAGTGGAGAGGAGGCAGAGGAACTCCTGATGCCCCCAGATGCCCATTCGTTGCCTGCGCTGGGGACTGCCATGTGGCTCTGCCATGGCCACCACTTGACTGCCACATGGCTGTGTCTGCAGGGCTGGCAGCAAGGGTGGGGAAAGGGTGCAGTGCCTGTGCACAGTTCCCCTTCCTGGTGCCAAGCACCATGGCAAGGAGAAGGGCAAAACACAGTCAATTTGACATGAGTAATTTGAATTGACAAGGCCACATTATGTCAATTCGAATTACTCACTTTGAATTAACCCGACTTCGAAGTCAAACAAGGTCTGACGAATTTGAAGTCAGCTTTCATCAATTCGAAGTGAGGAGTGCCTCACAAATTGATTGTCATCAATTTGAATTCTGCTCTAAGTGTAGAAACACACTTATTGATTTATCTCAAAGCATACCTGACAGGTAGAAGCAACCTAGGAAACATTGTCTCAACAGCCCAGAAATTTCTTAAGCTGAACAGATGAATCATTGCAGCTTGAGCTAAAAAGCCAGCATCTCACGGTGAGAGCTGCATCTTCTCTGGACTGAGCACTAAGTATACCTAATACACATTGACCAGTAGGTTACAGTTAGACAAAACTCCAACAAATAACAGTTATCTGACTCAAAAATATTAAGTATTAAATATTTGAGATAACAGCACAAGTCTTCCTAAGAAGATCCATATGGAACATTTTAATGTGCAGTTGTTGCAATGTGATGCATTCCAAAGGCAAAAAGTTCACACTTCAGAGTCTTATAAATCAGAGTTAAGTACAATATTCTTTCCCTCGAAGGAAGGAATAGTTTACAGCATACCAAGAGGGAAATATGAACTCTACCAGAGAGATACACTCCTACACTTCTGCTTTTAAATCCATATATAAGCACTTAAGCAGAAGTGGCTTGATTTTCAAAGATGCTGAACTCTTACAGCTTCCTTTGACATCAGTGGAAATGAACTCTGAAAATTAGTACAACCAGTTTTAGTGCCTAAGTTTGAAAATGTTGTCCTGAACCTATTCACAGGCTCCCTTAAAAATTAGTAGTCATCATCATCATCCTGACCTTAAAATTCTCAGTGGAAATCAGTCACAAAACAGAAGTAATGGTATTAGACTGAGATTTACTTAGGTATTTACTTGAAATTTGCCTTCTTTTTTACAGAAATAAAAATAAAGCTATCCATCCAAACAACAGCTAGTTCACACATCCACAGTAATGTCCAACTAAGCAAAGGCAAGCATTATAAACATGGAAGTGTCAGTCACACTGAACTTACAACTGCCCCCCCCCCCAAAAACATAGGAAAACAGATTGTGTCAAGAAAAAATTCAATGGAAACCCAGCATCAAGGAGTAGAAAGAATGAAGAATTAAAAGACCCTGGGGGAAACTAAGAAGCAAAGAAGAAGAGATAATCTAACAAAAAGTAAATAAAGCACAGTATATAGAGCAAATACTTCTCCCAGCTTCAGTTTTGAATGCATTACTAGTACTCAGCAGCTTCCTTTGAGCTGAGAAACAATTAAAATTCACTAAATCACCTTTTTCAAAACATACATTTATATTAGCATTCTCACATCTGAATTACAGTGAGTTTTATAAATTCTCTAAACTCCAAATATAGTTCAAGAAGTTGACAAAATCTCCAGCTCTGTGAGGTCCTATTTGTGAAATAATTTTAGTCTCAGGCAATACCTCTGTAAGAGCTATTTAGCAAAAATCGTAGCACAGTACAGTTTTCTTCTTGTTTGTGTATTGTCAGTACTTTTATATCAGCTTTCTCTCTTTCTTTGCTACTTATCATTCTTTCATTAGAGATACTCAGGCTCTCACTGAATGCAGAGATGTATTCATTAAAAATATTCAGTTTGCTCTCTATTATTAGTGTTCACTTTTTTCCTGCATTATTTTTCAATTTTCATAGGCATATGCTGGCATCTGAAAAAAGTGTCTAATTGAATACTGTCCATTAAAACACATATAATAATGAAAACTTGCTTTTCAACATCTCTTTATATCAGAGGATTTCAAGTACCTTTATACACATTAATGAATCAAGCCTCATCATTCTGATGCAAACATTACCTGCATTTTGTAAGTGGAAAAACTGAATCCCAGGGAAGTTGACTGGCCACCCAGGAAGTGATTAGAAACCATTTCTCCAACAAAAAGTCTTGAGCTTTAACCACAAAGTCTTCTCTTCTCACCTGCAAAGCAACACTTGGCAATTATCAAATAAGAGGTGTTAATACTATCAATATGTTATGTTTGTCTGATTAATGAAGACCTGCATGCTAATATATCACAATTTGCAGTTATTCATATAACACCATTTTTCATAAAATCCAATTCAGATTCTCATTTATTGGTCTCAGTTATCTGTTAGCTTCCAAAACTTTGCCAATAAATTCTCAGCAGTAAATGGAACTGATCTCATACTTCCTCTCTGGCACATTCAGAAACAGAACTTTAAAATGGAAAGCATGAGGACCCCTATAGTTGGGCTTCTGCTATCAATGGCTGTGTGTTTGCAGTGGCTCTTTTAGAAGCTGGTGTTTTGGAGCAGTATTTGAATTGGAGCTTCTTCATCAGTAAAAGCTGAGTAAAAGCAAACATTTTAATGACCTCTAGCAATTGGAAGAGACTTTTCAATGACATTGACGAAACTAAAGAATTGACCAGATCCTGAGATGCTCTAAAGCATAATTTGTTCCATCGAGATATGAGCCAAGATGTTAGACTCTGCTGCTTCAGATGATGGATTTGAGGCTGCCAGAAATACATACTTGTTAAAAAAAACCTAAAACAACTATACATTGCACAACTATTACAAATACTATAGGTTGAAGAAAATGAAAGAGTACATCTATGTGGCACATCAAACCATTTCACTTCTCCTGATTCTTGGAAGACTCAGTCTCTGTGTGTGTTAAAAAAAAAATATTAAAAAAAAACCATAGTTTTTATGTCCAGCACAGTGTGCAGGATAAATTTGCATCAGAGACCAGTGTTTTTTTATTATGTTTTTAAAATGAAAATTTATTAAATAGAGGGTTCTAACTAAAGCTCTTCTATTGAAGACTACAATTCTCTTAGAAGTTAATCACATCAGTTATGCAAATCTTGCAAGGTACACAACTAATACAGCAAATCCACATAAACAAGTATTTCTCTAAGCACTGACTGTGTGTCTTGTCCATGTGTACAGGACCCATTAAGTTAGATTCTCATGAGATGTAAATTACAAAGTCTTATCAGATGTAAAGTGCAGAGCTATACTAATTCATGAGTTAAAGATTTGCTTCATCTCAAAACCATGCTGATTTCCAATCAGAAAAGTCAGTCATATCTAAAACACAATGCGAGTTGCTAATTAGGCTAACCTTGCAAGGCCTTACACATGTGGCTAGCCTCTCAGCCAACCTGTGTAACTTCAAGAAATCTGCTACCCATCTGTAAGTTGGTACCATAATACTTCCCTTATGACACAGGGCCATTGTGAACTTAAAAACGTTAAAGATCATAAGGTACTATACAAATAGTGACCATATATACACTTAAGAAATAGAACCTGTTTACATTGATTTAGAAAGCAGTAGAGGGGAGAGAGACAAATGCCTATAAAAATTAAAATAATTTTGATACCAGTCTTATTTCCTTCTAACTGGGCCACACTCTGACATGTAGCCACTGGTCCTGCAATGGGTTTCACTCATTACCAGACATCTTCTTGGAACTGTGGATCAGTTCTCACCTGGTCCGCCATCAGCTGTTCACGCAGTGGTTTCTCTCTTGCTTTTGCTTTTTTTTTTTCTCTCTCAAACTCAGGGAACTCTCTGTTCATGCCTTGGCCCCCTAGTCAGCTTACTAGTTAGTGTTCCCTTTCAGATGTGTCCAATTCCCCCTGGACAAACTATTTGTATGCCAGATCAGATAACCTTCTGGTCCACATCTAGATACAGTACCACTTTCCCCGCGGTTGATTGAGGAATGTGGACATACCTAGCACTATGGATTCCAGCCCAGGAATGCCATACCTAGGAACCACATCTTACTCCATCTTAGACACCATTGCTATCCCCCGGCTTCATCCCTGCTTCAGTTCTCTGTCTTCTGACCTAATCTTTGGTTTGCCAGCCAAAGATTTTGCCACTCTCAGTGGCTACACTCTCCTCTACCTTGGTTTTGCTTACTCTCTTCCTACTACTTCCCCCTCCTATAACTCTTCCTTGTCCATAGGCAACTCCCTTTCCATATAAGTACTTCCCTTCAACTCTTCTGCTCTCAACTTCCTGGCTTTATACAAACTCCCACCTGTCCCTGCCCAGCTGGACTTCATATTCAATTAGACTTTATCAGTCCCTGGCTCTCTTCCAGTGGCAGCCTATAAGGCCCTTATCCTTCTTTATCTGATCAGCCTGAGGGGTGGATGGCAAACGCAAAGGAGACATAAGTGGGAGATAAGTTTGTGCACTGAGCCTTCTCTCACTGTGTACCAGAACAAAAATAGGTAACTATTTGACCCACAATGTACTATTCTAATTTTATATTGTGAAATATTTTAATTGTGTTCACTATGTTAAACTGTCATGATTTGAAGAAAAGCATTATGGAAAGTAATAAAATCAGATGGTGTTCTAGATGGCATAACTGCACTTATAAAAATTATATACATGTATGATGGTTTCTGCAGTGCCATAAGAACTGCGTTACCTTTTTAAGTTAAAGTTTGAAGTCGGACAAGGAGATGTAGAATCAAAGTTACTTTTCTTCATATTCTTACATTTCATGTTAAGAATGGTAGACAATTTGGAGTTAAAACTCTGTAGTTTATGCAAATGACATCATATAGACAACTTAGACTTGCAATAGAGGCCAAGAACAAGAAGCTATTGCATCTTAGAAAAAAGATAACAGATTAGTGTTGAAATGCAGAAGCTGTGAAGTTGTAGAACAATTATAATGTTATTTGGACCAAGGCAACTTGATCAGTGCTGATGATCCCTTCAAGGAAGAGGTTAAAAGGAGACATGCTTCAGCTACAAGTGCTGCAAAGAATTTGATGATATTATGGACTGAGGAAAACATTGTTTGGTTCCAAAGTGAAATTTATCAGACAACTGTACTAACAGTATTACTTCATCTTAGCTGCATTAAATGAAAGAGACATAAGAAGTCTGAAAGCAGCAGAAATGAGAGTTCTTTGGTAGATCTCACTTGTAAATCAGAATAATTTTAAGACCAAAAAAGAAGACAGAAGGAGAGCAGGTTGTGAAATCAGGGCCAAAATCATTGAATTATAGAAACTGGAAGGGACCATCAGAGGTCATTGATTCCAGCCCCCCCCCCCCCACACACACACGCTATGGCAGGAACAAATACCTTCTTAAATGATCCAGGTTTGTCTAACCTGCTCTTAAAAAATTCCAATGATGGAGATTACACAATGTCTCTAGGCAAATTATTTTTTTTTCCTGATGTCCAACCTAAACGTCCATTGCTGTAATTTAAGCCCATTGATTTTTGGCCTATCGCTGGCAGTTATGGAGAATGTTTTTTTCTCCCTCCTCTTTGTAACAGCTTTTAGGTACTTGAAGACTGTTATCATGTCCCCTCTCAGTCTCATCTCTTCAGAGATTTTCTGCAATTAAAAAACAAACAAACAAACAAACATATCGTGGGGCTACTGTAAAGGAGAAACAAATAATAGGATGCCAAACCAAACAAAAATGTAAATGCCACCATAGGCAAGCAGACCTAGAGGCTGGTCATTGACTATGGAGGGAGATAACATGAGGAAACCTGACCAAGCTGTGATTAATAGAGAAACAAACCATTAACATGACCAAATGATGTCACTGCACTGCTCCTACTATCCGTAAAAACGGTGTAAGGTGAAAAGAAGTTGGGTTTCACTTGACTGTGGTTTGTAATGGCAGTTCAGTGGTAGTGGCAGTGTTCTGTGGTGCCAAAGGAATGACCCTGAAAGAATTAAATCTAGAGGCTGACATTAAAAAAGTTGTTTTAGCTAGTCAAGTACCATCTATTACTGCACATCTGGCAGTGTTAGGGTTAGAGCTAGGGAATGGTATATCACCAGTGTATCCAAACCCCCAGAGTCTCAGAAGGGACTACATGTGCTTGAGAGCCTGGAAGCCCTAATGACTATGGACTGCCATGCCAGCAGATGGGATAGGAAGCAGTGCAGGGAGGGAATAAACAGCCATGACTCCAGGGAAAAGTCAGTGTTCTACTGGCGGATTCCCCCTCTGACTCAGTGGCAAGTAATCTTGTTCCCACCAGAGACATGGCCTGTGACCTGGTGCACTGGCGAGATGTTTGATCTGCCTACTCCAGCTGTCACTCCCTTGGTGTTGGCCACACCAACTCTGGCCACTGGACCACACAGCCCTATTGATCCTGGCCACTGAGTCATGCTTCCTACCTCTGAGGAAAGTCAGGCAAGCAGCACTATTTATGAGGTCACCACACCCCACTCCACAGGGGAATGGGTGGATGTATCCTGCAACAGGCACAAAGACAAATGGATAGAAGGAATTTTTCAGAATGAAGTGATCTGATCAGTGACAACACAGAAGTAGCATAATGTAAGACACTATATACATATAAAATCAGTTAATTGAAAGGAATCCTGCCCCCACTTGTTGTTTTATGCAAATGAGAGGTTGATTTTCAGTTTAATTATGTATCCTTGGTACAGTAAAAATGAAAAATAAGCAATGAGTTTTGGCACAAATTCAGCCTGTCATTTCTGAAAATTCTAGGGGAGGAAAATGTTAGTAATTTTATTATTAATTATTTGAGTTAATTATATGAGGAGTCTGAGTCATGGACTCCATTGGTATTTAGTTGTCACTGATGTGGATCTATATTCAGTTATAAACCATTGAATGTACAGCTTTATTGATTTCAGCATTCCTCCTTTCTTTCTCTCCACACATATCCATTGCTGCAGTATCTTCTCTCTTGATTGCTCCTTTTTGTGCCTATTTCTGTTGTTGTTGTTGTTGTTTTTTTTGTTTTTGTTTTTTGTTTGTTTGTTTGTTTTGTTTTGTTTTTATAACTGGAGGCGTGATGGAGTATAAATTAAAAATAAATATGCTGTGGCTCATGAACACTTTGTGTCACACTAAATGATCATATTTGTCCCTTCTGACCTTAGAGTCTATGGGTCTATGACAGACCATTTCCCATTCAGAATGTGCCAAGCAACAAACTTTCTTTTTTCTCTACATTAACTTCCTAAACAACAGTCTCTGCACCAGCCCATACTGGAAAATTTGTCCTATGTTTCATATTTATTTATGTATAAATTATATCCCACACTGTTTGATGAACAGATCTGGGGCCACATTCTACTCTAAACTGCATTAGTCCAATTTTTAATGGATTGACTGGATTTACCCCAGTGTAACTAGAAACTAACTCTTGGTCTTTTGAAAAGTTTGAAAAATATTTTGGGCATATTTACAGAGCTATCTCTCTAAAATTATATAATACAAATAATTTAAAAAAAAATTGAAACAATAATTGAACCATTCCTGAACACAGTGTCTTGTAATACTTGAAACTGAAGCCAAACACTTTTGTGTGTATTAATAGGTATAAATATACAAACTGTACTTTGGAACTAATTTGGGGTTTTGTGTCAGTTTCTTTGTCTGTTTCACAACTATAAAGCAGTACCATTCTGACACTCTGAGAGACTTTTAGAGAATTCAAAGTCTGTCTACCATCTTTCTTTCCTTTCCATTTTTTACATAAAATTCTGTTTTTGAATAATATTTTTAAATAATTAACAAAAATAGACAGCTTAGTTCTGAGTTATGCATTCTTACTGGCGTTACAACATCAGAGCAACGTCATTTTAGTGATGAACTGCCTTGATAAATCATTAGAGTGATACTGTTGTGATGATGTATTGTGTAACACAAATACATCAGTATAGTCATACTTATGCTTTATTAGTATAATAAATCATACAAATGATGTGACTTTGATGATGTACTACTACTCACTAATATAATGCTGGCAGAAATCCCCATTACTCATTGTTATACTCCACAACTTATATTTATAAATTTAAAATGGTTCTAGCCTCCCCTAACTCAATGCTCCCTTTCCCCTAAAAAAAAGAAAAGAACATCACACCCAGCTTAGAGAGGTATTTGTAACCCTTTAACAATGGAAGATGGAAGTTCCAGATTTGGAACACTCAAGTGATTAAACTAGTTATGTTCAAAAAATCACACAATGCCTATCAACCAGTGGAAGACCATTCTGCCATAAATTGCTGATAATCACAGAACAAACAAAGGTTAAATCCAGCAGCAGAAAGGATGTACTTTTATAATCAGCTAGGATATGTCTAGGGGTTCCTCTGAACACTAGCTACCCGCTCTTCATGAGCCATATTCTACCTGGGCTACACTATGCTCATGTCAATGCATTTGTTTTCCAGAAAAAGTAGGATTTCACTCCTCCCAGGTCAATTCTTCCACAATATGATTTATAGAAATTTCCTCAGCATATGTAGAACTAATAGAAGAGGATTCTTTAAACATTCTCTTTAATGAAATTTGAAATAATTGCTGCTTCATGATACATTCACAACCAATCCTTTTAGTTACAAAACTACTTGGCATTCAAAATTATTTGGTGAAAAACAAGCCATTATATGATAAGAATTATTGCCCACTACCCTGCTCACCCTTATAGTTACTATGGAAGCTTTACAGAATCTGTACTGATTGAGGTAGCAGAGTCAAGGCAGGACTGGGGGAGAAGTCAGTGGAGCACTTTGCCCCTTCCCCTGTGGAATCTATAGAGGTAATTTCTGAGTCTGTGGTATGGACACAGGAGAGGACGGGACAGTGGGGAGAACCTGTAGGGTCACAGGAGAAGGCACATCATCTCCTCTCTGGTACTGTGGCATTTCCCCAAAGATAGTACCTGGAAGGTGTTATCATTTCCTCACAGAAAGAATCTTTAGTAGCAGGACTTCAGTGGGACTGCACTGTTAGGGAGCAAATGGAGATCACAAAGGACCAGAGCTGGTACAGAATCACATAGTCCCCTTGCATGAATGGCCTTGGTTTCCAGTAGTTCCTTGGAGAATGGTCAGGCTTGAGTCTGGACTCATCCAGTCAGGAGTGTAAGCGATATATTAGCTGCTCTTCTAATAGAATGAATAGTTGTGGAAGAAGTCCAGGAAGACCCTGATCCCATCCCCACTCATTTGACAACCCTGCTGGTAAGCTGTAGATAAAGAAATGTAACAAACCATATTGAAGAGATCCAATATATCCTGAGTTTCCCATGAATTATTGCTACTTTGCATTGTCCTCAAGCAGGAATGTGGTAATCAGCTTAACTCATATCCATGCATATAGGAATATTCACCCACCATCATAATGTAACCTCACGTGGAAAGGAATGTGGTACGTAATTATTTAACAGCATAAATAATACTATGCATTGTTTTAGGAAATGCAGTTGAAAAATCATTTAGCAAGCTCACAGTTTGACATATTAGAATATAACACAAAGACACATATTCAAAACTCTACAATACTGTTTACACAATTGAATTATATTTACTGTGGTTCCTGACGGTGAAGGAAGATGGTCCATCATTATATGCAATAACAAATATTTCAGAGTAGTGAAGAAAGAGGAGAAACTTGTTGAGATTTTAATATAAACAATGATGTGGACATGACCTATTGTATCCACAGTTCATCTGGGCTTTGTTTCATGACTGGCCAAAAGAATGACAATTTAGCATTTGAATGAAATAAATATCAAATGATGCAAACCACAAGGAGGGAAAGGGATTATCATGATAAAAGAAGTTACAGTTAGAAATAATAGCATGAGTTTGAACAAGGGAAAATTTAGCCTGAATATTAATAAATAAATAAATAAATAAATCCTGACAGTAAGAACTAGATTGTGGACTGACAGTAAGAACTAGAATGTGGAATCATCTACCAATACAAACATGTCCTCATCCCTCATATTAATTGTATTCAAAAAATTTACACACACAGGGTATGTTCACACAGGGCTTTTATTCTGAAACAACACTGGTTGTTTCGAAATAAAAGTCCCTATGTCCAAATGATGTTTTCTTGTTTCAAAAGGAGGGAGCTCCTTGTTTCAAAACAAGAGCCTCCTTTCAAAACAGCTTAAACCCACTTTGCTTTCGAAGGGAGGGTTATTTCGAAAGCAGTGGTTTCAAAATAAGCCGTTGAGACATGTTATTTCGAAACAAAGAGTGTTTTGAAATAACAAGGACCTTCCTCTCATGGTGCATAGCACCCTGGGGGGAAGATCCCACCCTCCCCTCAGCACCCTGGCCAGGGATCAGCACCCTGGCCAGGGTGCTGAGTGGGGTGCAGGGGTTGGAGGGTGCCCCAGCTGGCTTCCCCCCACTTCCCCTTGCTGGGAGCAGGGGGGGGCGGGAACCTCACCCCCTTCACCCCCCTACCAGAGGAACTGGAGATAGCCCCCCCGCACCAGGCAGCAGCTGCAGGGGGGCAGAGGAAGCCCCCCCCATGCCAGGCGGGGGGGCATGGGAATCCCAGGGGTGGGGCCTCCCAGCCCAGCACAGAGCCTCCCTCCCCCTCCCCTCTCCTATTTCAAAATAGCATGTCACACTGGACATGCTATTTCGATTCCCTCCTTTTCCCTTATTTCGAAAACACTTGTATTTATTTCAAAATAAGGCTTTATTTCAAAACAGCTTGTTTCAAAACATCTTGTTTTGAAACAAACACTTTGTGTGTGACCATAGCCATACAGAAGTATTTTTCCTCCTAGGCTCATATAGAAGCACCAGAAGGAATGATGTCAGAGACTGAAAAAAGAAAAAGGAATGTGGCAATGTCATGGCAGCCAAGATTATGGGTTACAAGTGTATACACAGTGTTATTGTAGAATATTGTTTAAATCATCATTTCCACTAGATCCTTCTTTCCTCAGATATTTCATCTGTTAATCTAATGCAGCCAACACATTTAACCATTTCTCTTAATGCTTTAATTATCCTCACCCATATCTTCATCCATAAAGCTGTTAAGTACATTTATTAGCTGCATTTGCAAGGATCCAAAACAGTTATCCCTCTTTGTTTAATTTCAGGCAATCTAGACAATTACTTAATACCATTTAAATAAAAATTGAGGATTATTACCTGAAATAATGTTTGTACTTATTCTTTAACACATATCAAGGTTTTGAATTTCAGATATTTCCAAATATTACAAATTCGGTTCCCTCAAGGATGGCATTCTCTACCACATTTGTTCTGTCTGTGTTTCAAGTCTGGCATGTGAAAATATCAATTCATAATTGTCCACTGATATTATCTCCATGGGTATGTCTACACTGGATGCTCTGTTAAGTTGACTTAACAAGGTTGACTTTAAGTCAACTTAAGTCAACCTTGTTAAGTCAATTAAGAAAGTCCAAACTGAAAACTCCTGTTGACTGCCTGTGTCTACACTGACAGGTGCTAGGTTGTTCCTTTCTGGTGGCCAAGAACTCAGGGAGAGGGGCTGGAGGCCAATTTGGTCAACTGAAGGGCTTTTTCCTGTCTACATTTACTTAAGTCAACTTATTAAGGTTGACTTAAGCATTAAGTTGACCTTAAGAGGTGGTGTCATTAAGTTGCCTAAAAGAAGCACTTAGTAATAAAAGCTCAGCGTGGCTGCAGGGGTCTGTAGGTTGACTTAACCATCCTTAATCTGACCTAAGGCTACTGTGTAGATGTACCCCATGAGACTTAACTTGTGATGACACTAGTGGTTAACACTGCAAACCATAAAAACAAACAAGGAGTCCTGTAGCACTTCTAAAGACTAACAGATTTATTTATCACACGAGCTTTTGTGGGAAAAAATTCTACTTTGTCAGATGCCTTGAAGATGAGGGAAATTACTCATCTTCAAAGCGTCTGACAAAGTGGAATTTTATCCCATGGAATTTCATGCAATAAATAAATCTGTTAGTCTTTAAAAGTGCAACAGGACTCCTTGTTTGTTTTGCTGAATGAGACTAACATGGCTACCTCTTTTCATCATTGCAAACGTTGTATCCTCTGGAGAGATTCATTGGTTCCTTTTCTTTTCCCAGTCTAGTTTCACATTATCTACACTGTTTCTTTGTTTCTTTAAAATGCAGAGTGAAACACTATGGTTTAGTTTACTTGCCCTACAATACGTATAGCCAATGAAATTTTAATCCAAAGAAAATTGTTAGTTAAGAGTTATAAATCATTGAATACATAAAGGTGTTGACACACATTTACCTACTTTATTGCACACAGTCATGATATTAACATTTTTCTTTTTAAATCCAAGACAGTTAATCCTATTTTTAATACATACAAATTTTAAAACCTTTTTTTCTCATAGCCAAGCCATTATCAGCCACAGCTGAAACAGTGAACTATGTTATACTGGTAAATTATCAGGTAGTGGCTAGCACCTCTGCTTAACATGCAGAAGGTCCTGGGTTCAATTCCCAGGGGGTTGGACTTGATGATCTCACAAGGTCCCTTCTAGCCCTATGATTTGATTGATTGATACAACAGAATATATATAAGCTAAGGATGTAGAATGACCAGACAACAACTGATAAAAATTGGGATGAGGGTAGATGATAATTTACACTTAAAAAGATCACCAAAACTGGGACTTTCCTTATAAAATCAGGACATCAGATCACCCTTATTTTTTTCAGTGATCTCCATTCCTTTAATAATTTATATCACGCTTGTCCAACTTGTGGCCTGGGGGCCAGACTCCGGCCTGCCAAGGGCT
The DNA here is from genome assembly GCA_007922195.1 of Podocnemis expansa. NCBI lineage: Eukaryota > Metazoa > Chordata > Testudines > Podocnemididae > Podocnemis > Podocnemis expansa. The sequence goes on from ML681996.1 coordinate 19,026,532, forward strand.
TTCATTCAGCCCTCGTAGTGCTGCTGCAAGAGCCTGAGAGCTGGTGCTGGTCGGCGCCCTTGTCAACACAGCTACAGGGAGGTGTGGCATGGTCGGAGAGTGGTTCAAGAGCTGAATTCAGCCCCTTTCAAGTAAGCAGGCAGCACGTAAAGGGGGAGTGTCCTGAGCAGTTTAAAATCCTGACCTGGACATCTCCCCCCAAGATTCTGCTTTCTTCCCACCCCCCTAACCCGAGCACCTCTGTCCTTCCCCTGACCTTAGTGGCAAAGATCTTCTGTAGAAATTGCTACCCATCAGTGTTTCTGGTACAGAGATGTCCAGTGCCAAAACCTGTGACGACTGCAGAACTGCCAGGGTTTCTATCCTGTCTCTGCATGACTCTCTTCTCCTCTCCTTTCCCTGGGCAGTGCTTGGCAGGGAGTGAGGAGAGTAGAGTTGATGGAGTCCGTGTCAGGAAGTAGCTGAGTCCTGCTACCCAGTTGCTCTGCTCCCCTGACCTCACCCTTCTTTCTCTCCCCTCCTCTGCCATAATCCCCTGTCCTGCCTTGCTCCCCACACTCTGTCTTGCCCCCTTACACAAGCACAACAACCCCCCCTTGTCCTCTGTACACAGTACAAGCAAAAGCAATGCCAATTATCACACTAATTATTTTAATAAAGTTTATTAAGATTAATTTCTATGTCTTATCTATCAAAAATTTTCTCAACAGCCCTCTGACTGAGAAAAGAATTGCAATCTGGCCCCTCACCCAAAAAGCCTGGGCATCCCTGGTTTATATCCCAATATAAAACAAGTTTTTACAAAAAATTATGTTCATCTACTATTTCCTCACATAATTATAGGTTGGCTTTTTTCAAAACTGAGATTAACCTGTATGATATCTTATACAAAGACCTTCTTTATTCACTCAGACTCCCCCAAACCTATTTAAACTCACTCTAGTGATCGCTGATGAAATCTAAGTTGATTTAATTTACACAATGAGGAGCCATATGAAGCTGTAAAAAAGTGATTCAAAATATCACACTCTTAAAATACTATTTCATGGGTATTCAAGACTACTTTAAACTTAGACACCAGGAGAATGTATGAAAGGGAATATGGATGTGAGGAGTCTCACTGTGATTAAGAGGGCCTGCATTACATCTGTACTTCTGAATTTGACCCCTATTCTGAATTTAACAGAAGATGGAACTTCAACATCAGAACATTAAATGAAACTGAAGAGAAATACATCAATATTTTGAAACTTTTTTTGATACACTAATGTTTCTGTCTAATTATTGAAGAATGTAAGGCAGCAAAAATATTTTGGAAAGGGCATTCTATTCAATGGAATTCATACTAAAATTTCATTAAAGGTAATCTTTTTAAGGCAACTACTGGACTTGTAGCAGGATGAACATTTGACCTTGCAGTAGGTGGGTTAAGGGCCATCAAACATGACTTCTTTTTCCCAGAAATAGAATGTAAACAAGCCAGCTTTAGTTCTCATGATAATTTGATATTGCTAGAATCTTGAAACATATACTTCAATCAAGATTTCTTTGTCCTTCCTTGAAGTTCTTGTATAATACGGAAGATTAATGTACCTTAGAAGATACACCTCTAGATCTTTCATGCAACTAGCTATCACTCTGTGAACTTCTTTTTGTCACCTCATACTGGTTCCTGCCATATCTGTGCACATACTGTGCACATATCTGTGACATAAAATTGCCTGATCATTAGACTCTACCAGGTCAATGAAAAACATTCACTTTTGAGTGTCAAGCAGCTAGAATGGAAGATGTTTTTGTTTTGTTTTGTTTTTTGTTGGCTGTTTTTTTTTTTATTGAGAATCTCAATAGCAGTCACAAGTACTAGAGCCAATGATGTACTCTCATTTGATTATTGTGCCTCTAGACTAGCAACCTCCAGTCTGGAGTTGATTAAAGAAACCCCAGATACTCCAGGTTTGATCTGCACTGGGTGGAAGTTCTTGACTGGGAGCAGGGGTTAAAGTATAATCTGGCAGGCTCCAGAACCTTCTAGCACAGGGGAGACCCTCTCTGGCATTGTCTGGCACAGGTAGGCCCCCCAATACCTATCCTCAGAACTCACCCTGTGCATGTACACACGCACGCCCACTCCCAGATACACACACATGCAGACACAACTTCCGCCCCCCCCCCACAGCCACCTTCAGACACACACACAAACACCAGCAGTCCCCTGAAAAGTCCTTACCTTGGCTGTTTGCAGGCTGCCAGACCAGCCCAAGCTGCTCCACCCTGCAGGGGGAGATTCACACACTCCCAGCCTGCCACAGCTCTCTGCTGGCTGGGTTAAGGAGGAGAAGGGTTTAAGATGGAAACACTGGAATGCTGTGATCTGGCTGCTTCTTGCTATTTTTAGTGGGGCTCTGGAATGCACCATGCCGGTGCCTTCCTCTATTTTAGGGGCCCAGGAATGCTGCCAGCCTAAAAATAGGGGGCCCAGAACTGCATCCCAGTGAATTCCCCCTTACTTTAACCTCTGAGTGGGAGGTTCAAAATGAAAAGGCACTGGATTGCTCACTACTCTTGTTTGCCATAACTAAACCCTTGTCTATTAGGATGATAATTTTAGGGATTTACTAGTGGGAAGAAAAATTTGTTGTGACTTCAGTTGGCTCAGTATTGATATTATATAGCAAATGTCTTGGATCTGTGAATTGCCTTGCACCCTCTACTCTGCAAACAACTTCCCACTATGTATCAGAAAGAACAATACCTCCGAGAATGAAGAGGTCATTGATATGAGTGGGCATCCTGTAATATAGTCACAGGAGGCATCAAGTACAGGATCTAGCTTCTTTGTATGAGTGGATCTGTGCCCTATTCGCATATAACTGGCTTGCTAAGAATATTATTTTGTATGTTAATCTTTAGTTTTCTTGATTTGTGTTCTAAAGGAGACTGTGAAGTCAAGAAAAATATCAAAGTATACAGGATTTCTATAATGAGTAAGTTTTCTTCCAAGCTAGCTGATGTTAATTTTGCATTAGGACCCTCAATGTTTTACATAGATGACACTGACTTGCATTTTTGCTGGTTTTGTATGCAATTAGTTGACTGCACAGTACTTCTTACATTTGTTACATCCATTCACCAGAGTACTCTTCATTGGCCACATTCTTTATGATGTGTAGTGGCACATAGATCATCTGTGTAGATGAAACACATTGTTCCACGACAATCTGGCTAGTCATTTGTATACATGTTGAATGATATAGGTGCTAAAACACTATCTTGTGGGAGGCAATTCTCCTGTTGTTGCCATCATTTAGTTGCATCTGGCACAAAAGTTCATGAAAAAAATTTCTGTTCTACAATGTGGTCTGTATTAGTTTTCTGAAGTACTGGTTCTTTGTTATCTTTAGTATCTGGGCAAAGAGCCCATAGTGATTGACTATATCATAGGCAGCTGAGAGATCAACAAACATGCTCTCATAATCACTTACCTTTCACATTCATCTTCAATACATTATGTCATATTCAAAACTTGTTTAATGCACGAGCAACTCAGACTCCATGATAAGAAGTTACACTAACACTTTCCCTCTCTGTTCATGATGGAAAAGGAACACCAAAATAGAGATCTTTTTTATACTCTGCTTTGCAGAAACAGTTAGAAAACATAACTTCAATTTGCGTATGAAATCAGAGGGATAAATACAAATAGTCCATGTTTATGGTGCCTACAGATAAATTTTGAAAGTAGTTTTTGTGTATTAAATGTCAAAACTGCTCTTTTCAGTTGATAACACTTGTCTTCCAAAGTTCCAAAGGGACAGCCGTGCATCTGACAAAGTGGGATATTCTCCCACAAAAGCTCATGTGATAAGTAAATATGTTAGTCTTTAAATGTCTTGCGAAGTTGCTCAAATCCAGTTGATTAAAAGATCAATATGACTCACTCTTTCACATTCCTGTCACTGTTCACCTATTGACTGATTTCTGTTACTGTTGTATCAAATGTTTATACGTAGTTGGTAAAAATAATGTTTTATCAAAGAAATAAATAAGAACATTGAGAAACAGAAAAGATCATAATCCAGTAAATAAGGCATGGAAATCACATATTTATTAATGAGCAAAAATGAATATTGAGCAGTTTTGTCTTTCATTGAGCACTGCTCAACTTGTGCACTGAATTAGGGAGGGATTAGGAGAATAAGGAAAGCAGAGAAGTATGTGATCATATATTCAAAGACTAGGAAAACAAATAAGGAGTCTGGTCACATTTTTAAAAACTATCAAATTTATTTATTGCATGTGCTTTTGTGGTAGAAAATCCCACTTTGTCACACTAACACGGCTACCCCTTTTTAGACTGTATTATATTGCATGTATACAGACAACAATAATTTTAGCATTGCTTTATTTCTGAGTTCTTGGCTTTGAAATCTGAATATTTAACATGGAGCAATGGGTTGAGGTGGATAAATCAAATCAAATCATATCATAGGGCTGGAAGGGACCTCATGAGATCATCAAGTCTAACACCCTGGGAATTGAACCAAGGACCTTCTGCATGTTAAGCAGAGGTGCTAGCCACTACACTATTTGCAGGGCTGTTTTATGTTTGTTTTTTAAGATTATGCTGTGCAACCAAATCAAAATCATTTTATTTTTTTCTGCTCTTTTGCACAATCCCTAATTTCATTCCAAAAGTTTCCCTTTGCAAACTGATTGTATAAAATTACAAAAAAGATCATCCCTCTCCTGCAACAAATCAATTCATTTGTAGATCAACTGAACTAAATATCTGATCACAGCTACATTGTGTAAGATTATCACCACTCTCAACAGCAGGAAATCTGAAAAGATATTAAAATTATTGTGAGCTCATCAAAGTGTCCCATATAACTTGATAAATTTCTGCATTTGGAGCCACGCCATACATATACATATACATATACATATACATATACATATACATATGTAAACAGTCCCAGAAAACAATGCAATTTCTTGGATCTGAAGGCTGATTTCTGAATATTAAAAATCAAAATGACTGTGAGTTAGGTCAAATTTGATAACACTAGCAATTATCCCATTTCACTCCCTAGAATCAGACCAGCTAAAACCCATCTGGCTATCCTTGGACTGACATTATGCTCATCCATTATAATTATAACTGTAACTTAAGGACAGATTACTCAAATCACAAGCCACATGTCAGAGGAGAGATATGCACCTTGTATATAGCTTAGTGAAAGCTGTGGATCTTTTCCACTTGAGCTAGCTGGTACTCTATAAGTGTAATTGCCAAAACTGCAGGAAAAGAAGCTTTTCTCATGCTATTACCAGCTTTTCTCACAACACAGCAGGACCACATATGCCATTGTTTTTTAATGCAATATGCTGCACTGGCAGCAATATAATATAATATAATATAATATAATATAATATAATATAATATAATATAATAT
>ML681996.1:19038948-19069201 GCA_007922195.1 Podocnemis expansa
AAACAAACAAACAAACAAACAAACAAACAAACAAACAAACAAACAAAAACCTTTAAACTGTTTCTAGCCTGGAAATATTTTTTCCTCTCCTGAAATTCAGACTACTTGGTATCATACATGCAGTGCATAAGAACAGTATACAGCACTGGCAAAAATAAAAACAGAAATTCAGGATGTACCCCATGCCTTACACTCCCCTGCATGTATTTTCATCCCCTTCTGTAAGTTCCCTCTCTTCAAAGCATCTGATGAAATGTGATTTTCTGCCAGAAAAGCTCATGCAATAAATAAATTTGTTAGTCATTAAGTGCCACAATACTCCTTGCTTTATTCTTCAGCATTGTAAAATATTCCTTTAATTCCTGCAAATACCTGTAGATTTGTGCTTAGTTTTGTGCCTGTTTTGACTATCACCAGAACCCCCACCCTTTGGTCAAATTATAATAAGAACAGGATGACATTATGTTTTTCATGTTCAGGAAAGCCTCCTTACTCCCTGTTTCCCTTTCTCAGGTCAGCTCATTGATTTTTCCTGCCTGCAGGTAAGAGTGACCAATTACATGAAAAATAAAAATCCAATGGAAGGAGCAACACCTCACTCCAGTGTATGGCACAGTGAGAAATACAGTATGGTTAAAAGGCCTGGATCAGATCGTAGCTTTCTCTATTCTATTTCTTTCCCTCTCATTATCTGCCACATGCATATTTATCTTTAACTCCATTATAGATTTTAAAACTTGACGATCATTTCTGCCCAGTTTCTAGACATTCTTTTTAATATAAAACATTCTAATTCTTTGTTGTAAGGAAAAGGAAGGGAATGCTGAAAAGTGAGGAAAGATGACACAGCAACCACTGATCTAATACTAGGGAATGTAATACCATTGTCAATAAGACAACATGTAAATCTGCCAGGACTTTCACTGATTCTGCAAGATGCAGAAAACTTGAGAACCTTGTTTCTGACAGTGTAGTGAAAAATCTGACACGGTTACTTCTTCTTTTTTTTTTTTTTTTAACCAACTACCTTAAAAAATCACTAGCTGTTTCTACCCTGGGCTCTTAAAGAAGAAACAGAGGTAAAATGAGGACAGACGCAAGCATGGAATGAAGCATGCGACTATAACTTTGACTAAAACTCAGCACAAGGGAGGAATTCTACCAACCCATGTTCCATACCCTCTTATAAACATTTAATTGGCTATAGTGCTGGGCTTACAGGGCTCCTTACCATATCATACATAATGTGGGAACATTTCCTCAGAGGGCCATCTAGGACTCACTTCTCTCTGCATCCTAACACGTCTCTCCCCCCTACCCCAAGGAGTCAAGATGGTTAAGTAGGAAGTTGTTTTATTTAAAACTGTGTGCTCTTTAGAGGGTGAGAGTGAAGAAGGCTGGGCACATTCCATTTTGTTGTTAAATGGATGAACTGAAGTAATTGATGATTGGGAGTGGGCCCCAGTTTCTGTTGACAGTGGCTCCTGGTGTGGTAACTGGAGAGGGGGGTGCTTGCTGGGGGACAGTCCTCAATTAGCTGGAGGACATACACCCATTGCTTGGAACTGGATTGCACACTAAAGGCCAGAGTGGACTGACTCAGGAGTGGTCACCTGACAAAGTGGAGCAAATCGGGGATCAGTAGTGGGAATTTTACGAAGGAAGGAGTAGGTGAAGCCTACAGCAGGGACAAAAGAGAGAATAATCAGTACTGGGAGGTGGGGGAATCAAATGATTGTCTGAAGTGTCCTGATGAAGCCCTTATACCTGAAGTGAGAGGGAAAGAAGGACACTGGGAGAAACTACAAGGAGGAAGATGCAACAGGGTTGATAACTGAGAGAGGAAAATAGGGTAATTGGCCCAGTATTTTAGATGCTTGTACACAAACGTGAGAAGCATGGGAAACAAGAAGGAAGAACTGGTAGTACTGGCACAGACAAGGAACTATGATATAATTGGAATAGCAGAGACATGGTGGGATAACTTGCATGACTGGAGCTCTGCCATGGATGGGTATACATTGTTCAGAAAGGACAGGCAGGGAAGAAGAGGAGGAGGAGTAGCACTATATGTAAAAGAGCTGTATGACTGCTCAAAGCTCCACTGTGAAAGTGGAAACAAGACTTTTGAAAGTTTGTGGGTTAAGTTTAGAGGAGAGGGCAACAAGGGGGATGTCATGGCAGGTGTCTGCTATAGATCACCAGGCCAGAAGGAGGAGGTAGATGAGGCATTCTATGGACAAGTAGCAGAAGTTTCTAGATCACAGGCCCTGGTTCCCATGGGGAACTTCAGTTATCCTGACATCTGTTGGGAGGGCAATACAGCAAAGCAAGGAGTCTTGTGGCACTTAAAGACTAACATATTTGTTTATCACATGAGCTTTTATGGGAGAATATCCCACTTTGTCAGACGCTTTGAAGAGGGAGAACTTACAGAATTGGATGAAAATAAATTCAGCCCTTCTTTCCCACAATTGAACTAATATGCAAATTAAATTGTGTGAAAGAAGGGCTGAATTGTGACATAGATTCTTTTCACATTATAACAGGTAATTTGACTTCATCCTCCCTCAATGTTCTGTTTCCTAGAGCTGAAATCCTTACAAATGCTCAAATTTGGTGTTGCAGTGTGATCTGATCCCATGGCTTACACTCCCCTGCATTTGTTTTCATCCAATTCTGTAAGTTCTCTCTCTTCAAAGCATCTGCCGAAGTGGATATTCTCCCACGAAAGCTCATGCAAGAAATAAATCCGTTAGTCTTTAAGTGCCACAAGACTCCTTGTTTTTTATGGAAAAATCATGGAGCAGATCCTCAAAGAATCCATCTTGAAACACTTGGGGGAAAACAGAGTGATCAGGAGCAGTCAGCATGGATTCACCAAGGGCAAATAGTGCCCAACCAGCCTGATAGCTTTCTATGATGAGATGACTGGATTTGTGGAGGCAGAAATAGCTATTGACGTGATATACCTCAACTTTAGCAAGGCTTTTTATATGGTTTCCAACAACATTCTCATCAGCAAGTTAAGGAATCATGGGTTGGATAAGTGGACCATAAGGTGGATAGAAAACTTGCTATATCAATGGACTCAGCGGGTAGGAATCAACAGCTCAATGTCTAGCTGGCAACCAGCAACAAGTGGTGTGCTCCATGGGCAGTCCTGGGGCTTGCTCTGTTCAACATCTTCCTTAATGATCTGGATGATGGGATAGATTGCATGCTCAGTAAGTTCACGGAGGACACCAAGCTGGGGGGGGGGGAATGGTAGAGATGCTGGAGGGCAGGGACAGAATTCAAGGACACTTGGACAAATTGGAGCAGTGGGCCAATAAAAATCTCATCAGACTCAGGAAGGACAAGTGCAAAGTCCTACACTTAGGACGAAAAAACCCCATGTACTGTTACAGGCTAGGAACTGCTTGGCTAAGCAGCAGTATTATAGAAAGGGACCACAGGTTTATGGTGGATAGGAAGCTGGATATGAGTCAAGAGTGTGCTCTTGTAGCCAAAAAGGCTAATGACATATTGGGCTATATCAAAAGGAGCGTTGCCAGCAGATTGAGGGATGTGATTATTCCCTCTATGTGGCACTGGTGAGGCTGCATCTGGAACACTGTGTCTAGTTTTGGGCTCCCACTACAAAAAAGATGTGGACAAATTAGAAAGAGTCCAACAGAGGGCAACAAAAATGATTAGGGGGCTGGGGCACATGACTTATGAGGAGAGACTGAAGGAACTATGGTTATTTAGCCTGCAAAGAGAATACTGAGAAGGGATTTGATAGCAACCTTCAACTACTTGAAGGGATGCTACAGAGAGGAGGCAGCTTGGCAGTTCTCAGTAGTAACAGAGGACAGAATGAGGAGCAATGGGTTCAAGTTACAGCTGAGAAGGTCGAGGCTGTGTATTAGGAAAAACTTTATCACTAGGAGAGTGGTGAAGCATTGGAATGGGTTGCCTAGGGAGGTGGTGGAATCTATGTCATTGGAGATATTTAAGGTCCGGTTAGACAATATCATGGCTGGGATGATTTAGTGAAATTGGTCCTGCTTTTAGCAGAGGGTTGGATTAGATGACCTCCTGAGGTCCCTTCCAAACCTTTGATTCTATGAGTATGTAAATTGGGGGTTATAGTGGCACACTGGACTAGATCCAGGGAGCAGTCTGTCACAGGGAAGAACCACCCATTGTCCCTTGATGAGTGTCTCCATTCCTTGCTGCTGGGAGAATCCTTTCATCACTGGTTTCATTAATTTCCTTCACTTGTTGATATAGGTGGCTGGCATATTTAATGTTTGGAATGAACAAAAAAAATCTGAAAAATGAACTTGTGATAGTGAAGAAGATTGTAGACCAGCTGTTAGAGATATCTGCACTAGTTATCTTAAAAAGGAATGCTAATTATGTTCTACCTACTTTTTTGTTTTCCCTGAGAAAAAAGATGCTTACTGAGGTACTGCTGGCACAGAACATTTCCTCCTGTGTTTTTTCATCAGCCAGGTGGATGAATTTCAGAAATGGGTGAAATAATCCCTCTTAGTCTTGAGACTGTGGGAGGGGAGGAGAGAAAAGGAATGGAAATCACACCATTCACTGGTTTCAAGAAGAGTAAATAGATCATGGCTTCAACATGACCCTTCCACATATAAAAATAACAGTTTTCAGACAGATAAAACAACATTTTTCTTAATGCAGATTCTCTATAAAAATAGCCTTTTATTTATTTGAAGTAAGCATGCAGACATCTTTCATTTATTCCAAAATAAAATTTTATGAATTATTGTTTAAAACTGAGCTCACATGTTGAAGACACCCTCTGCAGAGATCAGCACTTGGACAATAAAAGCAAACAAGTGAAATCCTCATCCCACCAAAGCCAATGAAGGTTTATCCATTAATTTTGGTGAGACCAGGATTTCAGAGTTAGTATTTTTATAGTACAAATCAGTAAGAATAAACTGCATAAGTCTATGAGCTAGATTCTCGTACATAAGTAGCCTTCTGTTTGGAAATTTTGATTTCAGTAAATGGAAGTTTTGTGGGAACATCTTGATTTTTGTCAATTTATTTACACAATATTATCAAACCACTTGATTACAGAAGCTCAAAGTATTTCATTGCAAGATATAATAGTTATTCAAAACCAAACTTTTTGACTTTATTAAAAAGAAGCATTTTGATAATATTTTCACTATTTCCAAAATACTATTTTTCAGACTTTTAATCTGAGGAAATTTTGACTTTCCATTCCAATCAAAACTAAAGGAAATTTCAAATTTCATAACTTCCCAAACATTGGAAATTCTGAGTTTCCACAAATTCTAACTGGTAGACACTGTGCCACACTGAAACAACTCTGAGTCATAATTCCTTGTTTTCTCCTTGCTCTTCTTGTGAGGGTTTGTAGAGGGGAATTTACTCTGGTTTGGAATGTTCAGCATACTTTAGCTTTTCCATATAGGATTTAAAAAATATGAAGCTCTTTTAAGAGAGAATTGTTGGAGGTCATGAGTTCACAGCAGTGAGTAGAGAAAAAAAGGAAGACTGTTATTGTCTGGGGGAATGAAGGGAGGCATGGACAGCAGCAGGGTGTGGCCCAACCAAATAGGTGAACTAGCCTAGGGCCCCAGACTTTAAGGGGCACCAAATTAAAAAACACTGCTTTTGTGTCTGCTTTTGTTTTATTTCTATTTTTAAAAAAATATTGATATGCTATCTCTTATAAAGAAAGAATCACCCTCTGATGTGGGTTCCAAAATTACAGTTTGCCTAGGTCACCAAAAACCCTTGGGCCAGCTCTGGACAGCAGTGACAGTAAAGGATGCCATGGAGACACAGTGATGGAGCAGGGTGAAAGGATACCAAAGAACCAATCAGCAGGTATGTAGCACAAGCCTATTATATTGTTGGATCTATTTGTTAAGGGACAGCTGAAAATCTGACATAGTGTGACTATGCCCTTGCCTCAAATACTTTTTTTTTTTATAGTATCTGACTGTATGTATATTTTCTGCTTCCTGTATTGGGGAATCCATGTCTACTAGCATGGCTGAATGTATCAGGCTAGCTGACAAGCAGCCTTTCTAATAGAGCCATGAACAATCAGAGTCTGTCTGTCTTACTCCCAGACCGCAACAGAGGCAGGCAGAAAGCTACCTCTGCATTTAGTGGAGCTGGGCCATCAATACATGATTATCCCTCAGTCCACTTTAACCAGTATGTTGTAAAAAAAAAAAAAAAAGAGATGGAAAGATAAGGTAGAACAGGCATACCACTGCAAGACTGAATCAACATGTATTCCTGGTGGAACAGTGTTTCACTGCTGACTGTACTATCTCAGCATGGTAAATGAGCTAAAAGATAAAATCACAGACGTTGCAGTGTCCAGCATGTAACAATCTTTACAGATAACACTCCTGATGTTAAAAATCCACCAACGAATCATTTGAAAAAATCTAACTAGGTTTATATACCACTTTCTTCTTTTAGTATGACTTCTATACAATGTATCTATCAAGGCATTTCTGAGGTCACATTCATTTGGTACCTATATGTCAAAATAACATGATCATATCATAAAAGTATCCAAATCAATAACAAGACAATGTCATTGGAGAAATCTGAATTAGAATAGCTACAGCAAATTTAGCTTCCAATACGTCTGTATGTAGCTAAGTGTATGTACATGTACACATGTACATGGAAAATTAAACAGAAGAGAGAACCTATGACGGCATGGTATAAAGCTTTTATCAGCATGAGGTTTGGACAACTGAATTATTGACAAATGACAAATCCTGTATTTTTCAGTAATTACTAATAATTTTTTTTAATTATGTTTTTGGAAATTACAATATTTACTGTATTTTTAGCCTCCATCTGTAAAGACGGGTGCCTTAATTACCATAAGCCCCACCATGCAGATTTTAGAGGCATATATAAAAGACTATAAAAATGATCTCAGATATTTTGCTACCTACTAATATATCAACAACTTTATTATCAGTTGGGCAATATCATTTTCTGTGTTCTGGTTCCTTGGTGGTGCACAATTCCCCATGCACCAAGGACCTTCAATCTGCACGAAGAGTGTTCCAGGCCTGAGTTTGAGTTAAATATAAAATACAGCAGGATCAGACATCTTTTGGCTTATGGAAAAGAGGGTGCACTAAAAGTCCATTATTGTAGTTTTAAATAAACAAACTGTATGATCTTGTTAAGGTACTAGTGTAGAATTCAGGAGAGTTGGTGCTAGTTGGCCCACAGATGTCCTATGTGACATTGTGGAAAACTATCTAATGCTTAAACACAAAAAGAGAGGGGGTGAATGTAAGGTTTCATGGGTAACCTTAATTTTAGCATTTCCTAATTTCTTTGTATTTGCCATTGTAATCTTGGTGTAATCTTCATTATGTGATACGTATGTATTAGAGCTAATCTGAAATTTGAATGGTAAAAATTTGATTCCAATGACATTTGTTTTTTAATTTTCTTGATGGAAAATAGAAACAAAATGTTTTATTGTGGGCAAAGTTTGAACTGAATCTAGCTATTTTGATTTATGAAACTGAAACTAAAATATTTAGATCTCAATCAGTTCTACATTATGCTTCATCTTCCTCTGGCACCACAATGGGGAAGGGATTGGATACTACAGTTCTGAAAGTGGTGGAAATTACCAAGTTAAAGTGATTCCATTGTCTCCTATAAGGTGGGATCCTTGACTGGACTACATCTCAATCAAGCATCATGAGAGAAGTTATATATAACATTTTTATTTTAAGCCTTTGAAAAGGCCAGAAAAGTTCAAGGACCCAAAAGTTAGGAAATACAAGCTGTGCTGGCAAATTGAACCTATAGTTTGTATTCATCACAGTATAATACTTTAAATTACGTTATCAAGGTAATATTTTTTTTTTTCCACAGGGCCCCTGCCTCATTCAGTGTACAGGGTGGAAATGTAGGGGAGCCAAATTAAGATTGTACAAGCATCTTGAAATCTTCATAAAGTGTTTTTGTTTTTCTTTTTTTTGTTTTCTTTTTTTTTGTTTGTTTTTTAACAAACATAAGAAATGTTTTGGCACAACATATATTGCATACAAAAATCTACATTAAAAGTTGTATATAAGTATGCATATTTCTTCTTATGAAATTTACTCCACACATTGTATTCAGCTCTCTATGTCTTTGATGGAATCAGAGAAAAAGTAAACTTGAAACAGCTTTTATCATTTCAGAGGTATTTTTAAGGAAGCTTTGTTGCATTACTAATCCTAATCTCAACACCATAGCCATAAAAAGAATTAAATATAGCACATCTAAACAGTAAATTGTTTGAATATGCAATTTACCAGAGCATCAGGAAAAGAATCAATGTGAGAAATATATTTTGACTGGAGTAACAAAATAGAAGAAACTTTGTAGGTTTCACAATTGATCTGATCAAAGAGGATATTAGGTACATTTAATATACTAGCAGAAACTTTCCAACTTCCTTTTCCTGGCATTCTTTATTCTTGAACATAAAGAAGCTTAGACAAGTCTGCCTTGTCCCACATTTGCATGGCACTTTCTCATAGAAATTAGATTATACACTAGTTTGAAGTAAACGCATGCAGTTAATACATTTATCTTTAAAAGACCAGATGGACAATTTGGTAGTTAAAATGTGGTTTTAAAATTTAAACCTTAAAACCAATTTCAATCACCACTATTTGTGTTCCTTCATGCTTCATAAATACTATTTTAGACCTAAACTAAGTGATATTTATGTTCACAATATACATTTGGAAATAAATTTTTTATATTGTGTTTTCTCCTTCATGGTTACTTTGTCTTTTTCTAAACAGTGCTTTATAACCCATTTTGTAACAATACTTTGATTGCATTCAAGTTTGCCTCATTCTTTTTTGTCTATGAGACATAATGTCAAGTTTATTCCCTTGACTATGTTTTTTGTTGTAATCAGTAGTAATATTTGTTCAGGAATAGAGGGAAAGGGAAATGATTTGTCTCTTAACATCATTGGCATTTTCATCTGACATATTTAGCTATCAGCCTCCACTCAACCTTCTATCTGATTCTCTGATATTGTCCTATATAATTACAGGGGAATTTTAAAATTTGTGTCAGCAAACAGATAGGATGAGAAATAATATAGGGAACTGTATTTGTGTTGTACATACAAGCTAGACAGAAATGTGAACACATTCCATAAGTGTGACTTGCAATGGTCTTACATCAACCTTTTTTATTACAAGTTCATCAAATCATGAATAATATAAAACATTATTTATTGGTGTTTGACTTTCACTTAACTCACAAGATGAGACATCAGCCATTTTCTTCAGGCTGTGTTCCAAGAGTTAGTGATGGAATCAAATTCTGATTAGTCTAATGGCCACAAGATGGGAACAATGGAAAGGTGCTCCAACTGCACTTTTTTTTCCTTATGTGAGGTGAATCAAGGGCTGAAAATTAAGAAAAAAAAAACAACTTGAGTCCTATGGCATCTTAAAGACTAACAGATTCATTTGTTCATAAGTTTTTGTGGGCTTCAACTCACTTCATCAGATGAATAAAGTGGAAACTACAGTTGAAAGATATATATACACATGCCAGGATGAAGGAAAACAGGTGTTAGCAAAGACGACACAGTTAAGGTAGATGAGGCCTGTTCACACAAGTTAATTAGAAAGTGAGAATGTCTGAACAGGCACAATTACTGTTTGTAATGTGCTAATCATTCCACGTCCATATTCAGACCCAGTCTGATTGCGTCAAGTTTGCAAATCAGTTCCAGCTCTGCAGTTTCACACTGAGGTCTGTTTTTTTTGTTTTTTGTTTTTTGTTTTTTTTTTAAGTATGGTGACTTTCAAGTCTGCTAGTGAGTGTCCAGGAAGATTGAAATGTACTCTTATTGGTTCATGGATGTTGCCATTTTTGATGTCCAATTTGTGTCTATTTATTCTTTTGCGTTAAGTACAGTACAAAGCATTCTTCATGGACTCCTCTTGATGGCTGAAACAACAGACTACATTTTTACATAGAATGTTTCTGCTGATGTGCACAAGCTGAGATTGTTGGCAAGCAGGATCACTTACCCCATCACCTCAGCCATGCAGAATGCAATGCCATCCACAGCCTCAAAAACAACTTTGACATTTTACTCAAAGAGGCTTACAAAGGAGGTGCTAAAGTCATCATCATAAGTCAGATTATGAATGGGAGGCTGCCAGAACTCTTTGACACCACATTCTACAAGCCATTATCATCTGATTTCACTGAGGAATGCCAGAAGAAACTACAACACCTGCTTAAGAAACTCCCTGAAGAAGCATAGGACCTAATCTACAGGGACACAGCTCAAAAGCCCCAGCCAGGGGTATTCTATCTACTACCTGAGACACACAAACCTGGAATCCTGGATGCCCTATCATTGAGGACATTGGCACTCTCACAGGAGGATTGTCAGGCTATGTGGACTCTCTTCTCAGCCCTTATGCCACCAGCACTTCTAGCTATCTTTGTGATACCACCGACTTACTGAAAAAAAAAAAAAAACCTACAATCCATTGGTGATTTCCCAGAGAACACCATCCTAGCCACTATGGATGTAGAAGCCCTCTACACCAACATTCTTCACAAAGATGGACTATAAGCCATCAAGAACAGCTTCCAGGATGACACTGCACAGTGGATAGCTGAACTTTGTGACTTTTTCCTAGACTCACAAACAGTTCAGATTTGGAGACCACCTGTACCTTTAAGTCAGTGGTACAGTTATGGGTACTTGCATGGCCCCAGAGTATGCCAGCTTCTTTATGGCTGACCTAAAACATTGCTTCCTCAAAATTTCATCCCTAAGTAGCTATCCTTACGTTACATTTATGACATTTTCATCATCTGTACCCACGAGAAAGAGTCCCTTGAGGAATTCTACTGGGATTTAAACAATTTCTACCCCACCATCAACCTCAGCTTGGACCAGTCCAGACCAGAAATCCACTTCTGGAACACCACAATACAAATAGGGAATGGATACATTAAGACCACCCTACAAGCAAGCCTTTAGATAAAACTAGATATGTTCTGATCCCTCAGACAGAGACAGACACCTACATGATCTCCACCAAATATTCCTAGAACTATACCCAACTCGGGAATTGAAGAAAACAGATTGATAGAGCCAGATGGATACCCAGGAGTCACCTACTACAGGACAGACCTGACAAAGAAAACAACAGAACACTATTGGCCATCATTACAGCCCCCACCTAAAACCTCTCCAACATATCAAAGATCTACAACCTATCCTGGAAGATGATTCCATACTTTCTTAAACCTTGGGCAACAGACCAATCCTTGCTTACAGACAGCCCCTCAACCTGAAGCAAATACTCACCAGGGGAATATCTACACTTACAATTTAATTTGAATTAATAAGGATTGATTTTAATTAAATAAATGCATGGCCACACTGGCTTTTATTAATTCAAACTAAGGAATGCCTTAGTTCAAACTGATGAAAGCTAACTTCAAAGTTATAAAACCTAGTTTAACTTTGAAGTGGTGGTTAATTTAAACTCATTAGTTAGAATTGAACCAAAAGGAACTGTGTTAATTCAAACTAACTGTTAGCTTGAATTAGCCACAGCTTGATTTTCCATATGCAATAGCATCCCCTACCTAATTCGAACTAGCAAGTCCTATGCATGGACATGCTAGTTCGAATTAGGGTTTCTAGTGTGGCCATGTTAATTTGAATTAACTTAATTCAAAATAATCATTATTAGTTTGTATTAATTAGTTCAAATTAAGTTAATTCAAACTAACCTTCTAAGTGGAGACATAGCTCAGCAAACGAACAACATACAAGAAGAACACTAACACAGAAACGTATCCCTTTGACAAAGCCAGTTGCCACCTTTGGCTGCACATCAACTCCAGCGATATCATCACAGGTCCAAACTACATTAGTGATAACATCAGGAGTTCATTCACCTGCACATCCACTAATGTGGTATATGTTATCATGTGCCAGCAATGCCCCTCTGCAATGTAATTTGGCTAAAGAGAACTGTCCTTACATAAAAGAATAAATGGACACTGATCAGACATAAAAAATGGTGACATTCATAAACCAGTAAGAGAGCACTTCAATCTCCCTGGACACTCAGTAGCAGACTGGAAAGTTGCCATACTTAAAAAAAAAATAATCTTCAAAATCAGACTTTAGCATGAAACAGCAGAGCTGGAACTGATTTGCAAACTTGACACAACCAGATTGGGTCTGAATAGGGACTTCAAATGGTTAGCACGTTACAAAAAGTAATTGTACCTGTTCAGACATTCTCACCTTTTAATCAACTAGTGTGAACAAGCCTCATCTACCCTAAAGGTATGTCCACATGCATCTTTTAAATCAAAATAACACTGGTTATTTCAATTTAAAAAAAGATTGGGTCCACACAACGTTTTCTTGTTTCAAAATGATGAGCTCTGTCATTTTGAAACAAGAGACATTATTTCAAAACAGCTTAAACCTGCTTTAATTCAAATCATCTGTTATCTTCAAATTGTTATTTTGAAATAATACCGTTTGGATGTGTTATTTTGAAATAACCATTATTTTGAAATAACACGTTTGCCCTTCTCCTTCCCAGGGTGCCTTCCTTTGTATATATTGGGTGGGACCATGGCCCAGTGACGGGGCCATGTTGCCACTCCTCCCATGGTGCCCCTCTTCTGATTTGAAATAGCAAGTCCTGTGTCCGGACTTGCTATTTTGATTTGAGGTTTTAGCTTATTTCGATTTAAGTTAATTCGAATTAAGGATTTTATTTCAAATTAACCTATTTTGATTTATGTTAAATCAAAATAAGCATGTATGTGTGGACATATCCTAACTGTACTGTGTTTGCTAATACCTTCTTTCTTTCATCCTGGCATGTGTTCATATACCTGTCAACTGTAGTTTCCACTTTATGCATCTGACGAAGTGGGTTGGAGTTTAGGAAAGATTATGCCCCAAAAAATGTGTTAGTTGTTAATGAGCCAGAGGACTCTTCTCAGTTTTGCTGTACACAGACTAACACGGCTACCCTTCTGGAAACTGAAAAATGGAGAGGCAGAAAGCAATCCTAATTTACTTAGCATTGAAAGAAAGAAAAGAGAAGGTGTTTAGAAATGAGTTTTAAAGAAACATCTAATTTTCCTATTCTCTTCTGTTTCATAATCCTCTCTCCCCCTAAAGAATCACAAACATTCATCTTGAAGCTCTGAGGAGCTCTACATTTTCCTGGGCTTTTTTTAACTGCTTACCCTCAAGGCCCCATATCACAGCCACTGTCCCTCAGGACAAGCAAGACAGGATGAGATTCCCACTGGAGCTCACTGGTGCATCAATGAAGCTCCATAATTAGCCAGAGGAGCCTTTCCCCCAGGGCTTAGTACTCAGTGCTGCTTCTGAAGTATTCCTAGCTAGGCATTTGGCAAAACTCCCAAAAAGTTTGGATAATTCAAAGAGGCTGCTGATGTACACACAAACTTCTGGATGCATATTTCAACTATAGTTGAACAAAATTAAAATTTTATTAAAAATACAATAGAAGGCACAAGCAATATTAAACTGTGCAGTCTGATGGAATCCCTGTCCAGGTTTAAGACATTGTACCTAAAATGCAGAGGAGTATAAGAAAATACTAGCTTAAAGATACAATAAAATTCCTTTCTTCCCCCCAGAAATGTGTTATACTAAGGGCTTTTAAATCTCTCTCTCTCTCTCTTACACACATGCACACACACAGAGAGTAACTTACTCTTCTTTTTGTGCTCTTTTCCTTTAAGTATAGCTACTAAATTGTTCATAGTGTTTATTTTAGCACTGCGGTTTTCCTGTCTGACTAAGCTAATCTTTATGGTCTGTTGTTCACTCATTTCCTCCCAAATTCCTTATCTCTGTGTCTGGCTGGCTTACATTTCAACTTCAGAATACCCCCAGGAAGTGCTTTGATTATGGCCAAAATGTAGTTCTGCGATAGCAATCATCATGGAAAATGTCATCATGACATTCAAGGGTTCTGCTTCAGTCCCTCATGACCCCCAGATGTGTGGTGTTTGAAATTCGGAGGTTATAATCTGCACACTGTCACTTTAGATGAAATTTCTGAAGTAGTTGTGTAATGCTGTGTGAAGGCTACATAACTTAGCACATGCCAGCAGTTGATAAGTCTCACTGTACTGTGCAGTTCACCATTTCCTGGGTTGCTGTGTTATTTTTGCTACATTTGTTTGGAGTGCAGATGGTGCAGGGCAGAGCAAATGGACTATAAAAATAGATTTTGTTCCTTCTTTTGCTTTGCTGTGAGGGAGGTTCCTTAGATAGTCTTTGTGTTAATGCTGTACTTCTCAAAACTATACATGAGCATATACAGGTATATAGAAAAAGAGGTAAAATTGGAGAGAAAAATAAAAGTATCTTGGACAAAAGAGCAACAGGGGATGGCTGAATGAGAAGAAAGTCACATTTTAATGTTTTCCCCCAGTGAAATAATGAAGAAGCAAGGACAGGTGGCAGTTTGAAAACTGGGGGAAGGGGGGTGGGTGGGGAGAAAAAAATTGAGGTGGGACTGAGGAAGGCCAGATGTAGAGCTATTATAGTCTGATTGACATGAGCCCACTTCAGTAATGAGATCCATGCAGCCAAACCCCAAAATGTGTGTATAGCAACAGTTTTTGCAGTGGGATTTTGTAGCTGTGTAAGTGTGGGCTGCATGGATTTGAATGCTGGATTGAGGTCTTTCAGACTGACACAAAGGCCAGTGACATAAATGTTAATCTATGGATTGGACTCTTGTGGGCAAACACTGGCACAGTATTTTGTGCAAACACTTCGTTATCTGGTATGAAACTTTCCAAAACAGGAAAAAACAAAAACTAGCCTGAGACAGATGTCCAGCATGGAACTTTTTAGCCCAAATGCTCCAAGTTTAACATCTGAAAACAGGGTCTTTTAATGGAAAGAATGGATACGTGGTTAACTATAGGCATTGCTGATTGTGCTGTTTATAATGCTCAGTGTACTTTGTTGGGTAGTGTGTATTTTTCAAACATTACTGGTAAATGCTTTAATTATAAATCAAACATGTCCATGTTGTGTAGCTGTACTTTTAAATTAGACCTGCAGACTGTTAACCTTTGTCAGATTTGAACCACCTTTTCCATCCCACCACCTTTTCTCCCTCTATGATGGCATCTACTAAGGAACCTCCCTTCCTACATAGGTTAATCAGGGTAAGCAGTCAATAGAGAAGTGTGAATAACAGATTTTATTGGGGGGGGGGTTGTTTGTTGTTTTGTTTATTCATTTATTAGGAATTTTCATTCAGAATTTTATAGTTTTTTTTCAATTTTCAGTTTAAAATGTTTTATTTAAAAAAGTCAAAGCAAGATGTAGATTTTCTTCTTTTTTTTTTATTTTTATTACCCCACCTGATAAGAAAATCATCTATGAAACACTCACAAACTTGCAAAATGCTTCAGCATAACTAAATCTGGATTTGTCACCAAAAAATCTTTTGGGTGAAAAAACCCAGCCAGATCCAACGCTTACAGTCCTCAGCATCTATCTGCAATCTATCTGGTGATTGTGACTCCTACACTGATAACCTCTTCAGCGGAGAAAAACAAAATAATAATAACCCTATACAGTTAGTTGCCATATTTGTAACATATTTTTCTGTTTTTATATTAGCCTAAACTAGCGTGAAATTTTCTCTTTTTAAAGTTAGCATAATGGTAGTTTAAGCATAACTGCAAGAGATATAACTGAACTAAAACATATTATCTTTGTAATTGGAGGATAAAAGAGGACCCAAGCTATGAAAGAAGAATTGAAAGAGAACTGCTCAATACCCAAACACATTTCTGGAGTATTCTTTCATTTGCATATAGAGAGTTTAACTGTCTATGTGGCTTCACTGATCAATCACACATCACAAATTATGAATAGTGAATAGTGGTAGATATTCAAAGAAAAGGGTTTGCAAACAGTTCATAGGGTATGTCTACACTGGAGCCTTAGGTCAACTTAACCTTCCTTAAGTTGACCTAAGAAAAGCTCTGTTCACATTGGGATTTATTAAGTTGATTTAAGTGCTTCCTTAATTCAACTTAATAACACCACTTCTAAAGGTCAACTTAACGGTTAAGTTGACCTTATTAAATGGACTTAACCTATGTAGATGGGCATAGTCCTTAAGTTGACTTAATAAGGTTAACTTAAGCATTACATTGACCTAGAAGCTGCCAGTGTGAACATTGGCAGTCTACAAGAGTTTGGTATTTGGACACCCTATGTTGACTTAACAGGCTTGACTTTAAGTTGACTTAAAGATGGCCTGATGTTCCTTCCAACCCTATGATTCTATGATTCAACAGGGCCTCCAGTGTAGACATACCCATAGGGTATAATTCAATAATGCTTGCAAACAATAACAAATAAGGAGTAAGTTCAGATAAATCATCCAGATAGTTCAGTTAGAGAAAAGGGCTACTATGTAAATTATTTTATAAATGAGTCACCTAGCTTTAATTGCTAACACCAGCTTCCTTCACGTTTTTCGATGAGAGAGATTTGCTATTGATATCAGTGGCAGAAAAGGTTTTATCACCACATTATGGGCAGTCTGACCTAATCATAAAAGCAGGAGTCAGGAGCCAAGCTAGGTCAGATAGCAAGAAGTCAGAGTTTGAATCAGGCCAGAGAGCAAACTGGAAGCCACTTATCAAGAAGGCAGGCAGTATCAGGTTAGCAAGAATATTAGAGGCAGGCAGTAGGCACATAGAGTGAAAGGCAGAAGAACCACACTGCACAGGCAGCTTCCTGCTTCTGTGCTTGCAAGAGCTGGGAACTAATGAGGAACTCCAGTGTTCCACCAGTCTAATCCCAGGGCCCAGGTCCACTATCACAATTTAGACTCTATGCTAACAAAAATTAATAGATGGCAGGTTGAAACTGCCTGATGTCTAAGAGCACTCGACACTATTGTTTCAGACCCATTGGCCATGTCTACATCTGAAAACTTAATTCAGACTTGCTTAGTCAGAACTATGCAGTGCCTGGTTAGTTCAAACTAACCATGGCATTTTAATTTGAACTAGCCACACTTTTTTCAGTTTGAACTAACTTTTTAGTTCAAACTAAAAGAAGTGTGGCTAGTTCAAACTATAATTCAAACTAAAAAATATGGTTAACTTGAACTAACCACTTAGTTTGAACTTATTTAGTTTGGCCTAGCATGACTGCATTGTGCCAGTTCAAACTAAAGTTCAAACTTAGTTTGAACTAAGCACTAAGTTTGAACTAATCATTTGAATGAAAAAACTTTTTAGTTCAAACAAGGCAAAGCCTAGTGTGAACAGGGAGCAAATTAGTTCAGATTAAGCCTTCTTAATCTGGACTAATTTGCTTGTGTAGACATAGCCATTATGCCTGACGGGGGAGACACCAGTACAGGACATCTGTGGCTGCCTAAAAATTGGCCACCTGGAATTGCTTCCTACTCTAATGGCCCTTGGATTTGCTCTTAGAAGGAGGTGGTTGCTAGTCTACATTTCTCAAGTCTTATTCAATCATTCAGAGGGCTGGGGGCATTCACAATACAGATTTCCTCCTCCACCACTCAGTGATAGCAAGTCAAAAGTCTGAGAAGGATCACAAGAAGGAAAGAGAGAAGAAGGGAGGGATGAAAATGAATATAAAGTACAGTTAGATTCTATAAACAGGCAGCCACTGATTGCCTC
This sequence comes from Podocnemis expansa, assembly GCA_007922195.1. NCBI lineage: Eukaryota > Metazoa > Chordata > Testudines > Podocnemididae > Podocnemis > Podocnemis expansa. Next base: position 19,056,757 of record ML681996.1, read on the forward strand.
TTGCTAGTGCTGTTGACTCCTGATGCTGCTGACCAGTGGTCTCAGAGAGTGAGGAGCTGAGCACCTTCAACTGCTGCTTCCATACTAGAAATTTGGGGCAATCTGAGCATTGAAAGGAAAAGCTTCCTTGAAAACAAAAAGAAGAGGGAGATAGTGATTCAGGAGCATTAATTTATTATAAACAATAACAAAACCAGTACTTGAAATGTATTTTGTTTACCCTTTGTCTCCATTTTTAAGAATACAAAGAACATCAGGTGCCCCTGAAAGGCTTGTTGTAAATGCGTAGAAGCTATATACCTCACATAGTTGGCTTCAACTCAGAAATTTTAGAATATATTTCAAATTAGATTGTATATAAAAGTCTCATTGCAGTATGAATATTAGTATTCACAGGAGACTCCAATAATAGCTTCCAGGCTCTTCCAAGCCCAAGAAATAATTTATTTGGCTCAGCATAGCCTGAAGGTTGGAAACCACTGCTCCAGGCAAAAGAGATGATGGATGTTCATCTATTAGTTTAGCCTATGTTTCTCTGTATGTGGCAAGCCACACCATTTTTAGCATTAAAAGGAGAAAAAAAATCAGAAATATTTTAGCATAATACTTCAGAGTTTGTTTCTAGTTGAAATATCATTTAAAACAGTACTTGTTTGTCAAAGCAGAGGAAGGTGGACAATATGGTTTCTCTAGACTTAGACTTGAATTTGAATTGATGGCAATCCATTTGAATACAGTTATGTGCACGGCCACACTCACTTTCCTCAGTTCAAACTCAGGAACTCCTCAGTTCAAATTGATGAAAGCTGACTTTGAATTAGTCAAACCTCGTTTGACTTCAAAGTCAGCATCAGTTTGAACCCAGTTGTTTCAATTGACCCAGTGTGACCATGTCAATTTGAACTCGCTCAGTTCAAACTGACAAGGGGTGACCTTCCTCCTAGGGTGCCATGCACCCTGGAAAGATGACCAGCCCTATAGCACCTGGGACCAGCAGCCCCAAAGATGTCTCCACCAATCCCAGCCAGATCGGGCTGGGGAAGCAATGGGGTTCCTGTCCCCTGGCTGGAGACAGGGACCTTAGCTCTGCTCCAGCCTCATTGGATGCGCGCGGGGAAGACACCCCCTCATGCAGCTGCATCCCAGCACATGGGGAAGGCACTCCCACACATGACTTCTCCCCGACTGTGACCCTGCTGGATGCACGCACGTGAGCTAGTGGGTGTACAGGGATCCCTTCTCCCTTGCCCTCTGTGCTGTCAGTGCAGGACCAAGAGATCCCCCCCTGCAGTGTAGGCCAGAGAGGGGAGAAGGGATTCCCCCGGTGGCACTGATAGTGCAGGCCAGGGGAATCCCTTCTCCCCCACCCCCACTGTGCTATGGTGGTGGGAGTAGATGCCCTAGCTGCAGGGAGCCCTGGGAGGGGAACACATGCCCTGCCAGGCTCTAGCCTTCTGATCCTGGCATGGGGAAAAACATCCCCTGCCTAGTTCTAGTTGCACCGTGGCACTGCTGGAGCCTGATAGGGGATTGGATGGTGGCAAGGCCCTTCCAGTGGGCCATGTTGCCACACCTCCCATGGTGCTCTTCCTCCAATTTGAATTAGCAAGTCCAGTTCATGGACATGCTAATTCGAAAAGGAGTTTCTTGTGTGGCCATATCAATTCTAATTGACTTAGTTCAAACTAATAATTATTAGTTTGAATTGACTAGTTCGAATTCAGTCATTCAAATTGACATGATAAGTGTAGACACAGCCTCAGAGTTTACATTCAATTTCTGCTAAATTCTGGGTTATGGAACTCTGTATGGCTGAAAAGTCCCATTTACCAGTGTACATAAATACGTATTTAAAACAGAGTCATACTCACCAGCAACTACAGACCTAACAACAGAACCATTAAAACAGTCATCTATCCCTGCAACAAACCACGCTGGCAACTTTGCCCACATATCTGCACAGAAGGCTATCACAGGACCTAAAAAAGAGCTGCTCCATCAAAGGCTCATTCACCTGCTCATCCACCAATGTGATTTATGCCAGCACCTGCCAGAAATACGTCCCCTACCTTATATATTGAACAAACAGGACAGTCTCTGTGCAAGAGAATAAATGGGAACAAATACGACATCAAAAATCACAACATTCAAAACCAGTAGGTGAGCATGTCAATCTTCCTGATCCATCCACTGATGGTTAACTGAGCTTTGCTCAGACAACTGAATAACTACTCAAAGTTTCAAAGAGAAACTGTAGAATTGGAATTTATATGCAAATTTGACACTGTTTCTTCAGGACTAAATGAAGATTTTAGATTTTTTTTCTCATTACATCAGGTGATTTGACCTCATGTTCCTCTGTATGCTGCCCGCCCCCGTGTTTAAATCTTAACAACTTTGATTTGCAGTTGCAATGTGATCTGATCCTATGACTTACACTTCTCTGCATTTATTTTCCCTCCCATTCTGTAAATTCCCTCATCTTCAAAGCATCTGATGAAGTGGGATTTTCTCCCATGAAAGCTCATGAGATAAGTAAATTTGTTAGTCTTTAAGTGCCACAGGGTTCCTTGTTTCTTTTGTTGAACTAGACTGACAGGGCTACCCGTTTGGAACTTATCAATAAAGACATTGTCTTCTTTCTCAGTGACCCACTCATAATAGTCTAAATTATGTTATATGGCATTATCAGTGAATCCAAAATGAAGTTATGCCAAAGCTACAGAATAGTTGTTTCTAGTTTTTGGTGTCTGAAAAGCTACAGTTGTCATAATAGATAGAGCATAAATATATAAATAAATATAGGCAGCATGAAGACAGAGCAAAAGATTAAAGCTTCTTGCTGCCATGTGGAAAGATGCATATTTCTTAGTATTATGTGGGAAGACAAGTGAAAAAAAAATACTTGCAAAAGAGCAAACCAAAGTGGGGAATACATTGAACACTATAAAGTATCTAAAGTATGTATATCAAAGGAAGAAGAAATGAAAAATAGAACACACTTGTTTGGACTGTAAACTCTCCAGGGGAAGCACAGTTTAATATTCTATGTCGGTATAGTACTTAGCCAAGTAGGGTCCTCTTCTTGGTTAGTCCCTATCACCATAATGAATGTGAATAATAAGAGCAATTAAGATGAGATTTTTGTAAAAAATTGTACTTGTTATGATGCTTTGTTTTCTGAGATACAAATAGTCTATCATTTTCCAGTGAAGGATTGTTTCCTGCCTGCACATTCTGATTTTTTTTTTACTAGCTCCAAATTTTAAAAAGTCACTAACAATGAGCCCTCTACCACATTTCTGGGAGACTATTATACAGATTAATACATCTCAAAGTTTGTATTTTTTTCTGATATTCATGATACCATTTTCCTCTTATAGCTTTATCTCATTATTTATTTTTTCTTCTATTTCCATAGATTGTACTCATCTTAATGTTTGAGACTTACAGTCTTGAAATACTGAGAGGCTTTTGTTCATTCTTAATTTCCCTCTTAATTATCTTTTAAGCCAAACTATGCATATTTACTCCTTGCTTATGAGGCAGTCATTCCAAGCCCTTCTAAATTGCTGTTTTCTTGGTGATAATGCTATGACTAGATATAAATACAACTCCCAGTTCCATTAGAACAGAGTCATACAGAGAAGATGTGTTGACTGCCTTTTCCGTAACTTGATGCCTACTAACATACAGCCCCAAAGTCACATAAACAGTTTTTGCATTTCCAGAGCATCTAGTCTAATTTGATATCCACTATCAGGTTTAACTTTCTTCCGAGCATTGCTGGTCCTCAAGTTTCCTCCAACTGAGTAAATGATTTGTTGATGTATCAGTTTGCATTTTTCCAGCTTCTGAACTCTAGGATAATATTTAATTCAGATCTGAATTAGTATTGAGTGTACAAACATAAAGATGTTGAAGTATCAGGCAACCAAATCCTGAGAGTTACTGATCATTACACTCACAATAAGACCAATTAGGCCATGTGAGTATCTCTGAGGACATAACCTAGAGTGTTTAAATATATTCCTTCAAAACCAACATATATAATTGCCAAAAAATCTTAACAATACAAATTGATTAGTAAATTTATCCCTGTGGACTAGTGATGGCATATGCATTTCTCAGGGAAAAATTCCTTCCCATGTAAGCCAATCATTGCATTTTATGGAACATTAGTATGCATTTCCAGTTCAAACTCCGAATCACAATTAATCCTAATCCCCATGGAGCAGAAATCTAATGTCATTTGAAGCATATCCAGTCTTGCAAACTTTGATTCATGAGCAGATTCATGAATCTTAGGTCAATTGATTTAATCATGTAACAGTGTGTAGGCCCAAATCCTAGCTCATTTTCAAGAGAAAGGAAAGACAAAATAATACTCCATACTTTTTGGAAGTTGGATTACCAGAACTACTATTAAAATAGGAGAAAATAACATTATGCTATTTAAAAATGATAGGAAAATTGAGACAGGAGAGACTTTTGGAATATTTAAAAATCAGAGGAACCATGTTAATAAATGGCATTGTATGAAATGTCTACAATATCTGAAGCAGAGCAGACTTCACCTAGTTATTCATTTGATTGCAAAAATGAAAGTCAGCCCAGTTCCACTGAAAGTTTTCGAAAGCTTTATTTATGGTCTCACGTGCAAATCATGCATTCAGTGTTGTTTTAACAGAATTCATTATACATCACTATCAAATATCCATTTTACATTGTCATGGACATATCTGTGTAAAACAAAGTAAATATGGATCAAAGAGAAAATTTATGAAACTAAAGACAGAATAACAAAAAAATAAAAAAATGGAAATTAAAAAAATGAAAATGAAAAATGAATATGAAAAATGAAAATGAAAAAATGTAGTAGATCATAGAATCATAGAGTTGGAAGGGACCTCATACGTCATCTAGTCCAACCCCCTGCCAGAGGCAGGACCACTCCCACTAAACCATCCCAGTCATGGTTTTGTCCAGCTGGGCCTTAAACACCTCCAAAGATGGAGATTCCACCACCTCCCTCGGCAGCTCATTCCAATGCTTCACCATTCGCCTAGTAAAAAAGTTTTTTTTTCTAATATCCAGCCTCAACCTCCCTAACCACAACTTGAGACCATTGCTTCTCGTTTTGTCCTTTGTTACTACCAAGAACAGTTGAGCTCCATCTTCCTTAGAGCATCCCTTCAAGTAGTTGAAGGTTGCTATCAAATCCCCATTCAATCTTCTCTTCTGCAGACTAAATAAGCCTAATGCTTTCAGTCTTTCCTCATAGAGCTTGTGCTCCAGCCCTTTAATCATTTTGGTTGCCCTCCTCTGAACTCTCTCTAGGATGTCCCTGTCCTTTTTGTAGTGGGGAGCCCAAAACTGAACACAGTATTCTAGATGTGGCCTCACCAGTGCAGAATAGAGAGGAATGATCACATCCCTTGATCTGCTGGTAATACTTCTTTTGATGCAGCCCAGTAGGCTAGTGGCCTTTTTGGCAGCAAGAGCTCACTGCTGACTCATATCCAGCTTCCCATCCACCATGACCCCCAGGTCCTTTTCTACACTGCTGCTACTTAGCTGAATGTTCCCCAGCCTGTAGCAGTGCATGGGGTTTTTCCATCCCACGTGAAGGATTTTACACTTGTCCTTATTGAACCTCATAAGATTTCTATTAGCCCACTGTTCCAATTTATCTAGGTCTCCCTGAATCCTACCCTTACCCTCCAACTTGTCTCCTGCCCCCCCCCCAGCTTGGTGTCATCTGTGAACTTACTGAGAGTAGAGTCTATTCCATCATCCAGATCATTGATGAAAATGTTGAACAGAACCGGCCCCAGGACCGACCCCTGGGGCACACCACTCATGACTGGTTGCCAGCTAGACATGGAACCATTAATTCCTACATGCTGAAACCCTTGATCTAGCCAGTTTTCTATCCAACTTATAGTCCACCTATCCAACCCAGACTTCCTTAATTTGCCAATGAGAATGCTGTGGAAAACTGTATCAAAAGCCTTGCTAAAATCAAGGTATATCACATCAACGGTTCTTCCTGCATCCAGAAAACCAGTCTTCTGATCATAGAAGGAAATGAGATTGGTCAGGCATGATTTACCCTTGGTAAATCCACGCTGACTGTTCTGATCACTTTATTTTCCTCTAAGTGTTTTAGGATGGCTTGTTTGAAAACCTGCTCCATAATTTTTCCAGGGATTGAGGTGAGGCTTACTGGTCTGTAATTCCCTGGATCCTCCTTTTTTCCTTTCTTGAAAATAGGCATTCAGCAAGGGACCTACACCATCCCTGATCCTCATCTTGTTATTAACATATTTGTAGAACCCCTTCTTGGTATCCTTTACATCCCTCGCTAGCCACAGCTCCATTTGTCCTTTGGCCTTTCTGATTTTATCCCTGCAGTCCCTAGCAATATCTTTATATGCCTCCTTGGTCATCTGACCAAGCTTCCACTTCCTGTAAGCTTCCTTTTTATGTTTAAGCTCAGAGCAGAGTTCTCTGCTAAGCCATTCTGGCTGCCTCACATGTTTGTTCTTTCTCCTAATTGGAATGGCAACTTCCTGTGCCCTTAGCAGGGTTTCTTTAAAATATAACCAACTCTCTTGGACTCCTTTCCCCTTCAGATTAGCTTCCCAAGGGATCCTGCCCATCAGTTCCCTGAGGGAGCCAAAATCTGCTTTTTTGAAGTCCAGGGTTTGTGTTTTGCTTCTTTCCTTCTTTCCTTTAATCAGCATCCTGAACTCAACCATGTCATGGTCACTACTGCCTAGCTTGTCATTTATGTCTACCTCCCTGATCAATTCTTCCCTGTTTGTAAGCAGCAGGTCGAGAGGTGCAAGGCCCCTGGTTGGTTCCTCTAGCATTTGTACTAGAAAGTTGTCCCCAATACTCTCTAAAAATTTCCTGGATTGCCCATGCACTGCTATATTGGCCTCCCAGCAGATGTCAGGGTAATTGAAGTCCCCCATCAGCACCAGGGCCTGTGATCTAGAAGCTTCCGTTAGTTGTCCATAGAACACCTCATCCACCTCCTGCTTCTGGTCTGGTGGTCTATAGCAGACACCCACCACAACATCCCCCTTGTTGCTTTCCCCTCTCAATGTAACCCATAGACTTTCTACTGGCATGCTTCCACTTCCATAATGGAGCTCTGAGCAGTCATAGACCTCTTTTACATATAGTGCTACTCCTCCTCCTCTTCTTCCCTGCCTGTCTTTCCTGAACAGTTTATACCCATCCATGGCAGAGCTCCAGTCGTGCAGACTATCCCACCATGTCTCCATTATTCCTATGATATCATAATTCCTTGTCTGCGCTAGTACTATCAGTTCTTCTGGCTTATTTCCCAGGCTTGTCGCATTTGTGTATAGGCACCTAAGATACCTGGCCAAGTGCCCTACTTTGTCATTTTGATTTTCAGTTCTATTACATATACCTCCTTGCATTTTTTTCTTGGAGTTCTCCTCCCTCACTCTCCTCATGTATTTGGGCTTCGGTAGAACACTTAAGACAATTATTTGATTACCCCCCCCATGTTCCAACTACCTTCTCTTTTATTCCTGGTGCTACAGTCCCAGCACCCCCCAAGTTCCATCCCTTCCCCCAGATCACCCACATTGTCACTTACCTGTGGGCTTTGGTCTCCTTCCCCCGTTGAACCTAGTTTAAAGCCCTCCTCACTAGGTCAGCCAGTCTGTGCCCAAATATGCTCTTCCCCTTTCTGGACAGGTGAAGGCCATCTCTCCCTATTAATCCTCTGTCCTGAAACAGTACTCCGTGGTCAAGGAAGCCAAATCCCTCTTGACCACACCATCTTCGCAGCCAGGCATTCACCTCTAGGATGCATCTGTCTCTCCTCAGGCCTCTAGCCTTGACTGGAAGGATCGAGGAGAACTCCAAACTCCTTCACCCTCACTCCCAGAGCCCTGAAGTCACCTTTGATCTGCTGAGGATCACCTCTTGCAGTATCATTGGTAACCACATGAATAAGAAGCATGGGGCAGTAGTCTGAGGGGTGGATGATTTTTGACAATCCCTCCATTACGTCTCGGATACGGGCACCTGGCAGGCAGCATACCTCTCCAGAGACCTTGTCAGGGCAACAGATTCGTGCCTCTTCCTCTCAGGAGTGAGTCCCCAATCACCACAACCCTACATTTCCTCTTAGGTGAGGTGGCTGTGATCTCCCCAGCCTCTGGGGTGGATGGCATCTCCTCTACCTCCTTCATTGTGTCCAGCACCATATAACGGTTCCTCACCACAATGGATGGTGGGATGTGAGAAGGCATGGAGCTCTGTCTGCTGCCAGAGGTGGCTAGCTGCCAGTGTCCTTCCTCTGCCATAGGCATCCCATCCATTTCCAGAGCTGTGGCAGTAGCCCTTGGCACCGGGATAGGGACCTCCTCCTTGCAGGTCTCATCGTGGACACTGTCAAGGAACTTTTCCAGGGCATAGACACCCCTGAGTTGTGACACTTCCTTCTGTAACTCTCCTACCTGTTTCCGGAGAGATGCCACCAAAAGGCACCTATCGCATAGATTCATCTCCCTAGCCTGATCATCAGTGGCAGGAAAATGAAGGCCACAGTCACTGCAAATCCACACCAGGATCTGGGTGGAGATATCCATAGTCAAACAGTCTGTCTGACTACAAACAGAGGCAAAGGAAACAGAAGGGGTGCTGGCACAAGCAGCGCACTTCTTCACCATTGTGGCCTCCCCAAACTCCCTCGCAAACTCCCCTGTTTGCAGTCCCCTGTTCGCAAGCTGATTTTGAAATATGCTACAGAAAGAATCGAGTATAGCAGATTTAGATCAAAATTCAGATAAAAGCACTAAAAGAAATAAAACTCTAACAATGATACTATGAATAATATATACCATTCAAAGTCTACTACAATTTACTTGAATAGTGAAGTAGGATGAAGAGTCCAAATCTCAGAATTAGTAAATTTTGCGGGAGAGAAAGATGGCATTGTTTAAGAGTCAGTAAGGAATAATCAATAATGGTAATATAAAAGCTACTAGAAAGTGCCAAATAGACACTAATTAAAAATATAGTTATGCTGTTTTTGAACATACACTTTATATAGGACCATGGAAGAATAAGTCTTATTTTTATATTGAGGAGAGGGAGAATAATATTCATATATGAGAAATGTATTTAAATAATTTTAAATTGAGTCTGAAATTTTCAGAACAGCAAAGGAATTTGCACACATGATCCCATTACACTTATGGAACCGTTATTTCCAGTTAACAATCAGTAGCAACCAAAAATCTCATAACAAGCTCTGCTTTGTAATGCTTTATGTAAAAGCTGATGATTAAATTACATTTGAGTCATATAAATTAAAAAGGAATTGGGTATCAATAAAGCAGTTCAGGGTATTTTGATTGTATATGGTAAAATTGATAAAAAGTAAAATATTTTCATTTCTGTAAAAATATTCTTCAAAGATTTTCTCATTTTCATACAAAATTTACCAAAGTACCTAAATGTTTTCACTTTTTCAGCTGAAAATTATCAGTTTTTGATAGCCAAAACCCTATTATTCAGTTTTCTAATGACATCACAAAGTGATGTAAAATGTGCAATTTCCAGGAAAAAATCTATTTTGATGAAAAAATATTTATATAAATTACAAAAAAAAAAAATTACCACCTCTAGGGTTCAAATCCCTTAGAAGGCTTTGAAAATCTCAGTGTGGATGTTTAAATACATAAGTAAATAAATAACAACAAACACAACAACAACAACGTCAGAGCTGCAGTTCCAAATGGGACCATTGGGAGAGCTGTTCTTTGCGGCTGACATCTGGAAATGCGACAGTACCATTCTAACATGTGAAGGCTCGATCCATCAAAGCACCAAGCAGATGGTTAGCTTTAACAATATAGAAAATCCTAAATCAGTGGGACTACTGCTTAAAGTTTTCCTTTTTCTGTATGTATGTGCTAGATGAGGCTCAAGAGAATAGAGGAGAAGAAAGAAAAATGGCCTTGAGTATCAAATGAGGTGGAAGAGCTATGGCCCTTCAGCATGACTGGGTACTTGTCCCCTCTACTTGATTAACTGCTGGAAATTGAGAGAAGTCATATCCAAAGTGTTGTCAGGTCAAATCAAAGTTCAGAAGAGCACTGTACAGAAAGGCAAGTCTCTCCTAGGGAAATAAAGGAACACCAGGAGAAATTATTGTAAGGGACTTTTCAGTTCTATTACAATAAAGTGCTGTTCAGCTTCCAAGATGACTACGGTATTTCTCTGTCTGTGTATAGGGTCAAGTTGAAGACCTGACCTGCTTAATCATCTGAAAACTACAAACTGCCTGGGTGTCACAAGGATTTTATCTCATGCTAGTTACCATCTGTTAGCTAACTTGATTAAAGAACACATTTTTTTTTCCAAGTGAACACAAGGCTTATACGTGAAAAGAAAGCACACTGTAAGTTGCCAGTAATAGCAAACCAATGTTTGTTATATATTTAGTCAAGAGAAAATAAATCCCATCTCATCACTTTTACTAAGTATCATTGTTAGTTTGGGATTGATATTTTAAGGCACTGAATAATTATCCTTTATGTAGGCAACATTTATACTAGCCACCAAAACCTTGCAACAGCTGATGTATCTATGATGGTCTGTGTGAAAGGTGCTGGCCTCATTTCATTTTCTAGCAGGCATCACAAAACTCAGTAGCACTTTGTTAGCACTCTTGTGGCAGTTTCATCATAAAGGCCACATATGTAATGAGGACAGAAACTGACAAGCTCTCTACTCCTGAAAGCTGATCCTTCCATGCCACAGCTAACATAAAGTGATGCGGGAGAACCTGTACTGTTGTTACTACGGATAAACAGAAAATGGAAGTCTGTACTTATTGTAATACCTGCATTGTTATGACTGCTTAAATAAATAAATAAATAGTTTTAGATGTTACTTTAATTAGCACTTAAAGTAAAAGAGTCCTCCTTTTAGAACCAGATTATTTTCAAGAAGCAGCTATTTTGTTCACAATCTTTTACTCACAAAGAGTAGAACACAGACATATGTCTAATTATTAACATTAGTCGCTTCAATTAATGAAGTTTTTATTTCCTGTATCAGTCTTTTGGATTTTAATATTATCTTGTACGTGAGCACAGTTATTTCTGTTTACTCATATATGAGTGAAAAGTCCCTTTTTATTAGTAACATTTTACAAATTTTACCCTAATGGATTCCTGGAAGAAAGGTCACTTAAAGCTCACAGAATGACCTTTAATTTCAGACCATAAAGATTTCATCCTGATTGTTACATTTCGTTTATCTTTTGGAAAGAAAGCTAAATAATGTCACCATTCTGCTGGCAGATCCATCTGATAACCAAACCTCCTGGGATTAGAAGTAATGGAATGATACATGATATCCGATATCCTAAAACTTCAAATTACTGCACAAAACCATAAAGGCATGACTTTCTTTAAAATATGAAGATTTTAAATCTTTTGGTTTTTGTCCTTTGAATCAGAACTCATATAAAATAAGAGTGGGAAGAAACTTGAAATAGCCAGTTCATTCATGATTTTATCCAATGCAAAACAGTTGCCCTCACTGAAGTGCTACCAACCTCCAGTACAGAATCCAGGTTTGGTTTCAGTGTTTATTCATTTCTAATCCTGGGCTTGCTCATCACTGCTTGAGTTTCACTTGCAGTTTTTGAACCATAACAAACTCCATACAAACCTTGGATGAACAATAGTGAAGTCCATGATTTCCATGATGACAATAACAAGTTTAACCACCCCTTCTACTCGTACCTATATTGTTTCAGGAAGAATCTATTGCGTCAGTTCCATTCCAGAATGAGTATCCAGACCTTGGTCTGTTGTATACTAGGTGAGTATCAGAACCATTGAGCTAAAAGTTTATGGGGAGGGATGAAAAAGGAAATGTGACTGCATTACCTCATACTCCAATCACTTTGTGGATGAAAAAAAAAAATACTCATTTCAGCTGCATTAATAGTTGACCAAAACAGCATTTTGTCAAATGAATAATTTCTCTGGGGAAAAAAATGCATGGCTTTTCTCTTCACTTTACTTTGAGATCTGATAAGATCTGAATCTATTACATTCTGCCTATGAAGTAGGAGGTAACAGGATTACTTTGTTTGCTCTCCAAAACAGATGAATCTCTAGCCTTTAAGAAAATCCAACAAAGAGCAGGCTTCCAGCTCTCCAAAGAATTAAAAAGTTTCACCATAAAATTTCAAACATGCAACCAAGTAAGCCATACCAATGCAAGTCACTTTTTATGTTACAGCAGCATGACTACACAAGTGGTTTACACAAGTACAGTTACATTTATTTAATTACACAAAGGCAGAAAAACACACTACAAACAAACAAACAAACAAACAAACAAACAAACAAACAAACAAACAAACAAA
>ML681996.1:19078934-19141766 GCA_007922195.1 Podocnemis expansa
GGCTGCAGCCCCCTTTCTGGGGCTGTGGGACAGCCCTCAGCACCCTGGCCAAGGTCCTGAGGGTTCCCTGGCCAGGGTGCTGAGGATCCAATGTTGTTTCGGAACACTTTGTTCCGAAACAACATGTTCACATGCCTTGTTTTGAAACAAGGGTTTCGAAACAAGTTTTGTTTCGACCCCAAATGGGGTTTAACTTGTTTTGAAACAACTGTGCATCGTGTGAACATGGGTGTTTTTTGTTTTGAAACAAGGGGGTTGTTTCGAAACAAAAGTGCTGTGTGAATATGGCCCTAGAGTCTCTGAGCTAACTATATGTAGGGAAAGATTATTAAGCATAAGAAGATTCCACATTCTATAGCAAACCACTTAAAGCATTTAAGGATTAGTAGGCAGAGGGATATATTACAAATAGCTATAATGAGACATAAAACCACAGGTTAAGTCTACATTACCTAGCATTTTTGAAAAAAACTTTTTTTGGGATATGTATTTTGAAATAATTATCTCAAAATTTTTGTTTTCAAAAATGCTATTTCAGGACAACAGTCCATTGTCCTGAAATACTGCAGCTCTTTTTATTTCAAAAAAGAAAGTCTATACCGGACTTTCTTTTTTTAAGAAAAGAAAGTCAATGGATGAGAGGGAGTATTTTTTCAAAAAAAAAAAAAAAAGTCTTTGCTGTGTCCCACAATGGCTTTTTTCAAAAAAGCTATCTCAAAAAAGGCTTTTTTTATTTTGAAAAACCTGGGAGGGGTTAGCTTTTTTGAAAAAGCACTCCAGTACCTTGAAATCCTGGAGCGCTTTTTTTGCAAATGCTAAACCTGGTTTAATATCGAAAAAAAACCTTTCTCTAGATGTCTTTTTTGGAAAAAAGCCATCACAGGACACAGTAAAGGGGTTGTTTTTTTTTTTTTTGAATAATCCTCCCTATTTCATACATTGACTTTCTTTTTCTTGAAAAAGAAATTGCAGTGTAGAATTTCTTTTTCAAAAAAATAAAAGCCATGGTATTTCAGGACAATGAACCATCCCCAGACAGTTGTCCTGAAACAGCAATTTTTGAAAAAAAAAAGTGTTTTTTTGTGATAATTATTTCAAAATACTTATCCCAAAAAAAGTTTTTTTGCAAATGCTGGACAATGTAGACATAGATATTGTGTCTATTGTAACAAGGCTTTTTAATGTAGAGCAGAGTTAAGAAGATAAGTTGCCAGGATCACTTTCTGAAATGTTCTATAGGTTTCCTCTAAGTATGAGTATTGAGATCTCTTTTGAAATATTCATTATGGATTGTTAGCTGAATCCAAATAATTAATTTTCTCTTGTAATGTAACCATGATTTAAAGACATGTCTTTAGAGGTGAAAAGTTATTGTACTCCCTCACAACACCTCCTGGCTGTTTCCATGACAGCCCCAATAAAAATCTATATGGCTAAACTTCAGCAAATCACACTAAAATAAATTGTTAAATTTAGTTTTGATTAGTAATCTACAATTCTTATCAGTTATATTTAGCTTTTAACGCTAACATTTTGCTTAGGAAATAAAAATATTAACATTTGAATGAGTTTAGTTTCCAATTGGATTTTTAAAAGAGCAAGCTCTGTGAATGACATTTATTCTTTTAGTCAATGAGTGAAACTATAATATTAGGTAAAATGATATTGCATTTGAAGTAATTATGCTGAAGGTTTAAAATAATAGGTCAAAATGGAGATCCAGAAATGCTGACAGCTCTTCTTCATAGAAGAACAAATCATTCTGAACTTCAGAATTGGCACCTATAAAATTGCAGGAAATTATTAAACTGCTATAGTAGTTATTCTACTATTTTTGTTGAATCTATTGTGCTACAGCAGTTCAGTCCTTTAAAATAATAACAGAGTACTTCTAATCCAGCAATCTGGACTTTTACTTAGGTATGGTGACAGAAGTATAGTGCCTTTACTTCAATTTACCAATTTAATTAATAATTTATAATGCCCTTGAAGGAATCAGTCATTTAAAAAAAATGTTCTATCGTTCTACTGCTTGCTTTGCAGACGGTTTCCTGAAAGCTTTTATTATTTGTTCATGTAGAGATTTACTGTATTGAATCATGCTCTGGTAATGCATTATTTCTTATTCCATAGCACGTCATATATGATAGTTGTCAAGGGTGAGTATTTCTCAGTATAACTATGCTAATTATAATTGATTAGTACTACTGAATGTCTGAATTAACGATGTCTCAAGCTTGACAAACAGGCTCAGTTGGCATTATTTAATCAAAGATCATCAGTCAGAGATTAGGACAGCATTATACAGAATACAGAAATAATAGATACATGATCACTCTGATAGGAAGATGATAAAAAGATGGCTCTGTGCCTCTTCCTTACTGTATCTAGAGGGACAAAGCAGATTCATTTCCAACTAAGTGCCTATAAAGATGTCATTACATAGGGTTTTGAAGCAATGAAGATCTTTTGCCAACATAAGCATGTTCTGATGTCATTCTCAGTTTCCTGATTTAGGTGTGTCAGTTTGATTATTTACACCTGGGAGGACTAACATTACTTCAAGATAACATATTTCAGTCACTCCTTCATCCTTCATAATTATTCTTTCCTCTTGATTCCCTAACAGAATCTGTACCAATCATTTCTTATCAATTTTCCAGGTTGATATACGCTTATATAAGTATTATATATCCAGTTTCCAGGACTATTTGGAGTTCCATGGACACAGAGGTACTCAGAATTATTATATATATACACACTAACACCACAGAATTCCTAAACAAGATTATTTGCTGGTTAAGAACCAGTCTTCTGTGTTTTACAATTCAGGATACTCTGTTGAAAGCCTATTGTTTCCAAAGAACAATTCATATATAAGCAAATCAATATACAGAAAACAAAGGACAAAAATTGTTAATGTTTACTAATAGATATCAATAGTACCAGGGGGAGATGCACATGTGGCTCAGAGACATAACACAGTCCTTCCTGGCATGGACTATGATGCTTTACAGATGACTAATAATTTATGTATTTATGTAATAATTTATGGTATTTGCAGATGAATTAGGAATGAACTATACAAAAATGTAAATTAATGTGCTCCTTTATCTTTAATGGAATAACTCCCTTTTGCTCAAATGAATGGCCAGCAAAGTTTTTAGAGCTATGCAACCAAATATTCAGTTTCTTCTAACTGATGCTAATATTCCCCTCATGCTTTCCATTTTGAAAACTATTGTTGAGTCAGAAACTGTCTTAAATTGTCTACTTAAATTATGTCGTCACCTCTTAATTTGATTCAAAGCCACTGGAGTCAAAGGAAAGGATAGCATCAATTTACTAGTCTTTGGATCAGGACTTATCACAGCTAAATTTAAAAAAAAATGATAAAACACTGTCAAAAATGCTTATTCTTTGAAATGAAATTTGTTTTGCAGGAAGTAGTCAGTTTTGACTGAAGTTTCTCAAGTTCAGAATAGAATTTCACTTCATAGAGAGAAAGTGAACCATCAAAGAATAGCCAATAACCCAGTGGTTAGAGGACTCACCAGGGAGGAGAAACACATGGATTATTTCTAACCAGAGTAAGGGACTTCAATAAATGCTAAAGCTAGCTCTGTGGACTACTATGTTCTCTCTTTCTTGTTGGGACTGTTCCCCTTTGTATACATATATAATACATAGGGGTAGAGACTTGAAATTAGATCCCCTTCATCCCAGACAAGTGTTTTAGCCATGAGTACTAGGTAGTCCAGGGTGGCTCTGTCTCAGAACAGTAAGTTTTTCTGAAATCTTGAACATGTTCACAGGACAGAAAATCAGTTTCTCACTCAACTCTAAGCATAGCAACCTATCTGAAAATCAACTGTGATAAGATATCTAAGGATAAAGGATGTTAGTATGGTCTTTGACAGTATTTACAGTAACCCTTCAGCAAAGGTTCTAAACTCCATGATTTTTTCTTCCATTTCCCATACAATCTAAGTGTACATACGTGCTCTCTATCACTTTATATATTTAATTCTCATGGAGTTAAGGTTGAAAGAACATAGAGCACATATCGGAATTCAGAATTAAATACATGATAGGTATTTATCAGTTATCCCCTAAATGTACAAAACTTTGATTTTCCTGGTCTTAACGTTAACCTTAAAAGAATCAAGATGTGTTAAAGTGGAATTGTACAATTACTGCACACAAGCTAGCTTTAATTCACCTGTGCAATAACTATACAGTTATGAACAGTGCAGAATAGTGTTTTTAAGCTTTGATTAGTTTTGTTTTGTTTTCAGCTTTCCTGCCCTCACAATACCAGTACAGGGATTCACCATATTCCCAGTACATAGCAGATGTCATCAAAGCAGTGGCAGGCATATCTGCTTAGGACCTTTCAGATTTGGAGAGGAATGAGTCTTTAGGACTGAGAGATAACTGTATTTGACCAACTGACAAAGTTCCAGCCCAAGAACCCAACTCACCGGATATGTCTACACACACACTTAAATTCGACCTAATAAACATAAGGTCGAATTTAAAAATAGCTATGTCTACACAGCATTTGGCTGATTCCACCTAAGGCTTCCCTTAGGTTGAATTGAGGAGAGGTCCCTTAGAAGTTACAAAACCTTATGTAACTTTGAAGTGATCGTCAATTTGAACCCTCTAGTTTGAATTGATGCTGTGTAGACATATGAATTTGAACTAAAGTTAGTTTGAATTCACAAGCGTTGACCTTCCTCCCAGGGTGCATGGCACCCTGGAAGGAAGACCAGCCCTCTAGGACCTTGGGCAAGCAATGCCAAAGGTGCCACCCTACAACCCTGCAGTGGGGAGTATAGCCCCACCTGATGCAGGGACAGGACACCTGTCCAGCAGGAGCCCCACTTGTGGGTGCAGGGAAGGGATTCCTGCTGGGGGCTCCAGAGGGAATGGATCCATGCAGGGGGCTTCAGCTTCCCTACTGGGGTGCAGGGACCCCCCCACCTGACTGGAGCCTGGCTGAACCCAGCTTGCCTCATGCAGGGCTCCCTTTCCTCTGCGCAACCAGCTGGGCTCCTGCAGAGTACTGGGATCTCCTCTCCCCACCATTGCACTGTCAGCAGGGGGGCAAGGGATTCCTCCTGCCCAGTGTTGACAGAGCGGGGGGGGGGAGGGAAGGATTCCCTCAGCCAGCACAGCAGGAGTAGGGGAGAAGGGATTCCCCACCCCTACTGGGCTGTGCGTGTGGGTGGGGTGCCCTGGCCCCAAGCAGCCCTGCCAGGGGAGAACATCCCCTGCTAGGCTCCTGCCTTCTGAGCCGCACCTGGAGAAAAGCGTTGCCTGCCCAGCTTTGGCGGTACCGTGCCTAGGACTGGGCAGTGGACGCTTTTCCCTGTGTTGGGCTACGGGGGCTAGAGCCTGGCAGGGGATTGGGTGGCAACATGAACCTAGCAGGTCCTGTCTAAGGACATGCTCGTTTGAATTTGTTTTCCTACTCTGGCCATGTTAGTTCAAATTGACTGAATTTGAACTAACCATTATTAGTTTGGCTTGATTTGTTTGAATTCAGTCAATTTGATCTAACAGTCTAAGTGTAGGCATAGCCATTGAGACTAATGGCAGTGGGTAAAGGCAGATCTCCCTGCTTCTCACTGATAAGATTGCACTTTTAACTGCTGTGACAAATTGTTGTTGCTTAATCCTCAGAAAGTGTAATGGTATATCAAGAGCTTATCCTTGAGGACTCAGGAGATATTTTCAGAATGGTCAAATGTAAGCTGGGTCCTTAGATTGATATCAATTATAAGTCAGTACCTCTAGCTCAAAAGACCTATAATATCACCCTCCTGAATTGTCCCCACCCTCCCCCAAGGCATTTGTTACATGTACGCAGTATCTTCTTTTGAAAGAATTTCCTGGTTTGAGAAATGTTTGCCTATAATTAAAATGGAGACTACAAATGGAATGGATAGTATGCCTCGGTATGTCTACACTTCCAATTTAATTTGAATTAATGAGGATCAATTCAAATTAGATAAACGAATGACCAGACAGGCTTTTATGATTTCAAACTAAGAAATGCTTTAGTTCAAACTGATGAAAGCTGACTTTGAAGTTATAAAACGTGGTTTAACTTCAAAGTGATGGTCAATTCAAACTTGTTAGTTTGAATTAACCCAGTATAGCCATGTTAATTCAAACTAACCATTGGTTCAAATTAACCACACTTTTCCCTTCTCCTCCCCAAGGTGCACAGCACCAGGAAGAGGGAGTGACCACAGCACAACACCCCCCCACCCTCAAAGGCACACCTATTGTGCTGACCCAGCTGCCTAGAGCCTGTACACATGGCAGAGGGCAATGCTGGGAGCCAGGGGCAGCACAGAGCTCCGATATGGGGCCACTAGGAGGTCCTCTGTCTCCTGGCCATATGGGGGACTGAGGACATCCTGTCCTGGTTGTGGGCCAGCTACCACAATCAGGACATTTACGCAGACATAGCACAGCTCTGTCTGCAAAGGGGCACCCCCAGACAACACAGCAGGTCCTTATAAAAATCAAGGAGCTCTATTAGGGGTAAGCCAGGGTCTGGGAGGTGAGGTGGCTCCGGGGGTCAGCATGAGGTGGCACATGCCCCTACTAAAAGGAGATGGGCTGGTTCCTCTACAAGGAGCCCACCGGACTGCTGAGCAGCAGCATCAACTCCTCAGAGCCTCTCTCTGGGGCCTCCCCCCAGTACAGGGGCTCCATGGAGGACAACATCCCTGTCAACACTGAGAGCAGCCAGCCAGAGGGGACACCATCCCCCCACCCCAGCTGCTAGCCTGGATCTATTCCCGCCCCCCATGAGGAGAGACCAGCCACCCCAGGGGAGCAGGAGAAGGAGGAGGAGGCTGCCCATCTGATGGAGGAGGATGTTGGAGAAGGCATGTCCCACTGGACATCTGCAGCACTCATGGGTGAGTGTGTTCTCCCTCCCTCCATGTGGGTAGGCTGTGCCAGCCTGTTGCATAGCCAGGGTGGGAGGACAGGGCCCAGGGACAGGCAGGATCTCAGGGTCCCAGGGAGGGGGGTGATGCCATCCCATAGGTCAGAGGTGCCATGGACTGTGGCAGTGGGGGGACCCAGCCCTGAGCGGAAGAGTGGCCTGTGAGGAGGGGGTGGGGAAATCAGAGGTGGCAGCATCAAGGGCACACAGCATGCAGCCCACACCACTGGCACCTGGCCTCAGGAGATGTCCCAGGCACAGGGAAGGTCTGACTGGTGCTCTCCACTATGAGCACCATGCCTAAACTGGGCCATATGACTTGGCTGCATGTGCACTGGGGCACTGTCCCACAGGCCAGGGATCAGGAGACAGGGGGATAGTCAGGGCACAGCTGCTTGCTGCTGTCAGGCTGCACACAGCACTAGATAGGTGCCTGATGGGACTAACCCTGGTGTCCGCTTCTCTCCAGCAGTTCACACAGCCAGCTGACTCCATGGTCCAGGGATTCCAGCAGACACCACTGGGCTCAGGAGGATGGCACGTCGGACCTTGGACGACCTCCTGAAGGAGCTGATCCACCCGGTCCAGGAGGCCGAGGAGGGCAAGCGGGACTGGCAGGGCAGGTGTCGGTCCACTGGGCATCTGTCCTGTACCTGGTGGAGAGGTCCATCAACCTGCAGGAGTGCTGTACTGTTGCCCAGAAGTGGCATAGCCAGACTCTGGACTGGCTGAGATGCCCGCTGGTCAACATCGGCATGGTCCTCCAGAGTATGGCAGCCACCATGAGTCAACTGGTGGAATATTTTGCCACTCCTGCCACCCTGGAAACCATTCCCAGGGACAACCAGTGTCCCTCAAAACCAGCCCTCAGACCTGGGGTGGGTGCGAAGAAGGCCAAGGCCTGCTTCCCCAGGGCACTGGCACTGGCCCCCCATCCTGACCTTCACACTTACCCATATCCTCACTTCTTCCCTGCATCCCCCTGTCCTCCACCAGGTGTCCTCCAAGTCTCTCCAGTCCCAAAGCCACTCCCAGTATCCAAACCTCCTCCCTGCCATGTAGATAAACATTTTGAAGTCCACCTCTTGTGTCTGCTTTTTTTTATTGTTTTGGGGATGAGAAGATGGTGGGAGGATGGGGATGTGTAGGGGGCAGGCATGGATGGGTTGGGGGCAGTGAAGAAGCCTGGTGGTGAACCCCATCCTCAACGTTCCTCTCCCGGGAATATGTCCATCAGTGCCTTCCAGATCCTCTGTGCTCCCTGAGGGGCCCAGTCTATGTGACAGCTGGCCTCTGGCTGGTCAAAGTGCCTAGTGAGGTGCTCAGTCTCTATCTCCCCACAATTTGCAGAGATTGTGAAGGGAGACACAGGTGCTGACAAACCCTGGGATGGTTGCCTTGGTGAGGTGGAGGCTCATCATCAGGCACCTACTTCAGGCTTTGAGCCACCCAAAAGCATATGCAACAACCTACCTTTACCTATTGAGCTTCCTGTGAAATTGCTCCTGGCAGGCATCCAGGTGTCCCATGCAATGTTCCCTGTAAGCTGCGCAGGCACGTGGCCACGTAGTCCACTTCAGCTGTCCAGCATGGGGAAGTCTACTGGCGGCACACGGCACGCAGCCAGAGTCCCAGCTAAGAGCCTTCTGGAGCTGGGAGTTATTAAAACTCCCACCCAGAAAAGCTGTGACAGAGCATGCTCAAAATGTCTGAGCATGCTCCATTAGTGCTTCTCCAGTGGGGGGAGCAGTAGCTCAGCAGCACTGCTCCAGCAGCTGGGTAAGACTGCTAGGGGGGTTGGGCCGGCTGGGGGTTACTGAGGGAGCGGGCTAGGGTGGGAGGAAGGTAGTGGGCTGCCTTGGGGGGAGTTTACGGGGAAAGTGTGTGGGGGGGTGGAAGCAGGATTGGGCCCACATGGAGTGGAACGATCAGGCCCGCAGGGGCAGCAGGGTTGGGCCCGCACGGGGTGGGGCAGCCCGCACAGTGGGCAACATGAGTTGCTCAGCTGCCTAAGGGTCTTAGGTAGAACATTGGATGTATGGCTTCATGAGTCAGGGGAGGAGGTGGTTAGGTGGCATCCCTGATGATGAGTATGGGCACCTGCACGTCCCCAGTGGTGATATTGTCTGGGGAGAAAAAGGTGCTCACCTCCATGTGTTACCCCAGAACTCACATGCGGGTTTTAAGCCACCTGAAGGCAACAAATATTATTTAATTGCCTCCAAACCAGATTAGTTCTGAGATGGAGGGTGGGACCAGTGCAGCCTAAATGGTAAAAACCCCTAGTGGAAAACATGGCTACAGCCTGCGGATCAAGAACAGATTCAGAGCAATGTAGAAACTTAGAACAAGAATTTCTTTTAACACAAGTATTAACATTTATTTAAAAGATGTTAAACATATTTTCATTTACTTTAAGATCTTACAGACTTATGCTGAGATTCAGAGACTGAAAAATATTAATTAATACTTGTATATCTCAACAAGCATTAAAGAGTGACAGTTTAGGATGGAATACTGTCTGCTGGGTTTTCCTTCTTACAGTTACAGACATAATTACAAACTAGATAGTAAGACAGAGTACATTAAAACATTAAGGACAGACACAAAACACCTAACAAATTATAACATCCCACAAGCAAGGGCTGGTTACCTATGAGATGGGGAGATCTCAGGTCTTACATCTATTTCCCTTTCTCTGTAGAATAAGGGTTTTCAACTTGGGTGTTTCCTACTGCAGTTCAGTGGAGCTACTGGTTTGCCTATCACCACAAATTACTTTGTAAGGATTGGGCCCCCTGTCAGCAGTTAAACAGTTTGTTGGTCTTTATCAAGAATTCCTACTTATTTCACATATAGCTTAAGAGTAACATAATACATTAAAACTATTTTATACAAATAAAACATTAAACAACATTTATATTTACAAAAGAACATTCAACAAGTGGGGATCAGTCACTTGTAGAATGGAGAGATCTCAGATCTTGATATTACTCCTTTAAAACCTAGTCTGGGTTCCTTGTCTCACACTCTTTCTGGCAGCTTACTTATTAACATAAAATTACTTTACAGGGATTGGGCCCCCTGTCAACACTAAAACAGTTTGTTGGTCTTAAAGCTTTTATCACTTTCCTCCCCTCCTTGGGTCCCTTTTCTTACCACAAATTTGAAGAAAATAAGCCTCTTTACAGGTGATATATGCAGTCTCAGCGGTTGAAGTTCTTTCCTCTCTGGCTCCTCTGTTCAGCTCTGCTGTGGTTGCCACGGCGACTGGAACTACAGCAGCTCAGAATGTTCCAGAAGGCTTGAGGGTGCAGCTGCTAGGAGACCCCTGCTGTGCTGCAGCTTCAAAGCCTCGAGCCTTCAGTGCTGTTTGTTGCTCACAGACTTAATGCAGGATTGAGCTGGCTGCCTGTCTGGTGTGTGTGCAAGTATGAAAGTTCAAATGCCCTTCTGAGACTAAGTCCGGAGACCCAGCTCAGAGACTAAGTCCTGAGTCACCGCTCAGAGACTAAGTCCGGAGGATGCCCTTGTGAGACTAAGCCCCGCAACTTAGCTCATACAGTTCCACCAGAGATGTTGTTACTCTCTCTGGGGATGAGTGTGAGTGAGACTCCTTAGTGCAGCAGGAACATAGCCAGATGCCAGTGGAACCCAGTAAGGAGTGGGAAAGATCTCCAAAGTTCTGCTGCCATGCAGCGTCTTTTATTCACCCTCTTATCACTTCCATCTCCTCTTGACCAATCACAAAAGATGTGATTTCATCCTCATCCAATCACAAAAGGATGATTTCACCTATCACCTGCACAGTGCATGATCAGAATCAATACTTTTGATGGGTCCTTTTGACAGTGGGTGGACACCTCAGAATACTTGATGGGAGGGGGACTGAGTGAGTTCAAAAGTTTAAAATCTTCCTCCTTCTTGACCTACTTTTCCTTAAAGAGATATACCTATTAGTTCTGTTCACCTGTGATCCCTCAGATTTTCCTTGCTGAATGCCTTTTGAATACCAACTTTGTTTTTAAACATTTATAAATGATAACTTATGAATTCTTTGCCACTACTTATTATATATTATACTATTTCTAACTTTACTTTAACACAGAGTTTCTACGAGGTTGCCTTACACTATCTTCTTACTCATATATGTCCTTATTCAATCAAGGTTTTCTGTGATACTAAAGAGATGGCAAAAATCTCAGCTACTCATGTACCTGTAGAGCCTGGAGTTTTGGTGCATGAGGCCATCAAGTGCTCTCCCTGGCCAACCGATGCTGATGTTGATGAATATACCCCCGTGATCGACGATGGCCTGCAGCAGCATAGAATGGTAGCCCTTCCAGTTTCCATTGCTCAGTGATCCAGGGCTTGGATAGGAATATGTGTAGTGTCCATGATGTCTGTGCAGTTTGGGAAACCAAGGGCAGTGATATGGTTGGACATGTCCACTGGATTGCCCAGGGTGACAAGGCAAGCTAGCTGGACCTGTTTGATATCCCTGCACACCTGCTGGAGGGCAATCCCCATGGTGGCCCTCCCGATCTTGAAATGGTAAGCAATGGAGTGATAGGACTCCAGGATGGCCATTTTCCAGAGTGCAAGAGCCACAGGGAGGGCAGGTCTCATATGGGTGTCCCTATACTACAGGACCGGGATGAGCTCATAGACCAGCTCCTGGAAGGTCTTCTTCCTCATCCTCAGGTTCTGCATCCATTGCTTGTTGTCCCACATGCTCTGGACGATCCTTGTCCATGAGTCACCACTGGTTTCATGTGCCCAGACTCGACATTGCACTGGGTGCAGGAAAGTGGCAGCAAAAGTGGGTACAGCCAGGATGCTGGCCATGCTGGTGTCTGCCTATGTGCTGTCTGTGTCCAGAAACAGTATGCTCCAGCCAAACAGAGCACTGCGCGGGGTTGTGCGGGTGCTGGGCATCTCAGTGGCAAGCTGCAGTAGCTGGGCTCGGTCTATGACCTTGCTCTGCTCCAGAATGTGCAGAGGAGCTTAGGTCTGTTCCTCTTTTTATGGGATTGGCTGCGGCAATGGCCCTTCTCGACTGATATGTTGCCACACTTCCCATGGTGCCCCCTTCCTGGATTGAACTAGCAAGTCCTGTGCATAGACATGCTAGTTCACATCGGGTTTCCTGTGCAGACATGTTAATTTGACTTGACTTTGAATTTTGTGTGAAAATGCAGATCCAATAGTAGAAACTTAAAAAAACAAACAAACAAAACAAAACAAAACAAAAACTAATTCATGTTGATTTACCAACTTGCTGCAAATTAGAAAATGTAGAAGGAAATAGTGGAAAATATCAAAAGATTTTCTTTTAACATTTTCAGAATAAACTTTTCTCAAACAAAGATATTGATAAATGACCAATCAAAATGAAACTTTTTTGATTTTGAAAAAAACCCCAAAACATTGTATCACTAAAGATGAATTTATACCATAGAATCGCTTCTGTCAAGAACTTTTATCTGGAATAACACCTATTATTCACTAATAATTATTGATTCACTTTTTTTTTAACATCTTAACAAAAGTCTGATATAACTCCATAATGTAATTAAACCTCAGTTTTGAACTGTTTACTTCATTTTGTATTGCCCAGCCAAATTTTCACTGAAATTTCATTTGGATGTGTGAACTTAGTTTGAATGTGTGAATGAAGGGGGAAAGGAGGTGTGATGGGAGCAGTTTCCATGTCCAGCCTATCCTGATGACAAACTGCTGGCATCACCTTAGTGGCTGAAGAACAACGCAGACAAAGCCTGAAAAAGCAAGTAAAATCTACCCTAAAAAAAAGGAACAAAAAGCCACATCAAGAACTAGATCAAAGTCACATCTGCCATTACCTGATGACTCATGGTCATACAGTATCCTGAGGCAATGTGACACAGCTAGATCCATGGACTAAGAGACACCGAAGATGGGTGAGACTGCACAGCTTTGGATAATGTTCTGCACAGTATCCAAGAGTGTTGGGAACACAGATGTGCACTGATGAAGACCTCACTTTTCCTCATGCCTGGCTTCTCTTCCAGGTAGCCACCATGGGCTTCAAACACCAGCCACGAACTCAAGCTACAACCACAAGCAACTATCAGGACTGGAACTATATATGACCAACAGCAGAACATCTTGTGTGTGTGTGTGTGTGTGGGTGGGTACTAGACATTAACTTAATTGTGTTTTGCCTCATAACAAATGTGGCATATGCCTTGTCCCCCTGAATAAGATCTTGCTAGTGCTTTCCTTTTCTAAGTACAACAACATTTCATTCAAACAAGTCACAGAAGTTTCACAACATTTGATTTCCAAACATTAAAAAAAAAAAAAAAGTGGGGCTGGAGGAGAGAAATCCATTCTTTTCCCAGATTTAAGTAACAACCTCTCTGAGCATGATCATATGACTTGTTGAGGGCCCTTAACTCTCAGGGGCTTCAGTGGAAACTGACAACATTCAAAATCTGCAAGATCAGATCCTTTCAGATTTAGCATCCCTTTGGTCATAATGTAACTGATCTGTGATCTTGTTATTCCACAATAAACCACCTCATTAACACTCTCATACATATTCTAAGCACAAAATCATTTTTAGATAATCTGATTTTTTTTTTAATTTTAGCTAATTAATCATTAGGTCAATCAATAAAATGAATATAAACTTTAGTTACCTTTTCAAGTTTTCTGAATTTTTTGACATTTCTGATTTTGTCAGTTGAGGCATGTCAGTTACCAGGTGTAACTCACTTTAATGATTTGCAGGACATCATTTACTTTTAATTGTTATAACTTTTCTTTACAGGAGACCTGTTTAAAGTTGTATTATTTATTCAGCAGAAGTCTGCAAAATCATACATTCATCTGATTAGTCATGCCAGCAGCCTATTTAGTTGCATGTTTGTTTAAAAACGAAAACACCTTTGCTTACAGATCTTTCATTTCCTGCTTTTCACCAATTTCTTTCTGTCTCTTTTGGAGAATTATTAATCTCTTACCGTAGTAGTATAGAAAAAAAATTGTCTGCAAATGATTCTTAAACCTAAAAAGCAAATGATTTTGTATGTGTCTGAAACAAATTCAGTTTGATGGGAGAAATCTTGTACCCACTGAAGCCAATGGGAGTTTTGCTATGGAGCCCACTGGGAATCTAAAACCTTTATTCCATATTTTTCAATTTGCTATCATCATCTTACCTCTCAACTTACCATCCAAACATGGGAAAACCATGATAACTTAGGGCCATGCACAAATGAGCGTGCACGCACACACACACACACACACACAAAGCATTTGATGGATTCATTTGTTTTGTACATGCAATTTTTATAGCCACAGCTTCATGACTTTTATATGTGTATATATCAGAAATCTTTGCAAAATATCAAACCAAACTAAGGCACTGGAATACTAGAAATCTCACATGCAAGGCTGAACTCAAGGAACTTCTAGCTTGAGTTCTAGACCCAGGACTGCTCTAATTTTGGATAGAACTGAACCCCTCCATCCTTAGGGAGTCTTTCAACAGTGTTCATCATTTTGTAGGACTTTTAAGAGAGAAAGGCTTCTAGACACTATCAAATGGACTTTATGGACATCAGGCTATAATTATACAAGCACAAAAAGCTACATTAGTAAGTTAATATTAATTGACTAAGAAGCAGAAAAAGAAGGAGACCTATTCACACCAGTTGATTAGAAGGTGAGAATATGGGAACAGGAACAATTACTTTTAGTCATGTGCTAACCATTCCAAGTCCCTATTCAGACCCCTTCTGATTGTGTCAAGTTTGCAAATGAATTGCAGCTCTGCAGTTTCACACTGGGTTGTTTTGTTTGTTTGTTTGTTTGCTTGTTTGTTTGTTTGTTACTATGGCAACCTTCAAGTCTTCTACACAAAAGAATGCATAAAAATGAATGGTACATAGCCATGTACAAAAAAATGGATTAATATTTAAATATACACAAAAGAATTGTGTAAATGTATACAAAAGAACAAATGGATAAAACTGGACATCAGAGATTGCAACATCCATAAACCAGTTGGAGAACACTTCAATCTCCCTGGACACTCAGTAACAGACTTGAAGGTTGCCATATTTAAAAAAATAAATAAATAAAAAATAAAAATCAAAAACAGACTTCAGCATGGAACTGCAAACGTGGAGCTGATTTGCAAACTTAACACAATCAGATTGGGCCTGAATAGGGACTTGGAATGGTTAGCATCTTCAAAAAGTAATTGTCCCTGTTCGCAGATTCTCCTGTTCTAATTAAGTGCTGTGATTTGACCTCATCTACCCTGACTGAATAGACTTTGCTAACACTTGCCCTACCCACTGTGATGCTTTTCTTTCAGTCTGGCAGCACTATGTTGTCTAGGAATTAAATAATGGCAGATTATATGGGTTCCCCGAAGAAATGTATTAGTTTTAAGGTGCCACAGGACTCTCATTATTTAATTCCTAGACAACATAGAGCTGCCTTTTAACATTCTTCTTATAAGAAGACTGTGATAGATTCACCATCCCAGAGCAACTCTTAATGACACTACCTGGAATTGTAATCCCTCTGCCTCACCCTCCTCTATACTTCATTAGTCTGTGTGGTGAATTGGTCCAGAGTGTTGTAGAAGTCCTATCCCGTCAAAGGTAACAGAGTCTCAACTCAAAACTCGAAGAAGCTAAACACTTTCAGCCTTCTTCAGGTCAGTCCTCTACAGACCACTGACCTTTCTTCCAGGTTCTTCAGAGTTCTTCTTCTTCATTCAGTTATACAGTGCCAGCTCTCAGGCTTTCTCCCTGGCGAGCTAGCTTCTCCCAAGAAACTGACTCTTAGGGCTTCTTTCCTGAATATTCTGTTATACTGGAAAGCTGCAGCATTCTTCTCCCCTAAAACACATCTATCTCTTCAAGGGAAGTCCCACAGAACAAGCTTTTTCCTGTGTTGCCTTTGTCAAAGAGAGAAGCTCAACTACTTCTCTCCTTGGCCTTCTCTTCCTTGTGCCCTGTATGTCTTCCTTTCATAAGAACCACCCAAGCTGATGTTTCCCAGCAAGAGCTAATCCTTAAGTACCTGTAACTCATCCAGGTGCCAAAGGATGAGCTAATTGGGCTCCCCACTTCTCCTTAACCCAATAGTGCCAGTGTGGGGTATATATCTTAGGGATAAAAATGGTACACAATTGCTTGAGTCTTTCCAATGTTTTGGGACAATGATACTTTTGATGCCTTGAAATATTTTTTTTTTTCTTTTCACTTTTCCTTCATGATATTTAAAGCCATTTGCATCATCTGTTGCCTGTATGACAATAAGTGCAAATAATTTGTAAGCTCATGCTAACTTTGGTTTTAGCTTCACTGAAAGACTTACCCTAAAACATTACTTTTACCATCCCTTAGTGCTAGTGAGCAGGATGAGTGGGGGGGGAGGGTTTATTTTTATTTATTTTCTTTACATAACAAAACAAAAACAACATTCAGTTAAGTATATGCTTTAGATCAGGGGTATCAAACTCAGATCACCACAAAGGCCATATGAGGTCTAGTATGTTAGCTTGAGAGCTGCAGCACTGAAACCTTTTCATACAATGATATTGCAAATATCAATAATGATAGTGTCATCACAGACAACAGGAAATAACTTTAGGGGCTGCTTGCAGCCCATGGGCTGTGATTTTAAGACCCTGGCTTTAGGTCCTGTTGCAATAAGGCTCTTAAGATACCACAAAGGCTATATCCACATGTACAGGCTTAATTCGAATTAGGTTAAATCAAATTAAGCTAATTTGAAATCAAATCATTAAATTGATTCAATTTCAATCGATTTAAGAAAAAAAAAATTGAATTAGCAAGTCCAGACACACGACTTGCTATTTCAATTTAGGAGAGGGGGGAGCATGGGAGGCGTGGCAACATGGCCCCCTGACAGGGCCATGTTGCTAAACAATCCCCTGCCACTGGCTCTGCAGGCCAGTGGCAGAGGGAAGTAGTACCCAGGGCAGAGATGGTGGGGTGCCCCTCCTCCCTGCCACTTCGCTGGCGGCGGGGTAGGGGGGCACAAGTCAGGGTACCCTTGTACCCTTGCCACTTGCTGAGCAGTGGGGACTGAGCTCTTGGGGTGCCCTAGTACCCTGTCATTGGCCAAGCGATGGGGGCTGAGCTCTGGGGCACCCTGAAGCCCTCGCAACTAGCCTGAGAAGATGCGGAGGCCCTGGGGCACTTGGACAGCTCAGCTGCTGCTGCTCGGCCAGCAGCAGTGTACTAGGGCACTCCAGTACCTCAGCCCCCACCTCTTGGCCAGCAACAGTTGTACCAGGGCACCCCAGAGCTCTGCCCCTGCTGCTCAGCCAGCGGTGGGAGCTCCAGGGCGCTTGGAGAGCTCAGCCCCTGCCGCTCAGCCAGCAACAGGGGTACCGGGATGGGGGTACAGGGGTACCCCAGCCAGTGATGGGGGTACTGGGGTGCCCCAGAGCTCAGCCACCGCCGCTCAGCCAGCAGAAGGTGTACCAGGATGCTCTGGGAGCTCAGCCCCCACTTCTCGCCCTTCAGTCGGAGTACCAGGGTACCCCAGATCTCACCACTCTGCCACTTGGCCAGTGGTGAGGGCTTCGGAGCATCCTGGAGAGCTCACCCCCCACCGCTTGGCCAGCAGAGGAGGGGTTCAGGGTGCTCCTGGAGCTCTGCCCCCTGCTGCCCTGCAATTCCCCTGCACCCCCCCTTCCCCCTGGCCAGGGTGCTGATACACTCCCTGGCCAGAGTGCTGATGGGGCGGTGGAGGGTGGGGAGGCTTCCTTCATGGGTGCCATGCACCCTGGGTGGAAGGTCAAACCCGAATTGAAACAGTGTTGTTTTGAAATAACGTGGCTGAGTGGCATTATTTTGAAAAAGCACTTCCGATTCAAGGTCTATTTTGATCACTCTCCAGGTTTTATTT
Source organism: Podocnemis expansa (assembly GCA_007922195.1). Classification (NCBI taxonomy): domain Eukaryota; kingdom Metazoa; phylum Chordata; order Testudines; family Podocnemididae; genus Podocnemis; species Podocnemis expansa. Next base: position 19,096,855 of record ML681996.1, read on the forward strand.
TTTCAAATTCCTTTCCATTGTTTCAAAATAAGGAGCTCCCTCATTTCAAAACAATAAAACATCATTTGGACATAACGTTTTTTAAAGCGAAACAACAGTCGTTGTTTCGCTTTAAAAAGAGTGTGTGGACATAGCCAAAGTTCTTAAGAACGCATGCAGAATTTTTCTCATATAGGTAGTCTGTCTGAGAGTTATACCTTTTAGGATCATGATTTTATTATACACCAATCTTTTGTCTGTTTTTCATCCACATTTATTATTTAATGTTCAGTTTGTATGATAAAAATAAACAAACCTGTGGTACCAACACCTTTTTGCTCTTAAAATGAAGTAATAGTAAGTAAATAGCAGGTGTTTAGAAACCTATCCAGTTCTGACTTGTGTGTGATGAGAACACTGGCAAATACTCCAGTGAAGACTGAAATATTAATACAGTTCACTGCACTGATTTAACACACTGGAAAATTAAGTAATAAGAAAATTGAATGAATTCCCATGATCATGTTAATACAATGAATATAGTAAATATAATACACATTAAGAAAAGCAGTACATTTAGGCCCCAGTCTTACAGGATATGGCTACACTGGAGGCTTAAGTCAACTCAAGCAACTCCCTAGCCACATTTGGAACTCATTAAGTCAACTTAGGCACTTGCTAAAGTCGACTTAATAACTTCTGCCCTTAAAGTCAATTTTAAGGGTTAAGTCAACTTTATTAAGTCAACTTAACACAATGTCCTTATTAAAGTCAACTTAAAAAGGTCAACTTAGTACATTAGATCCATTTAAGTAGACTTTATAAAGTCAAATTTAAGTTGATCTGAGCCCTGTAGTGTAGACATAGCCACAATGAGCCATGAAGGTGTAGGGATTCAGCTGCATTCCAGGAGCAATTCTGTAACTTATATAATGTATAAGTGACATGAACCTTAACTTGAGCTTTTAGGAGGATGCATCTGAACAAATTTTAAATCAAGAGCAGACAAAAGGCAGTCAGTGCTAGTGGTGCAAGTATTAAGTTACCCTTTTAGCTTCAGTGCCACTATGGCTATGTTCACACACAGAGGGCTTGTTTTGAAATAACTTGTTTTGAAATAACGCGTTATTTCAAAACAAGTTATTTCGAAATAAAAAAAAGTCTGTGAAATAAGCAAAAAGTGGGACTCAAAATAGCATGTTATTTTGGTGCCGGGGCAGGGCACCATGGAAGGTGTGGCAACATGGCCCCCCTGTGGGCCATCTTGCCACTGAATCCCCTGCCTGGCTCTCACCTGGAGAGCCAAGCAGGGGAAAAAGCCCCGAAGGGCAGGGATCGCCCAGCCCTGGGTGGCAGCTGCTAGACTCCCACCTGCTAGGAGTGCCCCTATCTCGGGCGGGCTGGCGGGAGCCCCTGCAGTGGCTCCAGCCAGCCCCCCGGGGCTAGGAGTTTCCCCAGCTGGCAGGGGTCTAGCACGGCTTTCCCCGCTGCAGGGCTTGTCCCAAGTCCCGCAGCAGGGAGCCTGGCACCCCCTTCTCCCGACGTGGGGCTTGTCCCGAGCCCCGAGGCAGGAAGCCCGGAGCCCCCTTTTCCCCCCCTGGGGCTTGTCTTTTCCTAGCAATCCAGTTAAATTCTTTTAAATGGAAAGTAAATTAAAAAAAAAACACTTATGGAAAGGGATATCTTTTAGACAGCTCTGTGCTTAGTTACATATTAGTTTTCCATTAAATTGCAGCCTAAGCTTCAAAAAATAGCACCACAGGTATCATAGTCCTGCATGCAAACTGTAATGTACTTATTTACTGAGTAATTCAGTTGGTGTCCTTTCTAACATTGTCTATAAGGAAACATAGACTTAATTAGTGTCCTACGTCTCTCATTATTACAATTTTCTATGCATCTGCATGACTTTTGCCATTTCAGGACATTGAAACAGCTGGAACTAGGTTATTTTTGTGTTTTCTGACTATGCAATAGCCTACTTTGCATTGCATTCTTCATACCATCAATAAATTTTGACAACAGATATTTCAGAAACTTCCTTTCCTACAGGAGTTAGAGATTTCTTGTGATGCCCCACAAAATTCAGCTAAGAACTGAAACATACAGGCTATGTCTACATTGCAGAGCATTTTGGGGAAAAAACGTCTTCAAAAAACTATTTTGAAATATATTTCGAATAATTATCTCAAAATAACTTTTTCAAAAATGCTCTTTCAGGAGAACAGTCCGGGGACTGGCTGTTTGTCCCAAAATACCGCAGCTTTTTTCCCCCCGAAAGTGAAAGTCAACACCGGACTCTCTTTTTCAAACGAGAAAGCCAATGGAAGAGATAGGCAAGCTTTTTTGAGAAAAGCCTTTGCCATGTCTGGTGATGGCTTTTTTCAAAAAAGCTGTCTCGAAAAAGGCTTTTTCTCTAAACTTAACCAGGTTTAGTGTTCACGAAAAAGCACTTTGGTTTTTTCAAGATACCACTGCACTTTTTCGAAAAAGCTAAACCCAACGTTTTTTTTTTTTTGAAAGAAAAAGCCTTTTTCAAGATAGCTGTTTTTTTTTTTTTTTTAAGCCATTATCGGACTCAGCAAAGGCTTTTTTTCAAAAATGCCTGCCTATCTCTTTCATTGTCTTTCTTTTTTTCAAAAAAGAAGGTCCAGTGTAGACTTTCACTTTCAGGAAAAAAAAAAAAGCAGCAGTTTTTCAGTACAAGGAGCTGTCCCCAGACTGTTCTCCTGAAATATTATTTTTGAAAAAGTTATTTTGAGATAATTTTTCTGAATGTATTTTAAAATATTTTTTTCCGAAAAAAGAAGTTTTTTTGAAAATGCTCTGTAGTGTAGACATAGAACAGAAGCTAACTTAGTTATAGTTAGTGGTAGGTGAACACCATGGAAAATTCAACCATCTTTGTCAATTCCTGGTTGTGTTGTGCTCTCACTATGTTCATCTCCCTTCTCATTTGTTTGTCAGTTAGTATTTAGGTGATCAGGCTTTGATTCCATGAAAATTTGGAGAAGATATTTGATTTACATGAATGTTACTATTCATGCTCATTCATATATATTTCCATTGGAAATGCTTGCCTCATCATCCTGCTACTCATTGGCTGTAGCGGATTGAGATTAAGTATGTTAGATGGCAGTAACAAGCTAAATAGATTGTAAATCCATAACTCTGCTAGACACTAAAATTTGTGGGCTGGACAGAGACCCTGGATTTATGTCTTATTAGAACAATTTATAACTCACTAACAACCACGCCCAGCTGCATTCTCCTTCCCTGTCTGTGACTGCAGGGGTGTTAGCAGGCCACTTCACTTGAATAGTCCCTTTAAATATGTGTAAACTATGTATGCTAAACAATCTGTTTTATCTTATATTTAGTTATGGCATTCTGAGGCTTGATCTATATTATCAACTTATGCTGGTATAACTGTGTCACTCAGGGGTATGTAAAATCCAAACCCTTAAGTGACATAATTATACTGAGCTAAGCCCACATGTTGTCAGTTCTCTGTCAATGGGGGAGCTTCTTCTGTTGACATATCTACCATCTGCTGGGGAGGTGGAGTAATTACATCAAAAGGAGAAGCTTTGCCATCAGCAGATATCCCAGGTCTTGACCACAGTACTAGAATCATAGGCTGTGTTCACACACAGGGGGTTATTTCGATATGGTTGTTTCGAAACAACTTGTATTGAAATAACACCTTATTTTGAAATAACAATTCGAATTAACAGTTTGTTAATTTGAATTAAGGAAAAAGCTCAAAGCGAAATAGCAGGTTCAGGCAACAGTTATTTCAAAACAAGTTACCGTTATTTCGAAACAACATGTTTGCACGGCGTTGTTTCGTCTCCGCATGGGGTTTAACTTGTTTTGAAACAACACCATTGTTTCGAAACAACGGTTCCCATTGTTTCGAAACAACTGTGCATCATGTGAACAGGGTATTTCTTATTTCGAAACAACCTCTGTTGTTTCGAAATAAGAGTGCTGGGTGAACACAGCCATAGAAACTGGAAGGGACCATGACAGGTCATTGAATCCAGTTTCCTACACTCATGGCAGGACCAAGTACCCATATTAAATCATCCCTGACAAGTGTTTGTCTAACCTGCTCTTAAAAACCTCCAATGTAGGAGATTCCACAACCTGCTGAGGTAACTTATTTCAGTGCTCAATCACCCTGACAGTTGTGAATATTTTCCTAATATTTAGACTCAATCTCCCTTGCTTCAATGTAAGCCTGTTGCTTCTTGTCCTATCATCTATAATTAAAGAGAATAATTTTTCTCTGTCTTCCTGATAATAACCTTTTAGGTATTTGAAAACTGTTATCATATCCCCTCTCCATCTCCTTTTTTCTACACTAAACAAACACAGCTGTTTCAATCTTCCCTCACAGGTCATATCATTTTGTTGCCTTTCTTTGGATCTTCTCCAATTTCTGCACATCCTTTTTGAGCTGTGATGCCCAAAACTGGACACAGTACTCAAGTTGGTGTCGCCTAGCCTCCACACAATGTCTGCTGAAACTTACTGGACTGAAGAGATAGTGAGACTAGCCTCAGCCAAGGCTCCACCCAAGGAACCCTGATTAGTTGGTTGGCTGGCTTAACTTTTGGAGTAACCATGATATTTAAGTTAAAAGGAGGCACAGGAGATTTTTCTAAGTTAAAAGGTAATTTACTGTTGTGAGAATTTGGACCCTGTTTGTGCTGGTCTCCTCCACTTAGCACTGTTTTGTTTTTTATTCATGCTCTGCTTCAGGCTCCTTACCCCTCACTTCATTCCAGTTCCAAGTACTCCTGTCCATGCTAAAGCTTTGTCTCTCTTCCAGCTACCAGGCTTGGCTCTAACCCTGACTCTGTGTTGATTCTGAATTTTGAATCCCCCATATGCCTCTGGCTTGACCACAGCTCTGGTAATTGGAAACTGATTTTGATTTTGACCCTTGACTTTGTTCACCAACTTGAGTGCCAGTTCCGTCCACTAGATCTGACTCCTGCTCTGACCAGACTTCCTTCATGCTGGCTCATAACACAGAGCAAACTTGATTCAGTGATTCATTATACAACTAAGTAAATAATTATAATTTGGTACATCTGACTAAACTCTTTGTGTATCTCTACAGAGTAGTATAAGCCCAGTCTCAAGTTGAACACCTCCTGTGTCGACGTACTAATTCGGCTGACCTAGGGTTTAGACCCAGGATTGGACAGTGCTCATGGTTCCAAGCCCATGTTAGGCTAGAATCTCAGGTCTGAACCTTGTTGCTTTGCTATGTACATATGGCCCTAGCTTGACTTGGCTTCCAGAAGTCATCTAGAAATATCCCAGAGTTCCCAGCAGAAGACGAATAATGCTGCAGGCAAGCAGTACAGCAGCTAAAAGCACCATTACTCTCTGGCTGAGCTTGCTTCCTCTTTCTGCTGCAACTACCCCTAGCTGCTCTGTGGAACTTGCCTGGAGGAAGGAGCAAACACATAGCTGGACAATGATTCCTAGCTGCGAGGATTTTGGTGATCATCCCTCACCTGGACATGCTGGGGGAACTCAGCCTCTCTAAATCCCTGCAGAGCAACTCTTTGGCAGCAGAAGGCCCGTGATTCACTAGTCATATTTCAATAGCAGCTACTTGCATTGTTCACACGAGGTAAGCAAGTCTTTTCCCTAAACAATTTACATCCAAAGAAGGTTCAAAGTCTATAAATTGGAAAGAGTGTCTCTAAATGATTTGTGTTATCAATACAATTGATGTTATCAATCTTCCACATGAAATTGCTGAGGCAACATAACATTTATTATGTTCATAATTCTGAAAACGAATAAATTTCCTGGAAGCCTAAATGGTGCTTGCTGTGATGACTGAAGCTTATATCAAAGTCACTGCCTGAAATTTCCTAAACTCTGTAGGAAATCAGAAAGAAGCATTGAATCTGATTCTTCTGCCGTAGAAGAGTTTATGCTAGTGGAAGCAATGTTTTTTTACCTTCCCAACATACACTTGATTGTTCCCTTAGAAACTTCAGCTAATGCAAAGCATCTATCTATATTTCCTTTTTCATTTTAATTTTCCTATTGACTGGTTTTCAGATTTAAAATAATGGTTTCCAAGTAGTTTTCTACATTTTCATGATGAGTTAAAGGATGGTTTTATCGGAATTGTATCTTTAATTAATCAGACTGGGTTTGCGAAAGACTCCATATTACTTTACTACAAGCAACTTTATGATATAGACAACAGCCACTATTCATAATGTCTCTATCTATAACATGTTGGTCTGTAAGTGCCACATGACTCCTTTTGTTTTGCTGAACTAGACTAGCACTACTGCCCCTTTGGAACTTGTTAGTTAGTATATTGTAATCACTCCTAGCCACTAAAATCTTTTGTCATATATTGAAGACATGTATATGTTTTATGATATTTTTATGCATAACATATAGTTATATACTGTAGCTGTTTGACTAAAGAAGGAAGTTTGTGACTATATTCACAAATAAATGACTGAAAGATGTGCTATTTGGGAAGGATGTTATTTACGGAGTCAAAATGTTCAAATTCATGCATCTTGAAAGTGTAAGTAACTCATACTAGAACTGTATGACTTACTGTTTATTTATTATTCACTGAGCTATATGAATCATTAATTATTCTATTGTTTAAAAAGTTTCAGGTTTTTTGGTACCAAAATGATGTGGCTTTGGTCACGATTTTCTGAGCCAGAACACCAAAACAGATATTTTCTAACTAACACATTGTAGCAGGGAGGGTAGCTGAGAGGAACAGGAACCAAGGAAGCAGGTTGAGAGGAAGGGAGGACAATATAAATGGCTGGACCAGGCAGCCAAAGGGGAGGCAGAGGAGGAGATGTGTGGTGGAGACAGAGAGCCTACAGCCTTGGGAGGGTAGGGGCAGTGGCTGCTGGCTGGATTTTCCCTTATACTCTCCTCCCCAAGGTGAGGACCTGGAGGAATTGCCCTCTGCTAAGAGACTGAATGAGGGGAAAGAAGCTGATGGCCCTGAGGAACTAGAGGAACTGCCTTCTGCAGAAGATGCTGGTGGGCGCTAGCTCTTGTGACCTAGAGGAGCTACCTCTGGTGGACAGTCTCAAGAACCTACCAGACCTGCCATCTCCAGGTGCAGAAGGTTTGACCGGAATACCCCTCATGATTTACCCCAACACCTGACCAGGGGGAGGCTTTGGGCACTAGGAGGTGAATTGGGGGTAAGGAGGAAGTGGCCCAGGGGAGTGTGGGCCTGAGCTTGCTGAGTATGAAAGTTGGTGTGTTTTGTCAGGTACACCGCTGGCTTCAGGTGGCCACAGGGCCACCAGTTAGGGCCCCAAGCTGACATGCTGTGGAGTGGGGAGGTCTGTGTCTCCCTGCCCTGCAACCACTACTCCCTCAATCCTTACTTGCCTAACCCTGTATGGACCCTGCACAAGGGACTCATGCTCAGCCTTGCCCTGACAGAGGGCTGAAGGCATAGACTTTGTATATTCTGCCTCACCCTGCCAGAAAGGCTCGGAGGCAGACTTATACTCAGCCTTACCCACTGAGTGAAGGCCTAAAGGCCCTAACTTTGCTTGTCCAGCCTCTCCTGCTAGGGGCTAGAAGGCCACAGAGCTCAGAAACAGTCCGGCTCATTCTAAGGCCTGTCTACACATATAGACTGTTATATTCAATACATTTACGAAACTGCAGACAAGTCTATGAATGACCCACAAAGTGAAGGCCATCCAAAATTTTACATTTGTGAATTCTGTTTGACTGGCTTCATTACGTGGGACAAAGTACATATAAGACATAAGTACAAGAGAACTCCAGTTCTACTGGCAAGCAACAAGTGTAATCAAATTGTAATAAATCTGGGTACACAAAAAATTGAATAAAATCTTGTTACTGTCATAATCTTTACTTTACATTAAGAAAATTATGTCTGGGATATTTTTTTTCCTTAAATATAAACTCATAAGTCCATGTAACTATCACAAAAATATTTTTATTTTTTGTAGCAACTAAAACTTTAAATATACATTTTTTTAATCCAGGATTTTCATTTTTTTGAAAGAAATATAGACCCCCTATTTTACATATGCAGGTGTAGGAGTGGAGACAGCAAAAGAGAACACTGCCCATGAGCCCAGAGCTGTTCTAGAATTAGGCACAAGTCAAGTAAGCCATGGCTGAGGGCCTCTAAATATGTCAGAGATAACTAAGCAGGTTTATTATAATTGAAATGGATAATGCAAATAAGACTTTTTTTGCAAGATTTATGTTTTATTTTGCTATTTTTCATTGCATCTTTGCCTATATATGTGTGTGTATGTGTGTGTGTGTGTGTGTGTGTGCGTGCGCAAATATAACAGTTTATCATTTATTTGTCGTTACCCTTTCTGTAATAATATAATACCATTTTTTCTCTTTATTTTTTATGGTATGGGGCCTCTGAATCCTGACATAGCATAGAGGCTCAGTATGTCTTATTCCAGTCCTGGCCAGAGATTTAAAAGGGTTCAGGTCATGAGTGGCAGAAGTAGCTTCCACTTAAGGAAGCTAGCTCCCCCTCTTACCTCTTCTGTCTATGACCCCATCCACTCATCACCCCAAATTCTACTCAGGCCCTGTCCAGCATTACCACTTGCTTCTTGTCACCTCCCTCCTCCCACCAACCACACTCAGCCTCTTTACTGCTTGCCACTGAGAATTCTGCTTCAAAAATGGATTTTTTGGATACAGTAGAGGGAGTGAGACACTGAAGCAGACATTGGGTATATTTGGTTTCTTTTATTGACTCAATTATTTACATCTAATTAGAATAAATCATCTTTTCTTATTCTTAATGTTCTAAGGCAAAAACAAAAAGATAGCAAAATGTTTATTACAGAAAAAGTATAACTACCATTCCTAATCCTGTTCCTATTACTAAGCCCTTAATTGATTCTGGGCTACAATCAGTACTGTTAAGCATTAGCCTGTCTACTTACAGAACCATGGCTTATTCATTTGATTCAGATTCAGTTTGATTCAATTTGGGTGCACCAGTCTTATCCTACGTAGGACTTTTCATTCTCAACCTGCGAGCTTACCAGCAGTTTGATTTGTTGCTGGGCAGGGAATTTTGGATGATCAGTCCAGACTTTGGCTATGTGATACGAGCCTCCAGAGACCTCCGGTTTCCAAGGGCTTTTTGCAGCCTTTTATCCCTGTTCCACAACCCTACTTTCAGTTTCCAGAAGGTACCATTACTTTGTTTTACCATATTTGGTACCTTTTGAGAGCCACATTACCACCTTATTGGTTCTTTGACTGTTTAATGTTTCTAATACTCACAGAATGCTGTCACTCGCTGTTTTCAGCCAATTAGAGTTTTCTTGTTAGGCAGACACTGTTTTGCAAATTTGTTTGCAGCTGAGCTACCTTTGCAAAGCTATCTTTGTAAAGCAATTTTTACTGCAAAGAAAATGTGGTTATTACAGAACATGAACCAACCTGTCAGTTAAATTGTTTTCTACTAAAGTTTAACCCTTAATTCAGTTGTACCTCATTTTCATAAGCTATTTCCCTTACTGACAACTATGTCCCTCCTCTTCTCCCCTGCTTATCCCCCTCAACTACTTGCTACATCCCATCCCATGCTTAGCACCTCCCCAGCATCATTCACCCATCTCTGGGAGGGTAGGGGTGTGGAAGAGAGTATGCTGAACTGAGGAGGGGGCAGGCCTAAGGTGGAGCAGGGCAGGGGCAGGGCTCTGGCAAAAGAGGATGAGAGGGGAGCTAGTTTCCATATGAGGAAGATTGCAGCCATGGTTGGGAGATGAAACCTCTGCAATCTCTTTTTGGGGTAGGGGCCATTCATTGACTAGTCTGCCCCATGACCGGGAATTCCTGTCAGAGGGCCTGAAGAAATCCATACTGCATGTTGCACTGGGAACCAAACACACAACAGCTTCTTTAAGCATTAAGAGTCTGTATTCAGGCAACACATGCAACATACTGCCAGCTCCCCTGCCCCCATTTCCTGATGTTTCCAATAACGAAAGATAAATAAAACTAGACAGACATTCACTTGCTTAACTAAACACTCCCCTTAGTGACTGGGTGATAATATACATTATAATATTTCCCCACTTTTAAGTATTTATGCAAAACTTAAAAGCAAACAATAACAATTATTTATGCATTTCAAAATATAAATGATAATGAATGAAACAAACAAAGATATAGCAGTCACCAGTACACTGTATAATCTTTCTAGTATTTCTGTGGATGTTTCCCATATATAACATGTCTCAATTTAATTTCTCAAAAAGGTAAGGCCACCATCACTACTAAATTTTCAGGAACTGCTTTTGCTTCAGTTCTCTCATTCTGTGAAATATTAACTTGAACAGTCTGTCCATGTGATCTATCAATAATAGCCGACCTTGTATCAAGCTACTGCCACACCACACTTCCAGAAATTGATGTGGAATCAAATTTAACAGTCTCTAGTGGTAATTCCATTGTTGCTGTGCTAACATCTACAGAGTTTACTCTCAACTTTTTTCTGAACTAATCCACATGTTGGAGCACAATCTTCCCATCCCCCTGAATTAGCACATTTGTCTTATAATGTTTTGAACATTTTCAGTAGTCAGCTTCTTCAACAGTAAAATGATATTCTTAAGATTGTTTGCCATTTTGCTGCTTTTGTTTCTATTGATTTGCTCTATTTTTTTTTCCCATTAAATGTGGCTGCATAATTTCTAACCTTGATTTTAGTATTACTATCTCTTCTGGGGCCATGGACTGTCCTTGACTGCCTTGCTATCTGACAATTAAACAGGTGATGAGACACTTTTGAGTATATAGTACTGCCAAGCATTCTTTTAACACCTGGTTCAGCTAACCCGTTTGATGACAGGTGATAAGGTACTGATGCAACATGTTGAATGATGTTTTGCTTTCTGAATCTTTAGAATTCCATGCTAGTAAAAGAATTATTATCTAGTACAATAATTTCAGCTCAACCATGGCCACAAAAATTGATTCTTAGTTTTTCTGTGGTGGCTTTCCTAGTGGATATAGTCTTGGCCTGGATATCTGTCCATTTGGAATGTGTATCCAATAATACTAAGAACATTTTTCCCAGAAATGGTCAACCATAGTCTAAACAAGGTTTATCTGGGACTGCTGTGATGGATGGAATGAAGCCACAATATCAGGTTTTCAACTCTCTTGTCCAATAGAACAGGATTGTGTCTTACTCTCAATATCAATATCGCTCTTTGGCCATCAGCAAGCTTAGTCCAAACTAATTTGAACCCTGTCTACACTAGGCTTTCCGTAGTTCAAACTAAAAAACTAAGCAAAACCTCATTCTAACTAGTTAGTTTGACTGGTTAGTCTGAACTAACTGCTTAGTTCAAGCAAATTTGCATTTTAGTTCAAACTAGCCCAATGGAGACATGCTGGTTCTAATTAAATAAGTTCAAACTAGCGGTTAGTTCAAACTAAGCGCAGTTTCTTAGCTTGAACTAACTTTTAGTTTGACCTAGCCATGTGTTTGTTTTGTTGTTGTTGTTGTTGTTGTTGTTGTTTTTGGGGTTTTTTTTGTTTTGTTTTTGTTTTTGTTTTTTTTTTAGTTTGAAGTAAAAAAAAACTTGGCTGGTTCAAACTAAAATTTAGTTTGAACAAAAAAAAAAGTGTTTAGTTTGAACTAACTTTCAAACTACTTAGTTTGGACTAACCAAGTCCAAACTAAGATTTTAGTCAATACATAGCCATAGAGATCAGATAATATGACTTCACATTTTTGTTTTAGGAAGATAGGCTGTGCTCCTTATAATACATAGCTAGTGTGCGTGTTGAGTTCACTACAAAACTTATAATGAAGTTTCAGTTTCTGATAAGCTTTGGTTTGGGGCTGTATCTGTAACACAAGCTCTCTTACTTTTGTAATGTGCGTATATCAGTCCATGGTTCTACCTCTAATGCTGCCATTGGATAGAGATCAAAACAGTCCAGTAACAACACTCTCTTTTCATTTTTTTTCTTCTTCTTTGTTTTGTGCATCTCCAGGAAAGTACATTGGCTTATAGCATTTGCATCTCCCAACTTTTAACCATCTTAGTTTACGATGGCATATTCATAAGCTCTTAGGCTATGTCTACACGGGGAGGGGGGCGACATATTTTAAGTTGACTTTGTTAAGTTGACCGAGGAGTATGTAGACATACCCTGGCCTGGGATCAAGCCCTGTCCCCTGCCCCGCGTCAGGGTATGATCCGGCTCCAAGGCCTCAGTCTGGCTCCTACTGCCAGTGATAAGGGGCTGGGAGCATGATCCAGCCCCCAGCCCCTTGCCGCAGGTGATGGGGGCTGGGAGCTGGCTCCAGCTGCTGGCGGCCAGCAACACAGGGCCAGATCAGGCTTCAGCCCCTTGCCACCTGTGGCGTGAGCCAAATTGGGCCCCTAGAAAATGGTGAGGACCCAGGGCAGGCCAGAATGCAAAGTTTTGGCTCCTTCCTCCCCTCAAAATTCCACTTAATGCTTAAGTTGACTTTCAGGGCAGGAATTATTAAGTCAACTTAAGCAAATGCTTAAAAAAGGACAGTTAAAGGATACTCAGGCTAGGAAGTACCTTAGGTTAGCTTAAGGCAGGTTAAGTTGACCTAAGGCTCCAGTGTAGACATACCCTTAGTTTCACTCCCCATCTATGAATCCCAAGTGATTTCATCTGTGGCATGACATTTATCTTACTAAACAATGAGATCAGGGGTTTGTATTCAGTGCAAATTTTAAAGCTACACCCATAGTTCTTTATATGTGAAACTTCTCCACCCTGAATAGAACAACTAATCCTGCTCAATTTAGCTATAAATATTATGTTCATTAGAAAGAGTCCTGGATACAAATCCAATTGTTTTCTTGGACCCAAACTCCAATTAGTGAGCTAAAATTATAAGATTATCACAAGTCAGTTTCAGTTTGTAGTCTGCTTGACACTAGACCAAAATATTTTAAATTATAGCAATAGTTTAGCAAAACAAGCAGGGAGTCTTGCCATGCTTAAAGACTAACAAATGTATTTATTGCATGAGCTTTCATGGGAGAGAATCTCACTTCATCAGATGCTTTGAAAATGGAGGAACTTACAGAATGGGAGGAAAATAAATGCAGGGGAGTGTGAGTCATGGGATCAGGTCATCCTGTAACAGCAAATCAAAACAGTTGTTAAGATTCAAACACTGGGAAACAGCACATAGAGAAACGTGAAGTCAAATCACCTGTTGTAATGGGAGAAGAATCCACAGACGTTTTGGAGCTTAGCAATAGTTTAGAATCCCTTTTTCTTGAGCTGATTCCAGTATCATTTAACCTCCTTTCTAGTAACAAACAGAAGAATTATAAGTGTTGGTAAATTTGGCAAAACCTTATTGTAGTGATTCAGCAAACCTAAGTAATCCTTCAGCTCTGAAATATTCCTAAGTACCTGGTCATTCATAATTGCTTTTACTTTTCCTCTCACTATATGTAGTCCCTGGTATCTACTTTGTATCCCCATATATATCACTTTATTTGTCTGGAAGGAACACATCCATTTTTATGCACAGCTGTGTTTCCTTTAGCCTATTTAATACTTCCATTCAATATTGTAAATGTTCTGGTTTTGTAGTACATATGAAAGTAGCAGGAGCTAAGAACACACCAGAAAATAACAAATTATATTTAATAAATCCTTTAAGAGTATTTTACAGTGACAACATGCTTTTCTTCTTCCAGAATGACCTGCTCATAGGCATGGTTCATGTCTAACTTTGTGATCAATTAACCTACTGCTAAAACTTTAAACAGATCCTCAGTTTTTGGAATTGTGTGCTGTTCTAATTGAGAGAATATTTAGTCAGTCAGTTTGTTGTCACAACATATGCATACAGAGCTATTGATGAAGCCCACTCAGGAAAATTCACATATCCAATAATACCAGTTGCCTATAGACTTTATAATTCAATAGAAGCTTTTTGTGTCATGGATCAGAATATAGATCTGAATTTGAAGTAAGATACCCAGACTGTGACATTTGGGTTTACATAGATTTTAGTAGCAGAGCTCACTTTGTCTTTTAACGATCTCCTTATGTATATTTAAAACAGATTCTGGAACCAGATCATGATCATCTGATTTCAAGGAATGCACTATTCTCCAGTTTAATGAAAGATCAACCAGCCACCCCCTTCAAAGAAAGAGGGGGCCAATTCCTCCGACTGCTAGCAGTAGTGGAAACTTTACTTTGCTCAGCAATAAACCTTCATTTTGATGTCTCCTAGTAACTTTACTGCTTTTGCAGATTTTTTTTTAATTTTATCCTTTATTTTTACAGTGGAGATGATTTTCTAGGTTTCCATGAGGAAACGTGTCATACCCACACTCTTGTGGAGGAGCTGGTGGTAAGAAAGAAAAGGACCAGCCCCATCTCCAGCATGCCACAGTGTCCATTTGTCCAAGTTTTATCAATGAATTGAAGGGTCATGTGGTAGAAAAGCAGACAGCAATAGAAGATCCCCAAAAAAAGAGTAGTCCAGACCACCCAGTGACTGATGTGTTATAGGGCCTGAGCATCATCTGCTTACTCTTTGTCTTCCATGTCCATATTTAGCCTTTTCATCAATATAATACTGAAGTGCACTGATTCTATCAGTTAATACATAGTTTTGTTTAATTCCCATTTCAGTGTATGATCATTTTATTACCTTTTCCTTATGAGGATTTGTGGTTATGAGTTCCACGTTCCTTGTGATAGCATTTACTGGAACATTCGAACTCCTATCGTTGAGCAAACTCTTTTTGTTCCCACAGTCTAAAGGTAACCATTGATCTGTACTAAGGGTTGCAGACTACTTAACCACTTTTATGCTCCAGGTAGTATTTTACATATTTTCTTGTCTTTCAGCTAAATATAATTCAGAAGGCAAGCCAGGGAATGTAGTAGAGCAATATAATGGGACAATCTTGTTCCATGGGCTAGAGTACTTCATCTTGTTTTCACTACTTTCACCCCAAAGTACATGAAAAATACAATGACTACTAGAAAAAGAAACAAGAGTTCCCGAGGCACTTTTAAAGACTAACACATTTATTTATCACATGTTCCAGGGACTTCACTGGCACTGGGCTTATGGGGCTCAAGGCCTGAGTCCCAGCGCACCGAGCCCTAGTTCTTTTCCAGGGTCAGTGGAGCTTCTGACATGAGCTTTCTTAAGACAAAATTCCACTTAGGTTGCTTTTTAATCAGGATTGTGGGTGTCCACTTCCCTGGTTTTGTTTCAACACACTCTTCATGTGTGCCCTGTCAAGTCACAAATGTGACATTTCTGTTTTCAAATCTGCTGCCTAATAGGATGTTTTTGCTTCTATAACATTGACACTGTCTGCTAGCTGACTGAATGTGTTTTCCAGAGTACCTTGAAATGTTGCGCACCATACCTTGTGTTTCCTGTGTGCTGTTTCCATCTCTTCTCACTCCTGTGGCTTGTGTTTGTCAGTCCTAGATATTTTCATTTATAGATTGTATAGTCTGGGCCAATTGCTGAGCTGTTTCAAACGTTAATTGCTGTTCAGACAGTAATCTCCTTTGCATTTTGTCATCATTAATTGGACAAACTAATCTGCCTCTTAGAATTTGTGTCAGGGTCACACCATAATTATAATCTTGTGAAAGCTTTCTAAGTTCTGTTACAAATTTCCTCACTGTCTCCCTTGCTTTCCTAAAGTGAGGTTAAAGTTAAATAATGCTATTATTACACTAGGTGTTGGGCTTCAATGGTCTTATTTTGACAGATCTAGCTGCTCAAACATTTTATCTCCAGGCTTTTCAGGGTTAGCAGGGTTTGCAACTGAAAGCCTTGGCTGCTACACTGAGGAATAGGATAGCTTTCTTCATACCATTCTATTGATAAAATGATTAGCAGTGGGGAAAAAAAAAAACAAAATAAGATACCATTTTGTGTATTCTTCCCACAATTGGTGCTTTGGGTTAAATGTTGAATTGGCCCAAAAAGTTCCAACCATTTCCCTTGCGTCTGTAAGGGTTTGCAATCTTTGCTTGAAGATGTCTTTCCACACCTTATTTTTTTCACTATTCATTTTTGTAGGTTCAGTTTGTGTGCTCATCAACACATATATTATAATGAACCACTTGTATAGCAGTTAAACATTGTCTTTATTCAGGCAACACATTGATACATCTTCAGGGGTCCTACAAACTGGACCCCTACTTCCTCCAGTTATCAGCAATGAACAAAACAAAATAGACAGCCACATTTTTCCTTGTTTAACTATCTGCTCACTCCTTATACCTGCTACTTTGCTAGCCATATGATAACAAATATAAGCATAAATTAGGCTCTTCTGAGACTCACAGTTTCTCCAAATGGGTTGTCCAGGATTCATGCAAATAACTGACCAATTTTTGACTGACCACAATTCCTCCCTGAATTCAAACTTCTATTCATTCTTGCAGATGAAAGGAAGCCTTCTGTCTGTTAGAGATGGATGGACAAGATTTTCTCATTCTGTGAAGATTTTCAAGTTTTCAGAAATTTTCCTTCTCTACATCAAAACAAAACCAGGACCTTTACCAAAAGGTAACAAAAAGGAATGCAGGGTGAGGGTTTGGGAGAGAAAGAGGGAGGGGAAAAAAAAGAACAAACCTGAGAAAAGCCAATAACCTAGTGGTTTAGGACATTCACTTAGGATATAAGAGACCTAGCTTCAAGGCTCTGCTCCCAAACAGAAAAATCAGGGTCTTGAATCTGACCCTGTCTACATTCCAGGTGAGGGCTCTGCCCTCCAAGTTATTGGCTGTTTTGTAAGTGAGAGCTCTCTCTCTCTCTCAAAACTGTTATGTGCATAAAGTACATATTAGGGCAGGCTTTCCATGCTAGCCACTTACCAGACAGTTAGGAGGGAATGCAACCCTTTGAATGCACAGATGTTTTAAAGTTCCCTGGGTCATAGCAGGCTGCAGCACTGTTTCATCCCTTGTCCTCTTTGGAAGATTTCTGGGGCTCTGATTCTCAGTCTGTTACACCATCACAGAAATAGAGGCCCACAGCCTACCTACCTTAGGCTATCAGGACCTGACCCCAAGATACCCTATCCCAGAATACCACCAAACGTTACAGTTTAACTACTTCAGGAGGCTTGTGGTGGTTATGAAACACAAAGCATACTGACATTTTATACAAGATTCTGAAAAACTATTGCTCTTTTACTTAACAGATAAATCACTAAAAACTGTAAATCATTTAGAAAACAAAGAACATACCTAATAAAATGTCCCTCACTAGGTCACTGTACCCTTGACAAGCCTTACAGGGTCCCTTTACATTAAGAAAGAAAAGTTTTCACTTTCTCATCTGGATGTAGCTTCTGTCAGCTTGAGCTGGTGCAAAATAGCATGGAAGACACAGAGCTAAAAGAGTAGCTCCAACCCTTCATAACCTTTAGCCACTCTATCAAGTGATCTCCTGATCAGCCTCTTCAGACGACCAAAGACTCATACCAGAGCATTTCATTGCTAGTCAACCTCTCCCCTGATTAACCAGTTACCCTGGTTGGATGACAGTCTACAGTTTAGAGCTACTACATTTCAATGGAAGTTCATTTTAGGTCAACAAGTTTTTTTTTTTACTCCTCCAACAGCTTCTGGAATTTCAATTCAAAATGGGAGAAAAAACAAAACCAGGAAGAAGACTTGTTATGGATTCATAATGGAGCTTGCAATTTAAGAAAGATACATAGAGACAGCCCATAATCTGATCCAGAAATCATGAACAGTATAGATTGATTCCCTGAATATTCACAAACACATAGATTAACTTACAAAAATTGTTCTGCAGAAAAAAAAAATCAATGCCTAAATCAAAGCTTCATGAAATCAACACTGTCCACTACTTTCCCCTCCTAGGTTCCACAAACATTTCAATCCAAAAATAAGTATAATATCATGAGTGAACACTTCCTTCCAGCTGCCTTCATTCAAATAATGTTGGAAAGCTCAGCATAGATTGTCCATATTCTGTGTCTGTCTTTGAGGAACTGAGAGGTATTGCAAGGTTTGGATTAGCTGGAAGTAAATATGTCATAAGTCCTATGGCCCAGATAGACAATGGGAGATAAATACCTAGCCATCAAATGGAATCCAGAAACCTTGGGGTAGGTGTTTAGGGTTCCTGTATGATGCATGAAGACCTTTAGGCTATGTCTACACACAGGCAGTTAAATCAATTTAACTATATCACTATAAAAGTCACTAAATCAATTCAAGTTAAATTGATTTAACAGGTCCCCACAAAAAACCCAAATCGAACTAGCAAGTCCAGGGACTGGACTTGCTAGTTCAGTTTAGGAGAGGGACACCCTGGTAGGTGTGGCAGAATGGCCCCCTGGCAGGGTCATGTTGCCACCCAATTCCCTGTGTGGCTCTCCCCAGGAGAGCCAGTGGCAGGGAAAAGCATCCCCCACTGGCTCTGGGATCCCTGAGCCCGGTGAGGGAGAAGCCATCCCCCCAGACTGACTTCTACCCCATGCCTGGCTGAGCCACAAGGCTGAAGGGAAACCCATGCCCAGTTTCCCCAGCCCTAGCTGGGCGGTGGGGAAAGGGACCCCCATACACCCGGCTTCCCGCACTGGCCAGGCAGCAGGGGAAGGGACCCTGCATGCCCCGCTCCCTGAGCCTTAGCTGGCTGGTGGAAGAAGGGACCCCCACATGCCCAGCTTCCTTCACTCACTGGGAGATGGGACCCTCATGCCCGGCTTTAGAAGCACTCTCCGGGTGTCAGGGAAGACAGGATCCTCACGCCTGGCTTTAGGTGCACGGCAAGCACACCAAAAGCCAGGAGCAGGGTTCCCGTTTCCCCCACCGCCCAGCAAGCTCTCCAAAAGCTGGGCTTGGGGGTCCCATCTGCCCCAGTACCCAGACAGCTTCGGAAGCTGAGCATTGGGGGTCCCTTCCCCCACCAGGCCAGCATGCAGGGAGCTGGGTGCAGGGCTCTCTTTTGCCTAAACCTAGCAAGCACACCTTGCAGGGAGCTGGGCATAAGGGGCTCTTCTTCCCACCGCCCAGCTAGTGGTGGGGAAGTTGGGCATGCAGGGTACCTTCCTCTGCTGCCCACGTAGTGTGCTGGGAACTGGGTGGGAGCTCCCTTGCCCCCCACCATCCAGGGTGCTGGACCCTGGCCCTTACTTCCAGGATGTGGTGCACCCTGGGAGGAAGGCCAAACCATTGTTTAACTCAATATCACAGTTAAATCAATATAACACATCCACACAGTGTTATAACACTATAATAGTTTTGATTTAACTGTCATATCAATATAAAAGTAGGCTTTATTGTATCAATATGAGTTTCCTTATAGTGAAATGATGGAGCTTGTCATTTTGCTATAAGAAAATGTCATGTGGACTTAACCTTTTTTTAAATTGAAATAACCAGCATTATTTCAACTTAAAACCTTGTGTGTGGACATACCCTTAGAGGTCTGAGAATAAAATCCACAACACACATCAAGTTAGGATAGCCAGTAGCTGATTCTGACAAGAAAGATGTATCTTAAGCTCCTCTCCTCGACAGGAGTTGGGCACTTATATCCAGGCTAGATGAAGTCATTACTCAGTGTGTCAGGGTAAATACACCCCCTTTTATTGTCCAGTCCAGGAGTTCCAGGTCAGTTTCCAAGTTTCTTGTCATCACCTGTCTCTGAGCAGAAACCTTTGTCATCTTCCTTTCTGACAAAACAATTTAAGGCCACACAGCTCCCCTGCCTTTCACTGTGATTGGTTGCCTGAAGACTAGCACCTGTTATGCTTTCTTTCGGATGGCTCTGAATAGCTACCCCTTGTTCCCCTGGCTCACACAACCATACACTGACCACCTTAACAACATTAAGGAAAGATTCAGTAGATCATAGCATCATAGGATTAGATGGGACCTCATGAGATCATCTAGTCCCACCCCCTCCAAAAGAGCAGGACCACTCTCACTAAATCATCCCAGCCAGGGTGTTGCCTAACTGAGCCTTAAATATGTCCAAAGATGAAGATTCCACCACGTCCCTAGGCAATCCATTCCAATGCTTCACCAGTCTCCTAGTGAGAAGTAAGAAGGTTTTCCTAATACCCAACCTCACCTCCCCAGCTGTAACTTGGAATCATTGCTCCTTGTTCTGTCCTCTGTTACTACTGAGAATATCCCTTTTGTCATTTGGAGGTATGCTGGTGTTTACTCACAAGATTGGACGTCAGCAAGAAAAATATTCCAGTGGTTCTAGCTTTCTATGATTTCTTGCATAATATGTGAAGCAAATGAGAGAGGCTCTCTCAGGAGTAGAGGGGGAGTGGATACGTCTGCTGAATTTGATCAGATACGAGGACTATTAGAACAGTACAACATGGAGCTATATGACTCACAGAGGCTTTAAAAACCCGTTTTAACAGTGAGCCACAGTAGTGTTGTCATGGGTCCATTCTTTGTGGTTACATCTCGGGAATTTCCAAAGGGATAACCATGTTAGTCTAGTCCAGAAAAAAACAAAAACAAAACAATAAAAAAAAATCCAAGGAGTCGTGTGGCACTTAAAAATAAAAATAAATCTGTTAGTCTTTAAATGCCACATGACTCCTTGGGTGTTTGTTTTTGGTTTTTTTTTTTTGTTTACATCTAGGGATTTGCTCTTTCCATTTGTGCTGCCCCTTTCTAATACTTACTACATGCCCTGCCACCACTCTCTCACTGTGTGCAACTCAGGGAGAGTGCAGCTTTCATGGCTCTGCCCTGCTGCCAGTATGCCTTCCCTTTTGGGGGCATTTAAGTCTCTTCCTGCAGAATGACTGCCTTTTTATCAGTGCCAAAACTGGTGCCACTTCCCCAGTAGCAGGAAGAGGAAGCCATGAACAGCCTCCACTCCAAGTTCCAGTTTAGGAGCCAATTGATGAGCAACCAAGATCTGATTCATCTTAAGCCTTGCAGCCTTTCCCTGTGCCCTCACTACCTTCTTTGCTTATCTACTATCTAGAGACTGTCTACAGGCTCCCTCACTGCAGCACGATAGAATTGCCAGGCTTCTGGCTCTATCCCAACCCTGCCTGTTCCTTCCCAGCTGAGTTTCATCATTTGTCAGGAGTTACCTTGGTCAGCTAATTCCTCTCAAATATGGCTTTTGTGATGAACTGGTCTCTCATTAGACTCATTAACCCTTTCAAGGATGGTTTCAGGTGAACACCCCATCACAACTATATGTTGTACCAGAGTGTTCTTCCTAGCCCTGCTCTTGTGTGGCCTGGAGGGAACTGTATGGGTGTGTCCACACGAGTCTTTTATCTCGAAACACTGGTTGTTTCAAAATAAAAAAAACTGAATGTCCACATGACGTTTTCTTATTTTGAAATGACAGGCTCTGTCATTTCGAAATGAGAACCGTCATTTTAAAACAGCTTAAAGCCCATTCATTTAGAAAACAGCTGTTATTCTGAAATGGTTATTTCGAAATAACGCCATTTGGACATGTTGTTTTGAAACAACACCATTATTTCGAAACAACTGTTTCAAAACATCATGTCCAAACGGCCTTATTTTGAAATAACTATTTCAAAATAACAGCTGTTTCGAAAGCAGGCTTTCCCTTAATTTGAATTAATATTTTCTTAATTTGAATTAACTTAGTTTGAAATAAGAACTTTATTTCAAAATAACTCATTTCGAAATAACTTATTTTGAAATAATGATGTATGTGTGTACATAGCCTATAGTATTTGTTGACATGTAGCAATGTAATGTAGGCAATGCACTTATTAATTTTTTTTGTGACTGCTCTTAAGTCTTGTGATACCATGCAGTAACTTGTAATCAATTGGTTGTTTTCAGCTGCTAAGTGTTCTGCAGTACATAGTGTAAACTAAATATGAATGACTTATGCTTCAAATAATAGAATTTTATTCTATACCAAAAGGAGTACTCCCGCAAAAAAATCAACTGCACAATTTTAAAATAAATACACTACAAACTTTAAAAAAAAAATTTAAAAACCCACCTTAATAAAAATAAGAAAACAGAGCTTATGAAGGGGAAAGAAAATTTACATTCATGTCAGATGCATGAACACACCAACCATGTCTTTCACAAATCAGAATATGTGAAACTGTGAGGGTATCTCTACACTTTTAATGAGGATTATTTTGAACTAAATTAATGCAGGTCCACACTAGCTTTCATTAGTTTGAACTAAGGTATTCCCTTAGGGCTGTGTTCACACAGCACTCTTATTTTGAAACAACAGATGTTGCTTCAAAATAAGAAATACCCTGTTCACACGACACGGTTGTTTCGAAACAACTTAAACCCCATGTGGGGATGAAACAATGTTGTTTCAAAACAATGCTGTCTGAACATGTTATTTCGAAACAACAGTGACTTGTTTCAAAATAACTGTTGCCTGAAACTGCTATTTCGCTTTGAGCTTTTTTCCTTAATTCGAATTAACAAACTGTTAATTCGAATTAAGTTATTTCGAAATAAGGCATTATTTCGATACAAGTTGTTTCGACACAACATGTATTGAAATTATGCCTGTGTGTGAACACAGCCTAGGTCAAACTAAGGAAAACTTAGTTGGAACTTTTAAAACCAGGCTTGAATTCAAACTAAGGGTTAGTTCAAACTCATTAGTTCGAACTAAACCAGTGTAGCCATGTTAAATTGAACTAACAGTTATTTTGATTTAACTTTGATTTGACCTTCTTCCTCCCAGGGCACATGGCACCCGGGAAAGAAGGGCCTGCCCTGAGTCGGGGAGTAACCAGAGCTGTACTGGGGTAAGCAGCCCCAAAACTGACCCTCCCTCACGCAGCCCTGGGCTAATCTGACCCCAGTCCCATGGCCAGGCAGAGGGTACCTTCCCTGCCACTGGCTGAGTGTGGCCACAGCCAGGTGTGTGGAAGGGACCTCTGCCCCCAGCTCCTGGAGCACGTGCCAGGCAGATGAAAAAGCACCCCTGTGCCTAGCTGGAACCCTGCTGCCAGGGTTGGGGGGAGGGACGCCGTGCCCAGCTCCAGGCTCACTTGCTGGTTCTGGAAACACAGCCTTGTGGCCGGTTGCAGCTGCTCTGCATGGGCATGGGGAAAAGACCCCAGTGTGCAGCTCCAGCCCCAATTGCCAGGCGCAGGGAGGGACCCTGGTGCATGGCTCCAGCCCCCCTTGCCAGGTGTAGGGAAGGAACCCCCCACCGCAGCTGGAGCCACACTGCCCAGCATGGGGAAGGGATACCCTCGCATGTCTCCAGCCCCACTTGACGGGAGCGGGGTAGGAACCCCTGTGGCTGGCTGCAGCCCTGCTGCCCAGGCATGGGGAAAGGACTCCCCGCATGCATCTCCAGCTCCGCTTGCCATCTGCAGGGAAGGGACCCCCTGCCCATGGCTAGAGCTGCACTGCTTCGACACAAGGAAGGGGTTTCCACATGCAGCTTTGATCCCTTCCCTGCGCCAAGGCAGTGCGGCTCTATCTGTGCGCAGGGGTCCCTTCCCCATATCTGGCCAGTGTGGCTCTAGCTGCGCAAAGATCCCTTCCCCATGTCTGCCAAGCAGGGCTGGAGCCCCACGCAGGGCTGTGTTCCACCCTGCGCCTGGCAAGCGCAGGAGCCCAGTGCAGGAGGGGTGCCTCCTCCATGCCCAGCAAGCATGCTGGGAGCCAGGCAGGGAAACTCCCTTCTCCCCAGTTCAGCCAGCACTGTCAGAGCCAGGCAGGGGGAATCCATTCCTGGTGCCTGGCCAATGCAGCCAGGGCCAGACAGGGGTGCCCTGGCTGCAGAAAGCCAAGGGAGGGGGAAACATCCCCTGCCAGGCTCTAGCCTTCTGAGTCTGAGGTGGGGAAAAGCATCCACTGCCCAGCTCTAGTGGCACCGCACAGCTAAAGCTGGGCAGGGGATGTTTTTCCCTGTGCTGGGCTCAGAGGTCTGGAGCCCACCAGGCAATTGGGTGGGAGCCTGGCCCTTCTTGGGGGCCATGTTGCCACACCTCCCATGGTGCCCCTCTTCCAATTTGAGCTAGCAAGTCCTGTCCATGGACTTGTTAGTTTGAATTAGTTTTTTTTCTGGTGGGGCCATGTTAGTTCACATTAAATGAATTCATTAGTTAATTTGAATTAACTTTATAAGTATAGACATAGCCTGATTGTCCATAATGTCACCAGGGTGGAGTAGTAGAAGTAGTGCAGTGAACCCTGATGGCACTTGAAATGTGGAGATGGGGCTTAGGGAAATTCCTATACTGAGTTCCCAGTGGGCTGCAGGAGGAAGAAAGCCCAGCATCACTGGACTCCACTAGCACCTACAGCATCTGTGTTTGCTGCCTGAGAAGCTTAATTTTGCCCTAGTGAATCTTCCTCTTCTTTTCTCACTGGGAATCCAAGACTTTCTACTCTCCACTCTTCTTTCTTCATGCTGTCCACCAGGGGTGTCACTTGGCATGTATTCCAGTAGTATAGGTCCATGACACTGTCACTGGTTTCCCTAGACTGTTATGAATTCAGTTGATATCTCACTCATGAGGATAACGCACAGCAGTTGCTGGCATCCCAAAGCACTTGGGCCCATCTGCTGCTAGCCTATATACTGCAATGTTGCCTGCAGAAATAATCAATGGGTAGTGATGGAAAGCATTGAAGGAAGAAATAAGGCAGTCCTCCCTAGAAACCTTCTACAGAGGATTGAAGAATACCTCTATGAAAGTTGCACTGAGATCTCACAGGAGGTTTCAATGGACATCCCTGTGTACATAAATATCTCTTCATAGCCTCTCCTGCCTAACTCTAGAGGGCAAAAAAAAAGCAGATATCAACTTTCCCTCCTGGCCTAACTGCTACCTCTTTTAGCACCATTAAATTAACGAAAAGTCAAAATATGTATCCTGCTATTTTGGTGGTTTTCATCCCTCTAATTTAAAATTATCTGAATAATTAACTGAGATGCCTTCCCCTGCATCAGATTTGCTCATTCTTTACTGCCAGAACTGGCTGGACTAAAATGAATTAAAAATAGAGGCCCTAGCTTACCATGCAACTGGAACCTTGGTTTGCCTGTATGCTCCTCTTTCTCCTCTTCATAAGCCACTGTTCACAGCCAGGGGTTGCGGGGGGGCTGTGACTAGCACTCCTTGTAGGTACCCACAGTGCTGTGGGAGCTGGTGGTGGGGTCTCCTCTATGTATGGCAGACTGCTCCCTGTAAAAGGTGCAGGTCTGCAGGTTGGAACCAGACTGATTTTTGGTTTCCCTGCACTTTTGGTAATCCTTGGCCAGCTCTTTGCTTTCATATAGCACTGCTGATGGTCCCTGTCATACCTTCCTCTTACATTCCCTGGGCAAACTGCTGATAAATGTCAATATTTCTACAGTTGATGTTGAGCTGTAACTGCACAGCTTCTTCTCCCAACAGGCCCAATATCTCCTGTCTACTCCAGGAAGGAGCAATCTGTCAGCTGGGCAGTTTTCCTCAACAGTGAGGAGCTACTAAGTGTCATTGCCAAACTGGACAATAAATAAATAAATAAATAAATGACATTTAAAAATTCACAGGTTTTAAAGGGGAATGAGAGCTTCCAGTCTCCATGACCCCAGGGCAGGGAAATTCACAATGGTGACTGAGCAGTCATTTTGGGGCATTTTTGGACAGCAGTTGATGGACAGTTTGTATTAGCATAAGTAATGTGGTTGCTATTCTCACAGCGCATTGATGTAAGTGCATTGACCTTTGTCCTATACCTCTTGGGCTGGTGGATCTACCATGTTGTCATAAGGGGGTGCCTGCATTGGTGGGAGACAAATTTTAATGTAGAAATATACAAAATTAGGTTGATGTAAGTTGCTTTGCACATAGACTGACTTTGTACATAGACAAGCCTCAGTGTTAATTAGAGCTATAGATTGAAGCATAGAGCAACGAAGATGATTCAGAAGTTGCATTTGTGCGTGCGTGTGTGCGTGCGCACAGGTATCAGTTTACTGAGAATTTTTTCTACTCAAATCTGCTGGCTAAAAAACAAACCAACCAACCAACCAACCTAACAGGGACTCAGGGACTTGTTATGCATTTAGGTCATGAAGTCTGTTATATTACTCAGGGCCATATAAGTACCATCAATAGACAGATATTTAAAATGTTCCCTTTGGAAAGGACTAAGTTAAAATATTCCTTGACAAAAGTGCTCATATATGAATTACAGCTTGTCCAAAGAGCTCACTCATCAAGATTAAAAAAAAAAGCAAAACCTCCCATCAAGGATCTAGTAGGCATTAGACTTTTAATTTTACACATAATTTGCAGTGTCTTGTGGCTTCTACAGGAAATAAGATGTTAATTGTACAGTAGTGACCCTTACCCAGAATCCCCTTTTACCTTACTTTCTTGTCCAAAACCATCTTTTATTCCAATGCTAAGTTTCTTCCTTGAGACAAGCTGCATTTGTTTCTAACTGATACAAGACAATATCACTTCTTGCCAGAAACTCTGTCCATTGTGTTTATCTAGAAAGATACTTGTCAAGAAAGATGATACTAGGTCTTTCAGGTCTGGTATTCTGAATCCTTAAATATTTGAGTTGTCACACTAGATGTCTGTCAAGGTGTCAGTGGATGAAGAAGAAGAAAAATGGGATTTCTACGTAACAGGCCCTTAAAGTGTCTTGTTTTTCTGTTAAAAAGATTCCCTTCCCCGGAAATACAATATAAATAGGCAATCACAGACTTGTTGACATCAAGTGTTTGAGGTCTACCCGGAAAGTGTTACTTTCAGGAAGGGGAAGAATGAATTTCTATGAAAAGTAAAATAATGGTTCTGTTTGGAATTAGACAGGTGGCAACACTAATGAGCATGACAACTTCTAATAATATAAACCTGGAAGAAAATTAAATGCTTTAGTTATCAGCCGTGACGGGCATCTATGTTACCTGCCTATATGCATGACTGGAATGCCCAAGCGTCCAATGCAGAATGTTACAGAGGCATAATTTCTGGAAGTAATCCTTTGGAGAACTTTGAATTCCAAAGCAAAAGAAAGTCTATTTCTCCCTGTCACTCACACACTCACCTAGAAACAATAGGTTTAGCAGGTTACTAGATTTTATAGGCCATCAGAACAGACTATAAAACCACAAAAGAATAGGAAGTCATTTAATATCAATTTACACTGGACTCACTACTTTCCCATATTAGCCGCTTGTACCAGTCAGGACCCACAAATCTCCAGCCTTCGCCTGACTCCTTTTGGCCATCTTAGTTGTTAGGGCAGTACCTTAAGTGTGAGAGGCACCTATTCAGCTCCTTCCTTCCCTCTAGGGAGCCTGTGTCCTTTACAACCCTGGCAAAGTTTTACGTACTGGGCTAAAAGATATAAGAAGGTGGGCTTCTCCTTAGGTGCTGGTGGAACATGAACACAATAGATCTGGTAGCTGGCATAGGATTTAGGTTGCCAAATGCCAATTTTCTCCTGGTCATGAATTGCTCTGGGGCCCCAGCATCGGGTAGGTGCCAGAGCGCTTAGAAGAAGGCAGCAGTGCCCATGCCCAGAAGCAGAAAGATACTTGTCATAACAGTTGATAATCTGAAAATTTAAGATCTGAGTGAGTTTAGGTGCCTACACAGGTTAGACTGAGTTTTGTGCATCATAGTGGCACTAAAACTGGAACTTTGGAGCCCAGAACAGGGACTTATGCATCTAACTCTGTTATGGATTTTGGCCACAAAGCCTATTATATTACTGAGGGGCATATACCATCAACAAATGCATATTTAAAATGTTCCTTTTCCAGAGGACTCAAGCTAAAGCATTCCTTGATGAAAGTGCTCAAATATAAACTACAATGTCTCCAAATTCCAAAGGGGCAGACGTGTTAATCTAGTCAGGCAAAAAAAAAAAAAAAAAAAAAAAGCAAGGAGTCCTGTGGCACTTAAAGGCTAACCGATTTATTTATTGCATGAGTTTTCATGGGAGAAAATCCCACTTCATGACGAAGTGGGATTTTCTTCCATGAAAGCTCATGCAATAAACAAATTTGTCAAAAGAACTCGCCCATCAAGATTATATTTTAATTATATTATAACTATATTAATTATAATTTTAATTATAATTTTGGGGGGGGGCAAATGACTGAGGGCAGACTGGGATTCCCTACCATTTGCAGTTCTAAAATCTACTCACAACCTCAGTTAGTAAGACATGTATCAGTGCTTGGTTAGAATATTTCCTTGGATCTTTGTGATCAGTTGGACCAATTCCATGCTGCTCAATCAGGCCTGATGTAGTTACTCATTCTAGGCCTGTCATTCTACTAGTCAAAGAATGCAAGCACCTATGTACACTGTGTAGCACATAAAAAGGGCAATTATGAAGGGGATGGTACATCTGCAGTCCATGGAAGCAGAAGAAGCACTACATTGCCACAAAGGTATAGATGCAGTAACAATTTTTTAGCTGTGGATCTGTGACCTAACTAGTGGATTTGGAGCAGATTTTGAGTATTGTTGTTTTATGTATGCTGTTGAGGAACCTCTGGAAATTTTGCTGCTGTTTCACCTTTGAAATCAAATTATAGACATTCTGAATTCATCTTTTGATCGTTTTTCCCCAGCTTTTTTGTGGTCTTATTAGCAATCCACAGCTTTTGTTTATAATAATAATAAAGCTGTTTTCAAAGTCTGAATTTTATAGTAGCCGTTTTCTAATTTGTCTTGTCTTCTCTGAACTTCTTTAGTTTGCTGAGATCTTGATAGGTATGTCTGCTGCTTAAATTAGAACTGCAGTAAAGTAGAATGGAGTTCCAGTCTTCTTGACATCCTTTTTGGGGGGAATATACAAAAAAAAAAAAAGAAAGGAAATTAAAAACCACAAGAGTATTTTACTTCAGAAAGGGGAACATTATAAAAATGAGGAAACTAATTTCTATTAATTTAATGGAAATTAAAAGGTACAGTTGCAAAAGTGAAATGCCTACAAGTGAAATATGAAAGTGAAACGCCTACAAGTTACAAATGAAATGCCTCCATGGAAACTTTTAAGAAACACAGTAACAGATGCTCAAATTAAATGTCTAACCTTAATTTATAGAAACAGATGAAAAGTACCAAAAAGTGTCACTATGATGGAACATCAGAGTAAAAGAAGCAGTTAGAGGCAAAAAGATATGTTTAAAAATTGTAAGTCAAATCCTAATGAAGAAAATACAATGGAGAATAAATTCCAGCAAGTGAAGTATAAAAGTATAAGAAGGCAGGACAAAAAGAATTTTAAGATCAATTAGTAAAAGATTGAAAACAAACAGTTTAAAACGCATTATAACCATAAGGACTGCAAAAAAAAATCTGGGGCTACTGGGTAAATGAAGTACTAAAATAAGACAAAATCTTGTGGAGAAGCTAAATGAAATCTCTGCATCTGTCTTCATTGCAGATGGAGATTTCAACATATGAATTGTTTTTAAGTGACAAATCTGAGGAAGCGTTCCAGTCTGAGGTGCAAGTAGAGGACATTTTGGAGCACACTGATAAATTAAACAGTAGGAAGTCACTAGTAATGGAATTTACTCAAGGATTCTAAAGGAACTCAAATATGGAATTGCACAGCTGCTAACTTGCTGTGTAACCTATCACTTAAGTCAGATGTATCAGATGCCTGGAGGATAGCTAATGTGATGCCAATTTTTTAGAAAGGTTCTAGAAGTGATCCTCTCAATTACAGGCCAGTAAGTTTAGCCTCAGTATCAGGCAAACTGATTGAAACAATGGTAATCAACAGAATTATCAGGACATAGATGAATACAACTTGGTGAGGAAGCATCATTAAGGATTTTGTAAAGGGAAATTATGCCTCACTAATCTATTAGAATTCTTTGAAGGTGTGAACAAACATCTGTACAAGGATGAGCCAGTGGATATACTGTATTTTTATTTTCAGAAAGTCTTTAATAAGATTCTTCACCAAAGACGCTTATGGCAAGTAAAGTAAGCAGTCATAGGATAAGTCTCTTGATAATTACCTGTACTATTAATTCCCTCTGATTTACCTGGCATTTGCCACTATCAGAAGACACGACTCTGAAATAGATGGACCATTGATCTTACCCAGTATACTTGTTCTTATGTGGGCAGTTCCTTTCATAAATCACTAACTAGTCAAAAGATAGGAACCAATGGAAATAAATGGTCAGTATTCAGAATGGAAAGAGGTAATAGTAGAGTCTCCCAGTTATCTGTACTGGGACCAGTGCTGTTCAATGTATTTGTCAATGAGCTGTTAAAAAAAAAAAGGAAACAGGTAGCAAAATTTGAAGATAATGCAAAGTTATTCAAGATAA
The DNA here is from genome assembly GCA_007922195.1 of Podocnemis expansa. Taxonomy (NCBI): domain Eukaryota; kingdom Metazoa; phylum Chordata; order Testudines; family Podocnemididae; genus Podocnemis; species Podocnemis expansa. Next base: position 19,127,219 of record ML681996.1, read on the forward strand.
TTAAATCCAAAGCAGACTGCAAAGAGTTACAAAGTGATCTCAGAAAACTTGATGAGTGGGCAAGAAAATAGCAGATGAAAAATCAATGTTGATAAATGCAAAGTAATGCTCATTGGAAAACATAATCCCAATTATATATACAAAATGATTGGAATCTAAATTAGTTGTTTCCATGCAAAAAAGAGATTATGGTGTCACTGTGGATAGGTCCGCTCAATATTTAGCGGCAGTTAAAAACTCTTTTAGGGATTGGAAAGTGATAGGTAACAGCACAGAAAATATTATAATATCACAACATAAATCCATAGTATGTTCATACCTTAACTACCAGATGCAGTTCTGGTCACCTCATCTCAAAAAAAGATAAATTAAAATTCAAAAAGGTACAGAGAAGAGTAACACAAATTATTAGGGGTTGGAACAGTTTCCATATAAGGAGAGATTAAAAAGACTCGTACTGTGTAGTCTGGAAAAAAGACGATTAAAGTGGGGAAGTACCTCTACATAAAATACACAGTTAACTTGTGGAACTCATGGGCAGGGATTGTTGTGAAGGCCAAAGTTTACCTGGGTTAAACAAAAAACAAGTAAGTTCAAGGAAGATAGCCAAGATGGTCACAGATGCAACCTCATGCTCTGGGTTTCCTAAGCCTTTAACTGCAAGAAGCCGGGAGTGGATACAAGGGAATAGATGACTCAATAAGCTGTCTTTTTCTGTTCATTCCCTCCAAAGCTTCTGGCACTGTCTGCTTTGGTAGCATACTGGGATAAATGAACCCTTAATCTGACTCAGTATGGCCACTCTTAAATTCTTATTTTTGTAATATTTTTCTTGGTGTTTCCCAAATACTGCATTGTGCCTTAAAGGCCAATGTGAATGTTGGAACCCACATAAATTCTCTGGCTCTAATTCTATATCAGTAGAGTGGGAATGTAGTACTGAATGGTGTTCTAAAATGCTTCCTTTATCCCATGCCAAAATGGTATGACTATGGCTCCTAGCTTAAGTAGAGCTATTTAGTCAGGAGATGCTGGGTTTTGACTGGTTTTAATACCATTCTTCATGGTATTAAAATATGGAAAAGTTTATCTTCCCATTTACAGTGGTTTAAATCAGATACAACTCCACCAAAATAAATGGAAGGAATCACACTTGTGTGAAACTGGCAGAACTGATGGGCGAATCAGGCACTTTGAATGTAAGGTCCAGACCTCTGTAAGGAATGGAAGGGTCCCCATTATTGTAGCCCTCAGATAATTATGCTGCAGATTAAACCAGAAAAAAATCAGAAAACTAAGCTAAACCTTATCATATATTACTAAACTTGAAGGTAACAGCATCATATGTCCCAAATTTTATAACTGTGGTTTTCACCTTATTTGTCATAATATTTCTATGTCCATTTCTTCTCTCATCCCTTTCACTTAAGACATGTTTTATTTTTCCTCCTTTATTATGTATTTTATATGTAAGGTAGGCTTAGAACCCTGCCAAACAGCTTCTAAGGGGGGGGGGCGCAACTGATTTGTTTTTTATTTGCATGAGCACAAAGAACCTATTAGCATAGTCTCACTATGGGTGCAGGGCAATATCTGTAATGGCATTTGGGTTTATTTGATCACAAATCTGTCAATATCTGTAATTCTACTGAAGAGAAACATGAAATACTCTCTTTTGTAATATGCTACTTTTTTGCTTGTTTAAACTCTGTTTAGGTGGGTTAAAGGATAAAAGCTACCATTAGCAAAAGAATATTAAAAGAGGGGCCACCCCCTCCTTCCGGCCTGGTGAAGTTAAGACAGGGGTGGTGTTTAGCATTAGCTCAGTCTAGAGCTATGCCTGAGGCTCTGCCTCACACCATTGCCCCATTGTCAAAGGATAAATCTAGCCAGGCTTCCTGTGAAGCCTCTCTTTTGTTATTTTAATGGGAGAAGCTGTTTGCAACTATGAAAGGTTTAAGAGCTAAAATCACTGAGAGCAGCAAACGGTCTCTCTGAGCAGAAATCACTGAAGAGGACCAGCAGATGGTGAGAGCAGAGTGTGAATGACCAGTGGGTGGAGCTAGCGGACAGCAGGTGGAAGGAATGGCTGGTGAGAGCGGAGCGTGAGTGACCAGCAGGCAGAGCCATCAGACAGTGAGCGGAGCCAGCAGATGGTGAAGGTGGAGCATGAGTGACCAGCCAGCAGAGTCGGTGGACAGCGAGTGGAGCCAGCTGGTGGGAGTGGACATCATGAGTGACCAATGGGTAGCACCAGTGGACAGCTGGCTTGAAAGACATTCTCTACATACCCTGAGGTTTGTTGGGAACCTTGTTCTGCACTGGTTCCCCAGATAAGTGCTGGTTTTGCTTCTGAGTTTATATGTTCTATTATTTTGTGTGGGATTATACTGGGAACCTTGTTCTGCAATGATTCTCCAGATCAGTGCTGATCTCTGCTATTGGGTTTTTTACTTTCTGTTTTACTACTATTAAAAAAGTTCTGTATACCACACTCAGACTCGTGCTTGCGAGTGGAGAAGCCTTACCCCTTTGGGGGGCCCAGAGAATAGTGCATGATTTCCCAGAAGACTGGGTGGGAGCTTGAGCCAGTTGGTGCTGTAACATTACTTGGAAACCTATAGATATAGAAACGGGCCCTTGTTCTGCCAGCTCACCCTGGCAGAAGGGTTACATATATTTGGGAAAGAAAAACAAACTTGTTTTGATTATTTTTCTTTCTTTTTACAAAATTCAAATTTGTATGTTGACTTTCCTCACATTTACTATGTGTTGATTACCTATCTCAGTGACATAAAATATACCATACATTAAAAAGAGAGAATGTTTTTACATCATAAGGTGATGAATAAAATGAGTATCAATAAATTTAGTCATATCTCACCATCTCATGATAAAATCAGAGAAAGTGGCTACAAAGAAATTTACTTCACAGAGATCTGTCATTAGCCATTCTATCATGGGTCAGATTTCTCCCTTGAGAAACAGATCACACTTGGGAGTTCATAGCATCATAGAATATTAGGACTGGGTGGCACCTCATGAGGTCATCTAGTCCAACCCCTTGCTAAAGGCACGACTACTCCCACCAAATCATCCCAGCCAGGGTTTTGTCTAACCGGACCTTAAAAATTTGCAAAGATGGAGATTCTGCCGCCTCTCTAGGTAACCCATTCCAGAGCTTCACCACCCGCCTAGTGAGAAAGTTTTTCCTAATATTCAACCTAGAACTCTCCAGTGGCAATTTGAAACCATTGTTCCTTGTTCTGTGCTCCATCACCATTAAGAATAGTCTCTTCAAGTAGTTCAAGGTTGCTGTTAACTCTCCTCCATCCATCTCTTCTGCAGACTAAATAAACCTAGTTCCTTCAGTTTCTCCTCGTAATTCATGTGCCCCAGCCCCCTAATCATTTTCATTGCCCTCCACTGGACTCTTTCTAATGTGTTCATGTCTGTTTTGTACTGGGGAGTCCAAAACTGGATATAATATTCCAGATGCATCCTCGCCAGTGCCAAATAGAAGGGAATAGTCACATCCTCAATCTGCTTGCAAAGCTCCTATCAATGCAGTCCAATATGTCATTGAACTTTCTGACAACCAGGGCACACTGTTGTCTCATATCCAGATTCCTGTCCACCATAACCCCTGGGTCCTTTTTTACAGAGCTGCTACTTAGCTGATTGGTCCCCAGTTGCATGTAGCAGTACATGGGATTTTTCCATCCTAAGTACAAGACTCCAATCTGTCTCAGTCTCCCTGAATCCTATCCCTACCCTCCAGCATATCTACTGTTCCCTCCAGCTTGCTGTCATCCACAAACTTAATGAGCATTCCTCAGGAAACAAGTCCTAGTGATACAGGATATATTACTATGCAGTAAGCGGAAGTCAGAAGGCTTGCAGGGTTTCCCAGCCTGTTCTTGAGCATCAACCTTGCATTATAAACCTGGGTTTACAGTTGCTGGACTCAGGTTTCACATCTGTGCTAATGAATCCATATTGTACTACACAGGGCTTTTGAGCTGGTCTTGCCAGTTTACCTACATCCATACTACAAAATGACAGGGCTTGAATCCAAGTCTCAGTGAGCCTTGGGATCTGAGCTATTCCTTATACCTAGGTCTTAGGAGTTGGTTTCTGAGCGCTTCTGACTGGAGTCCAACTGATTTAAGTGTGGACAGGAAGAAGTCTTGGATTCAAATTTGATCCATAGCCTGGTCTTCTTGTGCAGTGGAGACCTATTCCTGGTTATATCTACATGGCAAAAAAAAAAAAAAAAAAAAACCTTGCAGAAGGAATCTTGGAGCTTTAGGCTAAAGGCTCAGACTCACACTGCAGTGCTAAAAATATTCATGTAGATGATTGGCCTCAGGATTAAAACCCAACCTCTCTCTGAGCTTCCAAATCGAAGCTTCAGGCTATGCCTAATTGCCTATGAAGCCGTGGGTAGACCCACAAAGAAGCTTTGATATAATAGCACATTCTTCTTCAAGTATTGCTTGCATCATTCAGTTTTAGGCGTCTACATGTCACAGGGCATGATTAGTCAGAAACTTTTTAGCCCTAGTCTGTCAGAACAGGGTCGGCGGCCAATGCTGCCTCCAGCCATTCTCTTGGCAATATATATGGCCCTAACCCTGATCCTTCTCAGTTCCTTTTTCTGCCCTCAGCAACAGTTTCAGAACAGCTTGCTCCTTGCAATTATGTAAGTGCCTGTCTATTCTACCATGTATGCACTTCCTGTTTACTTTGGAAGATCTGTTCATGCACATTGTTCCGCCAAGAACCGCTGCTCTTACCGAGCCTATGGACCCAGAGCCAGAAGATTGCTCCCAACTGCCACCTGCAATGCCAGGCTTCAAACCCTGTGCTACTTGTGGCAGGGCCTTCCCGTGGGATGGCCCACACAAGACGTGCTTACAATACCTCAGTGAATCGCACCAGGCTACCGATTGCTCCATCTGTCAATCCTTTAAACTGAGGACATTAAAAGACAGAGAGCAGAGGCACTGTGTGTTGGCCCTGGAGCAAGCACAGCAGCCTGCCCTTGGAGAATTGGGGTCACCACAGGAGCTGCCGGTAACCACGTGCCAGATCAGCCCAGTAGCCCTCTCGGCACCGCTCCCTCAAGAGCACAAGACGCATTCGGTATCCACCTCGGTGCCAAACCACAGGTGTTGCTCCAGCTCTCCCTGTCTGGGTCACTCTCAGGACCAGGGCCAGGAAGCCATGGAAGTCCCCTCCACTTCAGAGGATTTTGAGATGGCAAAAGCCCTCTTGCTTTTGACCACACCTCCTCCTCCCAAACCTCTAGAACAGAGGGGAAAAGCTGCTTTCCTCTCGGGGACATGGACTGCTCTGGGGCAGCACTAATCCTGATCCTCTATAATGGTATTGAGCTCCCCAGTACCACAGCCTGAGGGAGTCTTTTCCTTCCCAAAAAGGCCCAGTGGTACTGACCCATGCTCTACAACAAAGCACCATAGACCATGCTCTTCCTCTCCCCGGTACTGTAATACCACCTTGACATCAGCACCAACTGCCTCGGCCAATCCTCGTGCCAGTGTGGCGCAAGCCCAACACTTTGGCACCAGGGAATATCATGCTCCCCAAGCCATGAGGAGGTTTCTTGCTCACACACGGGCAGACAAGCCCAGGAGGGATCGCTGGTACCACATACCTACCGGTAGTGATCTCACAAGTGGTCCCCACCACAGAAAGTTTCCTTGCAGGAACTTTCCCATAGTACCGAGTAGCCCAGAAAGACTCTACCAGTGCCTGCAACTCCTGATTGGGCTCTAAATCCCAAGCCGTGTCCTACAGGGAGAGTGCTATAGCCCACTTAGACCTCCTCCCCAGCATAACGGCACTTACGGGTTTAGAGTTCGAACTCACTGGGGGGGGTGAACAGGAACCCCTATTCGATCTGGGGTTAACATCTTCCCCAGATGTGATAGTGGTACCGTTGCACCCTAGCATGCACAACTTTGTCAGGGTAGACTCCCACTTCTATTCCTCTGGTCTTTAATATAGCAGGCCATAAATAGCAGGTCACACTAGAGGACTTTTCCTTTTTGGTTGACCACCCGGTACCCAACTCCTGGATAATAGAAGTCACTTTAGAGCATGGAAGCCAACATTCCCAAGATCCCTTGCTAAGATCCAGGGAGGCAAGAGGGCTGGACCTTTTGGGACAGAAGGTGTACTCAACCTCCACCTTCCAGCTCCACATTGCAAACCAGCAGGCACTGGTGGGAAGATACACTTTAGACATCTGGGAGTCCATGAGGAGATTCTGGGATCTCCTCCCCCAGGGAGGACTGTGACTTTCTTATAGAGGAGGGTACCCTAGCATCCCGGGATGTGCTTTTAGAGGCGTGGGATCCTCAGATACAGCTAGCCGCAGTATAGCCTCATCCATCATTATGAGATGTGCAGCGTGACTGCAGGAGGCAGGCCTGCCTCAGGACATACAGCAGGCCATCCAAGACCCCCCCCCCCTTGAGGGACAGTCTTTGTTTGTGGAGGCAACAGACCACCTACTACACAGTGAGAGGGATCCCAGATCAGCCTTTAACTCATTGGGCATTTTCCTCCCACAGGTGCCCAGTCACTCCCCTTAGCCCTCGCCAGCACCAAGAGTGCCAAAGGCAGAGGCACCAAGCAGGGCCTTCCTGCCAAGTGAGAGGCAGGATCAGCCCCCCAGGGCCTCAAGATCTCCTTCACCACCTGGGACTTCCCATTAGAGTACTGTGGACCCCACACCAAAGAAGCCTCTACTGACTCACTAACATCCTCAGGTTTCACCTACACTTCTATATCTCAGCAACCCACCAGAAATCAGCAGCAGAGGCCCTACATGGGACCCTATCAGCAGCTAGAAGGAGGGGGGCACTATACCTGAGGTCCTAAACCCCTCTCCCCAGGTTGGAGTGAAGAGCGACCTGGCTCAGATGGCAGTGGAGGTACACCACACTATTCCTCCACACCCTGGGGCCCCATTCTATTTTCTTTCTCTCACCTGCTGCCAGCCCTCCCTCAGCCTGCAGGCCTGAGTCAAATCACCCCCTTATTCTCTCCCAGCATCTTATATATCCTCTAGCTCAACTCATCCAGGGCATCTCCTCCAGCACTGCTCATGCTAAAGCCTGGGATATCTGAGCATACTCAGAGTTCTTCCTTTGGTGTCCAGCTCAATCATTTTAGAGTTGAAATAGACTCTTAGGGACTTGGCATGCAGACCACTTCCCCGCAGTGTCCCTGACCAGGCTCCACTCCATTCATGCTAGAACCTGAGTTAGCTTGGACGCATAGTGGAGTACTGCACTCACTTAACTTTTACCTGCCTAAATGTTTTGTTCTCCATGCAGGACTTAGCATCTACTTACTCACTGCAATCCTGTTTCATCCACAGCAGGGCTGGATTTCGATAACCTCCACTGCCGGGCAAGAGAGTAGACTTCTACCCGCCAGCCTATGATTGGAAACCCAGGGGGGCTCATCACCCTGACCTCCTGAGCCATACAAAAGAGGGGCAAGAAAACCCCCTAATCCTTCCTAGCCGCTTTTATAGCTTGCTTGAGTTGTCCTGTCACCACACTCCTAAAGTGGCCTGCTTTTGGATGTACCCAGAAGTCATGAAGGAGTGGAAAGAATCTTCCTTCCAACTGCAAAAAAGATGGGGAATATTTTAATGTTTCCCTACCCTGACATATGCATGATCCAATGGCGGAAAGCAGGGAACACGGGTGCTAACATTAGTCCCACCAGGCCCCCATAAGGATGCCCTCCAAAAGGGTCTCTCTCTCTCTCTCCCTCTCTCTCTCTCTCTCGCTCCCTCTTCTCTTCCTTACCCCTTTCCCTTCACCTCAGGTTTCCCCTTACAGACCTCTCAGGGCTCCTTGGCCCCTTGGTAAGACTGAGCTGGGATGACCCTCTCCTCCTATGAGCAATGCTATCCCACATCGAGCGTTTACCCCTCATGCTAGCCTGTGTTAGTCCTTGGCCCTCCAAGCAGGAAATCAACCACCATCACCCAGGTGGTAATGAACAGTATGCCTACCCTCCCCTTCCTCAATAGGGGTTCCCTGATTCCTCATGAGAGAACTAACAGCTTCCAGGACCTTGCAGGAAGTCCTTCACTTGGCTGTAGAGTTAGCTACACCTTCATGGCCAGCCTACGTGGGGGACCCAAACATATTCTGCCTACCCCAACAGCCCATACCTGGCAGAACAAACCCATCACTTGGTGTTATATACCTCTGAGGTGCTCAAGCGAAGCGGACAATGGACAATGCATGATTCGCTTTTAGAAAAGTCCCCCCCCCTCGGTGGACAAAGGCCTAATTTTTTGGGGTGGTATCCCCTCTTTTTACTTCTCATAAAGGTAGAACCCTCAATGATTCATGCCCCCTACACCCTCAGCTTTCAGAAGAGTGGTGCAACACATCAGTGCTTTCTCACTGGGAGAAAATAGAAGCATGAACTCTGCCCATTTACTCAAGGGGAGACTCCACTGTACCAGAGGGCACACACACAGGGATCGAGTGGCATAATGGAGAAAACACAGTTTTCCTGCATAAGAAACTAGAAGACATGACCTGGTTCACTCAAGCATAGGAGCTTTACTCAGGTATAGGACAGCTCCACAGCTTTCGGTCTCATCTCCTTGAGACCCAAAGGCAGCCTGAACTTCAATCATAAAAGGCCAATGAAAAACCTAAATACCCTGACCACCTGCCACAGAGGACAGGAGGGATTCTTATTGGCATAACACTTTGTCGCTCTCTTACTTCCTATCACCAATCTTGCTCACATCTGCTGAGCAGGGCAAGAAAATCCTCAGAATGAGGGCAGTTGGTTCCCGAATTGCTAGTGACTGAGAAGGCCCAAGGTAACACCCTTACCCCTTCTCCTTATTATCTTCATACCCTAGTTCTAATCCCTAAAGGTTCTCTTCCCATCCTGACAGTCAGGCTTTCTTAGCTTGGGACCCCATTGAAAGGATGTCCTGAAACAAAGAACTTCCTTTGGTATTTAAACATGAATATGGGCCATCCACTCAAAGCCTTCTTCTTCTCGGTAAAGGGTTGTGGGGTCCCCATGGGCCTACTCCCCTTGGGGACAAGTCTGCATTGCCCGGAAGGTGAACCATGCTGAGGTCCACCTCAACTGAGTCCAAACAGGGTTATATCTAGAGGTCACGGGTCTCAACCAGTGACACTGGAGAGTCTGTGTTACCATTCCTTCCCTGTATCGCCAAAGGGACCCAGAAGTCATGCGCTTTTCTGGGACCTGAGGTTCACTGTTACTAGCTTCTCTTCTGCCTGGTTAACTAATACCCATCAAAGGAACTCCCTCATCAAGCAGGGATTCCTCCTGCTAGAATGGGACTGTGCGACAAATGCCATCCTGGTTGCATTTTCAGAGCTTTGACCCATAGAACCAAACTAGACATTTACACGCTGAAGTGTCAACACTCCACCAGTGTGGAGAGGGTGCGCTTATCCTTCCTTTTATCCCGTGAAGCATGATAGTCAATCGTCATACAGTGTTAGATGAATGCTGGGAACTTATTTGTCTTCCTCAATTGGTTTTAGCCACACTGAACATCAAGGGTGTCCAAAGCAAATTAGGATGGCCTGCATCAGTACTTCATGCCTCCAAGGCAGGGGGATGCACAGTCTCTCACTGGTTCCCTCGTGCAATGTTCTCTTGGGAAAAATCAAAGGTTAACAGGGCATTCCCCCAGGTAGGGCTTTCCCTCAGGTAGGCCAAGAAGTCTACTATTCAGGCATCCTTCCACGCCTTGGTTTTGCCTTTATGGGAGTAGCTGTGCTGAAGGCAGGAAAAAAAAAAAAAACACCTGCCCATCATCCAGAGTATGGTTAGTATTCACCTAATACTGAATGATGCGAGCAGCGCTCAAAGAAGAACGGTGGGTTACTTACCAGTAACCATCCTTCTTCAAGATGGACTGCTTGCATACATTCAGGACCTTCCTACCATCCCCACTATTCAGAGTTGGTGATTAGAAGGGACTGAGGGGGATCGGAGTCTGGTCAGGAGTGGCTGGATGGGGCACTGGCCACCAAACCTGCTCTAACAGGCTAGGGCTAAAAAGTTTCCAACCAATCATGTGCTGCAGCATGTAAACACCTCATACTGAATGTATGTGAGCACCTCATCTTGAAGAAGGACAGTTACTGTTAAGTAACCCACTGTTTCTTTCTACTTTCTTCCCTCCCAGTGGAATCCACAGCTGCAAAGGCTTTCTCTGCAGTGTATGGTAGAAGAAGACTAAAGATGTGATTCACAACAGTCAGAGTGGTAGGCCTGTAGATACCTAAACTAACCAGCAGGAAATGCCAAGGAGAGCAGTGGCACTTAAGAACCACCTCTGAAGGGGATATGACTGCTGATGTCCAGATCTGTGGGCAGCATTCTTTCTGATCTTCACAGCAGTGAACCTTCTACTAGAGATAGACACCTGCATCTTTACTTTTTTTTTTTTTTCAAATGAAACAGCAGCAGAAGCCGAGCTTCCTTATAACCTTAAGCCTAAGGGCTTTAATACTTACCTGGGACAGGGGACAACTGAATTCAGTTCCCTACTCTGATTGATGTGGAGAAAGGGACTGAATTTGGATTTCCCTTCCAGTAAGTAAATGCCCTAACCATTGAATTGCATAATCACACCCTGTCTCTCGTTCTCTGGATATTTAATTATTTAGGTACAGTTTGCATCTTTCAACAGGAGAGATTGAAAGAGACCCACATTAGGAGATCCCATAGCTCATTGGTGAGGGTATTTGCTAGAATAGTGGAAAGCCGATGTTCAGCTCCCCATCTTTACATAAAGCAGAGTGGAGAATTATACCCACCTCACCTATATTGTATTAAGGGGTACGTCTACATTGGAGCCTTAAGTCCACTTAAGGAAGCTTAAGTTGACCTACATATCCCCGCGGCCACACTGGGATTTTATTAAGTTGACTAAAGTGCTTCCTTAAGTTGACTTAGTAACACCACCTCTTAAGGTCAATTTAAGGCTTATGTCAACCTTATTAAGGCGACTTAAACCAGCGTAGATGGGCAATAGCCCTTAAGTCAACTTAAGTGGCCTCCAGGCCCCCTTCCAGAGTTCCTGGCCACCAAGAAGGGTCAACCTCGTGCCAGTGTGGACACGAGCAGTCAAAAGGAGTTTCCAGTGTGGATGCTCTAAGTCAAAGGCGACCATGTTAAGTCAACCTAACAGAGCCTTCTGTCTAGACATACCCAAGTACCCTAACCATGGGCTCTAGGTGCACAGAGCTCCTATGAGAGAGGAAAGAATTGAGTCCAGGTTTCCATTCTCAGTAGCAGACAGATGACTTAACCACAGGTGCACCTACACTCAATAGTTATTTTGAATTAAGGAGCCCTAATTCAAAATAACCTACTCCCTGGCCTTGGAGGCATTACATTAAGTCAAATTAAGCATTTCCTTAATTCAAAATAAGGAAGTGCTAATTCAATTTAACAAAGCCTCCCTTTACTTTGAATTAATTCTTAATTTGATGTGATTAATTCAAAGTAACCGTATTCTAGCCGGGGAGTAGGGTTACTTCAAATTAAATGGGCTTCTGGGCTGGGGACAAGGGACCCCCCCATGGCTCCCTGGCAGAAGGGAGTGGCTCATGGCTCCCTTTTGCTGTGGAGCCACACACAGCTTCTATGGCTCCCCTCTCCCCAGACCCATGGCTCTGGCAAACAGGGAGCCCCAGCTCCCACAGACAAGGGGAGTCCCAGCTCCCTGGCAATCATGGAGTCACAGCTCCCTTCTCCTGGGGGACATGTGGCTCCCTGGAAAGAAGGGAGCCATGGTTCCCTAGGAGAAGGTAGCCTCTGGGCTTCCCTGAGCAGGGGAGCCCTGGAGAAGTGATTGCTGGGGCTCCCCTGTCGGGGAAGCCCTGTGGAAGAAAGCCACCGTCACTTCCCAGACAGAAGAACCTTCGGGGCTCCCAGGGAAGAGAGCTACTGGTGCTCACTTTTCCAAGACTCCCCTGTCCCAGGAGCTGATGGCAGCTGCCTTCCCTGGTGCTCCCCGGGCAGAGGAGCCTCAGAGATTCCCCTGTCCACTCCCTTAGGAATCCCAAGGAAGATAGCCACCAGTGCTTCCTGGATAGGGAAGTCCCTGGCCGGGGGGTCGCCTTCCCCACCACTGGCAGGGATCCCCCAACAAGTTGCCTTCTCCGCCACCAGCAGGGATTGCCTGGGTGCTTTCCCTACCACGGGTAGGGATCCGCCGGTGGATCACTTTCCCTGCTGGTGGCATGTCCAATCTAACCCCAGCCCCTTTCTGCAGGTTTTGGGGGCTAGGAGACAGGAGGCAGCCTGATCTGGCTCTGAGCTGCTTGGGCCTCAGTACAAGCAGCTGGAAGCCTGGTCAGTTTCACAGGTCTGGAGTCTGTGAAATTGACCAGCCTTCCAGCTGCCCGGCTTTCTTTGAAGCCATGGCTCTTTCAGTTCGACTTAGAGAGTCTAATGTAGACTTTCTCACTCAAATTAATAAATCCTACTTTAATTCAAAGTAAGTCTAGTGAAGACTCCTCATTTCACATTATTAACTTTGATTTAAAATTAAAGTAGTTATTTCAAATTAACTAATTTGTATCAAGACCATCAATTTCCTTTCTAAATTAAGCTTACTACTAAGTGTATTGTGAGGAGGTATATAAACCTTACAATCTGGGAAACCCAGGGTTAATAAGCTAATGTGCAGTCAGCTGGCCTTGCCCAGTCAGGTCTGTGAGAGCTTCTGGAATTGGAGACAGAAATACAGCTCATAAAAGGAGGTAGGAGGAGCAGACAAGCAAGTAGAGCAGGTCTCCAGGTTTCAGCTCCTCTAGCAAAAGTTGGCTGAAGGACAGTTCCTCCACTGATTGTTGCCTGGAAACAACACCCTGATGGAAAGTAGGGACTGCTGAGATGCTGTTTATGATGGCACTGTACTTTTATAGGATCTAGTGAGCCAAAGGGGCCCACAGCTTTACAGAAGCCCTCTAAGAGAGGAGAGCTTTACCTCATCTCTGGCACAATTTGTTTTTCTTTACTTTCATGTTTATTGATAACCTGTGGAAGGGTGAACTGTTGGCTTTCAGCCAGGAGTTGAGCCTCTACACACTGGACTGGTGTACTGAAACACCCATGCAGAAGCCAGGTGCATACCAGGACCTAAACTAGGGCCTAGGTGTTATCCAGCTGTAGGAATGCCTGCGATAAGTCCATGGTTAAATACTGAGAAACCTATGAATTTGTTACATAAAGCTGTCTTTTCTCACCTGTGACTCCCTTAGTTCATAGTTCTTTCAGCTGTTTCTCCAGGCCCTCAGATCTGGAGCATCTAATCAAGCTTGTTAAGAATAAAAAGCTTTTTCTGCAATCTCAAGTTTTAATGGAATTGATATTTATTTCCTGGCCAACTGTAATAGTGAGACTGATGAGCCATAGGAAAAATTAGCAAAGGAATGGTGGAATCTCCATCTTTTGGAGTCTTCAGATCAAAACTGCATGACTTTTTGGAAGACATGCTTTTGCCAAACATAAATTGCAGAGCTCAGTACAGGGAAACTGGGTCAACTACAGTGGTCTGTGATATATAGGCAATCCAGCAGTATAATCTAATCGTTCCTTCTAGCCATAAACTCTATGAAACTATAAAGAATATATTCCACACTCTTTGATTAGACATAAAAAAGTTGATTATTATCTTGGGGGATACTGCTAGATTTATGATTTTTTTTTAAAAAATTGCTGACAGCATATACAGCACTCTAAAGGAGTTTCCACTATCTTACCAATACTTTAATAATTAAAAGTATATGATTTTTAACATGACAGACTCTTAAATTGCCTGAAAATATTTTTCCCATTTTTTGAACTTTATGGAAATACTCATTGAATTTTCTATTTTATTTCCTGTATGTATTTCTTTTTTTTGCTCGGTTACTTTCTGTGACACTGGACATTGGGCTAATTTAGCTATTTACAAAGTTGTCATCACAACTTATGCTAAAAGCACTCTTTTTGGTCATCTTTAGACAGTAGTTAATAGTAGTAGACAATATAACGCCTTACTGCCTCCATGATATGTACAACATGCACTTAATTTGCTACTCTGATGCCATAGTAACCAATTCAACTGAGAATTCAAATATCATGCATGGAACAGGGAGAAATGAAATGCCTCCTCTCCTTCCTTTTCACGAATGTTGCGACTTTTATTGTTCAGAGAGATGTTTCTTTAGAATTAATTGTGTATAAATTTCACAATAGAATATTAACTCTCCCTATAATATCAACATGCAAAACATTGCTATGAACAAGAAACAATAACCTCCTAATTTATCAGAGTAGGAGGTTATTACATGGGATCCAAGAGATCCAAGTTTAGGTCAGACCTTGTTTTCTCCTGACCAGCTTTCCACTCATAGGCTGTGTTCACACGGCACTTTTGTTTCGAAACAACCTCGTTGTTTCGAAACAAAAAAAAACATGTTCACACGAC
>ML681996.1:19146766-19176559 GCA_007922195.1 Podocnemis expansa
TTCATGCACTGCTGTTAGTTTCTTTAGCCAGTAGGTGTGGATCAAGTCCGGGCCAGGTGCTGTCCAGCTCTTCATGTTCTTGACTCGCTGTTGGATGTCTGCTACTGTGATGGTGACTGGTTCCTGTTCTGGGAGATTGCTGTGGTCTCTTCTCAGGTCCTGCAGCCACTTTGCACTGGTGTTATGAGTCTTCTCTTTCTCCCAGATGTTCTTCCAGTACTGTTCAGTTTCTGCTGTTGGTGGCTCTGCTGTTATTGTGTTGTTGCACTGCAGTTGGGAGTACACCTTGGATGGTTCTTTGGAGAACAGGGCCTTTATCTTTTTGGCCTCTGCTTCTCTAGTGTATCTCCTTAGGCTGGTGGCCAGTGCTGTGAGCCTTTGCTTAGCAGTCTCTAGGGCTTCAGATGGAGTCAGGCCCGTGTATTTTTTCAGTAGCCCAGTCTTATCCTTAATCTCTACACCCTTCTGTAGTTCCACCAGCTGGCTAACTTGTCTCCGGGTTGCCTTGATCTTATCCTCCAACCTCATTTTCCAAGGGGGGTATGTACTGCTGTTCTTTTTGATTGTGTAGCCAAGCATCTCCAGGATTAGAGAGGCTGTAGCGTATACCGGCTCATTGGTTTGAGTTAGGGTGGTAGTAGGAATTGTCATTAGGGCTCTATTGGCATCTTCTAGCATACTATCTGATGGTACTTCTCCCACAAGCCTTGGTAATCGGTCTTGAGGGTTGACTGTAGCTAGTTTATCCATGATCTTATGCCTCATATCAACTGCTGTGCTCTGTAATGGAGGGGGTGGCAGTGAAGTTCCAGCTTCAGGTGGTGGCTGCACATCTAGTTGTTTTTCTGGGTCTTCTTCTTGAGCCTAGGAGGTAATGTGGAGTTGGTCTATCTCCAGTTGTGAGAGCAGCTGCCTCTTTACTATGTTGAAGCATTGGGTAACTAGCTGTTTCTCAGTTAGTGTGGATGTAGGTCTTTTGTCCATCCATAGTCCCCTCATACATTTCATATATCCCCTCTCATTAGGTCTACTGTTGTAGTAGCATTCCATCAATTCCAGGTTCTCTTGTCTCATCCATGCATGGTTTGTTCCAGTAGCCCACTTATCAGATTGTTCTGGTTCCCCAACATCTGGCTCAGACCTTGTTAATCTGGGCGACATCCGAGCCAGCATGACTCTCCTAGTTCATGTCACTCTCATATTTGAGGTAGGCAAGTGAGGTGTTAAGGGGTCTTTTGCCCAAGGACCCCCACTGGGAAGGTAAATAGGTACCCACCAGGATTTGAACCCCAGTCTCCCATATCAAAGGGCAGCACTCTTAACCACTACAGCGCGCTTAACCACTACACTATCCCGTCACCTGGATAGTAGATATTATATATTATATATATATATATATATAATATTATTTTTTACAAATATATAGCTATATCAGAAAATTAAAAAAAACAAAAAAGAAAAAACAAGTAATCCAAATGTAGAGCTTTGACACCTGAAAGAAAGAAGTGCAAACACGCCATAAAGTGCAAACACACTCAAGGAACTTCATTTTGCTATTGATTTTAAATGAAAGGCTCTCACATACTGCACTGATGGGTGGCTGTCAATTAAAAAAAAAACCCTAAGATAAATTGAAAAGATATAGAGCAAACTAAACCGCAGAGATGCTGACCTTAAATTTAGTCTTATTTCCTGAATTTGAGATGCATGTGGGTTTCATTTCTCTCATAGCTAGAGATTCTACTATGAAGAATACAACACAACCAAACCCAAATGTAGATGTATGCCATGTGATCAAAACACTTCATGAGAAGTGGCTGGCTGTGCACAGGAGTAGCACAGTAGAAGATGTGCTCCCCTCATGTGCCTGAGAGCTCCAGGAGGCTCTGTGGCTATCACTGTTGATGAGACCCCTTACTGTGCCCAGTGCAGAGCTGCCACAAGAGAGCCTTGATAATGATATTGAAGAAGACTAATGTCAGAATTCATTGTGGAAAGAAACCCTGTGGGACCAAACACATAGAAACTAAAGGAAAAGAAAAAAAGGAAGTATTCCTAGACAGTATATGATCCCCCTTCATTTAAACAGATATCTGAAATGATGCTTTATTTATGTTTATATCTATCTCTATCTTTGCTTGGCCCTCTTTGGAGGAAACATGATATTTTATGTAAAAAATCCTCATAACCAGCCACAGGCCTGATTCAAACCAACTCAAGTGCAAAGCCTGGCACAGAAACCTAGGTGATGCAATGTGATCCTGGCTGACCAGGTATAAGCTTGTGCCAAAGTCCCCATGTCATAACTGAAGACTGAAAAAAATGTAGCTCGGATCAGTCTGGCTCTCTTGGACATTAGTCTTGTTAAAACACATGCTAGATTTATAATAATGTATTTAGTATTTAGACTTTACTGAATGCTTGTGAGTTGCTGCATGCATTAATCTCACTTATAACAACTCTCTTCCATTTTGTAAGGTGGTTCTCATGGGGGACTTCCGTTACCCTGGCATCTGGTGGGAGGGCAATTCAGCAGTGCACAGACAATCCAGGAAGATTTTGGGAGAGCTGAGGACAACTTCCTGGTACAAATGCTGAAGGAACCAACTAGGGATCTTGCACCTCTTGACCCACTGCTCACAAATTGAGAACAATTGATCAGAAAAGTAGAAGTGAATGGCAACCTGGGCAACAGTGACTATGAGATGGTAGAGTTCAGGATCCTGATCAAAGGAAGAAAGAAAAGAAGCAGAACACAGATCCTGGACTTCAGAAAAGCATATTTAGGTTCCCTCAGGGAACTGATGGGCAGGATCCTTTAGGAGGATAATCTGAAGGGGAAAGGCGTCCAAGAGAGCAAGCAGTATTTTAAAGAAACCTACCAAGGGCACAGGAAGATATCACTCTGATTTGAAGAAAAAACAGCCAGTATAGAAGGTGCTCACTGTGGCTTAGCAGAGAACTCTATGGTGAGCTGAAACTGAGAAAGGAAACTTGGGCAGATGACTAGGAAGGAATATTGTTTAGGCCTGCAGGGAAAAAATCAGAAAGGCCAAAGGGCAATTGGAGTTGCAGCTAGTAAGGGATGTGAAGGATAACAGGAAGGGGTTCTTCAAGTATATCAGTAACAAGAAGATGATCAGGGGTGGTATAGATCCCTTACTGAATGGGGCAGGTATCCTCATGGTGGATGATACAGAAAAGGCCGAAGTACTCAATGTTTCTTTTAACCTCAGTTGTCACAGGCAGAGTCAGCTCCCAGGCTACTACACTGGGTAACACAGAATGGAGAGAAGGAGAGCAGTCCTTGGTGATGGAAGGTCAAGTTAATGCCTACTTAATGAAGCTGGATGTGCACAAGCCTATGGGGTTGAATGAACTGCACCTGAAGGTGCTGAGGGAGTTGGCCACTATGATTTTAGAGCCACTAACTGTTACCTTAGAAAACTCATGGCAAACGGAGATCCCAGGTGATTGGAAAAAGGCAAATATAGTGCCTATATGTAAGAAAGTGGAAAATGAAGAACTGGGGAACTACAGACCAATCAGCCTCACCTCAGACCCTAGAAAAATCACAGAACATGTCCTCAAAGAATTCATTCAGAAAAACTTGGAAGAAAGAGAGTGATCAGGAAGAGTCAACATGTATTCACCAAGGGCAAATCATGCCTGACCAACCTGATAGCCTTCTATGATGAGATGACTGGATATGTGGATGTGGGAATAGCCATTGATGTGATGTACCTCAACTTTACCAAAACTTTTGATACAGTTTCCCACAGCATTCCTGTCAGCAAGTTAAGTAGGTATAGTTTGAATGACTGGACCATAAGGTGAATAGAAAGCTGGCTAGATCATAGGACTCAGTGGGTAGGAATCAATGGCTCACTATCTAGTTGACAACCAGTAACTAGTGGAGTGCCCCAGGAGTTGGTTCTGTGGCCAGTTCTGTTCAACATCTTCATTAATGATCTTGATAATGGGATAGATAGCACACTCAGTAAATTCATAGATGACACCAAGCTGGGGGGAATGGTAAACACACTGGAGGGCAAAGGATTGAGGGAGACCTAGATGAATTGGAGCTTTGGGCCAAATGAAATCTCATGCAGTTCAACAAGAAAAAGTGCAAAGTCCTGCACTTAGGACAGAAAAATACCATGTACTACTACATGGGACTGTGGCCCAATTACCTAAGTAGCATCACTGTAGAAAAGGACCTGGGGGGTTATGATAGATGGGAAGCTGGATATGAGTCAACAATGTGCTCTTGTTGCCAAAAAGGTCAATGGTATATTGGGTTGCATCAGTAGGAGTGTTACCAGCAGATCGAGGGATGTGATTGTTCCCCTCTGTTCAGCGCTGGTGAGACCACATCTGGAATATTGTGCCAAGTTTTGGGCTCCACAGTACAGAAAGGTTGTTGACAAATTTGAAAGAGTCCAGCAGAGGGCAATGAAAATGATTAGTGGGTTGAGGTGCATGACTTGTAAGGAGAGACCGAGAGAAGGATCAGGATACCATACAAAAAGATCAGGATGACCTTGTAAACTGGAATATAAAGGATAGGATGAAATTTAATAATAGGAAGTGCAAGGTCATGCATTTAGGGATAGGATGAAATTTAATAATAGGAAGTGCAAGGTCATGCATTTAGGGACAAATAACAGAATTTTTTCTTTAAGCTGGGGACACATCAGTTGGAATGGACTGAGGGCGAGATGGCTCTCAGAGTACTGGTTAATCTCAGGATGACTATGAGCCACCAATGTGCTGTGGCCTTGAAAAAAGCAAATGTGGTTCCAGGATTTATCAGGAGAGATATTTCAAGTAGAGACAAGCAGGTATTAGCGCCACTGTACATGGCACTGGTGAGGCCCCATCTGGAATATTGCATGCAGTTCTGGTCCCCCATGTTTACAAAGGATGAATTCAAATTGGAACAGCTGCAGAGAAAGGCTACAAGGATGGTACATGGAGTGGAAAATCTGCCTTATGAGAGGAGATTTAAGGAGGTTGGCTTGTTTAGCCTAACTAAAAGAAGATTGAGGGGTGATATGATTGCTCTCTATAAACATATCAAAGGGATAAATCGCAGGGAGGGAGAAGAATTATTTGAGTACAGGACCAATGTGGACACTAGAAGAAATGGACATAAAGTCCATCAGGAAATTTAGGCTTATAATTAGACACAGGTTTTTAACTATTAGAGAAGTAAAGTTCTGGAATAGCATTCCAAGGGAAGTTGTGGAGGCAAAAACCAGATAACTGTTTTCAAAACTGAGCTGATAATTTTATGGAGGGGATGGTCTATGGGTACTGGGGTGGATGCAAGTGGCATAAGAAGGGAGAGTAGATGGGGCAAAGTCTGAGTTATTACAGACAATTCTTTCTCGGATGACTGGGTGGTGAGACTTGCCCACATGCTCAGGGTTTAATCTGATGTCCATATTTGAGGCCAGGAAGGAATTTTCCCCTAGGGCGGATTGGCTAGGGTTTGGGGGGGGGGGGTTGCCTTCCTCTGTAGCATGGGGCACCTACTGGTGAATTATCTGTATCTTAAAGTACTGATTTGAGGACTCAAATAGCTCAGCTATAGGTTAGAGGATTATTGCTGGAGCTGGTGGGTGAGGTCTTGAGGCCCGCTTTGCGCAGAAAGTCAGACTAGATAATCATACTGGTCCCATCTGACCTTACATTCTATGGCTACCTCTACACAAGCAAATTAGTCCAGATTAAGGAGGCCTAATCTGGACTATTTTGATCCCTGTCTCCACTAGGCTTTGCCTAGTTCGAACTTAAAAATTTTAGTTTGAAAATCTTAGCAAAGCTTAGCTTAACCTAGTTAGTTTGAATGGCAAGTTCAAAATAACTGCTTAGTTTGAATGTATTTCAGACTTTAGTCTGAACTAGCAGTTAGTTCAAACTAACCACATTTTGTTAGTTTGAACTAACTTTTAGTCCCAACTAGCAGCATTTTCTTAGTTCAGACTAAAAGGTTAGTTTGAACTAAAAAAAGGCTGGCTAGGTCAAACTAAAAGTTAGTTCAAACTAACAAAATGTGGTTAGTTCGAACTCATTTTGAACTGCTTAGTTCAGACTAAGCAAGTCCAAACTAAGCTTTTAGACGTAGACATAGCCTATGAGTCTATGAACTTGGCTTATTTAGTCTGTAGAAGAAAAGACTGAGGATGGATTTGATAGCAGCCATCAACTACTTGAAGGGGTACTCCAAAGAGGAGGGAGCTAGACAGTTCTCAGTAGTAATAGAGGACAGAACAAGGACCAATATTTTCAGGCTTCTGCTAAGGTGGTCATGGTTGAATATTAGGAAAACTCTCTCACTAATAGGGTGGTCAAACATTGGAATGGGTTACCTAGGGAGGTGGTAAAACTTCTATCTTTGGAAATATTCAAGGCTCAGTTAGACAAAACCATGGCTGGGATGATTTAGTGAGAGTGGTCCTGCTTTTAACATTGCATTGGACTAGATGACCTCACGAGGTCCCTTCCAAACCTATGATTCTATGTTTCTATGACAAGAGGCTAGGCTTTTCTACTCTCCCTACTTCATTAATATTAGTTGTATGAGTGGATTCCTTCCATAAGCTGAGTTTTTAGTTCAGAGCACATGGCTAGAGGGAAATAAAAACCCCTAGCAAGAAGGAACGTTTTTTTTTGTTTGTTTTTTTTTAATGATGCTTGAACTCTGCAGAATATAATGTGTTGCCCCCCCCCCCCACTTCTCCTGAAGTGGTTAATTGAGGTAGAGAGGCCAACTCATCTACTGAATTGCAGGCTGGGGGAGTCAAGGCTGAGAAGAAGGCCCTAATTAGGGGAAATTCACCTGTACTAGACTACTATACAATCAATAAAATAATGGAGAAGTAGGGAAGTAGTTTGCAGTTGCTTTTTGGGGGAAGAGAAGTGTGATTCTGTGAACAGAAATTAGTTTCCTCCCCGGGAGTAGGGAGTTTGGGCTGAAAAAAGGGAAGAAAAAAAAAAGAAGAAGAAAGATGGAGCCAGAAAGGCTGAGGAAGAAGCTAGTAGTGTTTAAGGTGGTATAGATTTTGGCTGCTGAGTAGAGGTGCCTGAACTAGAATCCTGGGGCAGGCCTGAGTTCTTCTA
Organism: Podocnemis expansa; assembly: GCA_007922195.1. NCBI lineage: Eukaryota > Metazoa > Chordata > Testudines > Podocnemididae > Podocnemis > Podocnemis expansa. Next base: position 19,153,895 of record ML681996.1, read on the forward strand.
CCTGCCGCTGGGAATGGGGTGCCATAGGAACAATGAATGAGAAGACTAAGACGGCTGGTGCAGAAAGACTTCAATGCCCTAGAAGACAGAAATATGAATAGTGATTTTACTAAAAGGCCAAGTCATGAAGAGGGTTTACATAAAGGCACATGAGCTATGTCCACATCGGTGGAGCCCTGGAGGTCGACTTAACAAGGTGACTTTAAGTCAACCTTGTTTAGTCAACTTCATGGTATGTCTGCACTGGATACAGTGCAGAAATACTCAAGACCACCCAGCCCCCTGCCCTGCCCTGGTCCAGCTCTGGCTCTCAGACCTGGATCCAGCTCTGCGGGCCATTGGCAAGTGGCTGGGAGCCAGATATGGTTCCCAGTCCCCTGCCACAGGCTGTGGGCCAGGATCAGGCTCTTGTCACCCGCGGCAAGGAACTGGGAGTCTAATTTGGCTCCCAGACCCTTGCAGAAGGTGGTAGGGGCTTGGAGCTGGCCCCTGCCACCCACAGAAAGGGGATGGGACCTGACTGGGCTCTGCAAGCTGCAGGAACTGTCTGCCAGGCCTTGCTGTCCGTGAAGAGGGCCAGCACCTGGTTCCCACAGCCTGCAGAGAGGGACTGGGAGCCTGATCTGGCACCCAGCCCCTTGCTGCAGGCTGTGGGGGCTAAGAGCCGAGTCAGAGCCTGTGAAATTGACTATGCTCTGAGCAGCCTGCCAATGGTGGCAAGTGGCTCAGGGCCAGGTGAGGCTCCCAGCCCCTTGCCACAGCGGGCTCAGAGCCAGATCTGGCTCTGCGTTTCTTGCTGCATAGGGCAGTAGCCAGTTCCTAGCACCCACAGCCTGTGGCAGGGGGCTGGGAGCCAGATCCAGTTTCCAGCCATTTGCCAGTGGTGATTGGGACTGGATTAGACTCTGGGACCCCAACTTGGATTGTCGGTGGGACAGGGGGAGGAGCCAGGGATTCCTGCCCTGTAAAGTTGACTTAAAATCTTAAGTCGACTTACAGGGCAGGAGTTACTGATTTGACTTAAGCAAGTACTTAAGTCAACTTAATAAATTCTAAATATAGCCTGGCTTTGCTAAATTAAGCCTGCTTAAGTCGACTTAAGACCCTGCTGTAGACATAGCCAGAGAGTGAGAAACTACAGCAGTAGGTCCTGCAGTGAGCAGAAACAGGGGACCTTGAATCTGGAAAGAGTTGAGTCTCTTGTCTCTTTTTCCTCTTAAAAATATCTTTCCATAGTTCATTATAGTATTGTCTACCAGTGTTTTTTTAGGTGTGAGATACGAGGTGCAATTGACTAGTCCTTTGAGACAGGGAGTAACCTAAATATTGCTGTGATACTTGGTCTACCAGGTCATCTTTCACAACGGTATACTCACATTACGTGACGAGATAGGTTAGAGTACCAACTGTGTCTGTCTCCAAGTTAAGGTTTTCATAGTGCCTGAGGAGTTTATATTTCATAATTGGCTGATGAATTCTAAATATACAACTCACTACTAATTTGGCATCTGTGCCACGGTTCCTAACTGTCTAGTGCCCATGCTTTTGAGTCACTGCAGGCAGCATTACAGCATCATAAACCCCCTCTATCCTGAGAATGTTTGCTGGGGTCAGATTAGTGCCTGAAACTTCAGAAATCCTTGAATGAAGCCCTAACTTGTGCCCCTGCTGAAATGACTCTCTGAAGCATTGCAGGATAGCTGGAGCATGCCAGGGCCCCTTCAGTTCAACGTGAAACACCCCCAACATGTGTCTTCTTTGGAGCTCACAGACCCAGATCTGCTGGATCTGTATCTACCAGGGAGGCTCATTAAATGTGTGTGTGGGGGGGGGGGTTGTTCTATAGGAGGAAGCACAGTTTATAGCACCTTCATTAAACTGTAGCAAATCTGTGACTTCCAGCTAGACCAAAAAGGGGATGGAAGGATTTCTCACAAATGTTATGTCTTCCATTTTTACTTGAACAGTTTTGAATTCCTATATATTTTTCCCAGTGCAAAAATTCCCATTGTATATAGTGCCTGACAGAATGCATTAAAAAACACAGATATGGCTAAATGGTTAATCAGATCTCAATATTCTAACACCTAATACATTTCCATCAAGCCTAGTCTAATGATGTTGTGCAATATGCTGAAATGTGCTACCACAGCTAAGAATAAAAAACAGACTTTCTGTGGCTCTAGCTTTCTTGGCAGTTCTGAGTGATTGTTAATCTTTACAGTTTAGAATCAACAGCCCTTTTGCTTCTCTGTTGAAGCTAAGCATTAAATCAAATACTCAGACAGTGCTGCGGCAACTAATGGTACTGTTTCATTTCCCATGCAGAATTCTCAGATTTGAGTCACTTTGCATCCTCTCCTTTGTCAAAATGGTACCATCATCCACCATGCAAATAACTAGAGTTGATTCTGTTTTACAATCCTTTTGTCGGGCTACAATCTGAGAGACAACCCTCATTAAGTATTTCATAACAGATTCTATTCCAGAAAGGGTTACCTTTCTCCAAGCATTGTAATTCTTGTCTTGCAATGACACTGGGTCAAAAGATTTCACGAAAGAGGAACCTCAGTGCTTTAGTTCTGATCCCATTTACTTAGTTCAGTACATTACAGTGTAACTTCACTGATTTCAGTGAGCTACTTCCCAATTTATACCAATTTATAAGACATTAATGTGTCTTGTGAGTAAAGATGAGTGACAATTTTTACCAAAATATTTGGTGTACTCAGACAGATTTCACCAAACTATTTTGGTCAGAAAATCAACTATAAAAATTCCCTCCAAAAATCAAAATTTGTTTGATATTTTCAAAATGAAAGATTTTGTTTTTTAATATTTTAAAAAAATGAACATTTTGAAAGTACTCAGAATTTAAACAGTTTAGTTTAACTTAATGATTTTTCCCTTAACTTTTTGATTTGCTAAGCATTTTAACTTTGGTTTGATGTAAATGTACTTTTTTTAATTACAAGTATTTTAGAATGATTAATAAGTAGAAAAATCCATTTTTACCCACTCTAATTCTGAGAACTATCATAGTTATATATTTGTATTGAGTTAGCTCTTAGGATCCCCAGTATGGATCAGGATTCCATTTGCAAATAGACAACAAAAAGTTGGCCCCCATCACCAAGAATTTACTGTATAAATAGCCTTTTTTTTGTATCTGATTCTGATCTCTCTAACAGCCACCCATGTTCATTGTTCCAGTGATTGCAACTGAATTACTTTGGAATTACACCAGTATGAGAACAGACTCAGGCCTTCTTACTCTCTCTGAAAAGTCTTCCCCTTTCTATCCTTACATTCGCATAAGGTTTCTATATAAATCCCTTTCTTTTTATATTCCATAGCTATTTCACACACACACATGCTGCTTTTCTACACCTTTTCACTTATCTTTAAGCATCATCATCATCTCATCGGCATCATCACCTTTGTTAGTTAGAGGTTTTTCAATTAGTTTAAGCATTATGAGAAGGTTAAAGGGACAGAAAAATAAACTTGTAAAGACTTCACTTGTGGACACAGAAAAATTCCATATTTAGGCCAGAGGGATCTGTTTTGAAACAAAATCATAGTATAACAGTGAAAATGGTCTTCTTTTGTGCTTTCATTATATTTAGGGAAGAATTCTATGCATTTTCCTTTTAACTTTATGTATCTGGCAGATTTTCAAAATTCATTTTAATTAGGGAAGTTTACAATTAGCAATGTTATGGAAATATATTGTCCTAACATATAGACATGATTTCAATATAAGTTCTGTGAAAACAAACAAACAAAAAAACAAACAAATCACCACAGCCTATTTATTTTGCATTTTCCATTGGAAGACTCAACTGATTTTGTTCAAAATACACAGTATATATTTGGGATGTCTAGTTAATTTTTTATATGTGTCATAGAGCCATACAACATCAGTTGGTGTAAATCAGCATTACTCCACAGAAGTGAATGAAACTGTTCTGATTCATACCAACTGAGAATTTGTCCACTGGTATGGATTAAAACAGATCAGTTACAGAGCAGGAGCACTTCAGAAAGGCAAATTGATTGAAACAACTCAAAATAGAACTATAAAACAGCTATATAATTATAACTCATGGAGAATAACTTTGTCACTACAAGGCTTATAAAAAGAAAAAGATCATGTCTCCCATCTATTATAATTCTTTGGTCATATCAACTAAACAGATAATGTGATTCACTACCATTTGGGGTCACTGAGGAATACTGCAGCTGAATTTTTAAAAAAGGGATGCATAATTTTGTGATAATTTATAATCTCTATAGTGCTACAGAAGCCAAAATAACTAGTAAATTCTCATTCTTTAAGATGTAAACTGTTTACTGAAGGGAGTAGAAGGGCTGTTTCCTTACATACAAAATTACATAGACTTTACTTTCAAGGATACTTTTCACCTGGAGGAAGGATATCAAACCTGGGAACCCCCTTTGTGTGCCCCCCTCCCCCTGACTCAGCTTCCATTGAGACAGCAAACTATGCAACTGACCTTTCAAAACAACTCAGCAGGTTGGGTCACAATGTGAGCTGAGCTCTGTAAAATCTGGCCCCAAATGATCTGAAGGTGTGAACCATATGGCAAATATTATGTAAATAAATGCTGATTGCTTATTAATGTAGATATCAATCAATTCATTATGTTTCTATTCTGCAGCTTTAGAGACCTGCTAATTAGATACCACTAGAAATTTCCTTTGTAAGCTTAAATCTAAGCTTAGTGTCATGTTAAACTACAGGAAACATATACTCTCTCTCAAGTTGTAAACTAGCATGACAAATAAAATTGAAATCATGGAGTGTTATATCTCATAATGTAAGTGTGACAACTCAGAATATGACAGTTAGGTTATGATGTCTAGTTTCATACATGGCTTGGTTTCTTGAATGACTGCCTGTTCTCACCTCTGTGGTTTTACTACACCTCAAACTGCACACAGGAGTGCACACAGAGGTAAAATGAGAAGTATTATATTTATACAGGAGAATAGTAGTGAAAAATTCAATCCTGTAAATTCCAAAAACTATTTTAACAAAATGAAAAAAAAAACTATTATTCTTCAATCCAATCTATTGCTATCTACTTCACAAGTAGACACTGATTCCTAAAAACAATCCAACCATATATTTTTATAGTGTTGGTAATACTGAAAACCCATATTCTTTCTTCCTGTGCCAGAGTTCTGTGAAAGGTTTGTTTGTTTCCCCAAGTCAACAAAACTCAGGGATATAGAGTATACATGTGGTAATTTGGAAGAATAAATGGAGGACCTTGGATATGGTCAACAAACAGCATAGAGGGAATCTATTCTTGTCCACTTGTGCAGCTTGTACAATGCAGCCAGACTAGACATTGCTGCACTCTTGCTCCACTGAAGGCAGGCACAGAGCGTGAAACAGGAATTAATTCTGCCTCCATTAGCATTACACCTTCCATCAGCAGTCTTGAAGTTTGGAATGAAGCTTTGTGAGGGACCATAAGGGCTAATGCTTTTCTCCTCACTACCTTTGTCCTAACCACATTTCTCCTGGAGCTAAGGTAGTACATCAATACTCCTCAGAAAAAGGAGGGTTCATGGAGCCACTTAATTATTTTCATCCTCCACAGGATCTGCCATAATTTTATTTTAGTAGATTTGCTCTCCAGTACATTGGGTAAGATCATGGACCATTTAAGACAGTGGGAGTTTTGTCATTGACTTAACCCAGACAGAATTTCACACACTCTTCACCTAGAAGGGGAATGGAGATCATTTGGAGTTCTGCCCAAAGATCTTTTTAAAACTAGTGTTTTTTTTTCCTCTTATTTTGCCCCTGCTGTAGCATTGCTTTTCATTTTAGAAGGGAGGGATCTGTAAACTAATATATTAGAATTCATTTACACAAGAGAAAAAAATATTCTGACTCTTTTCAAGGCCAGCTTTATCCATTTTCATAATTCATCCCTCTGAGCAAAGAATGTATTTTCATCTTTTCACTGGCTTTCTTCCCCCTGCAGCATTTCAGTGAGAATAGACCTACATGTGTAAGAAAAGAAATACAAAAGAAAAAATACAATACAAACTACCTATTCCAGTGCAAAAGAGGAGAGCTTGGATTAAAATATGGGGGAAATAACAGCTTAGGATCTTGGGGATATCTATCACAATTTCATCTCTCAAGGCTACCTTCCCTGTAACAATGAAACCCCAGTTTTTATACATTCAGGAGACTTAGCACAGAATGGCAGATTAGAAAGTAAGGGTGAAGATTCTGCTCCTAATTATTCCGGTGAAGCCTTCTTCATTTTCAATGAACTTTCATAGTTCAAACTGAAAGCTCCCCCGGTTCTCTGTGGAAGGCACTTGTACAATTGCCTTTCATATATGATTGTGGAGAGTGGCATTAAGAGATGTCCAAAGGGCATGTTTTCATGAATCCACTGATCCTACATATCTATGCCTGCCAGTCATACCCACTGAAGTAGCAACTGTGTGATAGCTGTACTAGAGTCTATGTGAGGGGTGACCAACCTTTTTGGGTGAGGGGGCCACTTGAAATTCATTTCTCAGTCAGGGGGCCAGTGAGAAAAATTTTGATAGATAAGACATATAAATTGATCTTATTAATAAAATCATGATTAGTGTGATATTTGGTATTGCTTTTGCTTGCACTATGTACAGAGGACAAGGGGTAGAGGCGGGGTGCCTGTGTGAGTGGGCAAGGCAGAGCATGGGGAGAAATTGACAAGGGCTGGGGCCAGCCCCAGCTCCCAGATTCTTGCAGCACCACTCCACCGGCCAGATGAAAGCCTTTGGTGGGCCACAGTCTGACCCTCAGTCACAGCTTGGACAACGCTATCCTGAATGAGAGCTAGAGTATTCAGAACCGTGTACGTTTGAGCCCAAGTTGGGAATGGGTCACGTTTTATAGAGGGAAAAACATCTCTTTTTGAAAAAAAAAAATCATTGAATTTTATGAACCTTCTGAAGTCCACTACCCATTCAGCTGCATTCTCTATGGGAAAACAGTTAAATATAAATACAATAAATTAAGATTTTAGCAGCCACAATATTAACCATGATTTTTGGTGTGTAAATTGTTCAGGGTAGGCTAAGGTAATCAACCAGGATCCCTCTGTAATAATGATTAGCATGCTTTAAAAAGGATCTGCTGACAATTTTCTCTTCTCCTTACCCTCGTTTGTGAATTATCATTGCTCTTCAAAATAATACCACTTGCACTAGGGAATGTCCACAAAAATGATTTGGAGCTCAATCTGTTTAGCTCATTGACAGGAAGATCAGTGTGACTGGAATACCATGTTAAAGTGCCTTCAGAGAGCAGGTACAGTGTACTAAAAGGCTATACAACCTAATGAAGGAAAGGATGGAAAGAACCAATGGTTGAAAGTTCACATGAGGCCAATTTAAATTGGAATCAAAGTATATCTTATCATTGGTGAGGGTGGGAACAAAAGGATGTGGTGGATCCTCCATCTCTTGATGTCTTCAGTTATGACTGGATGCCTTTCTTAAAGATATGTTTTCATCAGACGTAAGTTGTCAGGTTCTATGCACAGGTAACTGAGTGAAATTCTTTGGTTTGGATTAATCATAAGGTCAAACTATAATATATAATAGTCCTTACTGGTCTTAAAATCTATGCAAATGGCTAAAAGGTTAACATTACTTGCAGTGCAAGTTGTATGTCAAATATACAAAATATTAAAAGGACCTGAAACAACCTTCAAAGAGTAACAATTGTAAGATCAGTTGCTGCAGGAACCAAAGCTGTTACATCATATTTAAAACTGCTGATGCCAGTGATCTTTGGGCATTTCAAGGTTGTGGGTTTTTTTTCCTACACATAGTTAAAGTTCTATGAAAAGTGATCAACAGACTGGGATTTGGCTCAAGGAGAGGACAAGAAATAGCACAGGCAAATTTGGTAATTGCTTGTCAAGCAGTTTGTTATATTGTTCAGATTTTGTGCCAATCAATTGACATAGCTGTGCACTGGAGCTGACTTAGGAAAAGGCAACTTGTTCTGCTTTCCATTCAGAGGTTGATTGCTCAGAACCTGACTCAAGCTCTAAAAAGAGAGAAAAGAAAAATTAAAATTGTGAAATAAAGGTTTGAATTGGGGAAGAAAATAGCTTATATGTGTTACCTCTGAACTACAGCAAAATAGTGAAATTGTCATTGCCAATATCCTCTAGAGATAACCTTTAATCATCACTCAGGATCACCTGAACTTTGAAAATGTCAGAAAACAAGGACTATAGCCTTTTCAGAACAGAATCCAGATGACTGTAGCTATATTTTGGACAGTTTTCAGGAAGTTATAGCTGTGTTTCCCAGCAAAATGCTTTTAAAATGTAGAAGGCTTTTTTTTGGTTTTGGTTTGGTTTGTTTTTTTAAGGATAGATATGCAACTGAAATTCAATCCATGTAGAAATTGTTAGAACGCTTTACTAGATCCCTGAAATTGGAGAAGGATAGAAATGCATGACCTGCAGTGTAAGCATACTCAAGAAGGTTTAGCAAGTTAATATTTTAATGTTCTGTATTGTTATATTCTGACCTTAGTGATGATAAATTTCTGACTGATTCAATAGATTCTCTGCATTTATGGAACAGATCATCTTGTGATTTGAAGACATTTTCCAAAGAGCATTTAAAGTATGATTATGTTATCAAGCAGAGACACATACATTCTATTCTTCTTCTCCAAAGGTATGTCACAGAATACAAATATAAAATGAAATGCATTTTTATAGCATTTTATTTTCTTTGATTGAGCTGCTGTCTGGAAACACAAGCAAATGAAACACTAAATATTGTTTTATTGTATTCAAATTCATGCCTTTTTGTAATGTGAATGTGAACACAGTTTATCATTGATAGAACAACATTATATAGCAGAGTTCACTTAGGAAAAAAGACTTTTTTTTTTAAATGTGACAGTGCAACACTGAAATGTGTGTATGTGTATGTGTATATATACATACAGGTGACTGGATAGCGTAGTGGTTAAGAGCGCCATAGTGGTTAAGAGCGATGCCCTTTGATACAGGAGCCCGGGATTCAAAGCCCGGTGGGTACCTGTCTACCTTCCCAGTAGGGGTTCTTGGGCAAAAAGACCCCCTAACACCTCACTTCCCTACCTCGAATATGAGAGTGACAAGAACTAGGAGAGTCATGCCGGCTCGGACATCGCCCAGATTAAGAAGGTCCGCGCCAGATGTTGGGGAACCAGGACAATCTGACAATAAGTGGGCTGCTGGAACACACCATACATGGATGAGACAAGAACCTGGAATTGATGGAATGCTACTAAAACAGTAGACCTAATGAGAGGGGCTATATGAAATGTATGAGGGAACTATGGATGGACAAAAGACCTACATCCACACTAACTGAGAAACAGCTAGTTACCCAACGCTTCAACATAGCAAAGAGACAGCTGCTCTCACAACTGGAGATAGACCAACTCCACATTACAACCCGGACTCAAGAAGAAGACCCAGAAGAACAACTAGATGTGCAGCCACCACCTGAAGCTGGAACTTCACTGCCACCCCCTCCATTACAGAGCACAGCAGCTGATATGAGGCATAAGATCATGGATAAACTAGCTACAGTCAACCCTCGAGACCGATTACCAAGGCTCGTTGGAGAAGTACCATCAGCTAATATACTAGAAGATGCCAGTAGAGCCCTAATGACAATTCCTACTACCACCATAACTCAAACCAATGAACTGGTATACGCTACAGCCTCTGTAATCCTGGAGATGCTTGGCTACACGATCAAGAAGAACAGCAGTACATACCCCCCTAGAAAATGAGGTTGGAGGATAAGATCAAGGCAACCCGGAGAGAAGTTAGCCGGCTGGTGGAACTACAGAAGGGTGTAGAGATTAAGGATAAGACTCGGCTACTGAGAAAATACACGGGCCTGACTCCATCTGAAGCCCTAGAGACTGCTAAGCAAAGGCTCACAGCACTGGCCACCAGGCTAAGGAGATACACTAGAGAAGCAGAGGCCAAAAAGATAAAGGCCCTGTTCTCCAAAGATCCATCCAAGATGTACTCCCAACTGCAGTGCAACAACACAATAACAGCAGAGCCACCAACAGCAGAAACTGGACAGTACTGGAAGAACATCTGGGAGAAAGAGAAGACTCATAACACCAGTGCAAAGTGGCTGCAGGACCTGAGAACAGACCACAGCAATCTCCCAGAACAGGAACCAGTCACCATCACAGTAGCAGACATCCAACAGCGGGTCAAAAACATGAAGAGCTGGACAGCACCTGGCCCGGACATGATCCACACCTGCTGGCTAAAGAAACTAACAGCAGTGCATGAAAGCCTAGCAGCACAGATGAACCAGCTGCTAGCAGCAGGCTCCCACCCAGATTGGCTAACACAAGGAAGGACAGTGCTGATCATGAAAGACCCCCACAAGGGAACAGCACCATCCAACTACAGGCCAATAACCTGCCTCCCCACAACATGGAAAGTCCTATCAGGCATCATAGCCGCCAGGCTACAGGACCACATGGGCCAGTACCTGAGCACAGCTCAGAAGGGCATTGGGAACAACACCAGAGGCTCAAAACACCAGCTGCTCATAGATAGAGCAGTCCCCCAAGACTCAAAGTCTAGACAGACCAATCTGAGCACAGCCTGGATTGACTACAGGAAAGCCTATGACTCAATGCCGCACACATGGATCTGTGAATGTCTGGCGCTATACAAAGTCAACAGGACACTAAGGACCTTCCTCAAGAACTCAATGGGACTGTGGAAGAGAACACTGGAAGTCAACTCAAGACAGCTTGCACAAGTGGCCATCAAGTGCGGCATATACCAAGGTGATGCGCTGTCCCCGCTGCTGTTCTGCATTGGCTTGAACCCCCTCAGCCAGATAATCACAAGGACTGGATATGGATACAAGTTCAAGAATGGAACTACCATCAGCCACCTCCTCTATATGGATGACATCAAGCTTTATGCTAAGAATGAACAAGACATCGACTCACTAATCCACCTGACATGGATCTACAGTGAGGATATTGGGATGTCATTTGGACTGGAGAAGTGTGGCCGGATGGTAGTAAAGAGAGGGAAGGTAGTCAAGACTGATGGGGTGGAACTACCAGTAGGCCACATAGCAGACATACAGACCAGCTACAAGTACCTTGGCATCCCACAGTCACACGGGAACCGCGATGAGGAGGCATGGAAGACAGCAAACATCCAAGTCCACTAAAGGATAAGACAGGTCCTGAAAAGCCAGCTCAATGGGAAGAAGAAGATCCACAACATCAAAAGGTACACCCTCCCAGTCATCAGATACCCTGCCGGTATAGTGAGCTGGCCAAAGGAGGACATGGAGGCTGCCGATGTGAAGACCCGGAAGCACCTCACAATGTACGGAGGTTTCCACCCCAAGTCCAGCACCCATAGACTGTACGCCAGCCGGAAAGAAGGCGGGCAGGGTTTGGTGAGTGTCAAAGCCACTGTCCTGGATGAAACCCAGAGCATCCAGGAGTACATCAGAAAGATGGCACCCAAAGATGAGCTGCTGAGAGAATGCCTGAGGCAGCAGCAGCCATGGGAGGAAGACTGAGCAGAAGTGCCATGGCAAGACAAAACCCTGCATGGGATGTATCGACAGATAGCTGAGGTGGCTGACATTGGGAAATCCTACCAGTGGCTGGAAAAGGCTGGACTAAAAGACAGCACTGAGGCACTGATCATAGCAGCACAAGAACAGGCACTGAGCACCAGATCCATTGAAGCAGGGGTCTTCCACACTAGACAGGACCCAAGTTGCAGACTGTGCAGAGAGGCCTCAGAGACAGTCCAACACATAGTGGCAGGATGTAAGATGCAGGCAGGAACAGCATACACTGAACGGCACAACCAAGTAGCTGGCATTGTGTACAGGAACATCTGCACAGTGTATGGGCTAGAGCCTCCCAAGACCAGATGGGAGATTCCACAGAAGGTCGTGGAGAATAACAGGGCTAAGATTCTGTGGGACTTCCAGATCCAGATGGACAGGCAGGTGCTGGCCAATCATCCAGACATCGTGGTAATAGACAAGGAGCAGAAGACAGTGGTGGTGATAGATGTAGCAGTGCCAAGTGACAGCAACATCAGGAAGAAGGAGTATGAGAAGCTGGAGAAGTACCAGGGTCTGAAAGAGGAACTAGAGCAGATGTGGAACTAAAGGCCAACGTGGTCCCAGTGGTGGTAGGAGCACTCGGGGCTGTGACTCCTAAGCTGGGAGAGTGGCTCCAACAGATCCCAGGAAGAACATCAGAGCTCTCTGTCCAGAAGAGTGCAGTGCTAGGAACAGCTAAGATACTGCGCAGAACCCTCAAACTCCCAGGCCTCTTATAGAGGACCTGAGGTTGAAGACGACACATACCACCCATAGGGATGAGAGGGGAAATTTTTTTTATTCTTTTTTGTATTTGTGAATCAGTACAATCTTAACTGATTTTAAAACTTGTGTCTGGGAGAAGAAAAACACACCCTGCTTTACACAGACACACACAGACACACAGACATACAGTTTTATAAGAAAGAGCTTTTCCAATCGCCAAGCATATCTTAATATTAAATATATTTCATAGATATTGCTTTGTGTGTGTGTGTGTGTGTGTGTGTGTGTGTGTGTGTGTGTGTGTGTAAGTAAAGCAGTATCTGTGAAATATTTTTAATGTTAAGATATGGTTGGTGACTGGAAAACTTCTTCCTTATAAAATATGTTTATTATTAAATTCAGACAGTAACCATGATTGAGTCTTAACATCAAAGTGTTTATAAATTATCTGGAAAAGATACTGTTACTCCCATCTAATTTAAAATCTATTACTAGAATACAGCCATCCTAATCCTAAAAGGCCTTAAGGCTTAGGCTCTGTGGTTATGTCTACACTGGAGGCTTTGTTAAGTTGACCTAACAAGGTCGACTTTACATTGACTTAAAGTTGACCTTGTTAAGTTGCCTTTGAGAGTCCACATTGAAAACTCCTGTCAACTGCCTGCTTCCACACTGGCAGTTGCTAGGTTGAACTTTCCTGGTGGCCAGGAACTCTGGGAGGGGGTCTGGAGGACAATTAGATTGACTTAAGAGCTTTCGCTGTCTTCAGTAGCTGAAGTCAACTTAACAAGGTTGAATTACGCATTAAGTTGACCTTAAGAGTTGGTGTTATTCAGTCAATTTAAGGAAGCACTTAAGTTGACTTAATAAAAGCCCATTGCAGCCGCAGGAGTCTGTAGGTTGACTTAACCCTCCTCAAATCAACTTAAGGCTCCAGAGTAGATGTAACCAGAGTGTCTGCCTAAGGAAGTAATAATGAATTACACACAACTAATAAAATTTATAGCATAGTTTAGCATCTTCTCTGTTATTAATACATCATACAATGGTTTTTAATACCTATGCACTGAGGGACATTTATTTACAATACTGCTTGTCATGTGACTAATAGTCAGCATGCACGGATGAGTCAATTTTAGAGTGAGTAGACGTTGTAAAACACAATAAAATGTGATTTCTTAGATATGCTAATCATTTCCTCATAAAGGCGAGGGGTGTGTAACTAAACAAATCCTTAACAATCTCCTGAATTTAGGGCATGATGGCTTGATGGTTCAACTGATTGACAGCAAAGATGTTTGCACAAATGTATATGACCAGTTTGGCAAATTATCAACACTGAGATCAGGCCTGTACTACTCATTAATTAATTAACATTTGTAGCTGCAAAGCATGATATAAATGTTTGTTTAGTTATCATCATCATCACCACCACCCCCCTTTGGCAATGAGGATCTTTATCAGCTGCTCACAGCCGAACAGTTCAACTTGCCTGAAACCTTGAGAATAGCAAGTCCTAAGTGCATTTTAAAAATAATCTTTCTTCCACTGTATCATCACTTTGCAACATCTAACATGCTGCGTTCTCATAAAATGTGTTCTAAAGAAGCTACTGAACACAATACCATACATTTGTGATCACATGAACATCCTTATTTTACTTTAATTTAAAGCATTGCTATTACAAAGATACCATACATGCTATATTCTATATGATGAAATGTTATAAAAATCACAAAGAAGAGAAGAGAAAAAGGGTGAGAGAGATTAATTTTATCCATGTGCCTTTTGCTAGTGCAGTATTAACTGCTGCAAGTCCCAATGCCTGTATAGGACTTACTCTTAATTGTCTCTTAATCACATGCCTGCAAGTATGGGAATGAGACATTTTCTGTGAGGTACCTTTCCTGTATATTCCATTAAAACTCATTAGATATTTGAAATTGAAAAGGTAAACAAAAATTAGAACCAAACATCACAATAAGAATACTTCAATGTAATCTATTTTTACAGAGTCATTCAATTTACAGGAAGATGAATTTTTCCAGGAATTGTTTAATCAACATTTTTTCAACTATAAACTATCATGTGTCCTGTCACTGTTTCAGTAATAATTTTATGCAATGAAATGAGTTATTCCTCCACTAAATCTCCATGATGGTATCTGATTCTCCTTTCAATCAAGGAATGATTTTATTTAACACACTACCATAATTAATTATCTATATGATAGGATGGATTGCACCCTCAGCATCTTTGTGGATGATATGAAACTGCGGGGAATGGGTAGTTGTATTAGGAGGTAAAGGTAGAGTTCACAATGACCTAGGCAAATCGAAGGATTAGGACAAAACAAATCTGATAAGGTTCAACAGGAGCAAGTGAAGAGTTCTGAACATACAATGGAAGAATCCCATGAACTACCACAGGCTGGGGACTGACTGGTTAAGCAGCAATTTTCAGAGAAGGATGTGAGAGTTATAAGGGATAAAAAGTTGGATATGAGTCAGCAGTGTGTCCTTGTTGTCAAGAATGCTAATTGCATATCGGGCTGCACAAGCATTGCCAGCAGATGGAGGAAGCAATTATTTCTTACTGTGTTCTACTGAGCACTAGAGAGGCCGCCTCTGTAGTACTGTATCTATTTTTGGTCTCTCCATTATACAAAGTACGTGGACAAATTGGAAAGAATCCAGAGGATGGCAGTGAAAATGATTAGGGGGCAGGGCTTATTTAGTCTGTTGAAGAGAATAGTAAGGGGGGATATGATAGTGACATTCAACTACCTGAAGCAGGCTTCCAAAGAGGATGGAATTAGACTTTTCACTGTAGTGGCAGATGACAGAACAAGCAGCAATGGTTTCAACTTGCAGTGAGGAAGGTATAGGGTGTATATTAGGAAAAAAACTTCCCTATAAGGGTGACGAAGCTCTGAACTGGGCTACCTAAGGAGTTGGTGGAATCTCCTTCGCTAGAGTTTTTGAAAGTCTGGCTTAACAAAGCCCTGGATGAGCTGATTTAGTTGGGATTGGAACCATTTTAAGTATGAAGTTGGACTAGGTGACCTCCTGAGGTTCCTTCCGACCCTAATCTTCTAAGATTCAATGATTCTATGACCTGCAATTGAAACTGTTGAAACACCACAAGTCAATGAAATAGGAACATTGACTTAAGAACTGTGACCTGATAAGAGATTCTTTAGCATTATTTTTTCAATGAGAAATTTAAATGATTAAAACTAGCTATGTTTCTGTGAGCTAAGAAATGAAGCAAATCATTCTGGGGAGAGGTTTTGCTATCATTCACAACTATAGCTCATTGATTCAAACAGACAATTATTCCAGTTATACCTCAACAATAGCTTTTCTGAGGAGATGTTTCCATCTATTTATTTTATTTATTTATTTCAACTTATGAAGTGACTATTGAAAGTGCTAGGAGCTGTGAATATTTGAAAAGGACTGAGTTTTTACACTTTTCAAGATGACATACAAATAATTCCTTCAATGGACTTAGCTTTATTGTGCTTTTCTGTATAACATAAAGAAAGTCTGGAAGGTATTGTTTTGTTTCGCATTTTCCTCTTTTCTTTGTAACAAGCCTATTTTTGCTCTAGGTTTCAGAGATGCTTAATTCTTACTGCTTAATTCTTAGTGCTTAATACCAAATTCATGCCCTTAAGGCTCAATGAAGTCAATGCAACTTAAGTACTTTGGTCTAGTTCAGTAAAACAAGCAAAGAGCCCTGTGGCACTTAAAGACTAACAAATTTATTCATGGCATGAACTTTCGTGGGAGAAAATCCCACTTCATCAGATGCTTTGAAGATGGGGGAATTTACAGAATGGAAGGAAATAAATGAAGGGAAGTGTAAGTCATGGGAACAGATCACACTGTAACAGTACATCAAAACCGTTGTAAAGAATCAAACTCTGGGGAACTGCATACAGAGGAAGATGAGGTCAAATCACCTGTTTTGATGAGGACTTAGTATTGACTTTGGATTTTTCTCTCATTAGAACAGGTGATTTAACCTCATCTTCCTCTGTATGCTCTCTCCAGGGTTTGAATCTTTACAATTGTTTTGATTTGCTGTTGCAGTGCAAGCTGTTCCTATGACTTACACTTTCCTGCATGTATTTCCTCCCATTCTGTAAGTTTCCACATCTACAAAGCATCTGAGGAAGTGGGATTTTGTCCCATGAACACTCGTGTAATAAATAAATTTGTTAGTCTTTAAGTGCCACAGATCTCCTTGGTTGTTTTACATACTTAGCTGAATATGAATGCTAAATTGGGGTATAACCCTTTAACTACCTTACGTAACATTGCTCTGGACCTGTCCCATTGGGTTACTTGTTTTCCTATACCCCCCCCACACACACACACACTTAGCAACCCTACTGTTTGTAGGTTTTTTTGTTTGTTTGATTGTTTGTTTGTTTTAAATTCAATATATTTTGTTTTGGGGAGGGGGGTAAATTAAAAGTATATGTACCTGGTGAAAGGATGGGCTGTTGAGAGATTCACGAATAAATAAAAAGTCAAATTTGATGTTCTAAAAAATAATAGAAAGTCTTTGAACATTGCATATTGGACATCCAAAGGTAAAGTTTGACTCTAAAATGTTATAGATATACAGAAATAATTCAGAAGGTTATAACTTTCAAACAGATAACTATGAATATTCCCTGTTCTAATTTTATGTTATTTAGTCAAGAGGATGAGAAACAGCCTATGTTCAGTTAAACAAACAAAGAATCCTGTGTGGCACTTTTAAAGACTAACAGATTTATTTTTTGCATGAGCTTTCATTAACTATGTTCAGTTTTTTTTTTTTGCTAGATGTAACAAAGTCTTAATTCATAAAATTGTCTTAATTTTTGTAAGTAAAGAGTTGTCCTCAGAATTAGTAGTTCACAAGCATTTTTATATCCATATTTAAAACAAGGAATATTTTTAAAAAGGAGGAGGGGGAATCAAGATGATAATGACTTCTATATTTTTAAGTTCTCTCTAAAGAGTGTTTAGTAGTAGCAGCAGCCAAAAATAATTTATGCTATCTAGGCTGATGGAGAGTGAAATTATTTCCATTACGGATTACAATGATAAAAAAATCCTTAGGGCTCTATTCCTTGATATAAATGTTGTGTGCGCCTATCTTAATTTTACCTTAATGGTCTGTGTATCAGGATGGCCTAACAGTCTTTGGAGATTTTCGAAAGAACATAACCACGGACTGGCTCCTTGATGAAGTTTGACTGACCATGTACTACTTGATTGCTCAATTAAGATGTAGGCAGTGGGAATTACTTTACTCTAGCCACATAAAAGATCTAAGAACATTTTAAATGAGAAGTACACAGTGTGTGTTCTTCTTCAATAAATTAAGAGACTCATTCAAGGCCAGTGCACAAAAGCTTTCTATTTACATGGCCTATGTCCACTAGGCCAGGGATATCTAAACCTGTCTTTAAAAAAGAAAAAAAAATGTATTATAAACTTGAACAAATGAAGAGTCCTGTGCACCTTTAAAGACTAACAAATTTATTTCTCACTTGCACTTTCATAAGCATAATCCCACTTTGTCAGATGCATGAAATAGGGGGTGGGGGGAATAGCATGATAGGTATGCATGTGTGTGTATAAATATACACATGTATATTTACACCTAACATGCTATGGATTATGCCTACAAAAGCTCATTTGAGAGATAAACTTGTTAATTTTTAAAAGTGCCACCAGACTCCCTGTTTGTTTTGCTGAAATAGATTAACATGGTTACCTGTCTGAAATATAAATTGGTTGACTGTATCTGCTGATTCTCATCTGGGCCACTTTTAGGGGTGAGCGAATAGAACATCACTCTAGATGCCAACTTCACAGAGGCATTATCATGCCATGCACTGCACCCCATTACTTTTGAGTATTCTTCTATTGTCTGGACTAGGTGGTTATTTCAGGCGTGTGTGTGTGTGTGTGTGTGTGTGGTGTGTTTACTGGAAACATTTTCTGTCTTGGCTGGCAATGTGGCTTGAGTTGCTACTGATCCCCATTCATGGTCACATAACATCCTCGTGACAACTATAGTGACTTCTGGCTTCTGTGGAAGAAAAGCAGTAGGAAAGTAGTCAGTACATTTCGAAAGCTGAAATAAGAAGCCCCCATCATGTGACAAACCAGGTTTTACTGACTCATCACCAAATTCCTCCACCAGTGGTCCCTGCTTCACAGTTTCGATACCTCTATAGCAGGAAGTGTTATGCTGACGAAAGGGGACAAAATTCCACCGTGTTGAATCCTGCCTTTATGTGTGCACAACACGTTTCTGCACAGAAATTATTTGCATGTGAGATCAGCGAAGGTGCATAGAGATGAAAAATGTAAACAGGATAGTCTAGATACATTTTGAGTAACATGTGTAAATGATTATTCCATTTGTTTGAGACCAAAACTAAAAGTAATCAGAATGTTGTGTTTGCTTGATGGTGCAAAGACCAGGGAATAGGTAGTTAGTTCTAATGATTAGAGCAGAGGGTAAAAGCAAAGATAACATCAGATACCACTGCAGAGGTCAGAGTCAAAGACAATGTTGGATAAGGTGCAAGAGTAGGGACATAGTAAAGCAGGACAGCCGAAACAGGACGTAGACAAGGAGCTGGGATGGGAGAAGAGGAAAGGAACATGGAGCAGGAAGGAATGCAGGTTTCAAGAATCAGGTAAGCAAAAGGAAGATCTTAGTCACAGTCATCCAAGGATTTCTCTAGTTGCTCCTCTTGCCACTTCCTGGCTTATATAGTACTCTTTAGCCAATCAGGGGACTGGGTATTTCTTCAATCAGGAATTCTGAAGGAGGGCCTTCTGTGAGTTAGCCCTTCTCTGAGCCCTTCCTTACTTACTCAGATGAGCTGCTGTGGCCTGAAAGCTGCTTGAAGACCCATAGGCCTGAGTTCATAGACCTGTAAACCCTTGTAGACTGTATATGAAAAAGTGTATCATCCAAACAGATGCCTTATTTTGAAAATGTGAGGTTTTCTATCCATGATGATACACTTGTGTATTGTGTTCACAGCATATGCACAGAAAAATCAGGTTAAGACATAAATACTCTTGCTGAAAGGTTATGAAGTAACAATTTGCTTTCTTACAATTCAGAAGAATAACACACACAAACTCAGAAACAGTGTAAGATAAAAGAGATTGTTCCCAAAGGCAATAAGGTATAGCTTATCATACCTTGCTGAAAGCTGGAACTTTTCTTACTAACTCATACTTTGCTACAGTGTCTCCTAGCCTGCAGGGAAGACCAGTAAATATTCAAATTTTTAAAACAGACAAGGAGTCCTGTGGCACTTAACAACTAACAGATTTATTTCTTGCATGAGCTTTCATAGGAGAAAATCCCACTTCGTCAGATGCTTTGAAGATAGGGGAACATTTTTAAAGTGATCACTTGCAATTCCAGCACAATTCAATATATCAAACTGAGGTGTTTTGTTTTGTTTTTCTCATGCTATATAATTGTCAACCAGTACACAGCTTGTGTAGTCCAACCAGACAAGATCATTAGTGTGGTAGATTCCCTAAGACAATCCTTCACTCCTACCAAGAGCATCCTGTAAATTTGAGCTGCTTGATAGAAACCTGAGCCCACCTTCAACACTCTGTCATCAAATCTTCAGACAGGAGACAATGTGCCCCAAAAGCATACAGAAGTTCTATACACACTTTTAGTCAGACTGAAAGTAAGTTCCATGCATTCCTGTCCAGGTTCCTGAGACACTGAATTATCAGTAAGTATCACAGACATTTTCAAATGCAGATATCTACATGTATGCAACTAACCTTCTGTTTAAATTTAAGTTGCCTGAAATTAAAGGTGTGGAGAACCTATACATCCACTTGAAGTTGGAATTTATTTTGTTGTTACGCACACAAATGTAAACATTTTGGTCTGGGCACATATGTTCTGTCTATATATGTTTTTATATAGATGTTTTTTATATATTTTGACATCCTTATGAAACCATAAAACAACCACATTCTATAGGAACTCACCATGAATCATAGCAAGAGTTGGATCTGGTCCTGAAGAATGTAGCATTTCTTTCTCTTCTCTCCTGCACTGCTCCTCTATGTTTCAGTCCCATTGCCTAGGGAGAGGAGTGGAGAATTCCCTCACTGCACATTACTTCCAGTATCAGGGAAGGGCTGAGAACTGGTGATCTCTGGTCCTTACTCAGTCTGAGATTACTGGTAGTTCACGTGGAGATCCTGATTAGTCCAGAGGACGAGTGGAGGAAATGAGCAAATTGACATTTGGCATCGGCTGCTATCCCACCTTTCCTTTTTGTACTTTGCTTTTATAGCTATAGTTAGATGCTAAAATTTTTGGTCTGCCCAAGGGGTTCTGTTACTGGCCCCACTGCCCAGAATGCAGCATTTGGTATTCTACCCCATCCAGGCAGCTTTGTTTTCCTAAACTCTATGTTAATGTCCAACACTGCAACATTTGCAGAAGTCCAGTGGGGATGTTGAGGTTTCTAAGTCAAGTGTGGCTGTTGAGGTTTCTAGGCTCAGTTAACATCCTATTTAGGTGTCTTGGGGACTTTATCTCCTAGGGCAAAGGTGCTTGGCTTAAGGGATTTATTCAGTGTGGGTCTCCGCTCTTATGAAGTCTTCACACTCACAAGAAGAAAGGTCAGCAGGGAGATTTCTCTTGAAAAAATTTCAAGGACAGCTGGGTAGTCTGGTGAATGGTGCAGTACTGGGACTCTGTACTGAACAGTGACTAGATAAGGTGGGGGTTTTTTTTGCTTTTGTTCTTTTTTTTTTTTTTTGTAGCAGTTTTAAGTTCTTAACATTGTGGCTTCTTTTATTCACATATCATTTTTCCTGTGTCTTGCTGTGTGTCTGTGAGTTAATTTATGATGACCACCACCTCATAAATTATCCTCACCTATGCTGATGCTCTCGCCACCTCCAAAAATAGTTTCATTTGGCTCTGGAGAAATCAACACCAGTAATTCTCAGCTAATCACAGTTTTTTTAACCAATATTAGACAATCAACGAGAAACACAGGCTGAATTGTGGACAAGCAAGCACACTATATCCTGGAACTCTTCTCCTTTATGCCTTAGGCTCTTTCTAACCTAGAATCCCTTTGAAGGACAACAATAATGTGCAACTTTGCTCTGAATATTTCAAAGAATTTAAACTTTAGCAAACCAGCTCAGTGAAACAATGGACTATGTAGTAACAGATGCTCAAGGGACTTTTTTTTTTTTGTAAAGTTATTTGCATTTTCCTTCCTGTATCCTGTAAATAAAGTTGAACAGTGATAATTATGGAATCATTCACTCTCCATAGGTGTTTCTAAAGAAAGAGGAATAACAGAGTCCTGAAGGGAATCTGTCACTTTATTATGAATGGAGAATAATCTTCATTTCAGTAGTTAAGGAGAGTATATGACAGATTTCTTACAGTATTTAATAGATATAAATAAAATAGATTTAATACTTTAATCCTTCCAATCTTATCCATGCATCATATCAACAAATGTGTGAAATATTATATTCATTTTCAGTGGTTCTTTTGACTCTGATGAAAAGAGATTTTTTTTTTTTAAACACAAAGGGGAAGAAGTGATATAAATACAATAGGTACATGTTGTGTCAAAATGTTTGTGGTAGTTCAGCTTGAATGTAATCTAGCCAAAATCTGTGACATACTCAATCTTAACATGAGGCTAAAAACATTGATTCTAAAATATTACGAATTTGAATTCATATTGAAATACAGCCTCTTCCCAATTCAGTTAAAAAGTCCTAATCACCTCACTTAGGATTCAGATTTTTGTATTTCATTTTAAAAAGACAAGAACTAAAGACCTTATTTCTCACCCATGGAAGTTATGCCATCAACTTGAGTATGAGAAGGAAGAGCAAGCCATGAATGAGGATTTTTTCCCACAGGTTTCTTGGACTATTACTTTGGGGCAGGATTTTCAAATCATCAAAATGACTTAGGAATATATCCTTCCAAAAAGTCAATTGGACTTGTACTTTTAGCCTTCCTAAATGGGGTTTAGGCATTTTCAAAAATGTCATTCTTAATATATGTTCTTCAGCCAGTCATAGCAAAATTTACAAGACTATATAGACATAGCAAGGGATGTGAAGGATAATAGGAAGGGGTTCTACAGGTATATCAATAACAAGAAGAGGATCAGGGATGGTGTAGGTCCCTTAC
>ML681996.1:19196559-19225258 GCA_007922195.1 Podocnemis expansa
CTATGATTCTATGACATCAAAGTCCATTTAACTGATAAAAATCTTCAGCTAATGCTGTTCCTGCAAGCATGTATCAACTTTTTGAGGCAGAGAATGTGTATTTTTTAGAATAAAAATATTACAAATCAGAATGACTATGAAAAATAACAAACCGTTTGGTCTACACTTCACTATAGCTAAAAATCACTCTGTTGAATAGTTGTTATTCTGTAGATGACAGTCTACTTCCATCATTTCACCCCAAGGATCTGAATCACCTGCACAACATGTGAATGTGCTCTTGGCTCTCCACCTTTTGGCTTTTGAGTCATCACAGCAACAGGATGCTTAAGGTACTACAAGCCACTATATGCCAAAGACTGGAAGCTTTGTAGGAGGGAAAAAATACAGGGGGAGGAGGGGAATACAATTTAGAAAGAGTTAGGGGGAAAAATATCATATGACAGGCAAAATAAAGTTGATACAGATAACCAAACCATTGTAAATAAAACACTTCCAGAAAATCAGTCTTAGACAGATACTTGGCCAGCAAAATTTCAGACCAAACAGCATGACAAAATTGCGAGAACCTGTAAAGAGGATATCATAATGGAATGTATTGGGCAGCTTTACTCATACGTGCTATTACTTTCATCATTCGCTCTTGTCTTAGATTTATTCCTTACTAATTATTACAGTGTTAATAACTGAGTTAATAACTATCAT
The DNA here is from genome assembly GCA_007922195.1 of Podocnemis expansa. Taxonomy (NCBI): domain Eukaryota; kingdom Metazoa; phylum Chordata; order Testudines; family Podocnemididae; genus Podocnemis; species Podocnemis expansa. The sequence continues at coordinate 19,197,265 of ML681996.1, forward strand.
TGCTACTGTTTAGGGCCTAATGATGACTTGCTGTTTGTAACTCTGCAGGAAAGTGAATGGGACATAAAACTTCTCCTTAGTATCTTGTTTAGTCTTCAGAATAAAATAAAAAGTCAACCTCAGAAATGGAGACCAAGCTCTGTAGAGTTTCTAGTCCACCTTTGTTTTGGTGGATATGGACAGAGAATAAGGAGATCCGCAAATCTTATTCTCCCAGTGCACCAATCCATTCATTTAAGCCACTGCAGAGGAGAAAATAATCTTCTACTAATATATGTCTTTAATGTGGGTGTCAAGCTGTCCTCAAACTTGTAACTTTATTCTCTGTGACTGTTACCCAGGATTCCTCAAACCCATAACTTGTCTGTTATTCAATATCATGACATAAACCAAGGGGAACGGAGGGTCTCTATCTGCTATGGATAGCTCAGACAAGTCAGAATCAAGTGCTTTTACCTCAGAGTCTTTCACTTTATTTAGTCTCTAGTGCTCTCAACAGAATTCCTTTGCTGAAAGTATCTGCCTTATTAATCTCAAGTACGCTGAAATACAACATGGTAGAGTGCACCCCAAAACTGATAGTTACCCCTACCAGTTTGAAATAGTCTTTGGGTGATTCAGCTGCAGCTTTCAGGTTGGCCAGTCCTTCCATCTTCACTTGAAGATCTTCCTAATATGTTCATGAAGGAATCCACTTGACCAAGACCCTGCTACCTCCTACTTATATCCAAAAGCACACAGACGCCCATCAAAAAGTGTTACATGGCTAAGTATGGTAAGTCAATCAGTGCACACAATCAGGAATTACAAAAACATTTCCCTAAAAATTGATATGTATCAATCTGAAGCTGTTAGTCTAGCAGTATATTCCTCCAGAATGACAGTACTAAAATCTATCCAAAAAATGCAAGGAGGTAGATGCAACAGAACTGAAAGGGGAAAGGAAGGAAATTGGCCTGATATTTTAGGTGCCTGTACACAAATGTGAGGAACATGGGAAACAAGCAGGAAGAATTGGTTGTATTGGTGCAGACAAGGAAGTATGATGTAATTGGAATAACAGAAATAACAGAGATGTGGTGGGATAGCTTGCATGACTAGAGCTCTGCCATGGATGGATATAAATTGCTGAGAAAGGACAGGCAGGGAAGAAGAGGAGGAGGAGTAGCGCTATATGTAAAAGAGCTGTATGACTGCTCAGGGCTCCACTATGAAAGTGGAAACAAGACAGCTGAAAGTCTGTGGGTTCAGTTTAGAGGAGAGGGCAACAAGGGGGATGTTGTGGTGGGTGTCTGCTATAGACTACCAGCCCAAAAGGAGGAGGTAGATGAGGTGTTCTATGGACAGTTGGCAGAAGTTTCTAGATCACAGGCCCTGGTTCTCATGCAGGGCTTCAGTTATCCTGACATCTACTAGGAGGGCAATACAGCAGTGCACAGGCAATCCAGGAAGTTTTTAGAGATCGTTGAGGACAACTTCCTGGTACAATTGCTGGAGGAACCAAGTAGGGACCTTGGCACCTCTCCACCTGCTGCTCACAAACAGAGAAGAATTGATTGGGGAAGTAGAAGTGAATGGTAACCTGGGCACCAGTACACATGAGATGGTGGAGTTCAGGATTCTGATCAATTGAGAAAAGGAAAGAAGTAAAACACAGAGCCTGGACTTCAGAAAAAGCAGATTTTGGCTCCCTTAGGGATCTGATAGACAGGATCCCTTGGGAGGCTGATCTGAAGGGGAAAGGCATCCAAGAGACCTGTCTGTATTTTAAAGAAACCATGCTAAGTGCACAGGAGGATACCATGCCGATGAGCAGAAAGAACAGGAAATGTGGAGGGCACCCAGTGTGGCTTAACAGAGAACTCTGCACTGAGCTAAAGCATAAAAAGGAAGCTTACAGGAAGTGGAAGCTTGGACAAATGACTAGGGAGGCATACAAAGATATTGCTTGGGACTGCAGGGATAAAATCAGAAAGGCCAAAGGACAATTGGAGCTCCAGCTAGCAAGGGATGTGAGGGATAACAGGAAGGAGTTCTACACATATGACAATAACAAGAGGATCAGGGATGGCGTAGGTCCCTTACTGAATGGGGCAGGTATCTTCATGGTGGAGGATGCAGAACAGGCTGAAATGCTCAATGATTTTTTTTTTTTTTTTAATTTCAGTCTTCACAGGGAGGGCCAGGTCCTGGGCGGCTACACTGGGTATGGCAGATTAGAGAGAAGAAGAGAGGCCCTTGGTGATGGAAGGTCAGGTTAGAGACTACTTGAAGAAGTTGGATATGTACAAGTCCATGGGACCGGAAGAACTGCATCTGAGGATGCTGATGGAGTTGGCCAATGAGATTGCAGAATGGGTGGCCATTATCTTTGAAAACTCATAGCAAATGGGGAGGTGCCAGAGGACTGGACAAAAGCAAATATAGTGCCTATCTTCAAGAAAGAGAAAATGGAGCATCCAGGGAATTATAGACCTGTCAGCCTCACCTCAACCCCTGGAAAAATCATGGAGCAGGTTCTCAGATAATCCATCCTGAAACACTTGGAGGAAAAGAGAGTGATCAGGAACACTCAGCATGGATTCACCAAGGGTAAATTGTGCCTGACAAACCTCATTGCCTTCTAAGATGAGATGACTGGATTTGTGGATGTGGAAAGAGCCACTGATGTGATATACCTCGACTTTAGCAAGTCTTTTGATATGGTTTCCCACAGCATTCTTGTCAGCAAGCTAAGGAAGTATGGGTTAGCTGCGTGGACTGGCTAGATCAACAGTTTCAGTGAGTAGGAATCAATGGCTCAATATCTAGTTGGCAACCAGTAACAAGTGGAGTTCCCCAGGGGTCAGTCCTGGAGCCAGTTCTGCTCAACATTTTCATTAATGGTCTGGATGATGGGATAAATTGCATGCTCAGTAAGTTTGCGGATGACACCAACCTAGGGGGAACAGTAAACAAACTAGAGGGTAGGGACAGGATTCAGGGAGACTTAGACAAACTGGAGCAGTGGGCCAAAAGAAATCTCATGAGGTTCAACAAGGACAAGTGCAAAGTACTGCACTTGGGATGGAAAAACCCCAGGCACTGCTACAAGCTGGGGAGCAATCAGCTAAGTAGCAGCACTGTAGAAAAGGACCCTGGGGTCATGGTGGATGGGAATCTGGATATGAGTCAACAGTATGTTTTTCTTACCAAAATGGCCAATGGCATAATGGTTTGCATCAGTAGAAGTGTTGCCAGCAGATCAAGGGATGTGATTATTCCCCTTTATTTGGCAGTGGTGAGACCACATCTGAAATACTGTGTCCAGTTTTGGGCACCCCACTACCAAAAAGATGTGGACAAATTAGAAAGAGTCCACTGGAGGGCAACAAAAACGATCAAGGGGCTAGAGCACAAGACCTATGAAGAAAGACTGAAGGAACTAGGCTTATTTAGTCTGCAGAAGAGAAGACTGAGGGGGGATTTGATAGCAACCTTCAGCTACCTGAAGGGATACTCCAAGGAGGATGGAGTTCAGCTATTCTCCGTAGTAACGGAGTACAGAACAAGGAAAAGTGGTTTCAAGTTACAGCTGGGGAAGTCAAGGTTGGATATTAGGAAAAACTTGCTTAGTAGGAGGGTGGTGAAGCATTGGAATGGGTTACCTATAAAGGTAGTGGAATCTCCATCTTTGGAGATATTTAAGGCTTGGTTAGACAAAACCCTGGCTGGCATGATTTAGTGGGAGTGGTCCTGATTTTTTTCAGGAGGTTAGACTAGATGACCTCATGAGGTCCCTTGCAACCCTATGATTCTGAGTCCTGTTTTTCAGATGCACAGCTCAGCATATCAGAGAGAGAGAGAGAGTAGACTCATGTTCACTTCATGAAATTTCTATCTATGCACTTCACCTCTCCTGGCCGCCTAGTTATTCAATGGCTTTTTGGTCCCCCCCCCTTTTTTTTTTAAATGTACAGAGACCTATTAACTAGCTAAATGCAACAAGCAAAATAATTGATAGTCCATCTCAATAACTGATAGCGTCTTGAACACAATGGCTGGTTACTGAAATGCTTCTCTACAAAGCTCTCTGGAGTGATTGTGGAGTGTGAATACCAACCTCAGGAAAGACTATGAGGAAGCAATGAACAAATTGGATGTGAGAGTTCTGTACTTAGATAACAACTAAATGTCAAATGTGAAATTCTCAAGCAGTATAATAGCCTAATCATGGAGCTGAAAAGTTCCCTTGGGTACTCAGATCCTTCTTACAACCCAAGTAGTCTTGTCTTTGTGATAACTAGTCCCTTACTATAAAAATCACAACAATTTTCAGGTTATTCTCAGTCTAAAAGGAGCACTCATTTACCCCAAATCAATTGCATTTCAGATCCCTCATCAAAGACAATGCTTGCAGTCAATTCTATAATAATTTAACTAAAGTTTTAATAACTAAGAAAATAAATGAACATTATTTTTAAAAGTTATAGCAAGTCAACCAAAACGTACATGTTCCAAAAAGTGATAGAAGCTGCCAGAATGTGAAAGGTCTATAAGTCCCCGAAGGCTAACTCTGACAAGTAGCTGGAGATCCCAAGCTTATGCTTAGAAACCTTGTCTTCACAAAGTCCAAGCAGCACAGTTCCTTTTCATCAAAGATTTTGATTTCCTTCCCCCAGAATTCAAGTTGATAGGACAAATCCACATGGAATCTCCTCTTCATATGTATGTGGCAGGGGGAGTCAGGAATCAATAAAGTCTTCAGCCTTTGGTGCTTCATATGGCTCATTTGGTTTCACTGAGCCTTCTTATATGCACATTTTTGCAAATGCTAAACCTGATTTAATATCGATAAAAAGCCTTTTTGAGATGGCTTTTTTTGAAAAAAGCTATCACAGGACATGGCAAAGTCTTTTTGTTAAAAAATCCTCCCTGCCTCAGACACTAACTTTCTTTTTTTCAAAAGATAGTTTGGTGTAGACTTTCTTTTTCAAAATAAAAAAGCTGCAGTATTTCAGGATGATAGACTGTTGTCCTGAAATAACATTTTTGAAAAAAAGTTTTTTTGAGATAATTATTTAGAAATACTTATCCCAAAAAATGTTTTTTTTTAGAAAATGCTGGGCGATATAGTCATAGCCACTCACACACAATCCCACCTGCGATGTTTTAGTCTAAAACCATTATTAAATCTAGATTTTTAGACTGTTCATTCAAATTATGTTCTGTTGATTTCAGAAAGTCACATTTCACTTGTAAGTAACATCATAGATGTGTTTGTATTGCATTTCTGTAACTGGTATGGAAGTATTATTTATGATGAACATTTCACCAATAGTGGTAAGATCTTTTTAATTCTATAAGCCCGGAATTCTCATCTTGTAAGGATATTCCTTTAAGCAATCTTTGACCCTCAAGATGAGCTTTGAAAAAAAAAAATTGAATAGGCAAAGGATTCAATCCAAGCAAACATTAGTATTCATTAATAATAACAACAACAACAACAATAATTACTGGTGCAACAAAAAGTGATCTGTTTTATACATACGTTACTTACAATTTAGTTACTGCTTAAATAAGAGAATGGATGTTGATGTATTTTAACAAGCTTTATTACTGATAACAGCACTACAACCGTCATTGTGGAAAAAAAGGGGGCCTGGTATGCTCTTTAGAAAATAAAAATGGACTCACTGGACAGTTGAACATACATATTTCCTAGTGTCCATTAGAATGATTCTAATGAGTAGATGCACTGCCATTCTTGCTTCAAGTTTCTGACAGATTATTTTACTGATGAAATATCAAGAATGTTTACAGTAGAGAAGTATGAAAATCTACTCATTAGCTGTCTATTATGTCTTTCTTCATATTGCTATGGTATTTATAAAGCCTGGATTTCATTACAAGTAATACATGAGGAAAATAATGATTTAGTTCTGTAAAGCATTGTTAGAGTGTTTTCATTTGCACTATCACTGTTCTGGAGATTTTCGTAACTTTCAGAAAATGATGCTATTCAGTTATCTTTAGGTTTCCCCATATTCAACCTGCACATAGCACAGCACACAGTGATGCAGTTAAGGAACCTATATTTCCCTGTTACTCATAATTAGAAAAAGCAGAAAGCTAATTTGGATTAATGAGTATTCCCTTGTACAATCTCCAAAAACAAAGCTGAATTTTAGGAAAATTTGAGGTTTGAGTAACTTTTTGTCATTTAGTTAACTTTTCTCCTCCACTTATTCACCTTTTGGTTATCAGCTGTGGGACACTCAGCTGGAAGCTACAATGGAAGAACTAATATACATATATATCTTAAACAGCTAAAGTTATATACACTAGTTCAAAGCAAACATACTAGGAATAATCTCTAGTGTTATCTTAAGATGCACTTTTTCTTCATATATTTTCTGCCAACAAATGATTTGCTAGGCTATTATTTGCTTTTTAATTACAGTAACACTAAGTCCAGCCACAGGCAAAATCAGGGTTTCATAGCACTAAGCACTGTATAAAACAGATAGGAAACAATTGCTGACCTGAAAAGCCTGCAATCTATGTAGCCAATAAAGACAATTTTTCCTGTTTTATGTGTTGGAGATTCAGGTATGTAGGGCTTGGTCCTGCTTTCATTAAAGTCAATAGAAGCCTTTCCATTGCCCTTAATATGAGCTGGATGTTTAAGTTACACTGGAAGTCTGTGGTATATCTGGGAAGCAAAACTTAGCCACAAGGCTGTTCTTTGTCTTTATATCCCTAAGTTAGAAAAACATAATATAACACAGTTTAGTACTATACAATTCAAAGAATGCAAAAAGAGGCATAAATAAATAAATAAATAAATAAATAAATAAATTTGATATAAGATAATATGGAAATTGTACTGAAGAATTTGATCAGCTCTATTTCAAATTCCTTTAGCTAGTCCCTGACTGGATTTTTTGTTTTCTTTTGTTTTTGATAAAATGGTTATTTTTTTGTGTAATCAACTGGAGATAATAGAAGCCTATGTGAAGAGTGATCCCTCACTATTAAATCCATGTTTACAGAAAAGACACTGAACATGGTACTGCAACTGTATAAAAAGAACTGCCTGAAGTTACACTCTAACTCTATATTCATTACTTTAATCATGTGGCCTGATTTATCTATGTATCTAATCAAAATCCTGTTCTCTCTCTCCTTAGCATTTTTTGGGCTAGCAGTGGTAATTGGCAAGGAATCCCAGAACTTCTGTTTTCTTACATTGCTGTGTTGTGTCATTGTCTTCTGTAATAACATATATGATCCAATATAAACTCTACCATAGCCACAATTTCTATCTTATGTATTTCCAAAGTTGCTACACATTCACCAGCCCCCACTAAAGATAATTCAAACAATTTATTTAGGTGACAAAATATGAATTTAGGAGTCAGTCATACACATGTGAAAATTCTGGCTACTGTTTCACATCTTTCCATTTGTGTCTTAACTCTATTAACTTTCTCTGGTAGACAATTCTATTGATACTTGAGGATCACTCTTTTTATGCAACCTTACAGCCAGCATCTGCCTTGCTAAGCAAACTGGTGTCAGGGTATTCTCAGGTCCATTTCACTACTAATATTCATTTCAAAAATCCCAAGATGGATTAGATCCACAAAGGGACGTAAGCCCTTAGCTACATTTTAGTTACTTAAATCCAACATTTGCATGCCAATGAGTCCTTCAAGATCTCTTAGCCCTGTAGACATCTAAATTCCCTAGGAATCAAAGTTTCTGGTGTCAAATTTCCACAGGCACTTACATTTCTGCCACTGGGCATGCACAGCACTGACAAAGTCCTGGCATCACCAAGCTCTTGGTACCTAACTCATGCCCGCATCCCAGCAGGACCCTGATTATCCTGCCTGAAGGGCCCAATCTGGTAGGCAAGCAGAGAGTATACCTAATTGGAAAAAAACACAGCAGAGGTAGTGTGCAGGTTCTGGTGGACTGTGATATATATTGCAGAGCAGACTAGGTATATAGAGGGGTGATTGCTTCTGGCCTTAAATGCTACTAAATGACTGACCTAAACATGTCTGAAAATTTTTCCATAATAGGGAGCAGTATTTGTGAAAATGATGTTCTGACCTTATATAAATAATTATTATGCATGATACCACAGAGAGAGAGAAAGATGTGTTAGCCCAGGATTTAGGAAACTACCCTCCCATGTTTTTTTTCTTTTCTCCCCCACAAGGAAGGGATGACCTCTCTTAGGTACATCGCCCTAGGAGTGAGTTCACAACAGTGAACCCACAGTAGAAGCACGTGCTTCTCTCCACCCTGGGATATGCATAAACCTATTTTCTTGGATGTTCCTATTAACTAGCTTCAGCTCCCTACTCAATGTGCTGACTTCTGTGAATTGTTTTGGCCACTAAAGCACTGCCTTGTGTCTAGGTATGGAAGAGCTAGCTGTCTTTGGCTGTCTACATCTGAAATTTTAGTTTGGACTTGGTCGCCCGAATTAAAGAAGTGTGAGCTTAGTTTGCACTAACCAGGAACTTTTTAGTTTGAACTAACCGTGCATACTAGTTCAAACTAATGCATAGTTTGAACTACAATGAGCAGCTAGTTCGAACTAATGGCTTCATTCAAACTTAGTAAGTTTGAACTAACTCTTAGTTTGGGTCTTGTCCATAATTAGTTTGAACTAAAGTTCAAACTAAGTGCGGAACTCCAAACTAACACTGGTACCAACTAGTTTGGATTAAGCTTTGCCTACTTCAAATTAAGAAATTTAGTTTGGACCAGGCAAAGCCTAGTGTAGCAAGGGGCTAAATTAGTCTGGACTAAGTTTTCTTATGTAGAGATAGGCTTCCTCTTTAGCCAATTTCTAAAGGGATAGCTGTGTTAGTCTAGTCCAGCCAAAAAATCCAAGGAATCATGTGGCACTTAAAGAATAACAGATTTATTTTTTGTATGAGCTTTCGTGGGAGAAAATCCCACTTCGTCAGATGATTCGAAGATGGATGAACTTACAGAAAGGAATGAAAATAAATGCAAGGGGGTATAAAACATAGGATCAGGTCATACAGTAACAGCAAATCAGAGCAGTTGCTAGGTTCAAACCCTGGGAAGCCTGAAGTCAAATTGCTTTTTGTAATGGGAGAAGAACCCATAGTCTCGATTCAATCCTGCTTTCACAGAACTTAATTTGCATATTAATATGAGTTCAGCTGTTTCTCTTTGAAGTCTTGATGTCCCAGTCACATCTCTGATGACGGTCATTAACAAATCATTTATCGAGTGATTAGAAGGATGGAAGTGCTCAGCAACTGTTTTTTTTTTTGTTTGTTTTGTGATTTCTGATTTCAGTTCTATGTTCATTTATTCTTTTGCGCAGGGATCATCCTGTTTAGTTCACCCATCTTCAAAGCATCTGACAAAGTGGGATTTTCTTCCACGAAACCTCATGTGAAAAATAAATCTGTTAGTCTTTAAGTGCCACACGACTCCTTTTTTTTTTTCCTCTCTAGCACCTCTTTCTCATGGTTGCTCTGGTCCTGCAGTGGTCTGTCTCTTCTTGTAATATGCGCTTTTGCTCAGATCACATTTTAGTCTCAGCCTTTTTAGTGTAACAAAGTCCTATAAACATCTGTGTCCTTACAAAAGGACTTCAGATCTACTTGTATTCCTCATAGTTTTCACATCCTTCTCTCCAGGCTCTCAGTCATCCTTATCTCACTTTCTAGGCTTCATGTCATGGCTAATTGTGGAAGCTAGTTCACTGTCTATGGAGGGCCCTATCCAGGGACCACAGGACAGACATTTAAGGATCACTCTGCCAAACTCCTTTCTGTCCCCTTACTGGACTACTTTCTGAGCAGGACTTTCCTACAACCTCTCTAAGATTTCCCCTTATAAGGGATACGACTCTCAGGACTCTTTCTTAGAATTCCCCAGTAAATCCCCAGCCAGAAGAATACATATAAACCTACTTTTTTCCTTCCTCAGGCTTTACCTTTTCTTCTTTTGTTCCACACTTGAACATCTGCCAGGATTCCATTCAGGGAAGTTTAAATCCTGCTTTATTATCAGTGAGCAACACTAGAACTTTCTCTACCTCAGCACTACCTTGCATCTCTCTTTGCTTCTACTCATAGGAGGATTCCTCCTTGACCTTCCCACTCACTCCACCTGCTAATCCCAAAAAGGGCTATAGAGTTTCTCTCCCCCCATCCCATCTTTCTTTCTGTTCCAGACTTCCTGCCTTTATAGCAACCACCCAGTTCTTCTTCAGCTAAGTCTCATCTGTAATTGGGTTCAGCCACCTTCCAAGTAGCCAAGTGGGTAAACTGGTATCTGAAGCCCACTGGAACTCTTCTAAAGACAGGATGAGGTATATATCACAGCACTTAACTCTACCCTTGCATTGTTAGGCAAACCTAGACCTTAGGGTTGTAAATTTCACTAAATGGCACAATGCCTGAAAGCTAAGACTTGCATTGCCTAAGTAACCCCTGTAGGTCAAGCCCTGAGAGGTCAGTTTGGTGGAAGTTATCTCAATAGAGCCATGGGTGCAGTAGAACATATTACCTCACAGCATTCAGGAATATAAGGGTATTTACTTTTGGAATATCAGACTATGAAGTATGGCAGTGATAGTGGTATCCAAGAACCTTACCTACTTGGATTTTGATTTTGCTAGGGCTTCTCCTTTGGGAGGTCATTGCCTAAGATACATTCCTTTCAGAGGCCAGCAGGTGGGAGCACAGACAAAGTAAAACAAGGTGAGGAAAAGGACAGAAAATTTTGTTTCAGAAAAATGTAAAGAAATGGCTCAATTTTCAATCAGCTTTTTCGTCATTCAGATATCACCTGCCCAATTTTGGGGTATCTATAGATTTTGAATCTATCCAAATATCATGCGTCTAATGGATACTTGAATACAAATTCTACTGAACATAGTGCTCTACACTGCATTTATAATTTCACAGAGTAGCCCATAAATCCATCTGATTTATTGTATTTGACAGATGCTATATCATCTGGGAGCAAAGATACAAAAATATCTCCATGGTAGAGCCAAGGATATACACCTGTCTTTAGTCTGACATAATGTGTACTGATCTGCACTTTCTTTACCCTTGAGGCTCTGAAGAGACAGAAATATGGAAATGCAGACATTCCTTCAACACTTCTGGTGTTGCTGGTGTCTGGTTAAGACACTTCTTATCTCAACAGCATATAAGTCATCTTTATTGTAGGGACTTGCCTTGTTATTGATTTACATTTTTGGAGTTTTATTCCCATGTGACTACACTTTTCAAGGTGACAGAAATATTTTGTAGTTCTTACTTGCTTCCTTTTACTCACCATTTTAATCACATACACTAATGAGCAATTTTAACAGCATGTGTATGGGTTTTGTTTGTTTGTTTGTTTTGGTTAAGTTGTTCTTGAAGAATATGAGAAATGGAACAGTGTATTTAGGAATGAAGAAAAGCATTTCTCCTGGGTGCCTGGGCTTGTTTGTTTGCTTTCATTATTAACACAGTGCATAGCCCATCTGTCTATGATAATCTTTGAGATTCACAAACTTATTACATCATTTATGGGTCTCATGTTTTGTAGGATGGACAAAGCAGTGAATTACTGAAACATAGCTCCATTTTGGGATAAACAAGTTCCAAATGTTATTACTATCAGCTGAATTCACAAGATCTACCTGAGGGAATCCTGAGTTAAAAAAGAAATCCTCCTACTCCTTTTTACATAAATATTTCCTTTAAATTATTTTAGAAACTTCTAGACAAAATAGTGTTTTATTTTATATTAAAGAGATTATTGAATACAGCCACAGTTTAATTCTTATTTCCCTTTATGGTATTCAAGTTACTGGGAATGGATCAGTCTAACAAAGCATCGGTTGTTTACTTTAAGGTTAGGAAGTCTGAAATGCAAGTATCCTTGGCTACAGAAATTATTTCAGACTGTTGAAACAAACTCCAAAATTGAAATCTCTTCCCACCAGGTATTGATGAAAAGTTGAAAAACCTGAAATGAATTTCACAAAGGTCTCTTGCTATATATGTGAAGCCAAACCTTGAGATCCAAACGCCCTAAATATTTTGAAATGATGGATGTAGAAATGGACAATAATTCTGTCACTTCAGCCACTCTTTAATATAAAATATGCAAAATTTGGAAGCAGATGAACAACAGGTTCTATTACCTATCAACAATTCTGAGGGTTTTTTTTTCCTTTATAGAAACAACCTTCATAAAGAAGAATGGATTTCTGTAATTTTTTTAGCATTCATGACATTAGGAAAGTGCATTTTATACCTTTAATATAAGAATTATTTTTAAAATGAAGCTATTCATTCTATAAGAGTCATCAAAAAGGTTAGCCATGAACACACAGGCTTTTTTTTTTAAAACGTAATAAAAAAATCTATAGGAAACAAGTGAAAAAGCTAAACAAATTTAATACGAGAACGAGAAAGATAGTAATTCATTGACAAATGGCAAATTACCATGCTCCTACCTCTGACCTTTGTCCAGGCTTCCCTTTACTTCCACAGCAAGTCATAAATCCTACATTTACTACAGCAGTAGAAGGGGTTTTTGTGTCATGGCAGTAAATCCACCCCTTCTGAGAGGTGATAACTAGGTCATCAAAAGAATTCTTCCTTTATCTTAGCTGTAGTTACAGTGGGTGTTAGATCAACTAAGCTGCATTGCACAGAGTTGACATTTTTCACAGTCTTGAGAGATACAGTTTTATAAACCATGTAAGTTACAGTACTCCACACTGTGAACATTGTATGTCCATTAACATTTTACAGCTCAGTACCACCACCCCATTTGCTCTTGGTGCCTTGATCCTGATTTTGGTAAGGTTGCTTTGCTCAAGCTATTTGTCTAGAATCCAGATGACCTTACATACCCACTTCTATCCCCTTTTTCAGGCTTCCCCATCAGCCTGAAGATCCTTTCCTGACCAGTCCGGTCAAACCCTTTTGTTCCATTATGTCTTTTTGCCGAATCCAACATCTTCTAGATCTCACAACTTATAACTTTGATTCCAGGGAAACAATTTACATTAGCTAACAAAGAAACTAATAACCATCGGGGCACATATATAAAAGTCTCATAAGTAACCACATAATCATCACCATCATTCTGTTCCTTTTCCCAACCACTCCGTGTGATATCTGTTATTGTTTTCATGTCTTGGATTCTGAGCTTGCAAGCACAGGTGCAAAAGAGTAATATTATGCATAAGTATAGCTCTATTCAATCCAGATTTAATCAGCATCATGGACTCACTGGGCCCACAAATGTATAAAACTGTGTTTCTAAATCTTACAATATTATCATGAGTCTCATGATAATTCGTGGTTTATGTAAAACCCTTGATTTTGGGGGGAATTGATTTATGAGATAATCCTGGATTTTATTTTTCAAAAAGAGTTACGTTTCTAGGTTTAAAAATTGCTGAGCAAAGCTTGATCCAAGCGCTTCCTGGTTCCCCCAAAACTGGCAGAAATGCAAGAACTCAGATTGATTGATTGGTTTTTAATCTCCTGATTTTTAAAACAAATTTAATATTTTTGATGGCCTGAATCATGATTTTTGAACATCTGGCTATTAAGTCTGATCATGTTAAAACACATAGAATATATATTTACAGTGACATACATTGACTCAGCTTTCACAAAAATGGGGATGGCTTCCCGATTCTCGAGTATAGCCCTCACTCAGTTCAGTAGTCATGTTCTTAGAAATACAAATAAATGACTTTTTTGACAGTTATATTAAATGTAACATTTGTCAGTAAAAGGTTTTGATATTGAAATGTATAAAAAGAAGACAGTGAAAAACTGTAAGATTAGTATTTGCGTGTCCAATAAGATTTTTCATTATGAAAGAGCTGCAGAGTTGTTTTCTTAGTGTCTCTGGTCTTACTCTTATTTTAACTATGTTAGCTTATTAAATTAAATACAATGATTTTTAGATATTTTGCACAACTTTCTTAAAGGGGCTAATCTTTCTTTCATTATGTCCACCACCTTTTTATCCCCTTATAAATAGAGCCAACAGTACCTAATCTCATACCAGAAAAGAAGATTAGCAACTTCTTTTGCTTCCTGCAAATTTACTATGTCCTATATTTCACCACAAACTGATTAACGCAAGGTTCAGTAAAGTTTTGTAGCTGATTTTTTTCTTTTTTCCTCAAACAAAGGCAAAAGTCAAGGTCATGGTTTCAGGAGCTTAAATCAAGTTAAGGATGATCATAAGGCTTGAACTATACATTCAGATTACTTAAGCCTATTTTAAATGCTTTCTTGACCTTGTTTTAAATATTATTAGCATTACAAATACTCTTTCTTGACTGACAATGCTTGGATCTCAATCATGCCATTTTTTCAGTCTTCAGTTAAATTCAAAAGGAAAATATTTGGATTGGAAAATGTGATAATAAGAAAAGCATTATTTTATGGGCTCAGGAGACAATATCAAACTGGCTTTATGTTGAAACTATGTGCACACTTTTTTAAAAACTTTTTCTTGCATTTCAAGGTGCCCCTGTCCCACATACCAACCTTTCCATTCATATTGCTTCAGTACTGGAGCTGCTACTGAATATTCTTTGCTAACACTTTCTGGTGAGAATGGCAAGTGAGTATTATACATTAATTATGGTAACATTCTCAAGAATATCAGACTCACTTATGCCCATGAAGAATAATGTATCATCCTTTAAACAAAGATCTTCTAATTATCACATTTTATTCAGTGAATGCTTTACCAACTGTCACTTTGCAGAGCCTATGGACCCCCATATAATAATTCAGATCTCAAAAAGCTTGCAAGGATGTCCCTCCTTGACCCTCCTGAGTCCTTGACTGAAAGGATTAATGTGATACTCCACCAACAGCCCCTTACTGTGTGCTGAATGTGTAATTATATACATATCTTAATAATTAATTCCAGTGCAATACTAACATCTACAACTTTCCTTTACTTAATCATTAATAATACTGACTCTCTGACACTTGGCTGAATTTATTGAAATTATTAAAAGAGATTATGGTTAGTTAGTCTCTGTCTTCAATCAAGTGTAGAGATTGTTGTCACAAGGGAATGTAAATGATCTAATTTAAAAAAATCTGTTTATACAAACTATTTTTATGAATGGATTGTAAATCCTACAAATAATAAACTTTGTGTCTATATGTTTTGAATATTGACCCTGAAATTAAGTTGTAATATGTTCCAAAGGGTAGCCATGTTAGTCTGGTTCAGCAAAATAACATGGAGTCTGGTGGCACTTAAAGGACTAACAAATGCATTTACTGTATCAGCTTTTGTGGGAGAAAATCCTGCTTTTCATACTCCTGAAGATGCAAAATATACAGAATGGGAGTAATTAGCAATTACAGCAGCTATAACTCTCCTATGATTTATACTCCCCTGCATTTATTTTGCTCCCATTCTGTAAATTTCCCATCTTCAAGAATTAAATGCATTTTTTTAATCCTTTAAGTGCCACCAAACTTCTTCTTTGTTAAATTGTAATATGTTTGACATGTCTTACCATGTTAGAAGTGTTATGGACATCTACAATTGATATGAACTCAAAACAGATTCACTAATGGAATTCATTTTATGTACATTTTAGGAACAGTTGTTTCTAGCTATATCTAAAGAAGTAAAAGGATTTTGTTTCATTTCAATTTGCTTAATAAAACAATTAAATAAAAGTAGATTAAAATCTTGAAAAGTTACTATAACTTGTATTGCTTTTCAAGCAGAAGTGATTAAGCAAAAACAAACAGAATAATCTGTCCATGTCTGAATATAAAAATTCCAGTGACCATTGTTTATTTTAAGAAAGGATAAAGGTTTGCCACATCTTAATAACAATTATCTGATATATTGTTTTGTGTTATCAAGATCTAGAAAAGGGATTAATTATTTTTCCTTTAGTTACTGGGGATGAAACTGCCACCAGTCTTTGCATTACATGTAACTGAGACAGTTGGTTAATTATAATTTGTAAAGTATAACATGTGATATATGTTATATTTTGTGGTGTATGAAGCTCCAGTCTTAAAATGGGATAAATTTGAGACTGACGGTTGTTGAGATCATTAACATTTTTCAGGTCTATTACCTCACACTTGAACAAAATTGAAGCATGAGATTACATCTCTTTCCGTGTCTGATCTTGGTTATCCCAAATAACAACAAACAATATCAGACATCTTATAAAGCACTGGAAAATGTGAAGTCAAGATTTCCAAAAGTAGAAGCTTAAGTTCTTGCTCCAAATATAGTTCCTTTTCCAAGCTAGAAGGGGGGAGGGGGGCAATAGGATAGGCTAAACATCGAGAACTAAGTTTCATACATTGCAACATCTGCTCTAAATAAGCTCCCTGCAATTTAGTCACTTATGAATCCCTTGTGTTTAGTTATAGAACCCACCATACTTTTAGCTGGGACACTGGTAACCACCTTCACCATGCTTGAGCAAAAACTCCATGAAGAAAAATTATTGTCCCTTTCACCAATAGATCTTGGCACAATAAAAGTTAACTCACAGATCTTTTCTGTCACAACTCCTGAGACCAGCAGAGCTACAACACTGCAAACAACATTAAAGACAAAGAAGTCTCAAATAAAGGCTGATATAAAAACCCAGTTGGTAGGAATTGAATCATGTCTATCAAAGTACCTTTATGGCTATTATTACCATAATATCAGAATACCTTGCAATCATTCCCAAAGATATCCCCACAAGATAGGGAAGAACTCTCTCAGTATCAAAGATAGGAAATTGATCAATAAGGCAGGATGAAGTGACTTGACCAAGGTCACATAAGAGGGTTTTGACTGAACCAAGATCTTTTGAGCCAGTATAGGGCTTTATTCTTCCTTGCAGGAGAAAAATAATCAGTTAGAAAGCAATTAAGCACAGCGAAAATATCTGAAATAGGTAATTTTAATAGTAAAGAGGTCTGGGAAGAGGCAGGTGTTTGCCCACACGCATCATTAATAAGTAAGTAACTTGAATCAAAACAAAACCAACATATTCATTATGTGATTTTTTTTCATTAGATTCAAATGACAGTAGCAATGAAATCTGCAGTTTGTTTAGAAAAAGTATAGCTAGAAGGGAGGAAGTGTGAATGCCAGAACATCTGCTCTAAATAATCCCCCTCCATTTTCTTCACTTCTAGGTAAATTTCTAAAGAACAGAATTAAGTGTGTTGTAACTGTGTGAATCCCAATAAAGTCAGTGGGAACTTTGTAGCTGAAACACTTCAGAACAGTTTGAATCTTCAACCCTAAAATTAGAGGGTAGACGTCCACCTTCACAGATTCTGTGGTACATTAAAAAACTGAAGATGGTTAGCTGTTGCTCAACCACTTTGTGGCATGTGGAACTCTTAAGAACTGTAGGTAGCTATAACCTTGAAAAGATCTACAATATTCTGTGTGATAGAGTTAAAAAAACTTGTCAGTTGACACATGATATAACTTTTCCGTACTTGTTTATCAATATTTAAATATCCTCAGCATCACTATTTGCTGAGGCTATTTACACCTTATGCTTGTGCATCAGAGACTATTCAAATCCATCATCTGTCAGAAACAGCAAGATGCAGGGAAAAACCTTTAGAACCTGGCCCCTTGCTTTTATTCTGTCTCATCACTCCTTTCTTTCTCCATTTCCTCATTCTCATTTTGTTCAATTCCCTTTCTCTCCCAGGTTTCCAAGGGATGATGCTTTCACGAATATGCCCACTAAGATCTCTTCTTAGAAGCTGCTAGTGGCCACTTGATGGTCTGTATTCCAGCTCCTCCTGCTCACTGCAGTGCGGGAGTCAGGGGAAGAGATGAACTGTAAATGTGGAATGTTTTCAGTAACCTATAGGTAAATGGAAGAATCTGTACCAACGGAGTGATGTGCACTGTCAAGCATCCAAAAGTGGCACTAATCCCACATGAACTTGGGCATGCATTAATGAAGCATAAAGAAGACTTTGTTGACTGCTCAGTGGCAGGAACCCAATCACCACTGGAGCCCAGAAAAGTAACCTCTCCATCTGAGAAAGGTCTTGGATAAAACAACCTTTTCATTTGCCTGATTTGTGGAGGAGTCCAGTGACAGTATACTTCTGTCCTTCATCCTGAATCAGAAAGGGAAGGGAAGTTTAAGATGGAAATGTCTTGGAATGAAATGTTGGGCTTAATCACTTACAGTGGTGCACTTTCTAAAACTAATAGGGTTGAATTGCCTTTTGCACTGTTGCACCACTGTGAATCTTAATGTCATGGAAATCCTTATGATATCATAAATTCTGCAATCCAGTTTCATCTAATGAAAAATAGGAACAAAGAATTGCAGGAATTTCTAAACACAAACATTTTTTGTTAATTAGGCAATGCGGAAGGAATAATTACAAGATAGTTTTGATTTAAGTTGAATGTATATGAAGGACTTTTTTCCCTTGGGAAAGTACTAGCTAAAGGAAGAAACAGGGACAGAGGAATCAGTGAAATAGGTAATTATTTATTAGTGCACACTGATAAGTCACCTACTGACTAACAGTGGCTGATGGATGAACCTGAAACGCAGAACTACAATAGGTGAACAATCTGCAGCAAGCAATTTATGGAGATCCAGTTTCTATCCCCTGTACTCTCAAAGTGTAAAACCAGTTCTACAGCTAAAAAAAAAAATTACAGTCCTTATTACAGTGCAAAAAGGAAAAAAAGGCTATTAGAATCAGTTTACATGGGACAAACAAACACACAAATGAGAGAGGGATGTCTATGATAAACAAACATAAAAGCAGCAATCTGTATGAAATTATGAGTACAAAAGATTTCTGAAAATTATATTTCTTTGCACAGGGTGGTCTCAGTTGGATACATACAAATTCCCTACTTCCAAATACACCATTTCCTTAAATTAATCTTATTTAAACATTTCTCTTTTCTGTGAACTTTTTAAGCACTTAAAATGCATTTGTTGCAAAAATCAGATCTATTTATGTAATCCTGCTTTAAGAGGTTCTGAGGCCTGTATTAAGTGATCCTTCTTATCTCCAGAACAAATTTTAAACTTTTTAAAAAGGTCACAAATTAAGGTATGGTTGAAATAAAAAGCTCTGCTTGCAAAGTAAGGTACTACTTAACAAGAGTAAGGGGAGTAGAATCCATTCCTCAGTGTAGTCACCATTTTCTTTCTTGTGAATTATCCAAGAATAGACTATCCAGATACTCAAATGATATAAATTGGCACAAATCCATTGAAGACAATAATCTGTGCTGATTTAGACCTGCTGAAAAATCTAAGGTGTTTCCATTAATTTACAGAATTTGAAAGAACTTGATGAATATTTCCTACAAACACATTTCTTCCTGTGGATTACTTATGAGTGAGTATTCAGAATACACAATTCAAAATTTTCATTATTTTAACTGGGACTATAAGAAAGATGCAACTTTTCTATTCCCTCACCAGATTAATTAAATCTTTTAAAATGAGTAATTTTGCTTGTGACTACAACTTCAGAATTCATTTTCAAGGTTAAATACACCTTTCATAAGAAGGGTGGGCATAAGGACCTCTATTCCAATCAACTTTGCTTTGTGTATAGGGTCAGATGCTAAGGAGCCTAACAGCAGTGCCTGCTCATCTGCTGCACATAACTGTTACTATGCCAGCCTAGGTACACTGGTGCAGAAGAACAAAAGGAAGAAAAAGGGACAAAGGGAGGTTTACAGAGTGAATGGGAAAGAGATCCCTGGACTTTATGCAAAGCCAATGACATTAATGATCCACTGACAGAAAGTAAAGGAGTTCTGTCTACCATTTCAGTCCATAAGTTGTAGTAGTGGCCACAAAGGGGAGCATTGCAACTACATTGATTGGTCATGAGTTGGAAGTGAATTTCATTTCTTTTCCACTCCACATTTCAGCCAGACTTTACACAGCTGTAATAAACTCCACCCTTTGTAGATAATTATTCCCTAAATGTTTCTCTTCCACAGGTCTACATTTAAAACACTGCATTGGCACAGCTATTTTGATATAGCTGTGTTACTGTAATGCTTAAGTGAAGATGATCTTATGGCCAGGTTTGTCCCATCAGCATAGTTAATCCACATCTATCAGCAACTGTGGCTGTGCTGATGGGAGAGCTTCTTTTGTCAACAGAGTGCTGTCTACGGGTGTGTGTACTGTGAGGTAAAGTTAGGTTGCTATAATTACATTGCTCAGGAGTTCAGAATGTCAGAGCCGTAACTACAGCATGGCCGATGGCCCAGGCAGCCCAGGGCAGTTCAATGGAGCCATGCTATTAAAGGCTGTAAGCACCACTAATGGGAAGGGACACATTTCAATCAGAACGCGGCGTGGGCGGCAAAACACAGCATTACAGCTCTGCAGAATGCTCACACTCCTCAGCAATGGTTATTCTAATAATGGTCTGTAGTTTGGACTTGGCCTGAGACACCATTCATGTCTAGGCTCTTTGTGGTCATTGCTCATCCTTTGAGTGCATGCGTGTTTGCATTTGCATTCTAAATCAATTACTGAAAAAAAAAATTGCTAATACATTATTCCAAAATTGCAAAATTTACTGAGCACTAAATTATGTAGAGTCTGAATTTGGGCTATCTTTAAAGTTATTTATATAACATTAAAGATAATAATGTGTACTATGAAATTAAATGATTTCAAAGAAAGTTAAGTTCCAAAGGGGTAGCTATGTCAGTCTAGTTCAGCAAAACGAACAAGGAGTCTTGTGGCACTTTTTGTTGTTTGTTAGTCTTTAAAAGTGCCAGAAAACCCCATGCATGTTTCAAAAGAAAGCTAGTAGCATAGGAAATAAATAAATAAATTTCAGGAAAAAGGAAACTATATCTGTGATAGCTATTTGATAACATATTCATGTTCAATATTATTTAATTTACATCTCCAGAACCATTGAATGATAAACACTGAAGGTTTCAGGATGAGTAGTTTATGCATCACAAGAGATGGATATTGCTCTGTACATGCTCCCCTGATATGTAGTGATTGCTGTGATCCTGGAACTGTTCAATTAAAACAAAATTAAATGAACACAATTGCATAATAATATTTTACAATGGACAGCTCTGTGTGTTATTATTGTGTATAATGATAGCACAGGATAGGACTCATTCAGAACACAGAATTAGTGCATTGTCAATGCATCTTCTCTTGTGAATAATTTTATTGCATCTGTTTTAGTAATTATAGTCTGGTCATTAAATGTAACTTTTGCAAAAGGTGATGCATCTTTAATTTAATATTGGACAACAAGAGGAGTTTCTCATGCAGATTGAAGAATTAATATTTTGAATATTGAAAGAGAAAGGAAAACAAAATATTCATGAGATTCTTTTAAATGATTATCTATGCACTGGTTTGGATAGTCCTCTATTTTCAGAGAAACAATGCAAGTCAGACTCAGGCTTTGCACACACTAGCAAGGTTTGGTATAAACTTCGACTTTATGCATCAAAACAAGCCCACCATACACAACTGAAGGCTCCTTGTTGCATCAAAAGTGCCCTATTTTAACTCAACAATACCACCAACTGAAGAAGAGTCATACCGTCTTCTGTGGACTTTTTTTCTTATTACATGAGGTGATTTGACCTCATCTTCCTCTATATAAGGGTCTCAACATGTGGCCCGTGGGCTGCATGCAACCCCTAAAGCTATTTCCTGCAGCCAGCAACAACACTATTGTTACCGATATTTGCAATATCGTTGTATGAAAAGGCATCAGTGGTGCGGCCCTCAAGCTAATGTACTAGTCCTCATGTGGCCCTCATGATGATTTGAGTTTGAGACCTCTGCTCTATATGCTGTCCCCTGGAATTTGAATCTAAACATCTGATTTTATTTGCCTTAACCATCTGACCTGATCCCATGATTTACACTTCTCTGCATTTATTTTCCTCTCATTCTGTAAATGTTCAAGCATCTGACAAAGTGGGATTTTATCGCATGAATTCTCATGTGATAAATAAACTTGTTGGTCTTTAAAAGTGCCACAGGACTCCTTGTTTGTTTTGCTGAACTTGTCTTACACAATTACCCCTCTGGAATTTCTAACAAGGTATTTAAACTACATGAGACTATGCAAATTTACATCAGCTAAGGATCTTTCGTAGTCTGAGTTTAGTTTTTGCTCTTTGAGGGGGAAAAACTAGGGTCCATATAATATTTTTTTCTTTTTCATGATTGTAAACCATTAAAGTTTATGTATTAATTTTATAGCTAACAGGTCTGATAGAGTATGAATTGGTGTACTCATTTGTTTTCCTTTAGAAACTACAATTAAATATGAAAGTTTTGTTGTCTTCTATAGAAACTACTTGGCAAGTAGAAAATATTTTGTTTAAATACACTTGATACTGTACTAAACCATGCTCAACATTACCTCATTTTTATGCTCAGCAAAGGAGCTAAAAGGTCACGCTGGTTTTAACTTGCATTAAAATGGAATGAAGTAACTTTATCACAGTACAGTGTAATTTAAGTTCTCTAGGGTTTTTGTTGTTGAAAGAAAAGCCTTCCAAGCTAACATAAGGACAAAAGAATAATCTTTTAAAATATTGATCGGATATCTAATCTCAAGCCAAAAATGCTCATCTTATTAAATTGACAACACAGAAATATATTACACAGAGTGCTCTATATATCAAAGTCACATTATTTTTAACATTCACTAGTAGTGCATGGAGGGTTGGGAATGATTTGGAAAGTAATTAACTGCAATCTACTAACAATACTGCTATCACTTGTCAATAGAGTATTGAATATTGAATTGAGAAACTCAAACAGGGTAGGACAGAGCTTTTGAGAGAATGAAAAAATCTTTTTTGGGGGGGCGGGTTAGATAGCAACAGAAGTGACTAAAATTAGATTTAACCAAGATTGTATGTTGTGATTCTTTTATTTTTAATCCTTATTTTTTAATATGAGATATGATACTGTAAGTAAAAATACTTTGTACGTGTCTGTATGCATAGACATAAGACACAAAGAGGTTAGATGACTTCCTCATTACCTTTACAGTTGGGAATAGTATAGTATTTTGGTCTCTTAACACAATGCTCAGTGCAACTAGACTGCTGCTCCAGTTGCAGCAGGCTAAGTGGTATTGTCATACTTTCTATGTTATGATAGGATGAAAATTTTGTGTTAATTGAACTTTTGCATTTTTCCTTTCCATAGTCACCAAGGCCGGGATGAAGTTAAAAATCCTGGTGAACAGCTGTGATGGTGGGACATGTGGTTGAAGAAGTTGTCAGAAAGACTGTGAAAGGGAGGAAAGTAGCACAGTTTTCTCTTTAGTATTTTTCTAAGGGTGGTACTATCAGAATAGGCAAGTAGGATAAAATAAAAATTTAAAGAGGCTACTCTAAAATCACAGAACTATTTTAGTTACTTGTTAGTTACGCCCAAAAGAGACTTTTGACCTCTGATGCACTTCTTTTGTATAATATCAAATGTTTTTCAAGTGACACAAATACTTCTTATGGTCCCAGTACATTCATGTACTTCTACGGTAAATGCTCTTTTCAGTGTTCTTGTTTGGTCAAGTAAAAAGTGAATTTAATAGCATGAGGGATCAAAGGAAAAATGATGAAGGATTGGAGAAAGTGAAGTAAATCAGTTTCAGTACTGGCTTGTCATGAGAGATGAATCAGGATACTCTCTTACACACTTTTTTTTTTTTGGAAGAAATAATAACTCTGTTACAGAGACAAGAAAAAAAAATATACCCATGCCCTTGTTAGCAGAGACTACTGGCACATTAGACTTCAATAACAGGTGAAAATTACAAACTGAATGTGAATGTTTTCAGTTGCATAAATGCGGGATTCTTGCAGTGGGAAAACCAGAATCTCATCACTTTCCTCGCTGTTGTATATTTTAACTATTATATAAGTAAATGCATTCTGTTATATGGAAGGCATAACAACCATAGAAAATCTACTCTTTTTAGAATCCTTGGTAACTTCCTGTCACCCTGACAAGGCCTCTAGAGAGGTATGCTGCCTGCCAGGTGCCCGTATCTGTGATGTAACGGACGGATTGTCTAAAATCATCCGCCCCTCAGACTACTGCCCCATACTTCTTATCCATGTGGGTACCAATGATACTGCGAGAGGTGCTCCTCAGCAGATCAAAGGTGACTTCAGGGCTCTGGGAGCGAGGGTGAAGGAGTTTGGAGCACAGGTGGTGTTCTCCTCGATCCTTCCAGTCAAGGCTAGAGGCCTGAGGAGAGACAGATGCATCCTAGAGGTGAATACCTGGCTGCGAAGATGGCATGGTCAGGAGGGATTTGACTTCTTTGACCGTGGAGTCCTGTTTCAGGACAGAGGATTAATAGGCAGAGATAGCCTTCACCTGTCCAGGAAAGGGAAGAGTGTGTTTGGGCACAGACTGGCTGACCTAGTGAGGAGGGCTTTAAACTAGGTTCAATGGGGGAAGGAGACCAAAGCCCACAGGTAAGTAACAATGTGGGTGATCTGGGGAAAGGAATGGAACTTGGGGGGGGGGGCTGGGACTGTATCAACAGCAATAAAAGAGAAGGTAGTTGGAACATGGGGGGGGAATAAAATAAATGTCATAAGTGCTCTACTGAAGCCCCAATATGTGAGGAGAGTGGAGGAGGAGAATTCCAAGAAAAAATGCAAGGAGGTTTATGTAATAGAATTGGAAATCAACATGACAAAATAGGGCAATCGACCGGGTATCTTAGGTGCCTGTACACTAATGTGAGGAGCCTGGGAAATAAGCAAGAAGAATTGGTAATACTAGCACAGACAAGGAACTATGATATTATAGGAATAACGGAGACGTGGTGGGATAGTCTGCACGACTGGAGCTCTGCCATGGATGGGTATAAACTGTTCAGGAAAGACAGGCAGAGAAGAAGAGGGGGAGGAGTAGCGTTATATGTAAAAGAGCTCTATGACTGCTCAGAGCTCCATTATGGAAGTGGAAGTGTGCCTGTAGAAAATCTGTGGGTTACATTGAGAGGGGAAAGCAACAAGGGGGATGTTGTGGTGGGTGTCTGCTATAGACCACCAGAACAGAAGCAGAATCTGGATGAGGTGTTCTATGGACAACTAGCGGAAGCTTCTAGATCACAGGCCCTGGTGCTCATGGGGGACTTCAATTACCCTGACATTTGCTGGGAGGCCAATACAGCAGTGCATGGGCAATCCAGGAAGTTTTTAGAGAATGTTGGGGACAACCTTCTAGTACAAATGCTAGAGGAACCAACTAGGGACCTTGCACCGCTCGACCTGCTGCTCACAAACAGGGAAGAATTGATCAGGGAGGTAGAGGTAAATGGCAAGCTAGGCAGTAGTGACCATGACATGGTTGAGTTCAGGATCCTGATTAAAGGAAGGAAGGAAAGAAGCAAAACACAAACCCTGGACTTCAAAAAAGCAGATTTTGGCTCCCTCAGGGAACTGATGGGCAGGATCCCTTGGGACGCTAATCTGAAGGGGAAAGGAGTACAAGAGAGTTGGTTATATTTTAAAGAAACCCTGCTAAGGGCACAGGAAGTTGCCATTCCAATTAGGAGAAAGAACAAACATGTGAGGCAGCCAGAATGGCTTAGCAGAGAACTCTGCTCTGAGCTTAAATATAAAAAGGAAGCTTACAGGAAGTGGAAGCTTGGTCAGATGACCAAGGAGGCATATAAAGATATTGTTAGGGACTGCAGAGATAAAATCAGAAAGGCCAAAGGACAAATGGAGCTGCGGCTAGCGAGGAATGTAAAGGATAACAAGAAGGGGTTCTACAAGTATGTTAATAACAAGAAGAGGATCAGGGATGGTGTAGGCCCCTTGCTGAATGGGGCAGGCATCCTTGTGACAGAGGATGAGGAAAAAGCTGAAGTGCTCAATGCATTTTTTGCTTCAGTTTTCACAGGCAGGCTCAGCTCCCAGCCCACTACCATGGGTATGGGAGATTGGAGAGAAGAAGACAGGCCCTTGGTGACGGAAGGTCAGGTTAGGGACTGCTTAAAGAAGCTGGATGTGCACAAGTCCATGGGGCCGGACAAACTGCATCCAAGAGTGCTAAGGGAATTGGCCAATGAGATAGCAGCACCTCTGGCCGTTATCTTTCAAAACTCATGGAGAATGGGGGAGGTGCCAGAGGATTGGAAAAAAGCAAATGTAGTGCCTATTTTCAAGAAAGGGAAAAAGGAGGATCCGGGGAATTATAGACCAGTCAGCCTCACCTCAATCCCTGGCAAAATTATGGAGCAGATTCTCAAAGAATCCATCCTCAAACACTTAGAGGAAAATAAAGTGATCAGGAACAGTCAGCATGGATTTACCAAGGGTAAATCATGCCTGACCAATCTCATCTCCTTCTATGATCAGATGACTGGTTTTCCGGATGCAGGAAGAACCGTTGATGTCATATACCTTGATTTTAGCAAGGCTTTTGATACAGTTTCCCACAGCATTCTCATTGGCAAATTAAGGAAGTATGGGTTGGATAGGTGGACTATAAGGTGGATAGAAAACTGGCTAGATCAACGGTTTCAGCGTGTAGGAATCAATGGTTCCATGTCTACCTGGCAGCCAGTCACAAGTGGTGTGCCCCAGGGGTTGGTCCTGGGGCCGGTTCTGTTCAACATTTTCATCAATGATCTGGATGATGGAATAGACTGCACTCTCAGTAAGTTTGCGGATGACACCAAGCTGGGGGGAACAGTAGACGCGTTGGAGGGGAAGGACAGGATTCAGGGAGACCTAGATAAATTGGAACAGTGGGCCAATAGAAATCTTATGAGCTTCAATAAGGACAAGTGTAAAATCCTGCATGTGGGACAAAAAAAACCCATGCACCGCTACAGGCTGGGGAACATTCAGCTAAGTAGCAGCAGTGTAGAAAAGGACCTGAGGGTCAAGGTGGATGGGAAGCTAGATATGAGTCAGCAGTGTGCTCTTGCTGATGAAAAGGCCAATGGTATACTGGGCTGCATCAAAAGAAGTATTACCAGCAGATCAAGGGATGTGATCATTCCCCTCTATTCTGCACTGGTGAGGCCACATCTAGAATACTGTGTTCAGTTTTGGGCTCCCCACTACAAAAAGGACAGGGACATGCTAGAGAGAGTTCAGAGGAGGGCAGCCAAAATGATTAAAGGGCTGGAGCACAAGCCCTATGAGGAAAGACTGAAAGCATTAGGCTTATTTAGTCTGCAGAAGAGAAGATTGAGGGGGGATTTGATAGCGACCTTCAACTACTTGAAGGGATGCTCTAAGGAAGATGGAGCTCAACTGTTCTCGGTAATAACAGAGGACAGAACAAGAAGCAATGGTCTCAAGTTGTGGTTAGGGAGGTCGAGGCTGGATATTAGAAAAAACTTTTTTACTAGGAGAGTGGTGAAGCCTTGGAATGAGCTCCCAAGGGAGGTGGTGGAGTCTCCATCTTTGGAGGTGTTTAAGGCCTGGCTGGACAAAACCATGACTGGGATGGTTTAGTGGCAGTGGTCCTGCCTCTGGCAGGGGGTTGGACTAGATGACCTATGAGGTCCCTTCCAACCCCATGTTTCTATGATTCTATGATTCCTTGCATAAGCAAAGATTAACTACCTAGTCAAAGGGTATGTCCACACACACTTATTATTTCAAAACAACAGGGGTTGTTTCAAAATAAGAAGTGCCATGGCCACACGACGCACACCCATTTTGAAACAAGCAAACCGCTTGTTTTGAAATGGCCACTGTTGTTTCAAAATGGCTTAAACCCCGATTCGTTTCAAAACAGGGTTGTTTCGAAACAGCCCTGTGCGGACATGTTGTTTTGGAACAAAGTGTTCCGAAACAACATGTGACCTTCCTCCCAGGGTGCTAAGCACCCTGGGAGGAAGGGCTGCCCCCTCAGCACCCTGGCCCCGGTGCTGAGGGGTGTCCGCGGGGGGGGGGG
>ML681996.1:19225358-19304824 GCA_007922195.1 Podocnemis expansa
GAGTGAGGCACAGCCCCGCGCCTGACTCCGCCAGTGCCTGCAGCCCTCTGCAGGCACCCGTGGGGTGCAGCACCCCTCTGCACTGCACCCTGTGAGTGCCTGCAGTCCCCTCCCCAAGCGAAATAGCAGGTCCACACTGTGGATCTGCTATTTCGCTCCCTTTTTTCGAGGACAAATTTTTGTCTTTCAAAATAAGGTGTTTCGAAATAACATGTTATTTCAAAACAGCTTGTTTCAAAACATCTTGTTTCAAAACAAGCCTGCCCTGTGTGAACATAGCCAAAAAGAGAGGCAGAGAAAGAAGATGGGGGAGGACATATTTTTCAATTGACCAGCTTCTGCTAATGAAAGAATCATGCTTCCAAGACAAACTTCCTCTTCAGGACTGAGGACCTAACACTCTAAAGCCTGTGTCTTTCACCAGTGGAAGTTGGACCAATACAAGATATGCCTCACTTATTTTGTCACTCTAGTGTCCTTGGACTTACACAGATACAATAATACTGCAAACAACTGAAAGCCAAGCATTTTACAGAAGCTCTAATTAAAAACTCAGGCCCACATTTTGCAAACATTAAGCATGTACGTATCTTCACTTCTCTGAGTAAAGATACACATATGTTTTAGATACTGTTCCTACAGACATTTAGCCACACAAAATACAAGATCAAAACTGCATATCCTAGGCCATTAAATTGCATCCCAGTTATCCCTGTACGGAGCCAGCTAACTTGTGTTTGGTTAAAGCATGTCTTCCAGAAAGGTAGCTAGCCTTGATCTGACAACATCAAGAAATGAAGAATCTATCACTTCCCTGGATAGTTTGTTTCAATGGTTAGTCACTGCTGCTGTTAAAGGTTGTTCCTTATTTCTAATTTGAATTTGTCTGGCTTTGAATTCTAGCCGTTCTTGTTCTACCTTTTTCTGCCCTTAAAGACCCCCTTAGTAACTAATATTTTCTCACTGTGAAGGTACTTATATACTGTATTCAAGTTACCTTTTTGTCTTTTAAGAAACAAAACAGATTGTGCTGTCTTAAGTCCCTCAGTGTAAGGCATTTTCTCCAGCCCTCAGATCATATTTGTGGCTCTTTTCTGCACCCTTTCCAGTTTTTCCCATTTTAATATTGACACCAGAAACATATGCAATACTCCAATATTGATTTTTCCATGTCATATGCCAGGATAAAATCATCTCCCTTTTCTCCTCTGTTTTCCTCTATTTATATATCCAAAGATCACATTGGCCCTTTTTGCCACAGTGTCATTCTGTGGGTTTCGTGGTGGGTTGTTTCTCCACTATCACCCATAAATTGGCTTTAGGTAATAGTTTTCCAGGATACTGTCCCCCATTCTGTAGATATAGCCTTGATTCCTTGAACATAAATGTACCATTCTTCCAGGCTCCGAGTCACCCAGCAATTTTATCAGTAGTGAGTTTATATTTATTTTCAGAACATTGATCAATATAAAATTAATTAAACAGATGAACAGTACTGACCCCTGAAGAATCCCATTTTGTAGAACTCTATAAAAGTTTCTGTTTGAGTTTGATTCCCCACTGATAACTGCTTTTGGGATATTTATTGATATTGTACAGAGCTAAGTTCTTAATCAGAAACTAGGATAATGCCATGGCAGATTCTTTACAAAGTCTAAGTAACTTGCATTTACACAGTTACCTTTGGCAACCAAACACATCATATCATTAAAGAGTGAAATCAGGGTGTTTGACAAGACCTATTCTCCATAAAATCATGTTCATTGGTATTACTAATAGTGCTGTCCTCTAGTTCTGTACAAATTGAATCCTATGTCAGCTTTTCCATCATTTGCTCTGCAATCTATGTCAAGCTAACCAGTTTATTGTTTCTCAGTTATCCCACTTGCTCTTTTTGAGTATTAGCACACTAACACTCGCTGATATTCCAAGATTTATTAAATACATGAGAAGGCCAAAATTATCCTTTAGAACGATTAAGTACATGTTTTCTGGGATTTTGATTTAAAAATCTTTATCCCTAGCAGATCATATTTAACATAATTAGTTATCAATGAACTAAAAAGTACTTCACTCTTATTCTGCTTCCGCTCCTCCCCCCAAATAGAGAACACCAACACATATGGAACACTTCTGCCTTTTATCCATTATTATTATTAATGATTTGACTATGCCCATGAAATAATGAGTCTATTTCCTTGCTAAGATTTCCTTTTATTCCTAATAGAATTCAACACTTCCTCATTGTCCATTTATGCAAAGGTATTCTTTTATATTTTTTGAGATAAACCTCTGAAATATTTCTAGGATGGTGGAATTAAAATCTAATAAGAATTAATAAGCAATCACTCAATTATTAGTGCTTTTTGGACAACGTTTATCTATTACTAACTTTTTGCAAAAGATATTTTCTTTCCTTTCTGGCTACACAACATCATTCCAATTCTTTATTCTGACCTTAAAACTCAATCAGTACACAACAGGGAAGTTTACTTTGAGAGACCTGTCTATGTTAGAGGGGAATGCGTCTCAAGAATCCAGATTAAGAAACCATGTAGATAACAGGAAAGCATGACAACAGCACAGTAAATTACAATGGCAAAAATAGATCAGTCAAACTGGACAGACCATAGAGTACTGCTATGTTTCTCTCACCCTCATCGTCAGAATCAATGTTAAGCATGATCATTTAGAAGAATGCTTTTCCTAAAAGCCATTATGATCAAGAGCAAGCAGCCTGAACAGAAAGCTGGGTATTTTGAAGGTTATTTATACCTAGTCTCAATCATATACTACTAATTATGTAGCGTTTATTCTGCTGTCTAACACCACTTAACACCTGAATAATTCCCACACACTCTGAATTGGTGTCTGAATTAAGAGCATGTGTACTTGTTTTACTACAGTGTGGGAACTGATTTATGTTCATTCTAACTGATTGTCTAATTTAAGAGTACCCAACTCAAGTTGAATGCACTATATTTTAAGGGTATTTTCTCTTTGATGAAGTTATTATACCATCAATAACTAAGATTTTTCTAAGAGCTGTTCCAAGAAAAACAAACAATTTATGTTTCACTTTATTATTTATAATTCAGTGATGTCAGGAACAATGGATATAATATGAGAAGATCTTATAAAAACATACATTTATAAAATACGGATTTTACATCTGCACTGTTTAATAGCAGTATGCACTCTAGAATAAACTGTTTGAAAGATTCTTACATTATAATCTCAGTCTTCTTGAGAATTATTTAATCAAAATAGCTCAATAGAAGTGCACAACAAGAGGAGACATACAAGACTTCCAGAAGATCAAGGAAAGCCAGAGGACTAGGACTTTTTACATACAAAAATATTCAAACTCAAGAGAGATTTCTGATACATTAGTTCATCAAACTGGGATGATAAACTAGAAACAGACTGGTCTCCTAGTTTGCATAATTTTGTTCCATTGGTATGGTAAATCACTTCTTCATGTATATACCTAGGACACGGAATGTGCCAAATCTGAATATGAGCTATCAGGCACAACATTATTAAAAATACTTTATTAAACAAAAGCTTTGCTAGCCAGCAACAGTGCTGTACTATTTGATGGTACAAGACTACAATCCTACAATCATCCAGTCCTAAACTTAATTCAGATTTCTAATTCCATGAAATATAGCAATAAAATAAACACTAAAAAAAAATCCTCCCACTGGTCATCACCCACCATATTTAGCTGTTCTGAACTATTTAAACAAATAATAATTATTTAAATATTATTAACAATTCTTAATGACTTTACCAAGCTTGACCATCTTTTCAGTAGTCTGGATAAAATGTAATCAGTCTCTTGCCACTGTACATGAGTAGACAAAGTAAAGAAGAAATGTTAGATCAGAGTGTTCAGGCCTAAATTGAGATTCTGTTAGAAACAACATTTTGTAAAATTGAAGATCTATAGCTATGACTTAATAACACTTTGTAGATTATAATGAAATCAGTTTGTTTAGATTTGAAAGTTTCTTGGAAGTATTTGCACTCAGACTTTGTAGCACTATGCTGGTGAATGACAGGCAAAAAGTGAAGCTAACTAGAAATTCACTAGAAAGAAGTGAAACTGACCAATCTAGGCATCCATATAATGTGAATTGCAAAATGTGATTAAATAACAGCAGAAGTATTGAATGGAAAACAAGACTTAACATTCTCTCCACTTTGCAAGCCTAACACACTTTTGATAACAAAGGAAAGTAAATGTTTATTATATATGGCTGACAGTATAAGTTTATGCAGTCCTTACTCATTAAAGCTCATTCAGATAAAAAGGAATTTGACAGTATAACAGTTGTGTTCGAACATAAGGATAGGATACACATTTCTTTTAAATTAACTTTAATTATTGTACTTACAATGGACTAAAAATTGACATTCTGATTTTGATTGTCTTATACCATGACACATAATTGTTCTACAGCACTTAATGTTTACTAAAAGAATGCCTATCATACTTTGAATCCTACAAGTCAATAGTCTATAGTACATTGAATCCTACAAATCAATAGTCTCTATATAAATTAAGGTTTACCTAAAGCTAGGATGTACAGTAGGACATTCATTAAACTGGAAGAAGGGCATTAAACTGGAAGAATAAATGTACATGCTTGACTCATGATTTGACCTGGTTGATTCCAAAAGCTTGCTTTTAAACCAGCATGGAGCACTTCTCCACATTTCAGAGAGGACGCTGAGACAATGTTTGTTCCAAAAGCTTTCTTTGTTACAAGATCATCTGCAAAGTACCTTTAGAAGAAACACCATACTGCTACACAGTTTGTCCTAATCCAGTTACTGAATAGGCTGGGGAAATGCCTCAACCATTGGGTGACACTCAGAGCCTTCATACATAATACATAACAGGAATAATGGATGACTTGGTGACATAACACTCTCACAGCTGCCATAATTCTTTCCCATGAGATCAGTCTGAAGAAAAGGGACTTAAATAGCAAGTCCATTTGTGGAATTTCATTACTGCACTGAAAAGGCTTTTTTGTTTTTGTTCTTGTTTCTGACATTGTGGCCTCTCTTCAGAGTAGTAAACTGTACTTGGAGATTTTGGAGAACTGCTGTTGCAGTATGACCTGATTCCCATATCTTACACTCCCCTGGATTTATTCTCATCCCATTCTCTAAGTTCCCCCTCTTCAACATGTCTGACAAAGTGGGATTTTCTCCAATGAAAGCTCATGTGATAAATAAATCCGTTAGTCTTTAAGTGCCACACGACTTCTTGCTCTTTTTTTGATTCAACATGTTTTCGTGAAGTAGCCCTAATGGTTTCTATGATTGTTTATTCCTTTGACACCATTGGAAGAATTTTGTGATAAACATCCTAAAGGCATGATGTAGAGTATACTAAACTGCCTTTAATTTCAGGTCCCTGATACACATGGTGTAGAAAAAGCTTGAGTTTGATGTGAAAATAACTACATTCGGGTTTTGTACGCATGGACTAAAATTAAATCTGTTAAAAATAAAGATGAGTAATAAATACGTTGTCATTATCACTGCTCATTAGAAGCTCACTCTGCCACAACACCTTCAGATTCTGAAAACTGTTTGTTCTTAACAGTACAAAAAAGTTCTTTAATGAGTCCTCTCTCTGTAGAGCTCAATTTGCTTGACTTGTTTAGGACCATTTTTGTAAGAGCAGTAAGGGTTGTTCAATTTGGTGGCCTTTGGATTAGGCTGTAATTATACACATCAGCTACAGAACCTGAAATATACAAGTCCTTGCCTATCAGAAGCCAGGTCAGAAAGAAAAATCTGTGAATGTGCCAAATCCTGGAATGTGCTAAGGATAATCTGTCCCTAAACTGATATAATCATTTCTCTTAGGTGATATTCATAGCTTTTATAAACAGGTGAAAGGAGTAAGTCCTCCAAAATAAATGGAATTTTATCTGTTTACACCATGTCTCATTATGACCCTTCATGAATAAAAGAAATCTTGGATTGCTTGATCATTTCCCTGAATCTAAGTCTTGGGATATTTCTCCCAAATAAATCACAATATTGAAATTATTTTACTGTATTTTGTACCCTATTATTTCAAAATGCATTGCAAGTGGGATCTAATATTTGCTAATTTCCCCCTTTTCCTATAAAAGCCATGGTTTTGTATATTTGAATACACAAAGATAGGCACATTATATGGGAAAGTAAACTACTTGCTGATATAAACTCTCTGCTGACTTCATGTTAGATTAATCTTGACTTTGATAGTTTTATTAAGCTTGACCTTCTTTGTTAGTTGTAATCTCTAATGAAACTGAATGTTTGCTTATGGGTCCAATGGAGCAGAACCATATGTCTTCAATTCTCACTCTCCCCAAAGATGCTGCTTATTTAATTGGATGCACAAATGACAACATTTTGGTTAACCAACATCAAAATACATGTAAAAAACACTTTACCTTGAGTCTTAACACAGGTGATTCTCTTTAGAGGAAAATGTTTTATTTTATTTTATTTTGTGTATATGCCTATGCATCTTTAAGAAAGAAGTTTGTGTCCAAAGGTTACTACCAAAAATTTTGTTCCTCCTCCCTTAGGGATTTTTGCTTAGCTGTCTCCTAAAACATGAGAGAAACAAGGTGGGTAAGGTATATTTCTATTTAACCAACCTCTGTTAATGAAGGAGCAAGGTTTCAAGCCACAAAGAATATTTCTACAGGTCTGGGGAGCTTATAAAATATAACTTTGCCAAAAGCGCTTCATATGAAGTACTGCACGGTTGTGCTGGCCCAGGAATAGATTGGATGTTCATTTCTCTCCTGTGGGGGATGACAGTCACAGCCCTGATGGCAGACAACTTATGTACACTGTTAGATCTATAAAAAGAACAGTATATGCCCAACAAGACACTGGTGCAGCTGGTCTAGCTGGAGCATTGAATAGAGTGCAGCCAAGGCTCCATGTATTCACTGCCCCTTTCTTCCCACCTGCAAGAAGACAGGAAGGAAATAATAGACCACTCTAGCTTGCTTTCTCTTCTTTGCTGCCAACCCTGACCCTAATGAAACAAGTCAGTGTCACTGCTATGGTTACCCTCATGGCCCTACAATATGCTAACATTTTTATGACTGACTTAGAACAATGCTTCCTCAGCTCGTCTCATCCCCAAGTACCACTCCTTTATTTATTGTGTATCAATGGCATTTTTATCATCTGAACCCATGAAAAGGAAGCTCTTGATGAATTCTATTGAGATTTCAACAATTTCCACTCCACAATAAAACTTAGTCTAGACTATTTTATGTGAAACATGCACTTTCTGGACATTACAGTTCAAATAAGTGAGGGACAGATAACCACCATATACCTGAAGCCTACTGACTATTATAGTTACCTACATCCCTTGACCTTTTATTCAAAGGACACCACATGATCTATTCTCTACAGTCAAGCCCTAAGATTCGACCATATTTGCTCTGATCCCTCAGACAGAGACAGAGACAGGAAGGATCTCTATTAAGCTTTCTTAAAACTACAGTACCCACAAGTAGAAGTGAAGAAACAGATTGACAGAGCCAGATGGATACTCAGAAGGCAACTTCTACAGGACAAACCCAAGAAGGAAAACAACAGAATGCCACTGATCATCAACTGCAGACCTCAATTCAAACCTCTACAACCCATCATTAAGAATCTACAAAGTATCCTACAAGATGGTCCCTTACTCACCCAAGCCTTGAGAGGCAGCCTTCTCCTCACTAACAGACAGCCCCCCAACCTTATATGGCTACTTACCAGCAACTATAGACCATACAACAGAAACAGTAAGACAGACACCTATCCCTGCAACACACACCACTGCCAACTTTGCCCACGTATCACGATTAATGATGCCATCATAAGACCTAATCAAAATAGCTTGCTCTGTCAGGTGCTGTAGCCTGAGATTTTTGCCATTTCCTTAGTACCACAGAAAAGCAAATAAATAAATAAATAAAAATACTAAGAAAATATAAAAACCCATATGAGTAAGAAATGGTAAGGCAATTTAGCAGAGGTTTTATGGCAAAGCTAGAAAATGGCATAATATGCAATAATTAGGGGTAAAGAACTCATAAATCAATCATTTAACAGTGTTTTAAAATTAAATAAATAATTAAGTAGATAAATAAATAAATAAAGGAGCATTCAGCAAGGGACAAAATGGAGAGACCATAAAGGGGAAGTGACATAGCTCCACTATCAGATTTGACAGGACATTCTAAGTAGGTCAAGATGGAGGCAAGCCTCTGAACTTTTGAACTCACTCAGTCCCCCTCCCATCAAGTATCTTAGGTATCCACCCACCTGTCAAAAGGACCCTTCAAAAGTATTGATTTTTGTCATGCACTGTCCATGCACCAAGCAGGTGGACAGTGAAGTCACTCTTGTTGATTGGATGAAGATGAACTCACCTTTTTGGGACTGGTCAAGAAGAAACTGGGAGTGGCAGAAAATTGCAAATAAAAAGGCAGTGCAGAGAGCAGCTCTTTGGAGATCTCTCCCGCTCCTTACTGGGTTCCAATGGCCTTCTGGCTGTGTTACCTATTGCACTAGGAGCCTAGAGCTAAGTTTGGACTTAGGCTCTGAAAGCTGGGTTTCTGACTCAGTCTCTAAGAGCTGATTGTCTGACTTAGTCTCTGGCACAGGGTCGTGTCTCTGAGCGGTGACTCAGGACATTATCCTTGAAGTTGGGTCTCTGTGCCTGGCTTCTAAAGGGCTTTCCAAGACCTCACAGCCGAGCAGGTAACTAAGTACTGCCTTGAAGGCCTGTGAGCAACGCTGCCTTTGAGGCTTCTTCTAAGACCTCACAGCCGAGCAGGTAACCAAGTACTGCCTTGAAGGTCTGTGAGCAACGCTGCCTTTGAGGCTTCTTCTACAATCTCGCAGCCGAGCAGGTAACCAAGTACTGCCTTGAAGGTCTGCGAGCTACGCTGCCTTTGAGGCCTTTCTTCTACGATCTC
The DNA here is from genome assembly GCA_007922195.1 of Podocnemis expansa. Taxonomy (NCBI): domain Eukaryota; kingdom Metazoa; phylum Chordata; order Testudines; family Podocnemididae; genus Podocnemis; species Podocnemis expansa. The sequence goes on from ML681996.1 coordinate 19,234,373, forward strand.
ACGACCGAGCAGGTAACCGAGTACTGCCGTTAGGTCGTTGAGCTCCGCTGCCTTTGAGGCCTTTTCCAGCCAGTGTTCCAGCCTGCCTGCCGCTGTTCCAACTCCTGCCTGCCGCCGCTCCAGCTCTGCTCGCCCAGTGTTCCAGTCTGCCTGCCGCTGACCGATCCACCGCGCGCCCGAGCTCTGCTCGTCCATCAGCTACCTCGGTCTGCCCTGAGGGTTCCGAAGCCCTGGTGCCCCGGCAACCAGCCCAGAGCTGTGCGAGGCCTGCCGGAGTAGCCAGCTCTTTTCCCCGTTGTCCTACCTTTTGCCTTTTTCCCACCTCTTACCTTCTTTCCTTTTTCCAAACTCCCATTTGCCGCTTTTCTACATTTCAATGCAGCATTTATCAGCCTTTTTGGGGTAAGCGAAACGGGTCCCAAGGAGGGGAGGAGTGTCCGTAGGGAATAGTACCAGAGAAAGCCCAAGTCCTTTTTAAGCAACTTCCAAAGTAATTTATCCAAGTTAAGTAAGACAAGTAACCCAGAGTTAGACCTTAAGGAGCAATATTAGGAACTGAGATCTCTCCATTCAGCCAGCGACTGATCCCCGCTCGCTGAATGTTCTTTTAATTACCTCATTGTCTGTGTGTTATAGTTATAAGTTAAAGTGTTACATATATGTTAATTGTATCTGTAAGTTATAGATGTTATAAGTTAAGCAGTGTCTTTATATTGTAATCTCCTAGACTAATTTTAATGCATTTAAGCTTAATGTTAAGCAGCGGTTTTTCTTAAAGAGACGGTAGCGCTTTAGCCAGTGCTTATGATACATGTCACAATAAAGCCGCTTTTGATGAAAACAAATTACTGAGTCTGAATCCCTGTTGTTTTGCGAGTCTGTGCTTGATCGGTGGGCTGTAGCCGTAGTCCTCAACTTGGGACAAGTGTCCAGGGCGTGGATATTTGTCCGTTTAAGCGAAATAACCTAATTTGGGTTACCTCCTGAAATTGTAATTTAAATCCAGACTGCTGGACGGTCTGAAAATTGATAAATTAAGTGATTGGATTTTGGGGATTAAATATTCTGGGGTAACAGTGCTCATTCACTTGTTCATCCACCAATGTGATATATGTCATCATGTGCCAACAATGCATCTCTACCTTATACTGTCAGCCATATATAATAAATGTTTACTTTCTTCTGTTATCAGTAGCATGTTAGGCTTGCAAAGTGGAGAGAATGTTAAGTCTTGTTTCCCATTCAATACTTCTGCTGTTATTTGATCACTTTTTGCAATTCACATTACATGGATGCCTAGATTGGTCAGTTTCACTTCTGTTTCTAGTGAATTTCTAGTCAGCTTCACTTTTTCCTGTCATTCACTAGCATAGTGCTACAAAGTGACCTGATGTAGTGAAATGTTATCACAAGTTTTATCTTCCCCTCCCACATTGTAAGTTTGTTTTTTTTTTTCCCCTCCAGTGTAAATTTGCTCCACTCTGGCATCTGAAAAAGTGGGACTTTGCCCACAGAAGCTCATATGAAAAATAAATTTGTTAGTCTTTAAAAGTGCCGCTGCACTCCTTTATTGTTTTGCTGAACTAGACTAACATGATTACCCCTTTGGAACTTTTGTCATGGAAAGCACTTAAACACATGCTTAATATCCATTGACTTTAATAAGGCTTAAGCACATATTTAAACTTCAGCACATGTATAAATGCTCTTCCAAAATAGTGATGTTTTCCTGAATTAGGAAGGACACCAAAAATCACCATTTAAATTTTGACAGATTCTATTTTTACTTTTCCATTGCATATTGCTTATACAGAAAATGAAGGAGAACAAGAATGCTCAGAAAATCAAACAGCAGCATATTAAAAAGGTCAGGGTAATGCAGTTTGCAACCAGATTTTGCAGATTAGGGAATTGAAATTCTGGTTTTACATTTCAGTGACAATGATTGTAATGAGAAATGGAGTGACAGAATGTGAAACCATTCTACTGACAATATCTGTAAATGAGAAGAGGGAATACTGGAAATGTAACCTGATCTGTAAAGGTAATTTGACTCTTATCTTCAGGTTTCCATTTTGAAGCCCTACTCAAAATGGACACTTGAGATCTCAATGTATTTTCCATTCACCTATGTTTGTATGAAATAGCAATATGTACATATTCTTTCTATCCTAGGTTCTATTAACTGTCTAGTATAAACATACTAAATGCATGTCTATTACCTGCACTGAATGAATTATGCTTGTTGTTATAAGTGTTTGTAAACATAACAACACAGAAGCCAGAGTAACATCTAACATGGAAATGCCTTGTGTCAGCAAACCCATGCATAATTGTTTTCAGTATGACAAAATTATAGTGGAGAGATCCATTTTTCACAATAAAAAGGGATTCCAATTAAAGAATTTCTTCAGGTTGCATGGATAATGGATTACAACAGAGTGTGCCTCAGGTATATTATCCATTATGATAAGACATAGAATTCTCAGGATGAAATATGAGAGAGACAAGGTGGGTGAGGTAATATGTTTTATTGGCTTGATTGCTAAAACACAGTCTTTCTGAGAGCATTCTATTACTCCTGTTTTAAAACTTGAGAGAGAACTAGTCCACAAGATGCATGTTCATCTAGAAGGACAAATATGTTAATAGTTCTTGATAAGATGATGGAACTTACCTGCTGAAAACTATTTGAAACTGGTTACCTTACATATTACTTGACAAATAAGAAGGTGTGTTTTTGTTGTTGTTTACTAATTGTAATTTTAAATAACATAAGGTTTTTAATGGTTATATCAGATCAGTTTGTATGAGACGTACACAATATTTAAACCAGGGGTCAGTAACCTTTGCTGACCCTTGTGCCAGTCCTTTCTCCCTAACCCTGGGCTGGTGCCAGTGGCCCTGTCTGCTGAAAAAATGTGGAGGCTGCCTGAAAATTTAGCAGTGGCCACAGCTAGAGCAAGAGCACTTCCCAGGCATGCCACAGAAAGAAGTCACCCAGAGTGGCTCATCTTGGTGGTATGCCTGGGGACAGGTGGTCCACAGGCATGGCACAAATAGAAATGTCCCATTTCAGGGGTTCCCAGACATGCTGCAGAAAGTAGCTGCTGGGAGTAACCTTTGGGGAACATAACACTACAGACAGGATCCACTCCAGGCATCTTCTTTCTGTGTCACATGGAGGCATAGGCATGGGGAGATGCCCTGTGTACCAGCTGCACCCGAAAGAAGCTGCCCAGAGTGGCTTTCGGTGGCAGGAGTGGCAATTTCTGTGGTACTGAAGATGGTGCTGTGTGCTGCTCTAAATGGGCTTGAGTGCCACTGTCAGCCCACATGCCGGAGGTTGCCTACCCCTGATTTAAACTTTTCTATGTAGTTTTAAATGGTTTTATAAAATTATTTAACAGAAATAAATATTAAGTCTCTATAAAATCCTATATGATATTTAAAATGTTCAGGGTTCTGTTAAATAGTATGCTTCAGAGTCATTTCTATTGAACCCTACCATTTCTATTTATCTCATTCCTATTACGTCCTAATGGATTTCCCTATAAGTAATGTATAATGAGTTCAAAATTTGAATTCTGTTTCTGAGAGTCATAAGTGGTAGATGGAGCATTTACCTAGATATACTCTACTGTTTCTCTATTTTTTCTTTTTTAATACTTAAACATAATCTACATAAAAACAAATATAATCTCCTAGCAGCATCCAGTATTTCAGTTTTGTAACCTTTTAATAGCACATTTTACACAACACTTCCACTGTTCTTTTCCCTGAACCTGAAGCATGATTCTAATCAGGTGTATTTGCTTAGAAGAAGTCATTTGCCCTTACTATTTTGAAGGGAAACATTACAAGGAAGTGTTAATCCATTCATTTAGTTTCCTTAGGTCCTCATCTTGTTGATAGATTTCCACTTGTGCTAATTAAGTGAACGCAACAGGATTCCAGTGCATGTTAAAATTGAAAATTTAGTATACTCATGTTTTATGGGGCTTATGTTTTTGTTATGGTAATTTTGATTGATGGGTGGTTTTCCATCTGCTTTCTGTGCTATCCCATTCCATTCTTTGAATTATAGGTAATGAATTTTGCTACTAATATCTATACTTTAGCCCTCTGATTCTTGTATTAAATATTAAAAAGACTATAATAACTCATTGCCCAGAAAACATGGTTTACAGTAATGGATTTAAGAAGCTCAATCTATTTAGCATGTTAAAAATGAGTTAGTTGATCATGACACATATGTGCACAGGACTCATTGCTTGTTTTGATACAGTTGCACTCCTTAACCAAGGAGACATCAATAGGTCCACTGACTGGAAGCTGAAGTTGTAAAATTTAAACAAGAAATAAGGTGCATTTTTTTTTTAAATCCAGGGTAATTAATCAATCAATGGAACAATTTATCAAAGTGGATTAGCCTTCATCAGCAGTCTGTAAATCCAGAATGGATTATTTAACCACAATGTCATGGAGCGTGTTTTACAGAAGATCATACTAGATAACCTAATAGTCCCTTACAACCTTTAAAATCCGTTAAGTCTACCAAATGCATAAATACAAAATGGGATATAACTGGCAAGGTGGTAGCACAGAGGGAGAGAATCTAGGGGATTAGAGTTTATCATAACTTTAATAAACCAGCAGCATGTTGTTATTGTGAAAAAGGCAAAAGTTTTTCTGGGATATACTAACATGAATGCCATGTGTAAGACAGAGGAGATAAATGCTTCATTTCATTCAGCATTGGTCATCTCTCAGCTGGACTATTTTTTCCCATTTTGGACACCACACTTTAAGAAATATGTGAATCTGAAGAAATTGGAAAGAATGGAAAGAAAACTGGTGGGGGGGGAAGAAAACATGACTTACAAGGAAATCTTGAAAGACTTGGGCATGTTTCCTCTAGATTAGAGAGAGATGACTGTGGCGGGAACATAAGTCTTTGAATATGTAAAATATTGCTGTAAAGAGGATGATGATCAAGTGTCCTCCATGTCCACAAAGACAGGCAGTGATAAGCTTAGTTTACAGCAAGGGACAGTTAATTTGGATATTAGGTTAAAGGAAGACATCTCTCAATCAGCTGTCATTAAAAGATTTTTGTAATCAAAGAGTTCTGCAAAACAGAAATAGAAACTACAAAATTTAAATAGAAACAGATCTCTTGGAAAATCTCATATCAGTTATGGGAGCTGATACTTATGAAAATCTGCCCTGTATAGAATAGATACCAAGTATAGAATTTAAAATTGCATGGTCTTGTAGTCTTGTATTTTCAGGGTATTCTCACAAGCTCTCACAATGTTTGCAAAATATGGTATCACAAACTGTAAGTATCTAACATATTATTACAAAAAAATGATGCTATATCAAGGCCATGTTGGAGGCAATACAGATCATAGACAAATGAGCTAATAAGAAGTGACAAAGGTTTAAAACACAGTCTATGGAGCCTCTGTGGAAACTCTTGGGGTTTTTTTGTTTGTTTTGTTTTGGGTTTTGTTTTTGTTTTTTTTCCTCAGAACATTACTACTCAGACTGATTTGATGAAAATTAGCCTTGTATCTATGATCTACACAAAGAAGCATGAAGTATTTATGCAAAAGCAAAATGATAAATCTTCACTTGTGAATAAATTAAACCTTTTCATACTGCACAACTTGGCAACATCCTATGGGACTACGAACTCTTCTTCCTCAATTCTGGAATCAAGTGCAACAGACTTTTAGAATCTTCTTGCTATTTCTTGCCTTTTAGCAGATGTTAGAATTTGTTTCATTCATCTCCAAGAATGATCGACAGTTTCTGTCCCAAATATTCTTTACCCCAAAAGAAAGTGTTCGTTGGAAAAATCAAGAGGAAAACAATGAGGTATGAAACCCTACATAGTGTAAATTCTTCTATATATTAAAAATGACACCATTTTAAACGTCTATTGTTAACCAATTTAGAGTTATATCAGTGAAAAAGCCTATTTAAATATTAAATTGTTTTTTTTTAATTCTCTGTTGTTTTAATTATCATGGGCTTATCAGGGCCAAATCCCTCCCCCTACCTGAAGTCAATTTCTGATATTTATGGCTTTGGTTCTGCTTTTCAAAACAATTATTGGACCAAGCCCCAGATATATTAAAAACCAAACATTGTTACTAATTATAGTTGAGCCTTTCGGTCTATGAAAGAGCATAACAACCACGCTCCACTGGATCAATGCAGATCACAAAGCTAGGACAGAACATGCAATTTCTGGGGATAAACACAGATAAAGAGAGGATGCAACAATTAAGAAACAAACTTGCAGAGTCAATTGAATTCTGACACACATTAGAAAATGCTAAGAGACCTTCCTACAGTAAAAATGAAACTTTTGGCAAACTTCTGCCAAGTAAAACAACAAAGTCTTGAACACTCCAAAATGCCAACTCTACCCCAAGTAGAAATTTTATCCCCAAGAAGGAATGCCAGAGATTCTATCAAGTACTCTATGGATTTTGCTATTATTATTTCTGTTACTTGGAAGTGCTCAGATACTATAGCACTGAGAGGCATTATTCAACTCTGAGGTTATGACTACACTGAAAAGAAAATGCACTGTGCCAAGCCAGGGGCATTGGCTGTGGGCCAAAATATGTTGGGTAGAAATTCTGACTTGGGTTGGAGTCTGATCTTTGAGACATTCCCCACTGGATGAGTTTCCAAGCCTAGGGTTCTACTGAAGTGGGAACATCTACACTACTATTTTTAGCTCCATAAGCTCAGGATAATCAACTTGAGTCTGAGATTTGGTGCCATGGGCTTTTCTTTGCTGTGCAGACATACCCTCCAGCAGACACAGAAATAAAGGCATTCTTAATTCAGTTTCATCATGGTCTATACTAATATAGGCTAATTAAATAATGGATCTAGTTCAGAAAAATCAGTATAAAACAAGGTTATAATCAAATTAAAGCATGCCTACACAGAGTTTTTCACTTGTAACTAAACAGATTTAAAATTATAACTTTGCTAAAACAACATAACTTTGAATATCAACAAGGCCTGAGATGGGTAATAGTCAAATTTCATAGGGTGGAAACCTGTAGTTATAATCCATTCAAACCTTACAATAAAATCCTTACATTGTCAAGTTCCAAAGGGCAGCTGTGTAAATCTAGTTGAGCAAAAGAAGCAAGGAGTCCTGTGACACTTAAAAACTAACAGATTTATTCATCTCATGAGCTTTCTGACAAAGTGGAATTTTCTCCTACAAAAGCTCATGCGATAAATAAATCTTAGTCTTTAAGTGCTACAGGACTCCTTGCAATTTTACATTTATCAAGTGTGCATATGTTTTAGTCTTTGTGGATAGTAAAGCTCCATTTGCTTCAGGATTAGGGAAGTCTCTTAGATATGCTGTTAGGTTGTTATGAAATTTATGTGAACAACTCTTTATTTTCTTACAACTTTTATTAAACCATGGCTTTTAAAATTAGCATTGAGACTGAGAAAATGTAAAAAAGACATGTTGAATGCAAGCCAATAATGAATAGAAATCAATATCCCAGGACATTTCATATTGCATCTTCTGTCACTTCAGATACATCACTTCAAAGGGTCTTTTGAGCTTTTTGTGGAGATGCAATATTTTTTGTATATCAGGATTCTCCTCCGAGAGTCCTCAGCACCCGCAATGTCTTCCTTGTAAGTGATAATACTCCACTGATATTTATTAACTTGTCTTCTTTTATATATTTTTCAAAAGTAATTTAAGCTTATGATGGCTTTGCTTTCCCTTAGCAATTTCCAAAGGGATAGCCATGTTAGTCTAGTCCAGGAAAAAAAAAGCACACACACACGAAATCGTGTGGAACTTAAAGACTAACAGATTTATTTTTCATATGAGCTTTCGTGGGAGAAAAATCCCACTTTGTCAGATGCTTCAAATATGGGTGAACTTACAGAATGGAATGAAAATGAATGCAAGGGGGTATAAAACATAGAATCAGGTCATAAAGTAACTGCAAATTCCAGCAGTTAGAAGAAAAAAGATACTAAACTGTCTAAACTACTATACATCACTACAGAAAACAAGAGCAACACCTTCAATCCAGCCAGCAACATTCTTAATCTCTCAAGCTACACACTTAGTCCAGCAGAGGAATCTGTTCTAGCTCGGGGACTTTCCTTCTGCCCCACAACCACCAGATATGAGATAAAATTCTGCGGTGACCTAGAGGCCTACTTTCACCATCTAAGACTCAAAGAATATTTCCATAACACCACCAATCAATGCACTGACACACAGATACCCTCCTCCAAACACTACAAAAAGAAATATTCTTCATGGACTCTTCCAGATGGTCAAAACAAGAGACTAGACTTCTACATTGATTGTTTCCGCCACTGTGCCAAAGCTGAAATCGTGGACAAACAACATCCTTTACATCATAACCTCAGCCCTGCAGAACTCAATGCCATCCACAGCCTTAGAAACAACTGACATTATCATTAAGGAGCCTGACAAAGGAGATGCAGTTGTCATCATGAATAAATCGGATTATGATCAGGAGGTTTATAAACAACTCTCCAACACAGCATTCTACAAACCACTTTCCTCTGACTCCGCTGAGGACTACCAAAAGGAATTACGACACCTACTCAAGAAACTCCCTAAGACAGCACAGGAACATATAATGACAGAAACACCACCAGAACCATGGCCAGGGATGTTCTATCTAGCACCTAAAATCCATAAAAAAGGAAACCCTGGACACCCCATCATCTCATGAATTGGCACTCTTACTGCCGGCCTATCTGACTATGTGGACTTCCTCCTCAGACCCTGTTATCAACATCCCTAGCTGTCTTTGAGATACCACGGACTTCCTGAGGAAAATACAGTCCATTGGTGAGCTTCCAGAAACACCATTCTGGCCACTATGGATGTAGAAGCTCTTTACACCAACATCCCACAGAAGGATGGATTACAAGCTATTAGAAGAACCACCCCAGATGATGCCACAGCACAGTTTGTGACTGAACTTTGGGACTTTGTGCTCACCCACGACCACTTCAGATTTGAGGATGATTTATACCTCCAAGTCAGTGGCACTGCTATGGGCACCCACAAAGACCCCATGATATGCCAACATTTTTATGGGTGACTTAGAATAACATTTCCTCAACTCTCATCCCAAAACACTTCTTTCTTTACCTACGCTACATTGATGATATCTTCATCATCTGGACCTATAGCAGGGATGCTCTTGAAGATTTTCCACAGAGACATCAACCATTTCCACTCCACAATCAAATTCAGCCTGGAACATCCCACACAGGAGATCCACCTTCTCAACACTACAGTAGGAATCAGGGATAGACACATCAGCACCACTCTGTACCGAAAACCTACTGATTAGGATGGAGGCTCAAGGGATGTAGGTAACTATACCAAACACACCACACGATCCATTGTCTACATCCAAGCCCTAAGATATAACCGCATCTGCTCTGAACCCTCAGACAGAGACAGACATCTTGAGGATTTATATCAAGCATTCTTGAAACTACAGTACCCATTTGGGGAAGTAAGAAAACAAATTGACAGAACTAGATGGGTACCCCAAAGTCATCTACTACACGAGAGGCCCAAGAAAGAAAACAACAGAACACCACTAGTCACCACATACAACCCTCAAGTCAGGCCTCTGCAACAGATCATTAAGGACCTACAGCCTATTCTAAAAGATGATGCCTCACTCTCTCAAGTGTTGGGAGACAGACCTCTCCTTGCCTACAGACAGCCATCCAATCTTAAACATATACTCACCAGCAACTACAGATCTAACAATAGAAACATTGAAGCAGGCACACACCCCTGCAACAAACCATGCTGCCAAGTCTGCCCACATATCTGCACAATAGATACCATCATAGGTCCTAATCAAGCCTGCTACTCCATCAAAGGCTCATTTACCTGCTCATCTACTAATGTGATCTATGCCATCATGTGCCAGAAATGCCCCAACACCTTCTACATTGGACAAACAGGATGATCCCTGTGCAAAAGAATAAATGAACATAGAGCTGATATCAGAAATCACAAAACAAAGAAACCAGTTGCTGAGCACTTCCATCTTTCTAATCACTCAATAAATGATTTGTTAATGACCATCATCAGAGATGTGACTGGAACATGAAGACTTCAAAGAGAAACAGATGAACTCGCATTAATATGCAAATTAAATTCTGTGAAAGCAGGATTGAATCAACACTATGGGTTCTTTTCCCATTACAAAAGGTAATTTGACTTCAGGCTTCCCATGGTTGGAACCTGAAAACTGCTCTGATTTGCTGTTACTGGACGACTTGATCCTATGTTTTAACCCCCCCCCTTGCATTTATTTTCATTCCATTCTGTAAGTTCACCCATGTTCGAAGCATCTGACGAAGTGGGATTTTCTCCCATCAAAGCTCATGCGAAAAATAAATCTGTTAGTCTCAAAGTGCCACACAACTCCTTGTTGTTTTTTTTTTATTTTTGCTTTCCCTTAACTGTCAGATTAGCTTATAGGGAATACCCATGCATCCTAAAGTCATCTTATGTATTTATATAAAATATAATTTACTTTTGGACAACACTTACTTTCTTAATGATAATTTCTATTATTAAAGTGGGTCAAAAATAAATGTAAGAGCTGTAATATACCCACAGTTTCAGTTACAAAAACTCAATTTTATTTTAAACTACATCCTAAGTTTCTTTCTCACAAAGTTGTTGAGTATGTTTTCAATTAGTTGGAGAAGATTTAGAGCTCAGTACTTTATGTGATATTGAAGCCAAACTGAGAAATCTTCATGATTTAGTTTACAGGTTAATTTAAAACTCAGCATATTGTTTTTCTTTTTACAGAATTACTTCATCTTCATGATCCCATGAGGCTTTGCTTAAAAGTATACAATTTTAAGCTTCCCACAATACTGTATACAATTTTAAGCTTCCTACAATAAAATCTTGAAAGAAGCTTTTGTTTTCAGCCCATATCAACTTTTCCATGATAGCTTCTGTATCAGTTTTCCTCAAGATTATGAGTAAATTAATTTGCAGCTAAAGAGATTTGCACAATTAATGCAAATACTAAAATAAAAATTTACAGTGCAATTATTGTTGGAAGGTTGAAACATCAGTGCAGCATTCAGATGCAACTGATGCTTCAGTAAAAACAAATATGGAATAGGAAACTCCAGGAGGAATCATATAGACATCTCATATTTGAATTTAGCAGTCTAGAATAATTAGAAAAAAAGGTTCTTATGATAATGCCTAGTCTTGATAAGTACTTGATTGTTAAGTATGCCCATCTGCAAGATGGTGTGCTGAAATTCTCGGCAGAGCTCTACATCCCAGGGGCAATTCAGAGTTGGCATAGTAGCTTCTTTTACTATAAGGCAAATGTGATTTGTTTAGAACAGAAGCTTCATTTTCTGATTTGTAGGACCATTTTTCATTCCAGCTTTCAGATGTCATCAGCATATAATATAAATAAATTAAGATAGTTCAGTGCCATTCCCACAATATTATGGGATCCAAAGCTGCACAATTTCAATGTGAGGTTTCTTCTTTTGGCTTTGAATAAGACCTTAACAGCATAAAAATGCATCTCTGAAGCAAAATGAATAATGGTTGTGTGCATATTTTCACATAGCCTCTCCACCTCTCATTCACTGCATAACACTGTCACATTCACAGTTGTGATAATGAAAGGTGGGGAGTCCTGTCAATAGCAGCCTGCAAAGAGGCAGTTTGCTGTGTAGAATTTTTCTATGGGAAAGAAAATGGCAGAGTCCTAAAAAGAGATGCTCATTCACAGTCTCAAGTACACCGATGTGTTATTAAGATTGCTGTCAAACAGAAACCACAACATACAAAGATGTTTCCATCAACAGTATAATAAGCAGAAAGTGATGAAAGCATAATCACAAAAAAATACAGTCCAGCAAAAAAGAAATCTGACATACCTGACAAGCAAACAGAATTAAACACTTGTTTTTCTGGCAGATAAGAACTGAACATCAACAAAGTAGCCTTCTCTAGCTTCTCATGAGGGATTTCATTGTCTTTTATAACAAGAGTGGTAGTCCTAAACTATGTTTGTAGAGACATGAACTTACAATATTCATCTATATTCTGAGGAAGAAGAAAAGGGTCAGACTGACAGCTCAACAGTAAGGTACACCTACAGTACAGAGAAGGTTTAGTGAAGCATAGCAGAGTCTATGTACTGTACAACAAATATTTGACACATTAACAATGATTTTCAGTGAAATCTATTACTCAAGATTAGGGCATCATCTGGGCTCGAGATTTACATTTACAAGAATGAGAGCCATACAGGCAACAAGAAAGAGAAGAGACCCTTGCTGATGATTAAACAGCAATAATGCAGTGGAGTTATGCTAATTATGCAATTACCCAGAGATTGTTCAGTAGTGATAACACAGGTTACCACATAATCATCATGTTCTCCAACAGAATCATTGTGTTCTTTTGGAACTCTGTCAGATACAATAACAACTGGAACCACTAAATGGAAGAAGGGATAAGACTAACATCCATACTAAGAGTGAAACGCCTCTTCTGCCCACCACATACCAAAATCTGACATGGGAAATTCAACATTCATGACCTGAAAAAATACATGGAGTGGCAATGTTATATATAGTCTCAAGGGCTATGTCTACACTAGAGGGCTCCGTTAAGTTGACTTAACAAGGTCAACTTAAGGTAGCCTTTCCTAAATTGACTTAAAGAGTTCACATTTTTTTAAGTTGACTTAGGCAGCCACTTTTCATTAATTCAGATTAATAAAGGTGACTTAATCCTTAAAGTTGACTTTAAGGGTAGGAGTTATTAAGTCGACTTAAGCAAGCGCTTAAGTTGATTTAAGAAATGCCAAATGTGGCCATGGAGTTGCTTAAATTGACTTAAGCCAGGTTAAGTTGACTTAATCATTCGGTGTAGACATACCCAGTGTGTATGTTCTTTGAGTGATGATATATCAGGCAGAATGCCTTAAATATCATTTGGCATAACCTCTAATTTACTGGCCTATTAGAACCCAGTTCAAGACAGAGATTTTAAATTTGACCTACTGAACACAATTCCTGACCTCTTTGAATCTACCAGAGTTAATAGTATGAGATAATTATTTCCCCCATGAATGCTATGGCATTTGTCAAGGCTTGTTCCCCACTCTGGCACTCTGAGTGCAGAAGTTGGGGGCCTGCAACAGGCCTTAAAACCCACTGGCCTTAAAGCCTGCTCTTAAAAGTCTCCAAGGCCTCCAATTCCTGGCCTTGGAGTGGTATTGCTGCCACCACCCAAATGCAAAAAACCTCTTGAAACCCAGGAAGGTGCACTTGGGAATTCCTCCCTGTGAGGTACTTGCAATCCTGTTTATTCCTCCTCAGGAAAGTGACTGAACTCCAGCTGCAATATGAGCTGGAACTGGAACAGGGTTCCCTTTAGTAGCTGCCTGTGCAGTCTAAGGCACGGGCACACAAACCTCTTGCCTTTCAGGACACAGAACCAGAACTTACTTAAAAGGTAAACTCTTTAATCAAAAAGAACAGATAATAAACACAGAGAGTTGCTTCTCTTGGAATTAACTTAGGTAGTTACAGGGTAGTGGGGGAGGGGGTACATGTGCTCAGCACAGAGAAATCCAAGAAACAAGCCAAAAACAAAGAAAATACCCTGAACCGCGTCTAAATAAACATTCCCTGTTCTACTCACGCCTGGTCAGTACCAAACTTAACTTATCTCTGGTAAGGATGTTACTGGTTTCTTCCTCAGGCCCCTCTGGCCTCCTCCTGATCCTTCCAGGAGCTCTGCTGCATCCAAACAGGCCCAGGCCAGGCTGCTGTTACCATTCAAAAAGCTGTGCTTCATTCCTATTGGCTGTCCTGGGACTCACTGACCAGATAGTTAACCCCTTCCTCCCCAAGGGTTACTACAGCATTCTCCCCCTCTTCCCCCTGTACTACCTCTACCCCCTACAGCACCAGTCTTCCAGGCTTAGCATTGGAAGCATGTGCTAGGAAAAGGGGATGTGGCTGGGACATCCCTTATCCTTGGCAATCACTGGCTACCATAGCTTCAGAAACTAACACAGATTAGGTGGGCTCAGAGGATTTTCTAATCCATGGTGACCTCAATGCATTGCAGAAGTTGATGTTGGATGAAGGGTGTAATTGGCCACAGCCTCTATACATAGCTTCTTGCACCACAGCATGGTACTGGGAGTACTCTGCCTCAGTTTCCTCCCACATCCTGCGACCTATAAGTCTGTAACAACTGCATAATCCTGAAGCAAGATGATCTGCAAGGGTATATCCACACTTAGAATTTAATTTGAATTGATAACAATCAATTTGAATTAAATTAAGTGCATGGCCATGTTCGTTTTCCTCAATTGAAACTGAGGAACTCCTTATTCAAACTGAGGAACTGATGAAAGCTAACTACAAAGTGGTCAAATCTTGTTTGACTTTGAAGTCGTGGTCAATTCAAACCCGTTAGTTTGAATTGACCAAGTGTTGCCATGTCAATTCAAACTCACTTAGTTCTAATTGACATGGATTGACCTTCCTCCCAGGGTGCATGGCACCCTGGAAGGAAGACCAGCACCTGGCGCCTGCAGCCCCAAAGGTGCATCTGCCACCACCCAGCCAGATCTCGCTGTGGGGGCAATGGGGTTCCTGTCCCCTAGCTGGGCACAGAGACCCCAGCATGTGGCTGGAGCCCCACTTGCTGGTGTGGGGATGTGAACCCCATGCACGGCTGGAGCCTCGCATGCGGCTGGAGCCCTGTGTGGGGATGAGACCCCCGCTCAGCTCAAGCCCAGCTGGCCACACGTGGGGATAGGATTCCCACGCGCAGCTGGATTCCTGCTTGCTGGTGTGGGGATGAGAGCCCTGCTTACAGCCAGCAGGGCTCCAGCCGCATGTGGTGGTCCCATCCCCATGTGTGGCCAGTGGGGCTCCAGTACCTGTGCATGGCCAGAGGGGCTCCTGCCTGCTGTGGGGGTCCCATCCCCGCACCGGGGAGCAGGTGCAGCCTGTGCAAGGATCAGTTGTCCTTGCCCGAGGGGCAGGGTTGCAGCCCCATACAGGGATCCCTTCTTCCTGCCCAGGGAGCAGGGCTCCAGCTGAGAGCAAGGATGCCTTCCCACCGAGCAGTGCTGGAGCTAGGCAGGGGCAATACCTTCTCCCCCTGCCTGCCCAGCACTAGGTGGGGAGATGCCTTGGCTCCACAGAGCCCAGGGAGAGGAAAACATCCCCTGCCAGGCTTTCACCTTCTGAGCTTGGCGTGGGGAAAAGCATCTTCTGCCCAACTCTAGCTGCACCACAGCTAGAGCTGGGCAGGGGATGCTTTTCCCTGTTTTGGGCTCAGAGGGCTAAAGCCCAGCAGGGGATTGGGTAGGTGGCATGGCCCTTCTTGTGGGCCATGTTGCCACACCTCCCATGGTGCCCGTCCTCCAATTCAAATTAGCAAGTACAGTCCATGGACATACTAGTTCGAATTGAATTTTCTAGCATGGCCATGTTAATTCAAATTGACTAAATGTGAACTAATAGGCTATGTCCACACATACAGCATTATTTCAAAATAAGCTATTTCAAAATAAAGTCCTTATTTCAAAATAAGTTAATTCGAATTAAAAAAAAATGTTAATTCGAATTAAGGGAAAAGCT
This sequence comes from Podocnemis expansa, assembly GCA_007922195.1. NCBI lineage: Eukaryota > Metazoa > Chordata > Testudines > Podocnemididae > Podocnemis > Podocnemis expansa. The sequence continues at coordinate 19,250,123 of ML681996.1, forward strand.
CAAAGCAAAATAGTTTGTCCAAATACAATGACTTGCTATTTCACTTTAGGAGAGGGGTGCCATGGGAGGTGTGGCAACATGACCCCCTCCCTGGGCCATGCCCCCACCCAATATAGATTGAAAGGAAGGCACCCTGGGAAGGAGAAGGGCAAAAGTGTTATTTCAAAATAATGGTTATTTTGAAATAACATGTCCAAACGGTGTTATTTCAGAATAACCATTTCGAAATAACAGCCATTTTGATGTAAAGTAGGTTTAAGCTATTTTAAAATGAAGGCTCTTATTTCGAAATGACGGAGCCCATCATTTTGAAATAAGACTACCTTGTGTGGGCCAAATCTTTTTTATTTTGAAATAACCAGTGTTATTTCGAAATAAAAGAGATGTGTAGACATACCCATAGGCTGTGTTCAGCCATAAGTTTTATGTCAAAACAACAGCCATTGTTTCGAAATAAAATTTCACATGTCCACATGACGTACTATTATTTTGAAACAATGGGACCCATTGTTTCAAAATAACAGCCATTGTTTCGAAACCATTAAACTTAGCAGGAAATCAAAATAGCTGTTGTTTTGAAATGGTTGTTTCAAAACAACGGCGTTTGGACACGTTGTTTCGAAACAACACCATTGTTTCAAAACAACTGTTTCAAAACAACATGTCCGAACAGCCTTATTTCAAAATAACCATTTCAAAATAACAGCCGTTTTGAAAGCAGGCTTTCCCTTAATTTGAATTAACAAACTGTTAATTTGAATTAACTTATTTCAAAATAAGGATTTTATTTCGAAATGAGTTATTTCGAAATGGGTTATTTTGAAATAACAGTTACCATGTAGACATACCCATAATTATTAGTTCAAATTGATTAGTCTGAATTCAGTCAATTCAAATTAACACTGTAAGTGTAGACATAGCCTAAGCCTGCAACTCCTGGCAGGCAAAAGGAGTCCTTTAAAAACAAAGTCCCAAAAACTACAAAACAAAATAAATCTTATATTCTATTGGGCTATATCTCTAATCCTTGTTCATTATAGTCATTGCACCCCCACCAGTACCACACTCCTCAAAAAAATAAATCAGGTTAAGTGACTATCTACATGGGTTACACTTTCCTTTCAGCAACCAACTCTAACCGGATATAGTCTTCTACAGACAATGCCTTGTCTCCTAGCAAGCTATTGGTTCTCAGCAGGATATCTCTATACTGAAAACCTACTTATCAGAATAGTTACCTACATCCCTCGAGCTTTCATCCAAAACACACCACACAATCCACTGTCTACTCTACAGCCAAGCCCTAAGATATAACCAGATTTGCTCTGATCCCTCAGATAGAGACAGACATCTTCAGGATCTCAATCAACCATTCTTAAATCTACAGTACCAACTTTCAGAAGTGAAAAAACAGATTGATAGAGCCAGGTGAGTACTCCAAAGTCAACTACTCCAGGAGAAGCCCAAGAAAGAAAACAACAGAACACCACTAGTCATCACCTACAACCCCACATCACACATCTACAGAACATCATCAGGGATCTACAGCCTATTCTACAAGACAATCCCTCACTCCCTCAAGGCTTTGGAGATAGACCTCTCCTTCGTTACAGATAGCCCTCTAACCTTAAGCAGATACTCACCAGCAACTACAGACCTAACAACATAGTCTTTAAAGCAGGCACATATCCCTGCAACAAACCACGTTGCCAACTTTGCCCACTTATCTGCACAAATGACACTATTACAGGACCTAATAAAACCAGCTGTTCTATCAAACACTCATTCACCTGCTCATCCATCAATTTGATTTCTGCCATCATGGCTATGTCTACAACAGCCAATTAGTCCAGACTAATCTAGTTCATGTCTACACTAGGCTTTGCCCAGTTTGATCCAAGAAATTTCTTAGTTCAGACGAAAGAAAGCTTTATTCACACTAGTTAATTTGAAAGGTTAGTTTGAACTAAGCACTTAGTTCAAACTTTAGTATGAACTAGCGCAATGTAGATGCCTTAGGTCAAACTTAAAAGGTTTGAACTAAGTGGTTAGTTCAAATTAACCACACTTTCTAGTTCAAACTAACTTTTTAGTTCAAACTAGCCGTGCTTTCTAATACCAACTAGCTTCCAAACTAGTCAGCATGGCTAGTTCAAACTAAAAAGCCACAGTTAGTCCAAACTAACCTGTGGTTAGTTTTAACTAATTGGGAACTGCTTAGTTCAGACTAAGGAAGTCCAAACTAAGCTTTTTTATGTAGACATAGCCCGAGTGCCAGAAATGGTCCTCTGCCTTGAATATTGGACAAACAGGACAGTCTCTGTTCAAAAGAATAAATGGGCACAATGTGACATCACAAATCACAACATTCTAAATCCAGTGGGTCAGGATTTCAATCTCCCTGATCACTCCACTGACAATTTACCAACTGTGGTGCTCAGAAAGATGAATATCAGATCAAGACTTCAAAGAGAAGATGATGAGATCAATTTTATTTGCAAATTTGATTTCATTGCTTCAGGGTTTAATAGGGACTTTGGATTTTTCTTTCATTACAATGGGTGATTTGACCTTATCTTCCTCTATATGCTGTGTCCCAGTGTTTGAATCTTTACAACTGCTTTGATTATCTGTTACGGTGTGACCTGTTCCCATGACTTACACTTCCCTGCATTTATCTCCTACTATTCTGTATATTCCCCCATCTTCAAAGGGTCAGACAAAGTGGGATTTTCTCCCAGAAAAGCTGATGTAATAGATATTTTTTTTTAGTCTTTAAGTGCCACAAGACTCCTTGTTTGTTTTAACACTTTACACATTGCTATCCTCAACTGCTGAATTTCACCCTTTTGAAGACCAAATCTAAGCATAGGTGTCGCCACTTGAGCTCATGTATGGCCTTTAACCTTTTCTAGCCCAGGACTGAATTTTACACTTTACCATGGTAACCAACAACACAGCTTGACTTGGGACAGAAGATCTTACCTGTTCTGTGCAAGGTTAACAGAATTGTCTTTTGCTTACTTAATATTATAGAATTGGTTCCAGTTTTCATCTGATATTGTCCTTCTGCAGCACCAAGGTTTGGATTAGACAGGAGACTTTGTAAGTCTGCCCACACCCAGAGCTGTCATCTTCACTTTTAGCAGTTCAGTGGCTATTTAATTTTAATTGCTCCCCAAGCATAGGCCACTTCTTGATGGTAAAAGCTGGGCAAGAATCATTCACAGCTCCTCTGAAGTTTGAAGTGCCTGTATTCATATTGCCTCAGGCTCTCATTCTCACATTTATGTGAGTTTGTAAGCAGCTGAACACCTCTCCTGTACATCTAGGATAATAACTTAACAGATAATATCTTGTAGACCGCAGATAGGTTGTTTCCTGTAGAATTCATGTTAAGTATTTTAAACAAAAGTAATTGCAAAATATAATAAAATAAGGAAATATAAATTAATGAATTTCAATACAGGTAGGCTTTGAAGCACATTGTGCAAGCCTTTCCTGAAAGTTTTTTCAGGGGGATGATGGAGGGAAAAAGGGTTAATGTATCTGTGAATAGCCCAAAGTGCACTAAGTAAATCATCCCTGTGCCTATCAGTATGCAAAAAGGTTCTCACAAAGCAAAAGTGGTAAATGTTGCTTTGCTGACAGTTTTGTAGAAGCAATCATTTTCCTCCTGTTCTCCCCATTTCTCTTTATTCTTTGCCAAGAGCAAAATTCAGATTTCATCAACAATCTCTTTGAGCTTTCTGAAAATTAAATGAATGAATCACTGCAGGGGGTGAGTTGAATTTAAAGGGGGTGCAAACACAACATATTTGCCTCCAGGATGTTTCCCCTTAGGGACTGCTAATAGTCAGCCTTTTTAACCAGAAGCAGTTTAAAAGGGTATCTGTAGTCTCAAAAAGAAGAGTGTTTTAAAAATATCATCCCCCCCTACCATCTGCACTAAAGATAAAGTAAAGGAGCCAATAAGGTGTGGGATTCAAGTTTCTCTGATAAAGTTATTGTAGCCTAAAGACTGATTGAGGATGTTGCCAAATGAAATAATTGCATATTTTCTTCCCTCCCCATATTTTTCTCCCTCTGCATATTTTCCTCCCTCCCCCCTGCACATTTTTGAAATTCCTTTTCTTGACTGCCTGTCTTGGTGAGCACATCTAGCAACAATGATTGCTGTGTGTAATTGCTCAGCTGATCATGTCAGGTAAAGAGTAAAGACATGCTCCTGCCTGTAACACAAAGTAGGTATTAGGATTTCCTCAGTCTGTGGGAGAAGATGCTGTGCAGCAGGGGCATCGCTGCCCCGGGGAGGGACCCGGGGAATGGGCCCAGGCCCTGCCCCTGGCCCGCAGGCTCCACCCCCAGCCCACAGGCCCAGCCCCCTGGCAGGGAACAAGGCCAGAAGCTGCAGCAGGCAGCTAGGCCCCGCATCCCCAGCCAGGGAGGGGGCTGGAAGCAGACACAGGTGGTCGAGCCCTGCATCCCCAGTCGGGGATGGGGCCACTGCCGCTGCAGGTGGCTGTGCCCTGGATTCCCCGCCACGGGCAACTGGGCCCTGGATCCCTGGCTGGGGACGGGGCCACCACAGCTGCAGGTGGCTGGGAAACAGATCTCCGGCCCAATTGGGCCGGAGACCGTGAGAGGGGTGGCCCAGGGAAATCCAGGGCACCGGCACTGGGATTTGGAGCACATGCCCTGGGTGTCCAGTGCCAGCAACACCCCTGCTGTGCAGCTCTTCCAATAGTAGCCTTTCTCCTGCATGTCCCAAGTAATCTGCTCTTGGATGTCAATATTTCCATAACTGGAATGGATCTGTGCCAGAAGGCAAGGTGCATGGAGAGATCTTGATAGACCAGTGTAAGAGCCAGGGACCACTTGTTAGTGCAGTTTTGACTACTATACTTCTGGCTAAGTTGGTAGGTCTTTCCAAAGGCCTGTGCAGCCTTAGTATGTCTAAGCTAGGAGAGGGGAACTGTTTTCTCAAAATTATTTGACTCTGCATCCTCACTCTTTCCCCTCCTGATAAAGTTCCTGGTGGATGTGCTGGGATCTGTGTTATAGGAGAAAAAAAAAAAGAAGCTTATCTATTCTATGCATTCCCTTTCAGTGATATTTGTCAGGGCCTCAGGTCATGTGGATTATGCACAAATACACATGGCTAAGAACCAAAAGGGTAATGGTGTTAGTTTAGTTCAGCAAAACAAGCAAGGAGTGTACAAAGCAACTGACAAGTGTGAATTTCTCCCACAAAAGCTAATGTAATAAATACCTTTGTTATCCTTTAAGTGCCACAGGACTCCTTGCTCATTTTGCTGACTGAGAAGTGATCTAAGGAACCCCTTGATTAGCTTTTGAAACTCCTTGCCCAACAAGATATTTTTGTTTTGTTTTGTTTTATTTTCCTTGATGTAGTATTGTCTACTAACAAAGATAATTGCTGGGAGAGGTCTGGATCCTTCGGGGATGCCTTCTTGGACACAGTGACTATGTCTACTACAGGGTTTTATTAAGATGGCTTAATAAGGTCTACTTTAAACTGGCTTAAAGTAGATCTTATTAAGTCAGTTTAGAGCATCCACACTCAAAATGGCAGGATACTGCCCATGTTCACACTGGCACCTGCTAGGTCACCCTAGAAGTGGTGCTCTGTGGGTACCTGGACCACAGTGCACAACAGCCAAAGTTCCCCACTCTCCTGGCCACCCCTTTACTATAGGACGTGTGTGTCCATACCAGCCTCCATACTATGTGTGGCAACAGGGAGGTCAGGGAACCTGACGTGCGTCAGCAATGTACCAGCACAGCACTTCTCCTGCTCTGGACCTGGTATCACCGGGCAACTGCCAATGGAGGGGCAGGGTTGTCAAGACATAAACACTGGGAAACAGCACATAGAGGAAGGTTAGGTCAAATCACCTGTTGTAATGGGAAAGAAATCCATAGTCATGATTTAATTCTGCTTTCACACAATCTAATCTGAAAGAACTAGCAGCTTTCTTTCTTTCTTTCTTTCTTTCTTTCTTTCTTTCTTTCTTTCTTTCTTTCTTTTTCTTATGTGCTATTTCCCAGTGTTTGAATCTTAACTGCTGTGATTTGCTGTTACAGTGTGACCTAATCCTATGTTTTACACTCCCTTGCATTTACTTCCTACCATTCTGTAAGTTCCCCTATCTTCAAACCATCTGATAAAGTGGGATTTTTCTCCCATGAAAGCTCACACAATAAACAAATTTATTAATCTTAAATGGTGCCTCAGGACTCCTTGCTTGTTTTACAACTTCAGGGGGGTCAGGCTGAGAAGGGGAGACATGGGCTGCGAAGGGAAGGCATATGGCATCGGGCAGGGGCATCGCTGGCCAGGGGAGGGACCCGCGGCATGGGCCCAGGCCCTGCCCCCGGCCCACAGGCCCTGCCCCCAGCCTGCAGCCCCGCCCCCTGGCCAGGGACAGGGACAGGGACAGGTGATGCTGTGCCACTGAGTGCCGCTAGGCCCCACATCCCCGGCTGGGGACGGGACCAAAAGCGGCTGTGGCGGGCAGGGTCCTGCATCCCTGGCCGGGGATGGGGCTGATGCCAGCGCTCGTGACTGGGTCCCAGATTGCCCGCCGTGGCTGCGGGCAGCCAGGCCCTAGATCCCCGGTGGGGGATGGAGCCGGAAGCAGCTGCAGGATGCAAGGCCCTGCATCCCCAGCTGGGAACAGGGCTGCCGCAGCCACAGGCAGCCGGGCCCCACATCCACAGCTGGGGATGGGGCCACCATGGCCATGAGCGGCCAGGCCCCAGACGCCTCTGGCATCGGGCAGGATAATGGGAGAGACAACCAGAGTAGGGCTGAAAAGGCTAAGAGGAGAAACAGAGGGGGTCAGGCTGGAGAAAGGCAGAAAGACACGCAGGGTTGTGCTGGAGAAGGGCAAGGGGAGAGACAGGCAGGGTCAGACAGAGAAGGGGAGGCACAAAGGGTTGGGCAGAGAAGGAGAGACACACAGGGTCGGGCTGAGAAGGGGAGACATGGGGTTGAGCTGAGAAGGGGAGACATGGGGTCAGGCTGCAGAGGGCAAAGGAAGAGAGACACTGGAGAAGGGCAAGAGGAGAGAGACAGAGAGGGTTGGGCTGGAGAAAGGGAAAGATATGTGGGGTCGGGCTGGAGAAGAGCAGAGATGAGGGGTTGGCCTGAGAAGGGGAAAGACACCAGATGAGGTCAGGGGAAGGATGGAGAGATGTGGGGTCCATCTAAGAAGTCAGGGAGATGCGGTTCAGGCTGACAAGTGGGGGGAGATGCAAGGTCGGGCTGAGAAGTGGGGGGAGATGCGAGGTCCGGCTGAGAATTCGGGGAGAGTTTGGGTCAGGCTGAGAAGTGGGGAAATGCTGGGTTGGGCTGACAAGTGGGGGAGATGCAGGGTCCAGCTAAGAAAGCAGGGAGATGCTGAATCAGGTTGGGGAACATGGGGAGTTTGGATGTGACTTGTTACTTGGTAGCTATGTCTTCTTGGAGAATCAGGGCACAGTATCCAGCCATTGAGACTCATCTCCCCCCCGCCCCATCACCTTCAGCTTCTGCTTGAACCAGAAACCAGAAACAATGAAAGACAGTGGGAGACACACCTAAAACCCTTTTGAATAGGGGTACTGGCATTAGGGCAACTCCTCTAGCCTCATCTACATGGAAGATGTGAGCCATTAGCACACCGAATGGACAGCAGAAACTTCATTTGCATCAAGGATGGAACCAAAATTAGCATACTGAATGAAGAACCAAGCTCCACAGAAGGAGTCACACTGAACTCTGGGATTGGCAAAGCAGGGAAGCACTGCAGGATGGGGGATCCCTGCTCCAGAGACAAATGAACTCATGTCTGCACACACCCAGCTCAGCAGTTATCAGATCAATTCTAGTCAATAAAACTTCAATTGATATCCAGTATAGTGAATCTGCCTGATTGCATTGTAAGCTCCCTCAGAGGAATGCCACCCATCACCAGGAATGACCAGCTCCTATTGTCGACCCAAACAAAACACCTCTGGTATACTCCCTTAAGTCATTATTTACCCCAAAACAACCTTAGTGTTCTTCCTTGAACCATTGTTTCTTCCCTACAACAATCCCTACCCAAGTTCCACATGAGGGTTAGTTAGTTCTGAATCTGTTCTGATGCCTGATCTGTTGCCTGGATGTACAAGCTGCATCAGGTCCTCTGGGACTTCACCTTCTCCTTGCTGATTGTGCTGGTGGTTCTGCCTGTCTCCAACACCCCAGACCCTAAGCTGAACAGTCTGGTTCCTGGGTACCTTTGAGCTGCACTGAGTGCTGAGATAGCCCCCCTCCCTTGCTTCTTTCTTTTTTTTTTTCTCCTTTTAGTCCAACTATAACTCTCTAAACCTGCTCTTTTGTAATCCACTTGGGCTAGCTTTCCCCAATACTATAATTGAAACGGGTAATATTGTAACTGTTTGATCGTTTTCCTCTTTCTGTATGGTTATTAATATTGCAACTGTTGGGCATTTTTCTTTCCTTTTATAATTATTCATAAGTTTTATGTACCTGGCAATAATGTAACTTTCCTAATCAAGCAGGTTGCCAGACTGCCTCTGTGTTCTTGGCTTCCCCATATTGCTCTGCAGCAACGCTCATTTTACCTAGTCAAAGATCCCTGTGATTCCTTGTAAGGTTTGCTCATTAAGGGGTTACCACTGTGCTGAACCTTTGGCATATAAGGGTGACAGCTGAAAGTGCTGCTTTGACCCAGCCTATGGAGTCCAGGGGAATATAAGGGTGACAGCTGAAAGTGTTGTTTCAGCCCAGCCTGCTCAGATACATACTCAAGTCTAGTGCAGTGCAGTACAGGGGCACATAAAGGTGGGAGCAGAGAAGTGCTGTGTAACTGGTCTGCTGAGTTCAGGGACATATAAGGGGTGAGCTCAGAGTGCTGATAGATCCGGTCTGCTCAGTTGCACTTAGAAACCCAGTCTTGGGAAATTTAGGTCCTGCAAAGGTGGCTCCATTGGGAGGGATTTGCAGAAGGGAGTAGTAAGCTCCACATAGAAACACAAGTGACATAAGCAGTACACTAATAGAATTGCAACCTCCCCCCCACCCCGAGGAAGTAACCCTAGTAAATAAGCATACCCCTAGCTGATGGACAAAGTTGGTAACAGTGCGCACAGCTGGGAATGCTCCCAGCTGTGTTGTGCCTTCTCTCCATCCCCCATCCGAATGTTTTCTATAGTTAGGAGGCCAATTAAGTCAACTTAAGGTAACTCCTGGGCCACATTGCCTTAAGCCGACTTTTATATGTGGAAGTTATAAAGTCGACTTTAGTGACAGGAAAGTCAACTTTGCTGGCTTACAGTGTGGCTTGGTCTTTATTTAAGTCAACTTAAGGGTCTAGTGTAGACATGGCCAGTCTTAGTGTTCCCCAATGGCAGCTGGAAGACCAGCCAATCCAAAAGGCACTGCTGTACTGCTTGAGAGCCATACCAATATTTGGTAATTATTGAGATTTCAGGGTATTTTAGTAACCTGTTGTGCATGTGTATAAGTTCTTAGGACCAAGTAAAGTATAGATTTCCAGTAACAGCACTCTTGTCTATGCCTTCCTTTGATTTGTTTCCTGACACTTAAAGACTAACAGATTTATTTTTCTCATGAGCAAAAAAATGTTAGTGTTTAAGTACCACATGACTCCTTGGGCTTTTTTGGCTGGACTAGACTGACAAGGCTGCCCCTCTGGAAACATCCTGACACCACTTCTCATAGAGTAAGGTTATCAAGATCTTGATATAGACAGAATGCCAGTTAACAAATGGAGGCCAACAACTGATCTGGTGTAGAGCAGGGAGTCTCAAACATGTGGCCCACTGGCTGCATGTGGCCCCTACAGCTATTTTCTACAGCCCACAATGACACTATTGGTAACAATATTTGCAATATCATTGTATGAAAAGGTTTCAGTGGTGCAGCCCTCAGGCTAACATAAGAGACCTCATGCGGCCCTGTACTAGATCTCATGTGGCCTTCATGGTGATTTAAGTTTGAGATCCCTGGTGTAGAGCTTCAGACCTGACACTTTTACAAAGAGCTACATACCATCCTTGGCAGAGACAGTACCACCAGCCCCCAGAGCCCCATGGATATTTTGGTAGAATCTGAATCACAGACCCACACCATGAACTGCAAGGAGGAAGAGCTGGATGAGAAAGATGAAAAGGGGTATGAAGGACAGGAGAATTTAGGCTATGTCTATATCTAAATGCTTAGTTAAGAACTAAGCAGTTCAAAGTAATTTTGAACTAACCACATATTTTTAGTTTGAACTAAATTTTTAGTTCAAACTAGCCACACTTCTTTTAGTTTGAACCAACTTTTTAGTTCAAACTAAAAAAGCACAGCTAGTTCAAACTAAAATTAGTTCAAACTAAAAAAAAAAAAAGTGGTTAGTTCGAACTAACTACTAGGTCGAACTTATTTAGTTAGAACTAACATGACTACACCATGCTAATTCAAACTAAAGTCTAAACTAAGCAGTTAGTTCAAACTTACCATTCAAACTAAGCTTTGCTTTTTAGTTCAAATTTTTCAATTTGAACTAGGCAAAGCCTAGTGTAGGCAGGGACCAAAGTAGTCCAGATTAAGCCTCCTTAATCCAGACCAATCTGCTAGTGTAGACATAGCCTTGGGTACCAAGCTGCACAGTGAGCCAGGATGTAAGTCTGACATCACCTCAGTTTAGCCAGTCCCAAGGGTCAGGAATAAGTGAGCCTAATGCAAGAGTAGGAACCTCTGATAAATATGCAGTTTGATTTGACATTACAGGGATGGAGCTCTCAAAGTGGCAGGCCTCATCTATTGATTCTTCTTCTTCTTCTTCTTCTTCTTCTTTTGTGTGTGTGTGTGTGTGTGTGTGTGTGTGCTGGAAGAGGTACTGAAACAACCAAAAAAGGTGGAGTTGCTCTCTGCTTTTCATTCTCCTCTTGAGTAGAGACCACACAGAGCCCTTTACATGCTGTGGGATGTCCTGTGAATCCTCTGAAGAGATCCTGATGAAACATTCATGGAGGTACCCTTCAATCCTGTCTCAAAAGTTAATGGGAAGGACTGCCTTATTTTTTACACTATGGTAGGAGACTTTCCTAAACCATTTAGCAACTACTTCAGCAGGCACCATTGCAGTACACAGACTAGCAGCACACAGATCCAGGCAGGCGCTGTGCTTCCTCTGCCAGTGCTACCTCCAGGAATGTGATATCAGCGTAATCACTCCCACCACCACCTATGGAAAATGGTGCCAATATTCACTGTCATTGCCCTATATACATATATGCCTATCTGTTGTTATACCAAAAAGGGCACCCAGGAAAGCACCCCCTAATAAAAAAGAAAAGACTAGCAGGATCTTATTCAGGGGGACAAGGCAATATGCCACATTTATTGTAAATAAGTAAGGATAGCAAAAAGCACTCACACAGACACAGACACACACACACACACAAGAAGTTCTGCAAGCTGGTGTGATGTAATTACCAGTCCTTTCATGTGTTGCCTGAGCCAGCCTAGTGGCCAACTAGGCTGGGCACACGGAGGGAGCCAGGCCTCTGTCGCTCATGATCCGATGCTCCAAGATGTCAGTTGCAGAATGAAACCCCAAAGTTTTCATGCTCTCACCCATCTTTTATACTTGCAGGCCTTCATGTAAGTCTATGGGATTTGCTGTGTCATGTAGCCTCAGGTTTCCTGGGAGATCATTGGTCCCCAGTCACTTGCAGACTTGATTGTATTTTATTCTTTTCTTTCTGGGGTGGCTCCTTCTGTTTGCTTTAATCAGAGATGTCTGCATTGTTCAGCCAGTTAGATGGTACTTATGGTTCATCAGGACAGGCTGGCAGTTGAGACTGGCCTTTTCACACACACGCCCTTCATTCACACACCTTGTTCACACATTTAAAAGAACATATACAGCATATACCTAAACCAGATTTCATCAAGTATCCAAAATGAAGTGCATTGTTTAAGCAGGAGTTCCAAACTGACAATATGGAGTCTTGCTGGACATTGGTCACAATGTCCATTACACAGGGTTACAGTTATCTGTCTGTGCTCCACACTGTGAGCTATCCCCAAGTATTCTTCATTTCTCCAGTCTTTGGGCCATAACATGGCTGATGCTGTGACTGGCACCACGCAGTAGCAATTCCAATCAGAAATGAGAATGCAGTGCTTACAACTTATGTGGATCAAGGGGAGTGAGTACAGTATCCTAAGTTCTGATTTCTGTCATGAATTCACTGACAAAGGTATGTCTATGTGTTGAATCAGCAACTGTTAGTATTCTGGTCTTGAAGGTTTGCCCCTTCACACTAGCAGAACACCAGAGCCACCATAGGAGAAGAAAGAAGGGGACTTAGTAAGACATTTTGCAGGAAATCCTGCAAGCCAATCAAGAACAAAAGAACAAGCACAATGTTTGGGAGTTTACATGTACAAAGAAAGAGGGAAGAACAGAAAGAGGCAGGAAAAAAAAAAAGAAGAATGTGCTGCAGAAAATGCTAGTGCATCCCAGAAAGTAGAAACACTGCAGACTGTGGTGAATTTATTAATTCAGTAATCCTGTGCTTGCCTCCCTCTGCAGCCCACAGGGAACTGCATATCAGTGTTTCCCTACATTCACCCTCAACATTCCAGGTGACTTCAGGGGTTGCTACAGTATCCTGGGGGACAATAAAGAAAACCACAGCTCCAAATAAAGTGACCTGTGAAAAATATGGTTGGTATATGTGAAATGAAAACAGTGGGTTACCTACCAGTAACCATCCTTCTTCGAGATGGGCTGCTTGCATACATTCAATCTTAGGTGTCTACATGCTGCAGAGCATGATTGGTCAGAACCTTTTTACCCTAGCCTGTCAGAGCAGGGTTGGCAGCCAAGAGCCCCTCTGGCCAGTCCCGTGGCTATATATATGACCCTGACACAGAACCTCCTCAGTCCCTTCTAGGGACTTTAAGGGACGCAGAACTTTCTCAGACTCCTCAGTCCCTTCTAGTCACCAACTTCGAGTAGCAGAGACAGTGGGAGGGCTCTGAATGTATGTGAGCACCCATCTTGAAGAAGGATGGTTACTGGTAAGTAACCCACCATTCTTCTTTGAGTGCTGTTCACATATATTCCATGTTAGGTGACTGCTAGCTGTACTGTGGATGGTGGGTGGAGTTGGGTCCTTTTCCCCGCCTTCAGCACAGCTATCCCCATAAGAGCAATTTAGGCTTAGAAGACACCTGGATAGTAGGTTTCTTGGCCTATCTGGGGGTTATGGATTGTTAACCATTGAGTTTTTCAAGAGTAGCTTGTACAAGGGAGCATAAAGAGGCTAAATGTCACATTGCTATGGAGTATTAAAGTGGGCCATCCTAATTTATTTTGGACATCCCTGATTGTTGAATGTGGTTAAAACCAGCCTAGACGGCAAAGATGCCACCTATTGCCTACTATTGAGAGGCTATTAACTGTCATCCCCCTAGGGATAAAAGAGGGGGATAAACGCACCCTCTGAGCAAGGATGGATGCATGTAGAATGACTAAAATGGAAGCGAGTCCCCTGCAGACCATCTCTTAGAGAGTGATGGCTGCATGTTGTGCCCAAGGGGTATAGGGGCGTAAGTGCACCTTGTCTGCAGCGGTGGGCTTGGAGACATCAGTGTGTGGGAGTTTACTTGGTCCTCCAGGACAGCTAATTGAAAACACAACCAGTGACATATTGTGCATGTTCTGATCTACTAAGAGGCAGCATGAGCCAATACAGGAACCCTTGCTGGTTGTTTGCTAATCTAGCAGGAGGGAAAACCAGGTAACACGCACCCCACAAATCAGGACTAGGAAAACCATCTGTATTCCTTTCCTGAACAAAGAAGGGAATGGTAGCATTGAGCCACCAGTGTCAGTGACTGGGATTCATGATTCTTGGGCCTAACCCCATTCACATTCAAATGAGAAGGACCCCAGTATGGGTTGCCTTGTGGATAACTAAAAACCTTCCCAAGGGAGGAGAGCACATTGGGCCCTCGAGGTTAGTGAGTGTGTGTGTTGGGGGAGGGGGGCGGGCTTTGGTCAGACAGTCTCACCCCTGCTGAGGTGCTGAGGGAGGGGGTAAGCCTCTTCAGTGTGTCCCAACTCTCTATACCCCAACTGAAAGGTGAAGGAGACCTTAGAGGTTACGGCTCCAGCTTGCCAGCAACTGCATGAGGGGTAGGGTTGTTGTCTCAGGCCTGGCTGGTTGCTTGCAGATTAAGAACCAACAGACCTCAATAAGGGGTTCTCACTGTCCTGTTCAATAGATGTGAGCAGGGTAGAAGAAAAGGGAGGGTAGAGGAGAGGTTAAGCGTAGTGACAAGAGGGGTCCCTCTTGTCCCCTGTAATAAGCACTTGAAAATATAGGCTCTATGTTGACCATAATTTATTAAGCTTTAGCTATCCAGGAGATAGAATGGTAGGAGGCCATAGCCCTGAAACTGTTGCACACCTTAGAAGGCCTCTGCAGGGAAGCAGGCCAGGTGGTGCTCTGCAGTCTCCAATGTCGAACACTGTGCCTTCTTCCTTATGAGTCATAATCTTGTTATTCGTAGACCCTTTCATACCATAAGAACCCCCCTTTTTGGGGAGACAATGGGATGCATGATTCTATTTGCCTAATTAATGCATGCCTATCTGCTGTGTCATTCTTCCCACTGCCTAGAAACTAGGGTGGATGGAGGACTACACATCCAGATCAGGACTGTTGGGATGGCCGATGAGGGCAGGGTATCCTGTGAAGGGTGGCCTTGAAGGTATAGATGCTGCCCCCATGTAAAGGGGGCTCTTTGTAAAGATACTGAGAGCCTTTAGCATCCTCGTAGGGGTTTAGGAAGGAAGGGGTTGGCTGGCATACCTGTTCTTGCTTGTTAGACGGTGGTAGTTGATTTTTTTTTTCCCTGAAGGGCCAGGAGTTTGTAACAGCTGGCCTGGGGTAAAAACAGTTAATCTGTAATGTTGGTGGGGGGTGTGTGAGAAGGGTCATCTCCACCCTGACTTATGAGGAAAACCGAGTGCCACAACAGGCTATAGAGAGAAAGACCGAAGAAGGAAAGGCGGCAAGAGAAGGAAGGTCCCTTTTGGAGGGCATCCATATGGGGCCCAGCGGGACTAGCATTGATGCCCCTGTTCCCTGTTATTTCTTCTTGAGCCTTACAAGAGGCTAAGGAAGTTCTTAAGAGTAATCCCCCCTCTCTACCCCAATATATCTTTTGGGTACATTGTAGGGAATGCCACCTTACGGATATAGTGACAGGGCAGCTCCAGTAAGTTATAACTGCAGCTGATAAGGATAGGATTTTTGTTGTTCCGTTTGCATGATTTAGGGGTTCTAGGTGGAGGTTCCCCTGGGTGTTAAATCATTGGTTGATGGCGGGGGTCGGTGGGGTCACAGTGGTAGGGTAAATATCTTTACCTGTCTCCCCAGCAAAGTGGTTCTGTTGACCAGTATACCCAGGTGTGACTGGGCAAGGCTGTCATGAATAAGCAGGTGCTGATTCCTGAAAGTAGAAATAAAAATCCCTTAGGTCAATAAACCACTGGTGGGTACAGAACTTAGTGTGCACCCCAGTTAACCCTGTTTTAATGCAAATAGAGCTAGGCCTGGTCAGGAGAAGCTGGAAATGTGGTCTGAAAAGCAAAACCCCCAGAATGTGTCACAACCCTAGACGGCTGAGCCAGACGCAGAAGGAAGGTTAGTATGTAAGGGACCCCGGGAGAAAAAAACTAGGGGGCGATTTTTTGTTTTGTACCAGGGAGTCCGCTTGCAATCCAGGGGTTGGCCCCAGTAAGACAATGACAAAAAATAAGGCCCTGATATGTGGGGAGAGAAACGGTATGCTATCTCCCCAGTGCCCTCTGAGCCAGGTGGCTTGCGTAGCAGTTTGGAGAGGTATCTGTGAAAAAAACAGGTATAATAACATAAGGCAGGCTTAGAAGCTATGCCTAGCAGCTTTTGGGGGGGGGGCAACTAATCTGCATGGGTTCTGCATTTGCATGAGAACAAAGAACATATATTAGCATAGTTGCACTACGGGTGCAGGGCAATATGGGTAATGGTATTTGGGTTTATTTGATCACAAATCTGTCAATATCTGTAATTCTACTGAAGGGAAACATGAAATACTGTCTTTTGTGATATGCTACTCTCTTGATTGTTCAAAATCTGTTTGGGTTAGTTAAAGGGTAAAAGCTGCTCTTACCAAAAAAGAAACTTGTAAGAGATGCCACTGCCTGTTTCAGCCTGGAAAAGTGAACAAAGGGGTGGGGTTTTTCACATTAGCTCAGTCTGGAGCTAATGCCTGAGGTGATGCCTCATTCCCTGGCCCCACTGTCAAATGATAGATCTGGTCAGGTTTTTTGTGAAGCTTTTCTTTTGTTATTTTAATGGGGGGAAGCTGTTGGCAGTTAGGTAAGGTTTAAGAGCTGAAATCACTGAGAGAAGAAAAATTCTTCCCTCTGAGCTAAAATCACTGAAGGAGCAGCAGATGGAGTGACCAGTGGGTGGAGCTCGCAGACAATGGCTGGAGCCAGTGGATGGTGAGAGCGGCCAGTGGTGGGCTGGATGGCATCGGTGATCAGCAGGCAGAGCCGGCGGACAGTGGGCAGAGCTGGTGGATGGTGAGAGTGGAGCGTGAATGACCAGTGAGCACAGCTAGCAGACCAGTGGGTGGAGCCAGTGGCTGGTGGGAGTGGACAGTGTGAGTGACCAGCAAGCGGAGCCAGTGATCAGTTGGTGTGAAAGACAGTCCCTACATACTCTTTGTTGGGAACCCTGTTTTGCACTAATTCTCCAGATCAGTGCTGGTTTTGCTACTGGGTTTATATGTTCTGCTACGCTCTGTGGGATTATGTTGGGAACCTTGTTCTGCACTGATTCTCCAGATTGGTGCTGATTTCTTCTGTTGGGTTTTAAATACTGTTTTACTACTATTAAAAGTTCTGTATCCCACAGTCAGACTTGGGCTTGCGAGTGGGGAAGCCTTACCCCTTTGGGGCCCCAGGGAATAGTTTATGATTTCCCAGAAAACTGGGTGGGGGCTTGAGCCAGTTGGTTCCATACATTACTTGGAAATCCCTAGACATAGAACCCAGCCCTTGTTCTGCCAGCTCACCCTAGCAGAAGGGTTACAATAATTTCCTTTCTTACAACTCCAGGTGATTGTACCCTTAGGGCCTCTGCTGTTGATTTTGGGGAGGTGTGCACTATGGGGTGTGGGTGAAAGACCCCAGATAATTGGCCAGTCAGCAGTGGCCTCTTTTGTGTAGTGGTCACGTTAACGAGGTTCTACTAGTTTGGGGGGGGGGGGGGCTGGTCCTGCCCCTTGACCACCGGGGGAGGCCCTGCTGGGTGCCTTTGTTGCTGGCGCTCTTGGTGATGGTGAGGGTTAGGGGAGAGACTAGGCACCTGTGTGGGGAACATGCTCAAAGATTTAAGGGCTGATCTAGGGCCCCCCTCACCACAGAGTAGGTGATCTGTTGCCTCTGCAAACAAGGACCATCCCTCGCAGGGGAGGTCCTGGATGGCCTGCTGTCTGTCATGGGTGAGGTCTGTCTCCTGCAGCCACACTACACATCTCATGACAACAGCTGAGGCCATAGCACGGCTTGCCGTGTCTGAGGCATCCCACACTGCTAAGAGTGTGTCCTGGGATGCTAGCGTGCACTCCTCAATGAGGGAGTCAAATTGCTCCCTATGTTTGTCGGGGAGGAGATCCCAGAATCTCCCCAAAGACTCCCAAATGTCAATAGTACATTCCTACCAGGGGCTGGTGATTTGCAGTGCGAAGCTAGAAGGCAGAGGTTGAGTATACCTTCTGCCCCATAAGGTCCAGCTCCCTCACCTCCCTAGATCTTGGAATGGGGTCTTGAGAGGGTTGACCCCCATGTCCCAGTGTTGCTTCCATCACCTAGGAACTTGGTGCCAGGTGGTTAACCAGGAAAGGAAAATCGTCTGGGGTGACCTGATATTTATGGCCCGCTGTCTCTGAAACTGGAGGGATAGAGGTGGGGGTTTGCCACCATGCCCACATGAGGTCATGCATGCTAGGGTGCATCAGCGCCACTCTTGGGTCTAAGGAAGATGTTAACCCCAGAACGAACAGGGGATCTTTAATCCGCCTAACCAGTTCGACCTCCAGGCCTATGTGTGCTGTTATGCGACAGAAGGGGTTGAAGTGTGCTGAGGCGTCCTATCTAGATGACTAAGGCCTTGGAGTTAGAGCCATATCTGGGGCTGCAGGCAGCTGGAGAGGGGATCCGTGCCTCTCCGTGCCATATGGATCTTTGTGTGGGGAAGCCTCCTGCAGTAGGGACCACTGTAGGGTTGGTACCAGTACGGGCACAATGCTGGTGATTCCCCGGGGGCCTCTCTGACCCTTTGTGCAGGGGCGACCTTCTTGAGACTCGGGGAGTATGATCTTCCCCGGTGTTGAAATGTTAAACTTGGCTCAACACCAATATGTGGAATGGTCTAAATGGTCAGTGCCAGAGACTCCCCATGGGTCCTCCTGCCCCCGTGTATCAAGGCAATCTTCTTGGGCTTGGGGAACATGATATTCCCCGGTGCCAGAATAAACTTGGTTCGTCACTGATACATGGAGTGGTAGCAAAAGTTGGTGCCAGCAAGCTGGTGACTACAGTGGAGGGGAGAAGGGGAGCACGATCTAAGGCGCTTTGCCCTGGAGCCCGGGTCAGTACTGCTGGGCCCTTTGGGTGAGGCAGGAGTCTCAGACTGCAGTACCAGGGAGCTCAGTACCGATACCAGTAACAGGGATTGGTGCTGCTCTGTGGTGGTCCACGCACCTGAGACGAAAGCTAGTTTCCCTCTCTGGTTTTTAGGCTTGGGTATTGGAAGCTTGGGCAAAAGTAAAAGAGCCTTTTCTGCCTTAAAAGCCTCTGGCATAGATGGGACAACCACGGCCTGCTGGCCCCAGTCCTGAGAATGCCCCAGACAGGGAAAGCTGGATCAGTGCCTCTGCTTCGGCACCGAGTTTGGTGCCAAGACGTCTTCTTTTGCTCACAAGGGGAATGGTGCTGGGAGAGCTATCTGGCCTACAGTGCTGGTGGCTCCAACAGGGACCCTAATTCTACAGGTATCGGCAGCCATGCTTGCTCCAGGGTCAATGCATGGTGCCTCTGCTCTCTGTCTTTTAGCTAGGCTTAAAGGACAGACAGACAGAGCCATCAGTAACCTGGGGAGACTCACCCAGGAACCAAAGGCGCGTCTTGTGGGGGGTTGCACCCCAAGCAGCACAGGGTTTGAAACCTGGCATTGTAGGCAGCTGTTGTGAGTGATCAACTGGCTGTGGGTCCGTAGACTTGGTAAAATCAGCAGTCTTTAGTGGTACGATGTCCAAGGACAGGTCTTCCCAAGAGAACAGTAGGTTCATACATGGAAGTAGACAGGCTCTTGTGTAACACAAGGGATGGGCTGTTCTGAAACCATCGCTGAGGGCAGAAAAAGGAACTGAGGAGGTTCCAAGTAGGGGCCATGTATATAGCCACGGGAGTGTCCAGAGGGGGCACTGGCCATCGACTCTGCTCTGACAGGCTAGGGCAAAAGTTTTCTGACCAATCGTGCATTGCAGCACATAGACACCTAATGCTGAATGTATGTGAGCAGTGCTTAGAGAAGAATAACTGTTCTTTCCCCTTCCTAAGCTGTGTTCCTTTCATTTGTTAACGTGTGTTGTGGGGGGTGGGAGGGAATAAATTGACCAGTTCATTTTTGGAGAATAAAATTGTGGTTTCTGGAACAAAGTTTATCCTTTATTAATTTACAACATATGCTGTCTGATGCTGAGCAGGGTCAACACGCACCATATTCCTATGACTTCAGTGTGTCACAGAACCTCAGAACCATAAAATCATTCACAGACAATATTAATAGATGCATTGGCAATTTATATATTCCAACGCACACACAGCACTCCCTCCATTATTTGTACTGAACTACCAAGGAGCACAGTTAGGGAGAACACAGTAAAGCAAGATACACTGCTTTAGCTCAATATTAAAATGGTCTTTCAGTGCCTCCCTGAACCGCACGGTTCTGCACTGAGCTTTTCTAACAGCCCTTGTATCTGGCTATCAAATTCAGCAGACAGCCGCTCAATCTCTACCCTCCAACCTGACAGAAAGTTTTCCCTCTTTGCTTCAGAGATATTCTGCAGGACACAGTGGGCAGCTGTAACCATTGTGCCTCAGTGAAAAAAAAAATCCCGATCTCATAAGTAGAAAGTGTCTGTGGCCCTTCAAACAGCCAAAGATAGATTTTATCATCCTTTTTTATCTGTTCAGTTGGTAACTGAAATGTTCCTTGGTACTGTTAAGGTGGTCATTGTACAGATTAATGCACTGCTCTCAAACTGAAATGAGGGACACATGAGGACTAGTACATTAGCCCAAGGGCTGCACAACTGAAACCTTTTCATACAATGATATTGCAAATCTCGGTAACAATAGTGTTGTTGCGGACCACGGGAAATAGCTTTATGGCCTGCATGCAGCCCACAGGCCACATGTTTGAGACCCCTGGATTAATGAGCCATTGGGGCAAGGGGTAGGCTAAGTCTCCCTGAAGCATTATTGGTATTTCAATATTCTCAATGGCATTCCATTGATTTGGAAAGAAAGTCTATGCTTCCTGCTTTATGAACAGGACTGTGTTTTATAAACATGCATGTGTCCAACAGCATTGCTGGCGCTGGGTACAGGGAGCACATGCCCCCAGGCCCAGTGCCAGCACCCTCATCCCAACAGGGGCCGTAGGGCCAGGCTACTGCTGCAGCCTGGCCCTGTGACCCCCACTGTGGTCCAATCCAGCTGCCATTGTGCATAAAATGAGTTTTTACTTTAAAGTTATGGCTCAAGTAAAGGGTTTTCTTTTTTTCCCCCTAAAAACAAAAAGAAATATCTGCCTCTACTACTAAGCAGTGGCTGCAAAGACATCTTCATAGAAACACACTTTCAAAACTCCTGTTTACTTCCCCAATCAGAGAACAGTGAAAAGAGAATTTTAGTTCTCTGAGATGTGGATTTTAAGCCAAAGTTTCTGAAACCTTGGAAATGTTTTCCCCATTGTAGAAATCACTGGAGAATTCAAATCTGATTTTTTTTTTAAATTATCAGTCATAGTTACTTGATTCTTGTATTTTGACTTGAAATGTCCAGATTAAAGAACCTCAAGTAAGCCCATAAGGTTTGATCAATCTCACAGTGAAGTTAACAGCAGTTCTGCAATAGACTTCAGTGAAAGCACTCATTGATGCATATTCCCTAAATCAAAGATTAGGAAAAGGATCATGTACTTTAGCATTCTTTCCACTAGCAAAGCATGAATGTTTTTATAATCTCCTAATAAATAATATGATAATTATTATTTCTAATCTTCTGCTTAACTCTTTCCCTCTGACTTTATTTTTATTTATTTATTTATTTTAGCACTTTGGGGATATATTGTATTAGTAGGTCTAATTGTTTTGCCTCCTGCTGGGGTTGGGGCTTAAATTATGCAGTGATTCGGTCATTAGTCCGTGCAGTTATTTCACACATGAGAATTATCATTTTTAATTTGGCAGCAGCAAACTAACACCCCAGCATGTGTTCACAACAGCCACCTCAAAAGAGCAATAAAAAGAGTTGACTAAGTTGATTAAGACAGTAAAACTATCAGAATAGCTTTAGGGCTAACAAAAATGCTTAGCCAAACCCTTTTACTGTTTATAATTGTTTGTACTTTTTCCATTTTTTTTTAATGACAATAATGTGGCCTACTAATTCAAGTAGTAAATTAAAATGTGCATAAAGTGATAATGCGGCCTATAAATTTTAAAAATCACCCTTTAGAATTCTAATTATCAAAATATTTCAGTGTAAAATGTAGTACGACAAGATACTGAGTGCATTTATTTAGCTGAAGTCATTTTATCTCAACAGAAAGATTGCCAAGTCTGCCAGGAATGAAACTGTAAATCTGTAATGCACAGAACTTCAGTGTTCCTAAATTGAAACTTCATATTTCATTTCAATTTATTTGTTAGCATGTGGAAAGGAGAGCTTGTGGTGTTCTTATGAGATGTGAAAGAATAGCTAATGGCAGTTGTCTAGATAATTCTGCCAGGGCAAAGACAAGGAGACATAATGGGAGAAATCCTGTCTTCATTGAAGTCAATGGAAAAATTCCCAGTGATTTCAATAAAACTAAGATTTCATTCACTGGTTCTGGGGACCATGGGGGAACTTACTCAGAAGTGAAAACTGCATCATTTAAAAGGCTGCTTAACCACTCCCCAGTTGCTGATGTGTGTGCTTTAATGATTAATTTTTAAGCACCTCCAGCAACACTATCTTATTCCCTACCCACATCTCTTATATGAACGATAAAATTCATTCCCCTACAGAGGGCTTGCCAGGGGTTAAAGTATAATTTGGGGGCCCCTGGAACCCTCCTAAATTTCCAGGCCCCTCTTCAGGCAGGTCCGCCTCCCCCCAACTCTAGCTACTGACTCCCTAAATGCCTGCCCCCCACCCCAGCTACTGCCCCCTACCCCAGCTGCTGCCTCACAAATGGCTGCCCCTCCTAAATGGGCATTTGCAATCACTTCTCAGTACCATGTGCCTTGGTAATCACTCTGCTCCACAGCCCCACACCCCCAACTACAATCCCCCCACACCCCTAGCTACACATACATAGCTACACAAACACAGCTACACGCAGACCCCCAGCTACACACACACACACACACAGTCCCACACAACCCCCAGCAGCATTCCCTGTCCCCCAGAAGCTCCGCACCACCTCCCATCCCAGAGACCAGTGCCCCCTCCCCCCAAAGCCCTTTTCCCAGCCCCAACACAAGGCTACCCCATGCTCAGCCAATGCCTTACCTTGGCTGTTTCTCATTGTCTCTGCTCCCAGCAGTGACCCTGGTCCTGCCTTGCAAGGGGGAGATTTACAAACTGCCATGCCACAACTCCATGTCAGCTGGGTTTAAGGTGGAGCAGGGCTTAAGGTGGAATGCACTGAGATGCTGAGTTCTGACTGCTGTTTCTATTTTTAGGGGGCCCCAGAACTCTGCATTCCACTGCATTCCTCTATTTTTAGGGAGCCCTAGAATGCTGCCCCCTAAAAATAGGAGTTCTCTGGAATGGTGTTCCAGTGGGTTCCACCTTACTTTAACCCCTGGCTTGCATAAGGTCTTCATCTATGCAGCAGTTAAATCACACTTAAATGTTCAACACAGGACTTGCTCCTGGCTTTCTGCAGGCTGTCAAAAGGGTCCATTCACCCTCTGAGTTCAAACAAAGTCACTCCAGCTGTCTGTGGGCACATGCGCATGAAGGGAACAGTCTCTCTGCACCTTTTCCTATATTTTTCATCTGTGTTTGAGCTGCCAGAATTTAGTCCTATGGGTCAACCTCTGGCAATAAATAAATTCATAAACAAAAAATCAATGAGGGCAGGATCTGCAAGGCTGTGCACTTGTTCAAGCTGAAGGAATCCCACTATAAACACCCACAGATACAGACAATCAAAGCTGCTTTCAGCAGCAATTTTTACCAAATCAAGACAAATGGTCTTTCCATCGATCAATGCTTTGTCTGCTCAGTTGGCATGTCTGTTAGAAACCTTGCAATAGTTGACTTTTGGTTTTCTGACTGGAAGTAATTCACAAAAAGTATTGTCTAAAATTTTTAAATGTACAGTAGACTTTCCGGGGTGGGGAGAAGAAGACCATTTAATTATTTTAAATTATTTATTAATGTCAAGAGGAATTGGCCTGAATAGCACTTAAACACTTGTTTAAGGTGTAGAGACGATAAAAGAAGTCATTTAATTTTTGTGTCCAGATCTAAGTCAAGTTAAAATTTCTTAAAAGATGAAATCTCATAAACAAAAAGAACACAGATTAAATCTCTATAGTGCTCAAAGGCAATATAAAATGAAATAGAAAATAGACCTGAAAAAGTATAAATCTATTTGTATGTGCATTACTATAACATATGGGTTATCTAATAACAGGAAACTTAAAATTAACTCATAAAGAAGTTAATGTATAAACCTTATTAAAAGATTCATAAAGAACAGTATACATATTGAAACGCTCTTCCAAATGGTCATTGAACTCAATAGAAATCTTTTCTTTTAACTTCACTGGGTAATGGAATGGACCCTAAAGTATTATGAGGGTCTACAATGAATACAAAATGTTGAAACACTTAAATTATCAGCCCCGAGTAAGAGAATCATGGGTGCTAATGATGGTTGTGTCTGTGAAGATCACTGTTTTCTGCATACATCAAAAAAAGCATTGCTTGTATAACTTTCAGAAGGACATGTAGAATTTACTAATTTGACTTAGCTACCATGCCACCAAAACAAATACATAAATACATTTCTTAGAGCAGTCAGGAAACAGTTTTCAAGTGCCACGAAACTCTAAGACTTCAAGAAATGATTACCATGTGAATAAGGAATGAAAAGTTGACATATTGAAAAATTATGTGAACTGAATACTTGGCAAGTTTTGGTTCAGGGCCATCAAGATATTTTGCTTTGACAATACAGTAATATTACTTTTTAATTTTAACTGTTTTTTTTAATATGCCTTAATCAGCCTACTTTTTTAAAGGAAAAATAATTTTGAATAAGAAAACCAACTTTTCTTTTCTTTTTCTTCTTTTATTTTGGAAATGTCAAAATGGAACAATTCATCAGTTTTGAAACTTTCTTTGGAACATTTTGGAGTCTCAAAATTCATGAAAACAACCCCCCCCCCATTAGATTTTAGTGATTTGGCATTCGTAAGTGACAGATAATTTCATCAGAAATTTCTCTGACCATCTCTAGTCCATAGCTGGCTCTCACATAGATAGATACACTGAGCAATTACCAATCAAGCTGACAGCTATATGGTGAATAGAATAGAATCATAGGGTTGGAAGGGACCTCGTGAGATCATCAAGTCCACCCGCCTGGGGTTTGCACACAGGACCATCTGCATGTTAAGCAGAGGTGCTAGCCACTACACTATTTATCTTCTGTTATACTTCAGATACTGCTCAAGGAATGATAGGTTTCAAACAAGAGCAATTTCTGAGACAACTGAGGGACATTTGAGACACTCACTAAAGGTTGGGGAAGAAGGGGCCCTGGGAGAAGCAAAATGTTGAAGGCAGTTGGGTTGTGCCTGTGGTTACGCATCAGGTGTTCAGGCCATAGGACTCTATCCAAGTGTGAACATGCTATTTTTCTTGGGGAGGGGACTGCAGGCATCTGCAGGGTGAAGCACAGCTGGGCGCTTCACCCCACCGCCTGGGCTGCCCCCAAACTCAGCCGCAGGGTTGGGGGTGCCCCACTCAGCCCGCCGCAGCAGGGGCTGGGGTGAGCACGGCCCCGGGATTCCCCAGCACCCCGCTCCAGCAGGGCGCCCCCGACCCCGCGGCGGGGTTTGGAGGCAGCCCGGGTGGGGGTTGAGGGGCCCGGCTGCACTTCACCCCACGGGTGCCTGCAGTCCCCTTTCCGAAACAACATGTTCAGATGAGATTGTTTAGAAACAATCATTTTGAAACAATGTTGTTTCGACCCCAAATAGGGTTAAAGTTGTTTCACAACAACGCCATTGTTTCGAAAAATGGAACCCATTGTTTCGAAACAACTGTGTGTCGTGTGAACATGGCGTTTCTTATTTCGAAACAACCTCTGTTGTTTTGAAATAAGACTGCTGTGTGAACACACCCAAGGGTTTTTCAGAAACAAACATAAGGTTTATTACAATATTTATTCTGAGGATTGACAAAGAAGTCCTGCTCATTTCATACATAGCCCAACAGTAATATAATACATTAAAACTATTCTATACAAATAAAACACTAAACAACATTTATATTTACAAAAGGCATTCAACAAGTGGGGATCAGTCACTTGCAGAATGGAGAGATCTCAGATCTTAACATTACTCCTTTAAAACCTGGTATGGGTTCCTTATCTTAAACTTTTCCTGTCAATTTGCTTATTACCACAAATTACTTTGTAAGAATTGGGCCCCTTGTTAGCAGTTAAACAGTTTGTTGGTTTTTAGAGCTTCTATTGCTGTCCTGCCCTCCTTGGGACTCTTTTCTCACCACAAATTTCAGAGGAATAGGTCTCTGGACCGGACGGTCTTCAAAGTCCTCCCGCTCGCCGGCTGCCTTCCTCAGCTCCGCTACGGTCTCCATGGTGACTGGAACGATGGTGGCTTAGAAGGTTCTTGAGAGCCTGCAGGTGCAGCTGCTGGCTTGTGACACCTGCAGGAGTTCTGACAGTGCTGGAGCTTCAAAGCCTTGAGCCTTTAGTGATGTTCGTTGCTCACAGACTTAACCACAGGACTTAGTTATCTGTCTTTCTGGAGTGCATGCAAGTATGAATATTTGGGTTCGCCCTTCTGAGACTAAGTCCGGAGACCCAGCTCAGAGACTAAGTCCTGAGTCACCGCTCAGAGTCTAAGTCCAATTCCACCAGAGACAGTGTTACTTGTTCTGGGGATGAGTGAGAGTGTGACTCCTAGTGCAGTGGGAACATAGCCAGAGGCCAGTGGAACCTGGAGTGGGAGAGATCTCTGAAGTTCTGCTGCTGTGCAGCTTCTTTTATACACTATCATCACTTTCATCTCCTCTTGACCTCTCACAAAAGATGTGATTTCATCCTCACCCAATCCCAAAGAGGATGATTTCACCTAGCACCTGCAAAGTGTGTGATAGAGATCAAAGGGTTTTAGGGGTCCTTGGACAGTGGGAGGAGACCTCAGAATACTTGATGGGAGGGGAAATGAGGGAGTTCAAAAGTTTAAAATCTTCCTCCATCTTGACCTACTTTTCCTTAAAGAGATATATCTATTGGCTCTGTTTCCCTGTGATCCATCAGATTTCACTTGCTGAATGCATTTTGAATATTAACTTGGCTTTAAACACTTGTAAATGATGACTTATAGATACTTTACCACTAATTATTACACATTATCCTATTTCTAACTTCATCTTAACACAAAGTTTCTACTAGATTGCCTTGCACTATTTTCCTACTCACATGTGTCTTCATCCAATCAAGATTTGCTGTAATACTAAAGAGATGGCAAAAATCTCAGTCTACACAGCTTGAGTCCCAGGGCAGGGAATCAATTTTTTGTTTACAAAACAGGAGAATAATTATGGTAAGAAATGGATGGTGATTAGAGTAAGGATCTGGACCTCTAGATGAGCCTATAAACAGGCATCCCTATGGGAGGAAGGGAGTGTTGAGAGAATGCAGGGGACTTTAGAAATAGAATCAAGCCTTGTAAGCCCAGATTAAATTCAGGAAAGAAGTAGATATGAGATATTTAGTTCCAAAGGGGCAGCCATGTTAGTCTAGTTCAGTAAAACAAACAAGAAGTCCTGTGGCACTTGAAGGCAAATAAATTCATTTACTGCTGCCTAAAGCTCCTGTGCCTGTTTATTTTCCTTTCCTGCCTATAGGGCCCCTGAAATACCTCAGGAGATTCATTTTTTTTTCCTCAACTTTAAAATATGGAATTTTCTTTGTGTTTGTTTTTAAATATTCTCCTGTGAGAACTGAAATTCCATCACCTAGTGTTGTATTTAAAAGCCTTCTGGAAAGTAACTTGACTATAAACAGAAGTGAAACTACAGTGATGCCAACTTTCCTGATTTTGTCGTTAGAGTCATGATAATTATGGTTTTCCCTAAAGCCACAGTTCCTGGAATAAAGTTGGTTAGTGATGAGTTCACCCTTCATTCTTAAAAGCAAGTAAGTTTCTAGTCCTCATGGCTATGGAGAAAATGTGATCCCAGTGCACCCTAAAGGCTTAAAAAGCAGAAGGCAAATAAAAAGAACATCAGAACTATAATTTTTTATGTAATCATGTGATTTTAAGTCAATCTGAAGAGTTTTGGTGAGCCTGACTTTATTATTATTATTATTATTATTATTATTATTATTATTATTATTATTATTATTTGGGGTTGGCAATACTGTGAAGGCATCTTGTGTCAATTTAATTCCTGTTTAAAGTCATTTTCCAGTCTATTACTTGTAGCATGATTGTGACATGCTGCACCCCATGTATATCTTATGTATGATTGTGTAGCCTTCATATCCAACTTTATAGTGTAATTGTGTGTTGTTTAATGCAAAGTACATCATGCAAGATGTTTTTGGAATTCTGATGGCAGAGGAAACATTATTATAGTAGTATGTCTGTGGCAATGTCAAGTGTATGGTTATGAGGCTTCACTATGCAATATTCCCAAATGTATGTCTCATGGTTTGAGGCAGATCTAAGTAAAAGTATACAGCAGTGGTTCCCAACCTATGGTCCGGGGACCCTTGGGAGTCTGTAGAGTTATTACAAGGTGTCTGTGACCAGCCGCTGCTGGCTAGTGATCGAAGTTTGAGAGGGCTCTAAATCAGTGGCGTCGAACTTACAGCTTGCTGGTTGAGATCCAGCCCTGCCCCAAAGGCACTGATTGGGCCCACAGAGCTGCTCTCTGCAGCAACGAACTCCAAAGTAAGGCTGCCAGCACAGCAGGCTAGGCATGCGTCTGATTCACTCATGTCATCTGAGTCGCAGCACAGGGCAACAAAGGAAGCACTCTAGCCAATCCTGGCTCAGCTTTGCTGTGGTCTGGCAACCAACCACAGTCTCATTCACAGCAGGCTAGACCAGCTCTAGAGTGCCACCACACTGCCCCTCATACCAATTGTTCACCGTCAGTCAGTCAGTATGCTCATTTGATTGACAGCATGTTGCACGAATCACAAATAAAAAAGGAAAAAGTGGCTGAGGCCCATGTAGGAACAAGCTACTCAAAGGCCAGCCAGGACAGAGTCAACCAAAGACCAGCATTTTGAATGACGGACGGTGATGGGTGGGTGAGAGAGAGGCAGGAGCCCAGCCTGGCTGCCTGTGACTGAGACTGATTTTTTTTTTTTTTAACCTGCCACACGAGGTAGGAGAAGTGGACAGGGAAAGGGGAGGGGTAGGCCTAGGAGCCAGCATGGACAACAGGAGCCCACAGGGCAGAGAAAAAGGAAGGTGTGGGAGAGCCTTTGGGTTTGGGGAAGCGAAAAGGGAGCCCACACCACTCTGAATATGGAGGGAGAAAATGCTGGGGAGCCCATGAAGCCACCCAGCCTGTGACACGTGTCCTGCCTTACAATGTACAGCCCCCATTGAATGAGTTTGACACCTCTGCTCCAAATGAATTGTATATGTCTGCCATGAGCAGCCACACCCTAGATATGTCCCTACCCCTTGGGAGCAGGCAGGGGCCAGGTCCTCTACTGCCCTTCTGCAGCACTGCTGCCTGCAGTCAGTCCCTGATAACAGCTATTTTCATTTGGGGGGTCATGTTTTATTTTTTGTTTTGTTTTGTTTTGTTTTTTTAATGTTAAAAAGTGGTCCTCATACTTGAAAAGGTTGGGAACCACTGCTCTACAGAACTGAGAAGCAATTTACACCAGATTAGGACTTGTATAGAACATTGCACCTCAGCATTCCAGGAATTAAGGACTAGCCCAGATGTCAGAAATGAATCTACAAAGAACCACAGTGACTCAGGGCTTGAAGGGAGCCATAGGCTTAGACTACACTCGCAGCACTTTTCGGTGGCGGTCAAAAGCAGATACGCAAGATACATAAAATACCTTGTGTATCTCTCTTCAACTTTGTAACTCCCACTTACCTTTTTCTCCATACTGTGCTAAGTCAAAAAGTGCCACGAGTGTACACCAAGCCTTTGACTTAGTGTTATTCTGCTTCCAGGGCTGGAGTTATTAAGTAGAAGTCCAGCTTGATAGAGAGCATCTTGACAAACCACTCAATTGGACCTGGCAGAGCAAACTGACAGTGGTGAATTCGTAGCTGTCACTGTAGACATAGCCATACATAGACATTGTTCATCACCTGGTCCAGTAAAGGAAAGCCCCAGAGAGGGGTGAAGGTACCTGCTAAAAATGGAAAATATTTTGTTCTCTCTTTCTCTCATCTACCTCTATCTATAAACAGGTGGACCAGCCAACCTGTGAAGACAATTATCTAACTCTGCAAGGTTACTGAAAGTGTTAAACTTAGTTTAGAAAGTGATTTGCCTTTTATTTATTTTTGATCAAATCTGGCCTGATTTCCTCTGACTTCTAAACATGTAAAATCTATTTGTACTTAATACATTTGTTTGGTTGTTTGTAGCTAAAACAGTGCTTGTGGTTTAAGGAAGGGCTATTTCGATTTCTTTGATAAACTGACAAACCAATGAAATTGCAATGTGCAGTGACCAGCACTGAACATTTCAAAATGGCTTTTCCTGGGGTTATATCCAGGGTTGGGGTATGCTGTCTCAGGTCATATCATTGCAGTTTGCTTGTTGTAAGCTGTGTGGGCTGAACCAGGAATGAGGGTTCACATAGCAGAGCAAGTGGAAGACTGGTTCCAAGAGTGAGGGATTGGGGTGACAAAGCAATGCACAAGTCCAGATTGCAAAGAGGAACCTCACAATGATGGTACCCCCTATAAACCCAGAAAGATGACATGTAAACTCACAGGCCATTGCCTTAATATGATGCTTCCAAAAGTTAGATGATCTATTCCAAAGTTCGTAAACTGCAAAAAGCAAGTAGCCTAAATGATGGAAAGTTTCTAAATTCTCTACCATTCTTAGAAATGCTTTAATACAACAATTGAAACAAAATAAGACTGTACATTACAATTTTAAACCTAAGTGTCCCTTAAGCCACTTGACATAAAATGTCAGAACATGTTAGGATTAGTGTTGACTAGGTCTAATATTTACTTAATTTTTATTCTTTATATAGGAATTAGATATAATACTCCTGTCAGGTAATTTCTAAACTATTATCTGCTTCTGTAGGATATATCAGGGCAGGTATGGAAGCGCTGGGCTTTTAAAGTCCCTTTTCCCTGCAGGCAAAGGGGAGGTTACCACAGGGCCATAAGAGGCACTTGGACCCAGTTAAGGGTTATTCAAGGCCTATAAAAAGCTTTCCTCTGCTAAAGGAGAAGGGGAGAATCTGTCAGAAGGTTTTAGACTTCCCCAGGAGTAGGAGATAGAGTTTTTCCCCAGCCAGGAGCAGAGGATGATGCAGACCCCAGCCTGCAGGATGGGCTGACCTAGCCCCAGGCCCTCTAAAGCAGTGCCACCACTTCCATGACCCTGAAAGAAAGCTAGAAGTAGGTATCTACCCTAGCCCTGGGTTTTACTAGGTGGACTAGAACCATAAACCCTCCCTAAGGACCGAAGGGTGCCTCACTAGGCTCAAACCAAAGTTGTCTCCAGATGCCCCAAAAGACAGGGAGGGAGGCCAAGGGGAAAGGCCAGAAGCTTTGTCCTGGATGGGCTGGATTTGCCTCAGGCCTCTACCACCAGGGGAACAATTGGTGCTGGGCAAGTCAGCCCCTCCCTCCACCAGGAGGACACTTTGCCACTATCTAGCTAGCTAGCTAGCTAGCTAGCTAGATATAGATATAAAACAGCCCTTGGAGTCACCATTAAAGCTGTTTCTCCTACCAGAATCTGAAATGGCACCCTTACCTACTGTACTAGTTTCAGCTGAGATGAAGTAGGCATCAAGCCACTGATGGAGGGTCAGTAAAAGACTGATGCATCAGAACATGCATTAGACTCCATGAGGAGCTGACATTTATAGATAGAACAAAACCATTTTGACCCAATAATAGTTTAATATGTTTCATTTTGAGTTACTGAAAAGCTGGAACTTCCAATGTGAGACCATTACAGATACCTATTCTGAGGTGAATGACCAATTTAGTCATATTTAGAGAAGCTTATCGGCAGCATACTTAAATATCTGCTTCAAGCAGTCTTGCACGCTTGATTGCAGAGACTGGGCCTTTGCAAAATGAATTAATACAAGTCATTGTAGATTTCAAATTATTTTGCAGACACTAGGACAAATCTGACTGTCCTGAATTTAGTCCCAGATAATTTTCATGCCCTCTGTTTTATACTGAGGTTTTGATTTTGAATGTGATCTAATAATAATGACAAATGATAGATAACCAATGCTATGATGTACACTCTGATCAATCAGAACCTCCCTGAGTCAATAGTTTGCTATCTGACATATTTCTCCAGTTTCACCTTCTTACTTTTATTTGTCTAAAGATTAACAAAGCAAATCATCATCATATTGTAATCATTCAGGCTATGTCCACACGCACATCTTTAAATTGATTCAAGTTGAATCGATTTAAGCTAAAAGGTTATAAAAATCATTAAATTGATCCACATTGAATCAATTTAATAAAACTAGATGAAAAAAACAAATCAAACTAGCATGTCTGTATACTCTCTCCAGAGCCAGTGGCAAGGGAAAAAAAGTCCCCAGGGCAGAGATCGCAGGGCTCCCCACTTCTCCCACCACTTCCCCAGCAGTGGGACAGGGATCAGCGGCACCCCTTTTCCCAGCCAGTTCCCCGGTAGTGGGGACAGAGATGCCAGAGGTGCCTCACTTCCCCTGTCACTTCCAGAGCAGGGGGGGCAGTGATCCCGGGGTCCACGCTTCCCCCGCCACTTCCAGGGCAGTGGGTGCAGATATCATGAGGTTCCCATTTCCCCCGCTGCCCTTTTCTTTGGGGTGAGTGGGGGTCCCTCTGGTTTGACTGAATATGTTGCTTATGTTACAGTTATATTAATGTTATGATAATATTTAAGTGACATGTAATGTTTGGGTCAATTTGGGTTCATGAAAGATTTTTTCCTTTGTTGCAGATTGATTAAGGCATTTTCATTCTTCCCCTTTCCCTCTCACATTCTTCTAAGTACTTCATAGGCTTGACTCAGTTTTTAGAATTATACAGGGAGTAGATAGTGGTCAAGAACTAAGGGTACATCTACACTGGAACCTTAGGTTGACTTAAGAAAGGTAAGTTGACCTACAGACTCCTGTGGCCATACTAGGTTTTTATTAAGTCAACTGAAGCGCTTCCTTAAGTCAACTTAATAACACCACCTCTTAAGGTAGACTTAATGCTTACGTCAACATTAAGCTGACTTAAGCCAATGTAGCTGAGGAAAGCCCTTAAGTTGAGTTAATTGGCCTCCAGACCCCCTCCCAGAGTTCCTAGCCACCAGGAAGGTCAACCTAGAACCTGCCAGTGTGGATGCAGACAGTTGGCAGGAGTTTTCAATGTGAACTCTCTAAATTGACTTAACAAGTTTGACTTTAAGGCGACACAAAGTCGACCTTGTTAGGTCAACTTAAGAGAGCATCCAGTACAGACATACTCTAAAGTATGGGTGGAAGAAGTCCAAAGTTGTAGCAGTGCATCAGTGTGAACTTCATTCATCCTAATCATGAGGACAATGAAGGGAATGAGTTTAGCCATTACATGATGTGAAAGCAGGAATGAGGGAAGGGGCTTCCATATCAAGCAAAACAAGACACCCCTTGTCAGAGCCTAAATTTGCTGCAAGAGGAGAGAAAAGGTTTGAGACTTCAGTTTGAGACTGTATTCAACTTGCTATAAGGTTTAAAAGAAACTTTCTTTGGCTAAGTGAACTAGAGCTGTGAAGAAGAAGGGAAGAATACATTGGTTTGATTTAAGTTTCACATTATAGTTTGGGTAATTTTTGTATAACTGGATCAATAAAAATTCTAGGCATTTTATCACCATAATCAACAGTGTGGTGCCATTATTTTCCAAACTGACACTAGTGTTACCCAAATGTTTACAAATGTACTGTCGAGGTATTAAGAAACAAATTAAGCATTATGAGCTTCAGGGAAGGAAACCAATTAAGGAATAAATAGGAAGGATGAATGTACATATCAAGCATTCAGTTACAGTAGTTACTTAGTGGACAGTTATTGCAAAATAAAAGAATTACCACACATATAAAGAACAGTTCCACACAAGTGGAGAAGTTAGTTATTAGATCCATTTGGGCTGTTTTAGCAGATCTCAGTTAAAATCCTGCAAACAATAACTGCAACTTGATTGTATAAATATGAGCCATTGTTAGCACAGAAACATGAATTATTGCATAGTCTCAGAGTCTATTTTTGCACATCCAAATTAACTATTAATCCATATGAAAATAGACATTTCAAATTATCACAGACTAAAAACATATTCTTGACATTTACAAAAGAAAAAGAGATATTTGGAAAATTTGTATGTAATTATCAAATTGAGCTTGCTAGTTCATTATATATAACCTGCTGCAAAATTCTGCTAGAAAGATTGAGGTGTTTCTTGGTAAAATGTCCTCTGTCCTGTATTTCTGATTTTATTATTGTTCCACATAATTAAACTTTCAATTTAGCTTCCAATATCAGGAAATTTTATTCTCACATACCCAGTGTTTGTAAATCTGCCCACCATCAGTTCAATAATATTGGCAAGATTCATCTTGACATTAAACATGTCTTTGATGAAATCTTATCTGATTATCCTCTCATCTCTAGAACTGTAGGAAAAGTGGCTGGAGCTTGAAGAATTTGGACAAACTATTATTTTCAGTTCACATAGGTTTCAAACTTGGTTTGCTCATACACTGGAATCAAAATGACAGTCAAAATGTAGGCTTACTCTTAAACTTGAATGATTTTACCAATCAACAACAAGTTTAATTTTAACAAAATACCTTTCAAAGAACTAAATCTAAGGCCTTGTCCACAGTAGAAAGTTTTGTCACCAAAAGTCAACTTCTAATGACAAAAAAAGCCCAGTGTATACACGTGAATGCTCCTTTTGTTGGCAAAACTGCCCTGTTTTACCAACAAAATAATATCACCTGTGTGGAAGACATAGAGCCTTTTTTGCACACGTTTTGTCATAGAAGTCAGCGTGTATGCTGACTCATTTTCCTGGAGTGTTAAGCAGCATCCTGAAATGTCCCAGAAAGCCAGTCCTGGACACTCTGGTCTTCCACTTGCATTCTGCTGCTCTGCGGCAACTAGCTCCTCCCCTCTTTAAATCCTTGGAATTTTTGGATGTTTCTGTTTTCACTTCCTGTTTGTTTGGTGTGGAGAGATAGTGGGTCATGTTCCCAGGTGACAATGGCAGCTCCATGCAGGCAACACTCTCCTGGCTGGAGCACAGCAGAGCTGCTGGATCTGATCAGCACCTATGGAGAATCTGCTGTGCAGTCTCAGCTCCACTGCAGAAAAAGGAATTTTGACACTTATGGCCAGATTTCTTGTGCCATGGCAGAGAAAGGCTATGAGAGGGCACACTTCAATGCAGAGCAAAGATGAAGTAGCTGAGGCTAAACTACCATAAAGTCAGGGAGGCAAAGAGTTGCTCTGGTTCAGTGCCAGCTGCATGCCTATTTTAAAAGGAGATGGAAGCCATCCTCTGTGCCCAGGGCCTCAAGCACATGGCCCATGGGCCACATGTGGCCCCTAAAGCTATTTTCTGTGGCCCACAATGACAATATTAATACCAATATTTGCAATAATTTTGTATAAAAATGTTTCAGTGGTGTGGCCCTCAGACCAACGTACTGGTACTCATGCGACCCTGTACTAGTCCTCATGTGGCCCTCGTGGTGATACGAATTTGAGATCCCTGCTCTGTGGGGACCAGACATCTACCCTGAAGACTGCCATAGACACCTCCGTGGGCCCCAGAGTCAATAGATACTGGATTAAAGCCCAACAACGAGGTTATCAATGAGGAAGTGGAGCTGGTGACCCACAGCCAGGAAGCAGCTTGGCAGAGATTGGGAGCTGGGAGCTATTTGCCAACCTCCTTCCCTCCCCAAGATATACAGCCATTTCCTGCCCTTCAGATGTGGTGTTCCAGAAGCAGGAGAAGGAAGCTCTGGTAAGTGTTTGTTAAGCTGATGCTGCTCTGCTTGAGAAGTGACTCTTCTAGTTAAAAACACAGTGGTAGGGCAGTGGTAAAGGTATAATAGCTGTATTTGCTTATGGCTTCTCATTCTGAAGTGCATGATACAGCACTCATTATCAGCGCATTGATGCATGTGGTAGTGTCCTGGGTATCCTCTAGTGAGAACTCAAGGGCTATGTCTACACTGGGGTCTCTTCTAAGTCAATTGAACAAGGTCGACTTTAAGTAGGTCGACTTTAAGGTCGACCTTATTAAGCTGACTTAAGGGAATGTCTACACTGTACACATACCCTGCCCCCTGCCCCGCTCTGGGTCCAATATGGCTGCAAGGGTTGATCCAGATCTGGGGGCCTGATCTGGCCCCAGCCACTGGTGGCAGGTGGCTGGGACCTCGATCTGGCTCTGAACCCCTTGCCATTTGCGGCAAGTGGCTTGGGGCCAGATTGGGCTCCTAGATGCCTGCCACTTGTGCCAAGCGGCTCAGGGCCAGATCGGGCTCCCAGCTGCCTGCCACCTGTGGCGAGAGTCTCAGGTCTGGATCAGGCTCCGAGCTGCCTGATGGCAGTGGCAGAAGCCAGCTCTGAGCCCGTTTCTGCTTGAGGCAAGTGGCTTGAGGCCAGATCGGACTGCATACTGCCTGACAATTGTAGCAAGCAGCTCAGAGCCAGATCAGGTTCCCAGCCACCTACTGGCAGCAGCAGGAGCCAGCTCTGAGCCCCTTACTGCTTGTGGCAAGCAGCTCACGGGCAGATTGGACTCCCAGCCACCTGATGCTTTCGGCAAGTGACTCATGGCAGGATCAGGCTCCAAGTTGCCTGCTGGCAGTGGCAGGAGCCAGCCCCGAACAACTTGCTGCAAGCGGTAAGTGTCTTGGATCCCAATCCGAACCCAAGCCACTTCCTGCAAGCAGCAAGAGGTTCAGAGGTGGCTTCTGCCACTGCTGGCAGGCAGCTGGGAGCCTGAACTGGCCCCAAGTCACTTGCTACAAGCAGCTGATGGCTGGGAGTCCAAGAAGTGGCTCGGGGCTAGATTAGGCTGCCAGCCACATACAATTTGCAGCATGTGGCTCGGGGTAAGATCTTGTTCCCATCTGCCTGCTGCTTGGGACAAGTGGCTTGTGGCAGGATCAGGTTCCCAGTTGCCTGCTGGCAGCAACAGATCCTGGCTCCGAGCCAGCTGCCACTTGCCATAAACAGCTTGAGGCCAAATTAGGTTACCAGATGCTTACTACTGACAGCTGGTACCGGCTTGGGACCCGGACACCAGATTGGGACCTGGAACAGGCCAGGGAGCAGGGCTCAGGCCTGGCCCTGACTCTCTCTGCCCTGTAAAGTTGACTTAACACTAAGCTGACTTCCTGGGCTAGTGTTATTAAGTCAACTACAGCAAGTGCTTACATCGACTTAATTTTAAATTTGACCAGGGAGTTCCTTAGGTCTACTTAACACAGGTTTAATTGCCCTAAGGCTCCAGTGTAGATATACCGAAGGGAAGCTTTCTGGACTTACCTCTCAATTCTCTGCCTCAGAGGCATTGGCAGAGCAGCTATGTTTCCTCACCCATAGTAGGACATTGTCCCTTGTCAGCTGGAAATCATGGTACTGAGGAGCAAAGCAGCTCACTGCCCTGCAGCTTAGGGACCCAGTTTAGATCAGCTTCAATGTAGGATATGCATTCTATCCTCATTGCTGACTCTAAGAAGTAAGAAGTCAGCTTCTATAACCACTTCCTGTCGATATGGGGGCACAGATTTAGATTGATAGTGACATTGCACATTCATTGATGCCCCAAGAGAACACCACTCCTCGGCTTCCTCAAACTCAGATCAGCTGCGCATTCTTGACACCCTGTGTGGAACTAACCACTTCCAGGATAATCAGGGAGCTGATCCCGTTCATGGGGATGGTGAGAGTAATCTGGTTTTCAAAGTGTTACATTCACACTAGGAGGGCTGTAACAATAATCCTTTTACTCATTATGTTTCTTTTTCACAACAAATGACCTTCACATAGAAAGGCCTCATGTCTGCCAAATGGCTTAGACCAGGGGTGGCCAAACCTATGGGAGTCAAGAGCCACATTAGTTGATTATTAAACCTTCGAGAGCTGCACTAAGGCATGTAGCCATATTTTACCCACTCCAAAATTACGAGAGTTTAAAATTCATTGCACACTTTAACTTTATCATAAAAAGATGGCAAATATTGATCCTACTAATGTCAGATTCTAATAATTACTTACAGTATCATGAAAACTAGGCCTACCTATACAGTAAAACCTTAGCTTCTTCCTGCCCTTGCTGACCATGCCACCAAGCTTCCCTGCTGTACTGACCCTCTCCATAACCCCAGGCCCTGATGCTGGCTCCCATGTGCCAATCCCCCCCCACCTCCCCAGAGCCCCCTTACCTAGCCACTCTGGTGGCTAGGCACAGTCTGGGGCTAGCTCCTCTTGCTTTAAGCCCTGACAGGGCTGAGCATCCAGTATGGCCACACTGGTGGCTTGGCTCCCCGAGCATACTCTGAGCATGCTCAGGGTAGCAGATTTAAAACTTCTAGGCTGGGGCTACTTTCCTCTGGCTTTCTTCCGCAAGCCACACTTTTTCATTTGAGAGTCACACGCGGCTCCCGAGTCACAGTTTGGCCAAACCTGGCTTAGACAGATAAGGAAGCAGCTTTGCTGAACAAAGGAGGAGATGTTCCAGGAGCTCCTACAGTCCATGGAGGTGTGCAGACAAGAAAACAGGGCTTGGCGGGAGACAATGGCAGAAAAACTACAGAAACACAAACAAAAAAGCAAATAATATTTCAGGAGGAGCCAAGATCATAAAGGCAGATTGCTGCATCTTATGGAAGAGCCTATGGAGCTCCAAACGATAATGGTCACGCTCAAGGCACAGCTGCTTCATGCTTGTCCTCCCAGTTCAGAGACACCAGAAATTTTTCACAACCTCTCAACACACTCCCACTAAGCATTCCTATGAAGGCCAAGGACCCAAATGGTACAACGTTACATCCACCCCCTCACACAGTTTAAGAATGACAGCTGGACATATAGGCACCTGTAAAACAAATCAGTGCCCCACACACTCACCCTTTTGCATCCTCACCTTTACTTGACCACTGTTTGTTGTTTAATAATAAAAATATTGCTTCAAATGTGTAGACAATATTGATTCATGTGATCACAAGGCATATTGCCCTGCAGCTGCAGAGCCCTGCAGATGTTCAGCATCACAGTAAGGTATACATGGCACAGTTATGGGTTTTCATTGTAAAATGCTCCCTTAGTGCCTTCCATATGTAGATAGCTACTCATTGTACTCCTCAACACCCCTGGCATCTGGAGGCTTATAGAAACATGCAAGCTGATCCACCTCTGTCGTTCAACCAAGGTGGAACTTCTCATCCTTATGTTCACAGAGATTGTGGAAGACAGAGCAGGCAGCTGTAACAACTGGAATATTGTTCTAATTTAAGTCCAGTTTGCCATAAAGACATCTTCAGCAAGCCTTAAGTCTCCCAAAGGCATACTCCACAGTCATTCTGCACCTATTCAGCCTATTGTCGAATTGCTTCCTGCTAGTATTCCAGTTGCCTGTGTAAGGCTTCATGAGCCCTGGCATCAGTGGGTAGGCTGGGCCTCTTGAGATCACTATGGGTATCTCCCCACCCTTAACTGTAATTTTTTTCAGCTGGGTGGAAAGTCCCTGCTTGTAACTTCCAGTACAGGCCTGTGTTTCTAAAGATATAAGCATCATGCACCTTTCCCAACCAACCAGCACTGATAT
The DNA here is from genome assembly GCA_007922195.1 of Podocnemis expansa. NCBI lineage: Eukaryota > Metazoa > Chordata > Testudines > Podocnemididae > Podocnemis > Podocnemis expansa. Next base: position 19,289,847 of record ML681996.1, read on the forward strand.
TCGTGAAATCACCCTGGTGATCCACAAGTGCCTGTAGCACGATCGAGAAGCAGCCCTTCCTATTTATGTACCCAGTTGTGAGATGCTCCTGAACTAGAATTGGGATATGCGTGCCATCTATTGCCTCATCACAGTTAGGAAATCCCATGGCTACAATTCCTCCAGTATTTCATGCACATCGCCCAGTGTCATGATCCTTCATAGCAGAATGCAGTTGAAGGTCCTGCACACATGTGATTGCACATTCCCAACAGTACATCTGCCAACTCCAAACTAATTAGCAACTGACCAGTACCAGTCTGGGATTGCCATCTTCCACTAGCAACTGCATCATGCTTCACAGGAGGATGGCAGGTCTCATTTGGGTGTCCTTGCACAGTAGGGCAGGGGCAAACTCCGCACACAGTTCCATGAAGAAATTTACAGAGGGGTAGCCGTGTTAGTCTGTGTACAGCAAAAAGAACGAAAGTCCTGTGGCACCTTATAGACTACCAGATTTCTTTGGGCATAAGCTTTTGTGGGCTCCAACCTACTTTGTCTTACATATGACAAAGTGGGTTGGAGCCCACAAAAGCTTATGTCTGAAGAAATCTGTTAGTCTATAAGGTGCCACAGGACTCTAGTTCCATGAACATGGCTTCAGGAATTCAAAATTTCCATACCCACTGCTCATCATCCCAGACCCATATAACAATGAGGTCCCATCACTCAGTGCTTGTCTCTCATGACCAGAAGTGGCGGTGCACCGTGTGCAGATGATTGGTGAAAGAAAACAGCAATGCTGTGCTGTTTATCTACATGTCACTCAGCAGATCCAGCTCATGCAATTCCTGTTCTGATTTGGAGCTCATGATATACTATGAGACTAGCTCTGAGGTGTTCATAATGCTGCAAGCAACACTGCAAAGTAAAGCTGGATGCATGTTTTCAGATTTGGAATGCAGCCACAAAGGAAACAGTGGGAAAACATTGCAAAAGGGTGTGGATTGCTAATAGCAACAGTGAATGATGGCAAGGAAATGCACTGCTGCATGGAACATTGAAAAATTACCCACGGTGCTCTGTGATTCTCTCCTTCATTACAGGATTCCTAGCCTTGGAAACGGATGAGTGGCATAGTAGGAGAGGTACCCACAATGAACTGTTCTTACTGGTGAAAATTCAAAGTACAGAGTGGATTATCCTTTGTGATGCAGGGCGTAGTGTGTGGACATGTGCTAGCACTATACATCTAGTGCTTTTCTTTTACTGCAAAAATTGATTTCACAAAACTTCTCTGATGTAGGCAAAGCCTAAGGTTCTGCTCCTGGAATGCATATATGTTTCAGTGTAGATACAGTTGAAGGACATTTATAGTTTAACACACAATGTGACTCCATCTCCAGTATTTCCCTAGCACATGCCACTATGTAAGGTTACATAAGGCCCGCTATGAAGACCCTTTAGGCAGCACAAAACCCTGCTTAGTCTCTCCACCCAGGCATTCACTCTGACACTCCCACATATGTACTGCAAGTGAAGTACAGAATATTGTGGTGTTCTGCTCTACGCCACAAGCCAATTTCACCAAGAAACAATAAATGTAAGATAATATCAGAGATTATTAATGAGCATAGATTTTTAAACTCATGATACATCAATATTTGCACCATGAAACTAATACTAAGAATGAGGTTCATTGACTGGTTCATTATACTCACTAGGCATTGGTTCATTACAGAGTGTTAACCTGATTGGTTCCATTCAGGGAAAACACCCTGTAGCATATGTAGCCAATGAAAACTAATCAACACAGCTTAAATGTCAAATACGGAAATCTTACAAGGAACTGCTTGTAAATGATCTTCATAGGAAAATCTATTCACTGAAATTATTTGCCAGATAATTTTGAAGGAAGAAAAAGTTTGAGACAACTGTAAAATGATCAGAATGAATTCATCAACAGAAAAAAAGTAGATGAGTTCAGCAAATAATGTACTGGCTACAAATTATTTGCTCACTCTGTGAATCATTTATGACATGTAGGAAGATGCTAGAACAATACAAAACCAATATGACACATTAAATAGTTAACAGATAGGTCTCAATATGTAATTATTCATAGGGCTTCATTAAGCAAGTGTGTTTTTAGTGGGGCTATCAGGCTATTTAATATTTTGTAAATGACCTGGTAAAAAGCAAAGTCATCACTGATAAGGTGTACAGATGATGCAAAGATGGGAAGATCAGGGAGTGGTCAATAATAAAGAGGACATGTGACTGATGCAGAAAGATCAGGCTCACCTGGAAACTGAGAGCAAGGAATATACCTTTTAATTCTACCACATTAAAGTTATACCACTAATAACAAAGAATGTAGGTCATGCACACACAGTGATGGGCAGTATCCTGGAAAGAAGTGATTGAAAAAGATCTGGAGGTCATGGTGAATAATTAGCAGAACATGAGCGCTTCATACAACCCTGTCACCCAAAGACCTAATGTGAATCTGGGATGTATAAACAGGGAGAACCTTCAGTAGGAAGTCTATATTGTCTTTGTGTTTAGAATTAATGTGATATAGACACATTACTAATGTGCAGAATTCAAGGAGGATGTTGAAAAATTAAAGAACCACAAGAATGATTAAACTTCTGGAAAACATGACTTTGAAATCTTTCAACTGATCACTATATCTATTTAAAGAAGGTTAAGGGATGACTTGATCATAGAAGTACCTATGTGGGAAATAGAAACTTAATACAAAGATCTCCAATCCAGAAGACAAAAGTATAACAAGATCTAATGACTGGAAGTTGAAACTAGACAGATTCTCAATGACAATAAGGCAGCTTCTTATCAGCAAGGGTAATCATTGAGACAGTGTATTAAGATTTGTGGTAGAAGCTCCATCACTAGAGAATTTGAATTGGCTACATTTTCTCTGTCTCTCTCTCTCGCTCTCTTTTTTTTTTTTTTAATATGGTCTAGTTCAAATAAGCATTAATTCAGAGTAGTCCTATGTATTGCGTTATTCAGGAAGACAGACTAGATGATCATGGTAGTCCCTTTGATTTTATAATCAATGAACAAATAGATACTTGTTGTCATTATCTCAACAAACAAACAAACAAACAAACAAACAAACAAACAAACAAACAAACAAAAACAAAAAAAACAACCAAAAAAAAAACATGGTCCTCTTAATTAGAGTCTATTAAATCCAAGTGGCCTTCCCAGTTTCTTCTACATTTCCTTCTCCAGTTCCTCCATCCCCCTCTCTCTTCCCCTATCGAAGCTGCTACCAGCTTGCTTCAAAACACATTGAGCACAATGGGATGCTTTTGATTAAGTTCAAAAAGTGTTGGATGAGGACCAGATGAAAATTTTCTCCTAATCTCATTAATATAAATATATTTAGAATTGTTTTCTACCTCTGCTTCTCTTATTGTCAGTTTAATTTGATAAAATAGAGAGTCAGAGCAGGAGCAGGAGAAAAGTAAAATAAGTTTTTAATGAAAATTGATGGAAATTCTTTAATATAATGCTCAAAAGTAACTGATACGAAATGTATGAGTTCAAAGACCTGTTATAAATGTGTTTACTTTCGTTGAACTTAATAGTGTTTTAAATATTTTAACAATAAAGCACTATCAATAATATGTCATTTTCTCCCTGTGGATGAAAATAAACAAGCACTGTAGAGCAGAAAACATTGTTAAACATATGCGTGATGGCCCCAATCACAAAACTACAAAATCATTGCCACGCCTTTAACCTAGCCCAAACGACTCTCTATTGCCATTCATAGTGACAATTCATAGTTGTTTATAAGGAAGATTTAGACATGACATGGATTCAATGATCTAGACTAGAGAAGACTAAGCCCTGGTCTACACTGACATTGAAGTTTGACATAATACTGCTTACCCTGAGCTTCTGCAGCCAGTGTCTCCACTGTTACAGCAGTAGAGTTGAAAAAAAGTGGAACTGTAAGTCAGCCTGCTAACGCCAATCCCACAAGTGGCACAGCACTGTGGTAGAAATCTACAGTTTGTATCTAGGTCCTTATAGCTAGAGTGTAGCTCTAATCTTGCTTTTCTCTAGTCTACTTCATCATAGCAATATAGCTCCTCCCCTGTCTGCAGACCCAGGAAAATTTTCAATTAATTCCAATCTCTGCATGCCGCACTGTGCCTATTGGTTATGCCTGCAGCAGAGAAACAGCGAAGATTTTCCTGTTTTTTCTTGTTCTTCTTGTTCTTCTTCTTTAGCGAAAAGGGTAGGGGGAGTGTATAGAAGACAACCACCTCCCCCACAAGACTCAGTGCCTACTACTCACAGGGCAATGCATTTCTCTAAGTGATGTGAGCAGTGGGGACACGAAACCCCAAGCAATGTGCTGTGATCACTCACCTTTGCCTTCTGTAATTTGGCAGCCTAAAATGAAATTGCAATCACACTCCCTTTGTAAACTAGCTCTCAGTGAAAGATAATCCTCATTGTATAACTGAGCCCAACAGATTAGCTAGCTAGCTAGCTAGCTAGCTAGATTTAGGAAATGAATTCTAGAAAACCACAGGTTAAGTTCAGTGAGCTCAATGTTCTAGATAATAAGTTGCTTGCCAATGAAGACTGAAAAATAGGTTTTTTGAAAAAAAAAATGAACTTCTTTTATTAGAAAATGCTTAAAAGCTCAATCTCTATTTTCTCCAGTACTGACCATGCTGTTTAGAGTACTTACTGCATGGATGACCAATACAATGGAGCAGCATGGAACATTCAGTGTGGAATATTCTGTGGTTTTGACCACTTCTATAAGGACCACTTTTTAACCAGTCAAGAATACAGATTTTTGACTGCATCATAAACAACTATTTTTTGGTTTTTATTTCCTTTTAAATTACCCTTAAATTACCCTTCTAGCATTTTCTCCTTGTTTTGTAAGGAACAAAAATTATTAAAACAATGCAATTTTAACTCACAAAGTATAGTTCAGCCCTATTTTAATCTCATCTGTTGAGCCTGATGGGACTTAGAGGAAAACAAAATGGTTTTATCCATCACAGAACACAATTAATTGTGTGTTGGCCTCTTTGGAAATAGCTATAGATAAAATAACTTAATCACAATTTTTCAGGAGAAAAACTGTAAATAATTAACTAGTATTGCTAAAATTTTGATGAACGACAAAAAGTGAAATTCTACACAGTGCGAAACAGAAAACTCAAGTGTAGAGAAGTGACAGAGAATGTGCTTTAATAAGGATATATATTTAATGGGCTTTGTTCCAAGGAGAAATACATTGTGCACAATATATTATTAAGTGTAACTTAGGGGGAAAGTGATTGCAAATTATTCTGTTACTGAAGATGTTTTTTTTGAAAATGGATTAATAAAATTTAGTACAAAAATTATCATGCAACTCCTTTATAAATGGGGTAATTAGTGGCTCATTCCAGCAGTTTTTCTACATGTGAGTTCTACTTTTTTTACTGATTGTTTGCTGATTCAACTGTCTTGGTTTTGAGTCTACTAATTTAGATATAATGCCAGCAAAGTGCAATTGTTTACAATGAATCAACAGCAAAGAAGCTGCCATGTGACACTTCAGGGGTCCTAGATCAGTCATTACATTTTGATAGTTATTTGGAAACAAGACATCAAACATCTGGAAGGAGAAAGACATTTCAAATATTTTAGGACAGCAGAGAAATCAAATCAGTATTTGGCAAAAGGTACAGGAAAAAAGTGTCAGCTTTTACATATTTCATTTGACTAATATACATTTGCCACAAGAAAGAAGAGTACCCCGGAACTTCATATCTGGAAGTTTACAGACTGAATTTATCTGAATTTTGCTTACTCCATTTTTTCAACAACAAAATGTTCACAGAGACTAAAGTCCACTCATTTCTCACTCCTCCAGGTTTGACTAAGGAGTATTGGTAGTGGATAATAAAGAAATGTGTTCACTGCTACTGTCAGGGCTGAATTAAGAATCAAATTTGGATGCTATGGATCCATGTCTAGGGAACCCACTCTTTTTGCTCATAGGATTTCTTCAGTCTCAACTTTTATTCAACAAAAAATAAACTTTATAGAACTCGTGTTTGTGGGAAGAAGCTTGAAAATGTGATTTAAGTGTAAAGGATACAGAAACATTACCTGAGTTTGTAGCCAGCCTAAAAATATAGCTCAGAAAGAGATAACCTGACACATTTATCTCTACAGGTGTTAAATCCAAGATCTATTGCTCTGGGGACTACTGCAACATTATCCCAGCAAAAGATACTGTGAGAAGGACTTTAATAACTTAGTTATAGTTTAGTGGTTTATTGTAGGAGGGGAATGGATGATGTTCTGTGGCCTACATTGTGTAAGTCAGACTAGACTGGATGTTCCTGTTGGTCCCTTCTAACCTTAGAGTTTATGAGTCTATGAAAAAAATGCAACTGATCCAGTGCATCCATCCAAACAGATACAACCAACCCAGTTCTGAGTCAAGTACTGCCATCTCCTCCTCCCTCCCCAGTGGCTATCTTTGACTCTCCAGGGAGCAGAAGATACCTCTGTCATTCATGAAATGAAGGAAACATGCCTGCCACTCCATGGGGGAATGCTGTGCGTGATGGGACAGGAAAAGAGGGCCTTACAATTACTTTCTGCCTTTCAGGTAGGGCCAAGGAATCCTGTTGCCATTACTACTCCAAGTAGGGACCAAAGAACGGGGGGTGGCTGGAGAGATGGGGCCCATGTCCTTATGTGCTAGGTTCCTACATTACCTTAATCCAACTTTGACTACTGACTATGATTTGCCTGTTCTTTGGATAAATGGAGGACCTAATGTCTGTCAATGACTATATTTTAACAGGACAAAATTCATTTCAGTTGTAATACTTCTATTTTCTCATTATTATTGATATTTTAAATAATCTGAGAGTGATAATTAATCGTCCCTGCTCTTGGAAACTTCTAGGACATAAACAACATAGTGATATTTCTGCATTGGAGCACTCCCAAAACATGGTAAGTATCAATTTTTGTTAACATTATGTTTTATTTTAAAAACAGTGAAAGTCCTGGACACCTTAAAGACTAACAAATTATTTCAAGCATAAGCTTTCATAGTCTGCAACCCACTTCATCAGATACATAAAGTGGAAATTCCATTTAGGGGTGTTGGAAGGGTGAGAGACAATATAATGGGAAGGGCAAGGTATAACAAAGTCAATTCAGTTAGAGTAGATGAGGCCCATTCATTACAGTTGATTAGAATGGGTGACTGTGTGAACAGGGGCAACTACTTTTGATAATGACAAGTTTCAATGGGGTAGTCTTGTTAGTCTAACCAATAGCTTAAAATAGTGTAAAAATAAGAACCAACAACCCTTTTGTTGCATTTTAATGTTGTTTCTTAATTACAAGAAATAGGGTCTGATCCAGCTAACATTGATTTCATAGGGAGCAGGATTGGGCCCATGACAATAAAAATAATTATACTAACAAAAACAGTCAAAAATGAACTTCAAATATAATTATTTCTTTAGATGGAATACCGTAAACATATGCAACCCGTTGAATACATATATAAAAGTCATTAGCTTCATTTTAATTCATAAAAAAAAATTGAATAAAGAAAAAATGCCATCCCCTCTAAGCATCACATGATCCTTCTTTATCTTAGTCTTATTTCTTTGTTCTTACACACACTTGTCAGACAAATATATCTCCCTCTTTTTATTATTCATGATTATTTAATAATGATTTTTCTTCTTTCTAGGTGACATGAAGTTTGGATTCCTCTGCAAATCATGGAAAAGTTCAAAATCATATAGTCTGATCACTGTTCTATGAATGATTTATTGATCTGATGTTGCCATTACCAGCGGTCAGATTGTGTGCCCCATGTTTACACTGGTTAACATTTACTCCCAAGAGCAGTCCATTGATTTCTGCCCAGTACTGCATGGAAAGAGGTGTACGTGATATATCTTGATTTTAGCAAAGCTTTTGATATGGTTTCCCACAGTATTCTTGTAACAAATGTTAAAGAAGTATGGGTTGGATGAACAGACTATGGCCAAAATGCTGGATAGATCATTCGGCTCGCCAGGTTATGATCAATTGTTCAATGTCTAGTTAGCAGCCATTAATACGCAGAGTGCCTCAGCTATTGGTGCTGGGGGATGTTTTGTTTCACATATTTGTTAATGATCTGGAGGATGGGGTGTATTGCAGCCTCAGCAAGTTTGCACATGACACTAAGCTGGTGGGGGTAATAGACAAATAGGAGGACTGGACCAAAAGAAATCAGCTGAGGTTCAGCAAGGACAAGTATAGAGTGCTGAACTTAGGACAGAAGAATTCCATGAACTGGTACAGACTGGAGACAGACTAACTAGGCAGCAGATTGGTAGAAAAGGACCTTGAGGTTACATTGGACAAGAAGTTGGTTATGAGTCAATAGTGGGCCTTGTCAAGATGGATAACAGCATATTGTACTGAATGTTCAGCATTGCTGAGCCCATATTTGGGGTGTTGTACCCAATGCTGGGGCACTACAGGAAGGATGTGGACAAAATGGACTCATTCCTCGCCCCCACGCCACTGAGAGGGTGGTAAAGCACTGGAATGGGTTACCAAAGGAGCCAATGTAATATCCATCCTTAGAGGTTTTTAAGGCACAGCTTAACAAAGCCCTGGATGGGCTGATTTAGTTGGAGTTGGTCCTGCTTTGAGCAGACGGATTAGACTAGACAACCTTCTGAGCTTCCTTCTAACCCTAGTGTTCTATAATTCTCTGAAAGGGATCACAGTCTGACCCTGTGTGTTTTCTTATTGCATTTAATAGTTACAAATCAGTTAGGTAAAATAGTCCTGCACTGAAATACTTACATGAGTTACAGGCGAACAGAATCTTGTTTGTATGATATATTATCATCTCTAATATTGTTTTCAGAATGAAAATTCTTTGGGAAAGAGATGCTAATTTTCTGTGTGTGTGTGTATATAATACCTGGCACTCCAGAACCTGCCCAGATTGAGTCTTTTGGGATCTACTATAATATACTTGTTAGCAACAATAATTTTTTAGTAGACTGTATACAAAACTGGGACACTGATTTACTTCCAAATTTACTGCTGAATTTGTGTTTTCTGCAAGTTGTGTGTATTTACTGTGCCTCAATTTCCCCATCTGTAAAATGAGGGTGAAGATGATTAACCATCTTTTGAAAGTGCTTTGAAAACTAGGAATAAAACAACTAGATATAAGTGCAAAATGCAGAGCTGCGTAGCAAGTGAGAAATTATTGCTACTTAGGAAGCCTCATTATACTAGATGAAAGAGTGGATACTGAAGTCAACACCAGAATAAGAAGAGCAAAAGAGACATCATGAAAAAAATGTGCATATGATGAAAAGGCGCATAAATCTGAAGATTCAATTTTGACTCTTAACTTATGGCTGTGCAACATGGACATTCAAACAATCGATTAAAAAAACCCTGAAATATGGTGCTATACAAGTCTGAAAAATCAAGGCTAGGCAGCTTAACCAATGAAAAAGTATTGGAGGTTACTGGGTTTTAACAATTAGAGATCTTTTGAAAGGAAGATTTGATTTGTGGGGCACTTCAGGAAGTTCAGCTACTGATGTATTTTATGGGCAGTGAAAAAGGAAGTTGATGGAAGAAGAATATGAGTCAAAATATATCTTGAATTAATGATTTGATATCTTGGGTAAATGACAAAGACTAGTCATCTGCAAAGAGATTAGCAGAAGATCATAAGGAATGGGCTACCTTGGTTGCAAACCAACAGTAATGAAGGATTCACATAAGAACAAGTTGTGACGTACTTACCATTGGAAAGCTTCTGAAAATAGAACGTTGTGGGCACTACCAGTGGGGAGACACAAAGCCACAGAGGATTCTAACATATACAACTGATTTGAAAAGGTAGCTAAAAGCTGCTCAGGTTTGTCAGGACTAATGCACTGACCTCTATACTTCAAAAGATATCTGTTGGGAGACAGCATAGTAACATGTTTGAATTGTTGTTACAATAATCTTCCTGAAAATTACCCACAATAATATAAATATGCCTTAAAGTTCTTCTGATTCCATTTAAGTTAATAAGCCCAATTTGGTGATACCAGTGGATAGTTTTTCTTACATCCTCAGTGAAATTCAGGTTAACTTCACCTCTCAGATCCACAAGTCTTAATATTACTCTTGTTTTGTGAACCTTTCTTAGGATTGTCATCTATTTGAATGTTGTTTCTTTAAGGTTTGTTGTGCAATATACTATGAGTGACTTCATTTCTGAATAACAGTTCGTGACTGAAGGGATATGAGGATATAGGTGGTGAGTAAAAGACCTCAAGAGCCAACTTAGTAATGAACACCAGTGGCATGAGAAATATTAGTAGCATGAAAAAAGTGTAGACGCCTCACTTATCTGGGTGAGGTCAATGGTTTTAGAACAGCTTAAGGAAAAAGGAAGGAATCTTGAAACAGTGATGTCAACCTAGAATTGAGGAGAAAAGAACTTGAAAAAAAAACAAAACAGAGCAGTGGAACCATTGTTCTGTCCCTTTGCATTCTTTCATGTACTGGACTCCTTACATTAAAGCTGTAAAGAATTCATTCTTTGTAATCCTGGGTCCTGCCAGGAGATTACATGGCTCCTGGCATCAATTAGAGCAGGCACAGTCATCTTACAGACCATGGAGAGGAGAGAATATTGAAACTGAAGCATTCCTCTGCATATGCTGTAAAAGTGAAGGCTCAGAGGCTGTGTTCTCACACAGCGGGTTATTTCGTTACGGTTGTTTCGAAACAACCGTATATTGAAATAACGCTTATTTCGAAACAACTTATTTCGAATTAACAAAATGTTAATTCGAAATAAAGAAAAAGGCGGGAAACGAAATAGCAAGTTCACAGTGTGAACTTGCTATTTCGCTTCCGCAGGGGGCTGCAGGCACCGGCTGGCTTCAGTGCTGCCCAGCGCTGCTCCCCGCCGGTGCTTGCAAAGGGGGGCTGCAGGCACCGGCTGTGCATGCGCTGGCCAGGGGACACCCCTCAGCACCCTCGCCAGGGTGCTGAGGTTTCCCTGGCCCAGGTGCTGAGGGGGCACCCCTTGAACTGTTGTTTCAGAACATCTTGTTCCAAAACAACACATTTGCACGGCATTGTTTCGAAACAACCGTTGCAAAACAAAGTTGTTTCACCCACAGACTAGGTCTAACTTGTTTTGAAACAACCGTGCATCGTGTGAACAGCCGAAACCTGATTTCAAAACAACCTCCGTTGTTTCGGAATAAGGAGGCTGTGTGAACACACCCAGAGACTCTTATTATGGGTTTGCCATTATCAGTATTTAGCCCTCCTCTCTCAGCCTGTTTCTAGCCTACCTAACAAATCCTCCATGTGCTACAGGCTGAGAAGAGCATCGGTGTAGATATACTCTGCATTTATTAGAACTCACTTATACTGGGAATACGTCATAGGGGACATATTCCACCCCATTTATTACCCCTTTAGATATTTCAGAAACTACAAAAATCAGAGTCCAGATCTAATAAAAAAGGATAGGTCCTGGGCTACAGAGGGTGAGTGAATGGAAGAGTGGGAAGGCACAGAAACAGTGTGCTGAAAGCAAGAGAGAAACCAGAAATCAAAGTAAGCAAGCCACTTCTTGGTGAAAGGGCTTGACATATTTGCATTTTAGGCTATGTCTACAGTATGTGTTAGTAGTGTGGTTCCCCTGTGCACATACACATACTCTCACTAGATCTCATTGAGCCAGTGCAAGAATAAATAACAGTGTAGTCACAGTAACATGGGTAGCAGATGCACAGCTGAGCTATGCGAAATACACAATCATCATTTTCAATCGAATGTGTACTCCCTGTGCTTTAGCTATGTCTCTCCTGTCTCTACATTTTCTAGAGAGCTATTTAAACTCACAATAGCACAAATGTCAGGCACAATGAGTATGTGTACACAAACAGGGGGAATCATATCTCTATCCCTTAACACACACAATTCTAGGTAAATGTGTATGATTTGCTGGTGATGATGCTTTTTTTCTGTACCTTTTCTGGGCAGTGAATCTCAAACTCTGTGAATGCTCTTTAATATTTACTTGACATTTGTTCTCTTTAACCATTCCTGTCAGTGAACTTGTAGGTGACTTACAAAATCAATCAACAGAGAAGAAGGATGATGTTGTGGTTAAGAAGACAGAATCAAGAGATCCAGGTTAAATTCCTGGGATTGCTATAAACTTCCAGTATGGGTCAGGAGAATTCACTGAATTGCTTTGTAAGAGGAGGATAATAAGGTTTCTTTTGTCCTGTTTAGGTGTAAAAGTCTAAGGCTAATAGACCTTCTTTTACTAGCACTTTATAATGGTTAATATTTTGGGGGACCAGTTCCTAAGCTAGGCCCTGTAGCAGGGCCCAGTCTGTTCCTCTTTTCTTGCACCAAAGAAAGTTTCTCACACTCCACTACTTACATCTCTACACTGAACTATGTATTTATGTTCCCTCCACCAACACCTTACAGCCCCATACTGCAATCCTATTGACACTGTCCCCTGTGATTTTGCTCCTTTCCCAGGTGCCTAAGAGAAGCAGAGATCTCTCCACCCTGACATCTAAAGCTCTGCTAGTTCCTTTTTCCCCTCTTCATTTCCTTTCTGTGCCCTTCTTAGCACTGGTGAGCTGATGGGCTAATTGGCTCTTTAAGTCACCCTCCACGGCAAGAATAGGTAATTAACATAAATTACCCCAATCGGCCCTTTCTGGAAAACTAATTGGTTGCAGAATGATCAAAGTGAAGGATCACCTGTTTACTCCCTGAGCCAGAGCACAACCAGGTAGGCATTATTATAATACTTACATATACACAGGAAGCAAACTTGAAAGGGACATGAACACTGCCAAAGTGCATTCAATAATTTCATGTGCACAAGTAATTGTTTTACTGTTTTTGACATATTCAACCAGCTCAAGCAAAAGCTGTGTACAAAACTGAAATTATAGATAAGGTACAAGGAGGGACTGTACAATACAAATTTAACTTTGATAGGGCATTCCTGCCTATTGTATCCTAGTATGTGAAATAATTATCCAGTTTCCTAACTAATGTTTCACATTAGGAAGAATGCTAGTTAGGAAAAATAAATATGACAAGTTTTTATATGCAAGTCTGGAGATATATGTACTACCAGCCAAAAATGATTACACTGAGACTAGAAAGATTACCAGGGTTTGGCAACTGGAAAGAGCAAAAGATCCATTTTTAAAATTCCTTCAATAAACAAACAAGGAGTCCTGTGGCACTTAAAGACTAACAGATTTATTTTTTTGCATGAGCTTTCATGCAGAAAATCCCACTTTGTCAGATGCTTTGAAGATGAAGGAACTTACAGAATGGTAGGAAATAAATGCAGGGAAGTAAAAGTCATAGGAATAGGTCACACTGTAACAGCAAATCAAAACAATTGTAAAGATTCAAATACTGGGGAACAGCATATAGAGGGATATGAGGAAAAACTGAGCCAGGGCATCTGTCACAGAGTCCATTGCCGGGGCAGGAAGAGCCTGGAGGCAGGAGCAGGACCCCACAGGCAGGGCTGTCCTTTGGGGGGGGGGGATAAAGGGGTGATCACCCCTTGCCCCATGGTTCTGTGGGTCCCGTGCTGCCCTTCTGTGAGCAGGAAAGCGCGGGGCCCACCCTGTTGCCCACCCACATGCCTGTGCTGGCCCCCGTCTTGCTGCCTTCAGAGCAAAGCCAAAGCCAGTGGGGCAGGGGCAGGGATGTGGAATCTGGCCTCTGCTCTGTGCCAGCCCTCCCCACCCCTACAGCAGGGCAAGCTGGCCCAGAGGCTGGGCTCCATTCTCCTACCCTGCCCCTGGGCCAGCTGTTCCTCCCTAGGGGCGGGGAGGGCCAGCCCAGATGCAGGACGGGAGAGCAGACCCCCCCCCCTTGGGCTGGTCCGCTCTGCCCCCAGAAGCAGAGTGGCTCGCTCAGGGGAGGGACAGGAGCATGGGACTCAGCATCTGGGCTGCCTACCCTGCCTCCTCCAGTGTGTAGGGGGGCGGCCCACAGGCCAATTGGCCCCAGGTCCCACACTCCCTAGGGCTGGCCCTGCCCACATGGTCCCCTGGAAGTGGAGGGAGCCTGGAGCCTGATGTGGGCCACCCACAGGGTCCCCTGGTGGCAGTGGGAGGACTGGAGCTGAAGCCGCAAGGTGGCAGTCAAAGAGCCACATGCTGCTCTGGAGCCACAGGATGCAGACCCCTGCATTGCACTGAGACCATCAGCATCACTACCTTGCAAACCTCAGGCTATGCTCCAACTGTGATTTCTTAGGTAAACAGCCAGATCTCTGACATCTCTAACAATCTGTAGGAAAACAAATGTTAGTTCAAACAAAGATGACTCTTTTACACTCTGAAGAAAATGTACATACAACCCTGAATGATCTATAATTAAAATGTTGTCTTTAAATAAACAATATGCAGATTTCAGTGCTAGCCTTAAATAATCATGTTTTTTAATATGGTGTTTTGCTGTATGTCTTAACACCCTTGCTTGTAAAAATTGCAGGCTTTTATTGCTGTGCTGACCATGCATCCTCTACATTGCATTTGCCGCTCCAGGGGGAAAATGTTAGCTTGCAAAACTAGAACTTGATTTCACGCTTCTTGAAGAAATTCCACATGCTACAATTTACAGCTTACACATATAAAAGTTTAAAGTGAAAGCTGCAGAGCTGCAACTGTAATCAAGGCTAAAGAATGGAAAGCACATCAATTTTTCCTAAGACTAGAAGAAATATCTTTTAATGCTTTGATATTTGCAAACCATAGAATATGGAGATATATACATAATAAGTTTGATTTTACAGTTTATGGTTTGTTCACATGAAATCATAATATAATATAATATAATATAATATAATATAATATAATATAATATAA
>ML681996.1:19304834-19327935 GCA_007922195.1 Podocnemis expansa
AATATAATATAATATAATATAATATAATATAATATAATATAATATAAAAGGTATTCAGTTATATTATTATTATTATTATTATTATTATTATTATTATTATTATTATTGGGTTCATAGTATCAAGGTCTGTGGTTGGCCAATGGCTCTTGGGATGAAATTCTGATCCCCTGGTTTCAATGAGAGTTTTATCATTTACTTTAGTGAAGTCAAGAATTCACCCTTGACCTTTACAGGCCTTGCAAATGAAGGGTAGCATATTTGAAAAATATCCCTATGCTGCCAAACTGTAGCTGTTATGAATTTTGTCTCATGGTTCAAGACATTGTGTAAGCAATTTGCTTTTAAAGGGACACAAAATAAACACCAACAGTGAGATTGCAAGTGGAGTGTTTTGGGGAGCAAACTTTACAGAGAGCATAAAGTCTTTCTTGTTATTTGTTAACCAGCTCCTCTTTTGGTAATGTTAGACAGGAGATGTATTATATGCAAAAATTTTTAGCCATGAAATTTCAGAAAAAAAGCACAACACAATACAATTAATTGTAATAAAGACTGAAAAAAAGTGAATTTCTTCCTTTTATACCTTAACTCTGGAAAACTACAGGATTGCCCGTTGAATGAGTTTATTCACATGAAATCATATCTAGACTGATTAAAACAGCAGAGGAATGGCAATATTTTACTCTACCCATCCACTTGTTATTATCCTGTTCTATGTTGTTATCTCCTGCCCATCTTCTGTCCAGTATTTTACTCTACCCATCCAAAAGAGATGCCATCTGGGGAAATGGAAGCCTGAGAATGATTGCCCTTCTGGGACCACTGTGGAGAAATATGGATTCAGTTGCTCAGAACTATGAGAACTGCTCTAACACTATTCCCAGTAGAAGGTTGTACTGCTTTAACTGCTTCAATTTCTAAACCTTTGTAGCTATCACAGAAAAAAAAAATACATGTGGACAAGCTCTTATTAAATTACTCTCATTTGCCAGGGAAACCAGGGTGCCCTGTGCTATGTGTACAATCCAGTAATAACAGGTTTTTTTCTTCAAATATTCATATGTTCTTGTGATTGTACTTTTTTGTGTGTGTACTAATTCTTCTCAATTACTTTTATAGTGATTTTAGTTTTTTGATGGATCAAAATATGCATGCCATACTGATCTGCATCTCTAGATTGGATCTGTTCTTGCAATATTTAGTCCATATTTTGGAAATAATAGTAAAAAATGATAAAATCATCTGATTTCTCTATCATCATGAGTTTGGGTTTGTTTAGTCTAGAAAAGAGGACACTGAGAAGAGACACGTATTTAAAGTACCAAAGAGGTTATCACGAGGAGAGAGAAAAACTGTTTTCCTTAACTGCCATTGATAGGCCAAGAAACAATGGGCATAAGTTACAACAAAGGAGGTTTAGGTTGGACATTAGGAAAAAAATTCCTAACTATCAGGGTGACTAACCACTGGAATAAGTTGCCTAAGCTGGTTGTGGAATCTCCATCATTGGAAGTTGTTTAAGAATAGGTTAGACACACACCTGCCAGGGATAGTTTAAGGGGATACTTGGTCCTGCCATGAGTGCAGGGGACTGGACTTGATGATCTCTCATTGTCCCTTCCAGTTTCTATGATTCTGTGAGCTGAAATATGCCAAGTTCATGAATGACAGCAGTTATCTTTGAACTGGAGTTGAAAAGATTTGTAACCAGACCCCACCTAGAATTTGAGGTGAGAGAGGGCAGGTCTTTTAAATTTCAGTTATGCTCCACCTATAATAAACACTTTTTAGTATTATAAAAACTATATGGAAAAGCCAGAAGTCCAACTAGATCAATTAAAATCTTCTTGATTATGATACCACTACAACACCATTTTCTCATGAGAAAAAATAAATTACATTTTATTTTTAAATTTATTTTAAACAATATTGTAAAACAGTTTTACATAGTCAAATATGTTACTTTAAACAAACACTTGCCAACAGATTTTTTCAGCTTTTGTTCTTTTATTGGGTCTGTAGCTTCTTGGCTCTTGGATAAATGCAAAGTTGTCCTTTACTTGTTGTGGTAAAATACAGCCTCAGGTCAGCTTCAATACTTTAAGTAGATGTTACCATTGATGTACTCATATGAAAGGGGAACAGGTTATTAATATCAGTAGAAGAAGAAGAAGAAGAATAGATCTTATATAACCATCATCCAGAGACACAAAAGCATCCAAAAAACTCTATAAAGTGGATTACAAATTTGCGATAGGAATCATTTCACCTATCATTGAAAGGCAGCCACTTCACAGCTGGAAGGCAGATGCTTTTAAGAAAGTCCAGTGACTCTACAGGTCATTCCAGGAGAGAAACTGAGAGACCCCTTATGTAACTGAATTACATGGAAATGCTTGATAGCACTGTATTACACAAAGCATTGAAAATAACCATGCATGTCTATGCTTCACCATCTGAGATAGTCTTGCATCTTCTAGATGCTGATGAAGTGCCAAGTAAAGAGTGTTTAAGGGAAATCTCATGCATTTTATTCTAGTTAGAAAGAGAGAGATAAGGCATTCAAAGTGCCACGCCACCATGCAATCATAAACATTAGACTGATTTTATTGAAACCGTAACAAGCATAAAGCGTAGAACCCTAATTTTTGTATTGCTGTTCTGATCAGAATATACAAATGTAGTAGGTATTACACACTGCTCCTGTTGTTATTCCACTAAAGAGCAGAATTGGTGCAGTTGATTATCATATATAAGTTTGTTTGATTTTTTTCCTCCCAAGTGCCTATAGAATTGGAAATCTACCAATGCTAAATTTATCTTGGAGTTAGAGGCTTGTTTGCAGGTTAAATTACTGGCTGCAGCACTGAAAGGTCTCTGGTATATTAGTGATACTGACAATATTCACTCTTAGGACTCAGGATCTCTTTGCTAGGCTAACCATTGTCTTCAACTCATTGGTCAGTAGACTATAGACAAGTCTTTCCAAAACTCTTATGAAAAATATACATGTTAATGCACCCATTAACGCTACAGTGTTTCCTGAAGGTGCAGTCCCAGACAGTGGCATACCCATGGTCTCCAGTGCCTGGGTGACCAAGCCTCCATTTGCACCTCTCCTCCCCAGCTCCCTCTGCATGGGGCAGGTGGTGCCCCAGAGCCACCCTCCACAGTTACCCTGTGGAGTGGAGGAGGGGGGAAAGAGAAAAAGTTGGGGGGGGTGCAAATTCAGGCTTTGCTAGCCCCCCAACCTTCTTTTATCCAGTGTGAGATACCTGCTTCTCTACTGCACCCTGGCGCTGGCTCTGATGGGGCAGCCTCACCTTGAGCAGGTTCCATCCAGCCCTTAACAGCCTCCCCCTCCCCACATCTAGGAGTCCCACTGGTCCTCTCCCTCTCGTACTTACCATATTGCAATGCTAAGGAAATCCTTCCTAGCCAGGTGGGTCAGGGAACTTGCAAGCCTTCTTATAGCTAGGCTGAGCTCCCCTACATGCAACTCTAGGAGGTTGGGTTGGGAGTAGGTTTACAGCCTCAGCCTATGCAGCGGGAAACCTAGGGGTGTGGGGCAGGGATCAGCTTCCTCCCACTCCCAGTCAGCCAGTTCCAGGGAATCCAGATCAGCCTTATCCCCTGCCACCTACCATTCCCAACTGCACAGGCCAGGAAGTAGGGAAGAGCTGGGTACATGGAAGGGAAGAACTTCTGGCCAGGAAGATACTCACATCCAACCAGTGGCTTTGCTTCAGGGGCAGTGCATCAGCCACTGCAGCTGCAGCAGAAGACTAAATTGGGGGAAGCAGCTCACACCCCAACAGGTTCCATATATTCTAGCTTTTAGCCCATGCCCCCTCCGCCACGTTCCAGGAGTCCCCCTGACTCCCTCCCTTACATACGATAGTGCAATTCTGAGGGAATGGGAATCCCTTATAGTGAATTGTCCAGCCAGGTAGATTAGGGAACTTGGAAGCACTCACTGCAAGTGAGATGGGGATCCCCTATGTTTAGCTCTATTAGGAAGTCAGGGGAGGGGGTCACAGCTCCTGGCCTTGTCTTCCCCTCATTCGGGGCTTGAGACATCTTTCAGCCACTCTCCCCCTTCTAGGCAGCCAATTCCAGGGAATGCAGGCCAGCCAATAGCCAGCACCCATGCCTGGCCCCAGGAATTTCCCACCTTCTTTACTTACCATATTGCTGCTTAGGGAATCTGTCATCCTCTCTTCTTCTGCCCCCCCCCCCCCAAGTCATGGTGGAACTGCCTCCGGGGAAAGCCAAAAGCGAAGCAGCTCTTGTTCCAGCACCTCAGCCACTAGCTTAGCTGCCCAGAAGAGGATATTTATTTACACACATAGACAGATGCATCAGCAGTGCCATCATCACTCCCTGCCAGGCCAGCACCTAGGCGCATGGATGACACCCCTCAGTTGGTACACTACTGGTCCCAGGCTAACCCAGCTAGATGGAATCAGATGTGGCCCTATCTGCAGCTGCAATGAACAGAATATGAACAGGATAGTACATTAGGATGTCTTCATCATTTTTCCCCTTAGATGTGCCTATGTTACTCCAGTAAAAAGAATGGGTTAGAAGGAGTGGCCAAATTTATGGAACTCAAGAACCACAGAAATTGATTAATAAACCTTCAAGAGCTGAACTGACTGAGGCATATAGCCATACTTTTACCTACTCCAAAATTACTAAGTTTAAAATTCATTGCACGATTTAATTTTATTGTGAAGAGAGGGCAAATATTGATCCTACTAATGCCAGATTCTAATGATTACTTAAGGTTACCATGAAAACTTGGCCTATACAGTAAAAACTTATCTGTCACTTGATGCAGAAGACTGCAGGCTAGTGGCGAGTTGTGTTTGTTTGTTTGCTTTCTTTTCTTTCTTTCTTTTTTTTAAATCTGGGCAGTAACTTGTTTTAGTTGTATTTATTCTGATAAATGTGTTGGTCTATTTTGAAAACCACTTGTCATTGCACCAAATTCTTTCTGGTATCAGGACAGCTTTGTGTAGGCTTCCTTAGGTGCAATGGATTCGATCATGTGAAGATTCTCCTGATTTAGGAAAATCCTTGTGTGATCTTGGTCAATGATCCTAGGAAAAGCACAGGGCTTTTTATCAGAGATGGCTTTTTAAATATTGAATACTGTGCTGAGAAGAAGATTCCTTTTTACTAGTTGGTAAAGAGAGGTTGAGGTCTAGAAAGAAAAGTTAGTTAACTTTAGTTACACTGTTGCAGATTAGGAGATTTAAAACCAAAACAACACACAACCAATGGAAGATGCTGATAAAATGGGGATCAGCATGGCTATGGCCCTAAGGGGCAGATGCTCAGATCTTGTAAATCAGTGTATACCAGTTTATACTACCTGAATATCTACTCCTAAATTCGTAATAGTCTGAATTGTGTACAAGATTCTGTTCTGTACATTATTGGGGGAAAAAAACAAACAAACAAAAAAAACAGAATTTTCTGCTTCCTTGGAGCACCCCCTAGCTTCTGCCTCTCTTTGCCAGCCCGACCCCAATCACTTCTCCCTCTCCTCTCTCTCTCTGCATGAGTGCGAACCCGATCCCTTCTCCCTCCTGCTAACAAACACCCTGCCACCACGTCCCCGGCACGTCCCCAGTTTCTGCTTCTCCTCTCTGGCCCGACCCCAGTCCCTGATCCCTTCTTCCTCTCTTGAGCAGCACCCCACCCCCCATTGCCTGCTCCCCCAGTGTGGTCCCCTTAACCACTTCCCTCTTACCTGACCAGCCAGCAAATGATATGCCTATATGACCATCTGCTTCTCCTGCCCTGAGCATTCATCTGAAGAATGCTCAGGAAGTCGGAGATTTAAACTGTCATCCAAGCCTGGCACCCAGAGGAATGTGAGGACCTGGGGTGGCAAGCCACAGTTTTTCATTGAATAGCCACATGCAGCTCACGAACCTCAGTTTGGCCACACCTGAGCTAGATGATACTTCTTTTGAAGCTCAGATATGGTGGAGGTGAGCTTCACATTATAAGTTGATGTTTGGAGGCATTATTTTGGACATAGTTTTCTATCACTGATACTGGAGAAGAAATCATAGTGAAAAGTAGCACTTGCTATGCCTTTAAATAAGAGCTGTTTGCACTGACATCCGTTGTCACTTTCCCAATATTTGAAAAGCCATGGTCTTAGCCTCATCCAACTCAGAAAGTAGCACCTTTCTCCAGTGATTCAAGTATCAATGCTCCTTCCATTGAACAGCAATTTTTTCGCTCAAAAATTATTCAGAATTTTTTTGTTAAAAGGCATGTTTATGATTTAGTAAGGTTCTCTAGCTCATGCACTAAACACTTCTAGAGGACACATCACATTAGCATCTAGACTAAATATATGTTACAAATCAGAGTTCCTGAACAGCCAGATGGCGTTTGAAATTGACAAATCTCAGCATATCAGCAGCAAGGTATGTTGTGTTCAGACAATAAGATTGTAAATAGATAGCCTGATTATTTTCTTGATTCTTGGATTATAATGGCATTTTAGTCTGGTGATATTTTGATGAAGTATGGTATGATGGAGTTTTCTAATGAACTGTGATAGAGGTGACTGCCTTTAATAAAGTTCAATCAATAGAGAAGCAGAGTATATTTGAGGAAATGGCCTTTTGAAATATCCTTGTCTTATTCAATTGGTGTGTACACCTTACATATACTGAACGATCTAATGTGGTAAAAATATACTTAAAGTAAACTTTTTCATCATTCAAAAATAATGGGAAAGACAGAATTCTTAATTTACATTACTGAAAAAAGTTTGGAGTATAATTATACATAATAGAATTGAAAGAAATAATGAACCAAGCACATTTGGCATTTAAAATGTAGGTATGCATCTCCTATTTATTTATTTTAAACATCTACAGGTAGCCTGTGGCATTAGTGTTGTTGAGTGCCGTAGTTATTTATAAGCAATTTTTTTAAAAGAAAAGTAATGTGTTCCATACAACTTAAAAAAGTTGCATACAGAATTTAAAATTAATAGGTTCAGCATCTCTTGGATCATGCCTTAAATGCATAGAATTCCAGAAGTGTAGGAGAAGTTAGAATGGCAGCTAAGGAAAACCATGAAATTACATACTTAAGAACGTAACAAAAAAGTTGTTTCAGCTCGGAGGGTATTTTTATAAAAGAATTCATAAATCCCTTGTAAAATGGAATTTATAATAGAAGTGCTAAGGCTGGAGGCTTAACTATTTCAGTGAGATAAGAGTGATTATAAAAATGAATTTAAGAAAGGGGAAGTTCATGGATTCATAGATATTCCAGCCACTAAGGACAGTTAAGGTGATCTAGTATGATCTCCTGAATAATAAATAATGTTTGAAGGATTAAATTTGTATTGATAGATATTTGTAAATATTGATTTCATCATACACACTGACCAATGGAAACATATTTCAATTGATGATAATGAAAATTTAAGATAGGAAAAGTATGAAAAAATGACACTTGAGAACCTATTGGAGTTTGATTTATGAATGTCATTGTTCTCATGTGATATTAACAATTTGTGTGTAAACATTATGAAAATTTGAATCAGCATCTACTGTTATTAAATATTTATTATCTACTCCTCCTGTAATTTCACACAATTGCAGAATTTCAGATTAATAAAAATATTTTAAATGCTCAAATATCAAAACTGATATTATCTATACAATTATCCAAAAAATTGAATTCTGTCAAGCCTAACAGAACGCAGACCAAATAATTTCACCCGGTACATCCAGTACATTCAAAGTTGCATATTATGAGCTTAGTTATCAAACTTAGGCATTAGGGTGGGATCTGTGAAACTACACAGACATCTAAAATCCAATTTTGGTACCTAAATCAGGGGTTTAGGTGTCTAAGACCAATTTTGGCTCCAACTGCAATCCATAAACTTCTGTCAGATCCTATTGGCACCTAAATGCCCTCAGTACCTACTGGTAAGTTTTTAAAGTAGAAAAGAGGAAAAGTTCCTTTAATGCCTGTGTGTCTGCCTATAGACATGTACACTGCTATTTCCTGCTTATGCCCCTTAGCAATCCATGAACCAGGGGAAGAAATGTATTTGGCCACCTAAGGCATTTGTGTGGTTTGATCTAGTAAGTGTGCTCTGCAATTTCCTACTGGATTGGATAACATTCAAAATTCAGGTTGTGGAGGAGTTGATTCTCCTCAGCTATAGGATTCGCAGTAAAAGTCCTAACCACTGGACTACAGAATCCTTCTGTGATGGGGTGTATGAGCGCCCCCCCCCCCCCCACCATCAGAGGAGAAGCCCTCCGTGTCCAGACAAGCCCCTCCCTGTCACAGATGCTTTGCACATCTTGGCAGGAGATTGGGTTTCAAAGCCTAGCAGAGGCATCAGATTGGGGCAGTATAATAATGGAGAAAGATTCACTCCCAGAGCTTACCAGACGGGGGCAGCCCAGCTTCATCTAGAGCAGGGGTCTCAAACTCAAATCACCACAAGGGCCGCATGAGGACTAGTAGGTTAGCCCGAGGGCCACACTGCTGAAACCTTTTCATACAATAATATTGCTAATATTGGTAACAATAGTGTCATGTCAGGCCACAGGAAATAACTTTAGGGGCTGCATGTGGCCCCAGGACCGCATGTTTGAGACCCCTGATCTCAAGGGGCTTCAAAATTGCTTTACTGCTGCTCACTGAGCCTTGATGTGCCCAGAGAAGCTTCAGGACTTCTGGCCTTCTCAGTTGAGGGGGTGTTACTGGGCTCCACTGCACACTAGAAACTTCCAAACAGCAGCATTACAGGCAGCTAGAGGCCTAGCAAGATACCTCAGGGCCTACAGGGGATCAGCGATGCACCAACATACACCCCTTTCAGGGAGCCCTAGACACTATCTAGCATACATTTCCATTTCCTTTTGCTCTTTCTCATTCTTTCATACAGTGACTGTTTAACTGTGGATAGAGACTTAAACAGTCATTGGTCCAGAAAGATGAAGATTGGGAATGTTTCTGTAATTCAGGGGTTAAGAAATCCAGTGAGAAATGAGAGACCTCAGATCTAGTTCCTCTGCTTCAACCATTTTTTTCATTGTTTATCTAAATGCAACAACATGAGGGATTCAGGAGGGATTCAGCAGGAGGGATTCATTTCCACAGCATAGAGCTTTTGTCGGCAAAGTTAAGGTGGCTGACTGTCAGTACAGACGCTCTGCCCCCTTAGAGCAGTGGAGAACTACCACACTTGTCAATTTTTCTGCCCTGTTAGCACAGCATAATTTAGAAAGGGGGCCCCTAACAGCAGGGCTTCAACTGCCTGGGGCTCACCAGAGTCCTGGGTGGCAGCTGTCAGGGCTATGAACCCTAGCAGCATTCCACCCCACTGACTGGCAAATCCAGGGGCTGAATACCCTAGCTGGAGACTGACTAGCCCCAGGAGCCGAAAGCCATGTTGCTGGGGATTGGAGAGCCCCGGGGGGGAATTGGGGAGACCTGGCAGCACCTGAACCCACTGCCGAGAGACCCAGCAGCTAAATCCCAAATGGTGCTGGCTCCACTTTCCCCACTCAGCCTGTAAGTAGGGTGAAGGGCGATGGTGGTGGCAGCATTAGGACTTGAGTACTCCTGAGGTAGAGCTCAGAGTCCTAGCACTGCTGCCACCAACTTCCCTCACCTTGCTACCAGCTGAACAGGGTCAGGAAGGCTAGTGACAGCAACATTATGAAGGCTGCTGTGCTCCGAAGCTTTCCAGAGCATGGCAGCCTTGGGACCACTGCCAGGCTGAGAGCTTTCATGAGCTCCTCTTGTTCTCCTCCCCAGGCGGCTGGCTGCATTTATCTCCAGTCTAAACTATGTACTTACGTCCGCAAAACTATGTCACTAATGGGTGTGAAAAATCCAAACCCCTAAGCAATAGTTATATTGACCTAAACCTTGCTGTAGACAGCACTCTTGTCAATGTGATGGCTACTCCTATGGGCATAGTTACTGCCTCCTGAGAAGGTGGAGTGCTTATGCTAATAGGAGAAGCTGCCTCACCAGGAAAAGAAGAGTTGTCACTGTGATTTTGTCTGGGTCTGGGGAACTGTTTATGGTTATATTTCATATTTGCAAATATTTCATATTTGCAATGATCCATGTGGTATACCATGTTTGGTGCCAATAGGAAGGCTATAATCTGCTAAGAATGGTTATATGGTTTATATGTAGGTATTACGCCAGTATTAGAAAGTAGAAATCCATATTCGTTTTTATGTGTGTTCTAAGTGATTTGTTCCCAAGGCAATCCCAGACTCAGTGTCTGCAAAGCTATTGTTCCTTTTAATGGCTCCTATCAGGGGCCTCCCAGCTGCAGAGGCTCAAGAATCTGTTTGATTAGTTAGGCAGACTGACCATGTGGCCCAACTCCATTTTGATCTGGCAAGGACTCTGAGATAAAAGGCAGGGGACCTATCTCCATTTTGTCTTCAGTCTACAACCCACAATCAACACTCTCCTCTGGAACTATTCTTCTGGGACTGAACAAAGGACTGAGACCCACCCAGCTGCTGCAGCTGCTGTGTGCACCCCAGAGGAGTGGGACTAACTTGCAAACTACAAGACCTTCAAGGATTTGTTTTCTATGGCCTCTAAATCATTTGTATGTATGTGATTTACTTCAACCTTTTAACATCTCTCATATGTTGTATGTTTCCCTTTTATATTAAACCTTTGGTTATAGATATTAAAGGATTGGCTGGCGGCGTGGTATTTTGGGTAAGATACAAGCCTGCATTGTTCTGGGTGATGTGACTGGCCCTTTGGGGTCAGGAGAATTTATTTCTTTAAGGGTGTGTTCACAAAGCATTCTTATTTTGAAACAACGAGGTTGTTTTGAAATAAGAATTGCCATGGCCACACGACGCATGGTCATTTCAAAACAAGCAAACCCCTTGTTTCGAAATGGCAGCCATTTTTCGGAACGGCTTAAACCTGGTTTCCTGTCGAAACAGTGTTGTTTGGAAACAGCTAGTTTCGAAACAACGCCAACGGGACATGCTGTTTTGAAAAAATGGCTGTTTCGAAACAGCATTTGACCCTTCCTTCCAGGGTGCTAAGCACCCTGGGAGGAAGGGCTGCCCCCTCAGCACCCTGGCCAGGGAACCCTCAGCACCCTGGGCTTGGTGCTGAGGGGTGTCCCCTGGCCAGCAGAGGGAGAGTGCAGACACCCGCAGGGTGAAGCGCAGCAGCACCTCACCCCGCGGGTGTGTGCAGGGGGGACTGCAGGCAAGGGCGGAGAGCCGGGCAGCCGGGCGCTGCACCCCCGCCCGGGCTGCCCCCAAAGCCTGCTGCGGGGTCCGGGGTGCCCGGCTCAGCCTGCCACTGTTGTATCTCTCATTTGCTAGTTTAGGAAACGGATTCTAGGTGTTTAACTCCACCTTTATGGACTGCTCTGTTATTCCAATAATTTTCTAAACACAAAAAATTAGTTGCCACAATGTTCAGCATTGTAAAATCTAAGTCACTTCATGGATCCCTCGTCTGGTTCCTAAATATTCAAACTGCCATTTGGGTGCTTAAAATGAGTATTCTGGCATTTACTTTAAGTGCCCTTAAGATTAGGCACTCTGATTTACTGCCAGTAAGGCACAGACAAGCATTGGGAGTAATGTGGACCAGACTTATTTAGAGTGGTCTTGATGGGGAATTCTTCCACTACATTTAAATGGGTGAAACTTAGGAGCCTGGCTAGATATCTTGAGACACAGTGGGAGGGATGAGACAATACTAGTGTAAAGTGACCTTAGGATGCCAGTGAATCAAATCCAAGTCAGTACCCATTCTGACTACTCTTTTTTTGGTCTGCAGAAGAGGTCACTGAAGTCAAAAGGGATCTGTCAAAACTACAGACAGTCATCCTCAGTGCAAGTCTACATTACACATTTGCTTCAGTGCAGTTGGACCACTGTGGCACTTCTGGGGAAGATGCTGTAAGCTGGCAAGAGAGAGGGCTCCTCCCAGCTTAATAACTCCACCTCTGCAAAAGGCAATAGCTATGTTATTGCGAGAAGCTCTCCCATAGACACATCACTATTTACACAAGAGATAGAGGTCAGCATAACTCAGGAGTCTGCAGCCTGTGGCTCTGGAGCCAGATATGGCTCTTTGACTGCCTCATTGTGACTCCAGGCTCTGGAATCCCTTGCCACCAGAGGATCCTGGAGACAGCCCACTTCTAGCTCCAGGCCTCCTGCCAGGAGACCCAATGGTAGGTGCCCTGCAGGGCCAGTTCAAGGGGCTGTGGTGCCCCAAACCAGCTTTTTGTTTGGCACCCTTGTGGTTGGGGGGAAGCACTGAACCCAGCCTCCATACTGGATCAGCTTGTCCCGCCCCCAGTACAGGGAATAGCTAGTCCAAGGCCAGAACGGGGCCAGCCCAGAGGCTGGGCTCCACTTTCTCGCCCCTCCCCTGGTCCAGCTGTTTTGCCCTAGGAATAGGGAGGACTAGCCCACAGGTGGGGTGAGAGAACAGAGTCCACTCCATGGGACCAGAATGGCTGCCTCAGGGGATGGGCAGGAACGCTGTGTCCAGTGTCTGGGCTGGCCTACTCTGCCTTCCATCCCCCATAACCTGTGGCACCCCGAGCCAATGCCTCATTGGCTTATGGTTAGATCCGGCTCAGGTGCCCTGACCCATCTCAGCTTACCCTCTACCAAGAGGCTACATCCATTGCAGCTCACAAAACAGTTGTTTATTGAAGGAATTTTTAAAAAACAACTCTTCTTATCTTTTGGGTTGATGACTCCAGGGGAGACTGTCCCACTCCTTTCAGATCTTAAAGTATTTGGGGGTGTTTTTCCTTAAATGTTCACCTGTACTGAAGTTCCTACAGTACTTCATAATATACTCCAGAATGTCAACTAATGGCTGACAAATCTTGCAGTAATTCGATAGTGTCACACAACTGCTAAGATTAGGACAGAACATATTCCAAAGGGGTAGCCGTGTTAGTCTAGTTTGGCACAACAAACAAGCAGTCCGGTGGCACTTCTAAAGACTAACAAATGTATTTATCTCATTAGCTTTCCTGGGAGAAAATCCCACTTCATCAGATGCTTGAAGATGGGCAACTCACAGAAACATAGGGATTTAGGGACATAAGGCTACATTCTGATTTTTTTTTTTTTTTTTGGTACTGACTCATCAGACATCAGAAAGAAATCAATGCTTTCTGATTTGATACCTACAATACATTATGATAGCAAGTGTGTGACCCAGTTTTAAAAAAACAGATAATTGGGGAGGAAAATAACATAAATTAGAGGATACTGTATCAACCTGCAAATATCACGGTTCAGCTGGTATGCATAAATTTGCTGCATTTGACAAATTGCTAATCATCATTTGTTGAAGAAAGAAAACAGAAAACTAAACTCACACCTATATGCACAAATTCATTGTTCTAGATATGCAATCAGGAAACTTTTTTTAAAAAAGCCTTTTTATTGGGAGGGAAAAAAATCTCTTCAAATTGGCACACTGCAATTCAACAGAATGGCACTGAGAGGAAAAACTCAACAAACAGCATAGTTCTAAAAGTCAAGCCACTTATCCTGCTCTAATAGGAAAAAATCCTTCTAATGAACTATTTAATTGAGTTTAATAAGACTTTATAGCTAATCCTAAATGCACTAAAAGAAAACCTAAGGCCTACAGTCAGTGTTAATTTTGCTCCCTTTGGATCTTGCTCATAATTACAGTTCATTCTTTAATTATTCTTCCTCGTGTTTTCAATTTATGATTAAGACCAACAGCCTGCCCTGGAGGCAGAAAATGCTGAGGTGGACACCGGTGAATCAGCAGAGAGCAATTCTTCCAGCAATGTGAAACCACTCAGAAGCAGTCAAAAAGCAGATTTTCACTCTAATCATGATATTCAGAGCTCAGGATGAGAAACTTCTATTCCAGGAACAGAACAAGCTCTGATTAATATTCTCACTCTGGAGACTAAAGTGTCAAATCCGTGGCTTCCATGAAGATATTAATCTATTTATTATTGAAGAAAAATGTTTTGTGTTGATAATAAGAAGCATAGCTTTATTCATCTATTATATTTACTGCACACTCGTGCAGTCTCCAATTTTACTCCATTTCCTACCTCTAGTTTTATTTTTTCCCTGCTTATATGCAGGTTCCAATATTGCCTAACTGAATGCCCTCTCTCTATAGCTGTATGGAAAGTAATCCGTTAATGAAATTGTGATGCAA
This sequence comes from Podocnemis expansa, assembly GCA_007922195.1. NCBI lineage: Eukaryota > Metazoa > Chordata > Testudines > Podocnemididae > Podocnemis > Podocnemis expansa. The sequence goes on from ML681996.1 coordinate 19,319,091, forward strand.
ATTTGTTTTTGAGTTAGGAAATTAAATATTTTATTAACTCTTTTGCTTTGTTGTGATATGGGACATGAAAGGACCACTTGCATCACCCTGAATATTTGTGTATAACAACATGAAATAACATTTCAACTGCACTTTGTGAAAGTACTTTTATAATAATAAAAAAAAGGAGTTCTGTGGTATTTTTAAAGACTAAAAAAATTATTAAGGCATAAGCTTTTGTGTGCTATAATCCATTTCCTCAGATGCATGAAGTGAAAACTGCAGTATGTTAGGTATACAAATATACATGCAAAAAGAGTGAATTACATTATCTGGAAGGTTAACAATGTCAGTTGAAACAGTTCCAGGGGGATGACCCTGTTTGTCTCTTTTGGCAAAATAAACAAGTTGGTTTAATTCAACATTGACCTTATAAACAGTTGATGAGAAGGTGAGAATGTTTAAAGAAGGAAAATGACATTTTTTTAGTGAACTGGCCACTCCCAGTCCCTAGTCAGACCCAGTATTTGCATATGAATTCCAGCTCTGCAGTTTCATGCTGAAGTCTGTTTTTGAAGTTTCTTATTCTGAAATATGGTACCTTTCAAGTTGGTTATTGAGTTGTCAAAGAGACCAAAGTGTCCCCATACTGGTTTTTTAATGTTATCATTCTGGATGTCTGATTTGTGGCTTTTTATGCTTTGCATATAGACAGTACAATTTGGCCAATGCTTATGTCAGGAGGGTATTGTTGACACATGAGGGCCTGTATCCCATTGGTAGATGTGCAGGTAAATAAGCCCTAATGCAGTGGCTGCCTTGGTTAGGTCCTATGATGGTGTCACTTGAGTAGATATGCAGGCAGAGTTTGCAATGTGTTTTGCTGAAGGGATAAGTTCTTGGGTTAGTGGCCCGCTATGCTCCTGCGCCAGCTGTTCCCCACCCTGAGATAGGGTGAGTTCGCCCAGAATGGACACCAGGTTCTCCCCCCCCCCCCCAAGGGCCACAAAAGCAAAAGCTGGCTTGGGACACCACAGCCCCTTGAGCCAGCCCTGGTTGACACCTCAGTGAATGATATCATCATCTGAGGCTCAATGAAAGAGCATTGTAACAGCAGACATTATGAAGTGCTATCTGCAAACCTCAACTAAATAAGGAAAAAAAAAGTTTTAGGTATTATAGAACTAACTTTTGTTGGGGACAGGATTTTCAGCTAAGTGCTAAACCTGATAAGAGGAAGATTTCAGTCATTGAAATGATGTCACATCTCCAAAAAGATTTTGAGTGATTCCTGGGAATGGTTCATTATCTTAGAAATTTCATACCTAATCTATCTGCCAAAGTAGAGGCTTAGAGAAATCATGGCAAGTTTAAAAGAACAACTGATGCAAGAACCACCATTGAAGCTCTATGCACCAGGAAAGCCTATTAAAATTTCAGCAGGTACTCCACAGTCTATGCTTAGTGCAGTGATTTTTATAAAAGCATGAGGATGGTTAGGAAACAGTGGCATATGAATCCAAATCACTGATTGAGGCAGAAACCAGATAAGCAGTTTGAGAAGGAACTTTCAGGAATATTGTTTGCCTATCAGAGATTCAATCAGTATATTTATGTCCAGACAATGGAAGCTGAACACAATACAAGCCCCTTATATCAGTATTTAGCAAACCACTGTAACTTAAGAGTTCAAAGAATGATGAAGAAGTATTATTTGATTGTCACCTACACACCTAGTAAATTCAAGTCACTGCATATGCACTCTTCAGAGCAGTGTCTCCCACAAAACTAGAGAATATTTAAAAGACAGTGATGCAGGAATATGTAGATCTGATTATAAAGTTGGTACCCATAGCAAACTGCAACAAATAAGAGAAGAAACAGTGAGATGAATCACTGGGTATCCTTAAAAAAAAGTGATAATTAAAATGTACCTTAAGAAATAACCATTTGCTGTCCCAATATAAGAGACTATTGGAATTGCAGACCTGAACTTATGTGATAGATAGGGTGATTTTCAAAGGCAGTAAGGCTGTAATTCCAATAAGCCTCCAAAAAGAAATGCTACAGAGGATGAACAAGGATCATTTAGGACTTGAGAAGTATGAGAAGGGCTGTACTGTCCACAGATCAATCACAACATCACTAATGTGGTAAGAAACTGCTTTTCAGGCTTGAAATACAAGCAGTGCTAACAGGCATAGCCACTGAGCCCCCATCCAGTTTCACAAAGACCTTATGAGAATGTAGGCACTGATTTATCTACCTGGCAATGAAAGGATTATTTAATAGTCACAGTTTATTATTCTCTGTATCCAGGACTTTGCACACTGTACAGAATTAATAGTAAGTCAGTGATAGTCAGCATGAAGAGAACCTTTTCCAGATATGGAATTTCAAATGAAGTCCATAGTGATAATGAGCCACAATTTTCCAGTGCAAATTTTAGGCAATTTTCCATAGGTGGGGAACATCCATAAGCCAGTAGGAGAACTCTTCAATTTCTCTGGACACTCATTAGCAGACTTGAAAGTTGCCATACTAAAAAAAAAAAAAAAAAAAAAGAAAGACTTCGCCATGAAAATGCAGAGCTGGAGCTGATTTGCAAGCTTGGCACAATCGAACAGGGTCTGAATAGTGACTTGGAATGGTTAGCACATTACAAAGGGTGTGTTCACACAGCAGTCTTATTTCAAAACAACAGAGGTTGTTTCGAAATAAGAAAGGCCATGTTCACACGACGCACCGTTGTTTTGAAACAACTTACAAAACAATGCTGTCTAAACATGTTGTTTCAAAACAACAGTGACTCGTTTCGAAATAACTGTTGTCTGAACATGCTATTTCGATTCCTGCTTTTTTCCTTAATTCAAATTAACAAACTGTTAATTTGAATTAACTTATTTCAAAATAAGGCATTATTTCGATACAACTTGTATTGAAACAACTTGTATCGAAATAACCCCCTGTGTGTGAACATAGACAAAAAGTAATTATGCCTGTTCAGGTATTCTCACCTTCTAAACAACCAGTGTGAACAGGCCTCATCTACCCTAACTGTACTGTCTTTGCTAATACCTGCTTTCCTTCATCCTGGCATGTGTATATATACCTCTCAAGTGTAGTTTCCATTTCATGCATCCGACAAAGTGTGTTGAAGCCCAAAAAGGCTTACGTCCAGAAATCTGTTAGTCTTTAAGGTGTCATAGCACTCTTGTTTTTGCTGTACACAGACTAACAAAAATCAAAGGGCTCTTTGGCAGAGGGAAGCATAACAAAGAACAACGGATGGAAGCTAAAGCCAGGAAAACTCAAAATAGAAATAAAACATACCTTTTTTTAATAGTGAGGGACATTGTTCAAACAAATTACAAAGGAAGTGGCAGATTCTCTGTATATTCACATCTTCAAATCAAGACTAGATACGTTCTGGAAGATATATTTTAGGTCAGTGGTCTCCAAACGTCGTTGGACCATACTCTCCCATATGCGGGCAGGCGGGTTAGCACTTCGCATGAGCCAGGCATGGAGAGCTTTGCCCGATCTGGCTCTAGCTTAACTTTGGGGTGGGACTAGATGACCTCATGAGGTCCCTTCCAACCCTACGATTCTATGATTCTATCTAGTCTGTGCTCCATCCCTACGAGAGCTGGGAGCAGAACTATGACCAAGATAGGGGCCAAGACGATGGCTGCAACTGGGAATGGGATCAAGGTCACAGTTGGGGCCACAGATAGGGCGGGAAACAGGGTTACAATTGGGCTGGGAGCCAGGATCAGGAGCTGGGTCAAGAACTAAGGGCCCAAGGCAAAAGGTGGGAGCTGAGTAGGGGTGGCCCTCTCTCGCTACTCTATATGTGGGCTGGCCTGGGCTCAGCTGCAATCCTCTGTGTCCTTCTATGGGGAGTGTGCCCACAGTCTGGGGACAGACAACTGCTCTAAGAAAAAAGAATTTATTGGACTCTCTAGAAGGGTAACTGGGTGAAATTCCACAGATTTCATTATACAAGAGGTCTGACTAGATGATCTAATTTTCCCATCTGATCTAAAGTCTTTGTGTCTGTGATGCTGTGTGATTAAAGATGGTCATTTACATAATTGATATTACCTCTGTTATACAATTGCAACAAATCTTGCAGAAAGTGTATCATGTTAGCTAACAATGTTTGTAACATTACACCCTCACAATGGGTCTTTGTAGAAATTCATCCCCTCCATATAGCTCTTTCTAAGTATGCCTCACGCAGTGAGAAGCCAGTGGCCATCCTTGTGATTCAACAAATTAAGTAAAGGCATGTGGTATGGCTATGTGACCTCATATTCCAATGTGAACCAGTAATTTTCCATACACCTGGACTGTGGCCAGGGGCATAGCTGGTGCCTGGCACACAGGGCATGTGCCCTGAATCCCAGCACCAGTGCCCTGAATGTCCAGGGCAGCCCCTGCCTGCGGCAGCATCTGCCACTCCCAGCCCAGGCCCCAGCCAGGAATTCAGGATGGGCTGCCTACGGCGGCACCTACCTCTCCTGGCCCTGTCCCCAGCCGGTGATCCAGGGCCAGGCTGGTGGTGGCAGGAGCCCAAGGCTGGATTGGGTCCAGTGGAGAACTGGGGCTGCGGTGGGGGGGGTGTCTTTCCCCAGGGAAGAGATGCTCCTGACTGTGGCCTTTGCTTGCAACAATACATTTCTACACACATGGCAAGGGTTATAAAATACATTTGAGAGACCTCCATTTTGTCTCATTCCTTCTCCAATTCTCTGGACTTCTGATTTACATCTAAAAACAATATTTTAAGCTATGGACTAAGAAACTTCCAATCTTTTGGAAGCTCCCAGAGAGAGTTTTGCAACCCAGCAGTCTATTTCATCACTGCTACAAACCTGACATAAAGATTTTGCAATAATTTGTATGTGTATGATTTATTAAACATTTACAACACACTTCTTTCTTACTATGAAGTATTTGGTTAATTTACTAAGGACTGGCTGATAGCATGATAATTGGGCAGGATCTGAGATACAAATTGATCTGGTAGTAAGTGTATAATCTTTTGGAATTACTAAGACCTTCACAAATGGTAAATCATTAGACCTCTTCATCTAGATGGGAGCTCAGGACAAGAAAGCCTGACAGCGACTGTCACAGGACGCATATCTGTGCACCCCTAGGTTATGATCTATGTAACTGTTCTGTTCACTTTAGGAAGGTAATTGTGAGGTATGGTGCCAAATATGCCATGCAATGTTTCTTTATGAATGCACATAACATATTCAGCGATCACCCTAGGCAATTGGGGGCCCTAGGCAAGGGTCATTTATGGGTGCCCCTATAGGCCCCCAATGCCACCCTCGTGGGGGCCCTGGGCCCCCACTTCTGCCCTAACCACCCCCCCAAGTCTCAACTCCCACAGGGGAGGGTGGTGGACATGGACCTCCCAGACTAGAGGCTGCATTGCCTGCCCAGCCTCTCTGCACCGGGAACACCCACTTCCTGGGACTAAGTACATGCAGGAGAATGGTGTGAACTGACTCAGGATTGAGTGGTCACCTGGCAAAGCACAGTAAGTCAGGGATCAGGAGTGGTGATCAAGGAGTCACAGTGGCTCACCAGACCAGATTTTGTGAAGGCGATGTCATAGGGCCAATTTTGGATTCAGGTTAACCAGTGTGGTACTTTAGAACCACTTTTGTTTCTGGCTTGATGAATCTAATTATAGAGTAAACCACTAGTTTTAGGAATTGTCTGACCTATTTTTTGCTGTCTGCCTTGAGTATGGCATTCTCAGTATGGTCCATCTAAGCCAGATGGTCATGGTGCCTATGAAATTTTATTTTACAGGACTGTGCAAACATGATGCTTTTGATACTATCTGCATTCAGGTGCCATGAAGGTGATTTTTAAGATACATTTATTTAAACGAACAAACAAACAAAAACCTCTTTTATAGCAATGGTTGGAAACAAAAATTACACATTTTTCCCCACCTGAGTTAGCACTTTATATGTTGTGAGCACTCCTTCCATAAAACAGTCAGTATGGCTGCATGAGACATCCAAATGTCTGATCCAAAACTCATGGGCTATGTCTACATTGAAAGTTTAAGTCGACTTAAGCAACTTCCTGGCCACGTTTGGGAGTTCATTACGTCAACTTAAGCACTTGCTTAAATCAGCATAATAACTTCTGCCCATAAAGTCGACTGTAAGGGTTAAGTCTACTTTATTAAGTTGACTTAACACGATTTGCCCATTAAAGTTGACTTTGTGCATTAGAGCCATTTAAGTTGACTCTATAAGGTCAACTTTAAGCCAGGGGACCCATTTAAAGTCTCTCTGGCTATGTTCACACAGGGTATGCTTGTTTCGAAACAAGATGTTTCGAAACAAGACGTTTCGAAATAACATATTATTTTGAAACAACTTATTTCGAGGACAAAAAACTTTGTCCTCGAAATAAGGCAGCGAAATAGCATGTCCACAGTGTGGACATGCTATTCCCCCTGGGGAGGGGATTGCAGGCACCAGCGGGGTAAAGCGCGGCTGGGCACTTTACCCCACCGGTGCCTGCAGGGGCTGCAGGCACCCACCAGGAGAGGGTGGCGGGGTGCCTCACTCCGGGGGCTTTAAAGCCCTCGCTGCCCCCAAACCTGGGGGCGCGGCCCCGGCACGTGGCTGGAGACCACTGCTGCTGGGGCCGGAGTGAGTGCCGGCGCGGAATCCCCGCGCCGACGCTCCTGCCGGGGCCCTGTCGGGGGGGTGTGCCCCGGACACACCCCCGGAATCCCCGGCATGACAACCTCTGTTGTTTCGAAATAAGAAGTGTGTGTGGCCATACCCTCTATGTCTTAGTTACCTGACTGTGACATGTGAATAGTACTGCTCCCCTGACTCACAAAGTTGTTGTAAGTATAAATGCACTAACAATTGTGAAGTTTGGAAATGCTATGGTAATGGACGTCTAGATAAATATTTAAAGTACACTTGTCAAACTTGCAGAAGACATGAAAATTAGGGTAGTGGCAAATAATGAAAAGGACAGGTCATTGATTCAGAGTGATCTGCATGGCTTGGTAAAGTGGAGGCAACCAAACGGTATGTGTTTTAATACCACTAAATGTAAATGTCTATTCCCAGGAACAAAGAATACAGATTATACTTTTACAAGATAGGTGACTCTGCCTTTGAAAGCAGTTACTCTGAAAAAGATTGTTTGGTCATGGTGGATAAAATAATTAGCTGAAGATCAGCTCCCAATATGATGTGCCAAAAATATTACGAACCTGGGATGCAGAAACAGGAGAATCTTGAGTCAGGGTACGGAGGTTATTTTACCTGTGTATTTTGTCCTGATGCAACTGCTACTAGAATATTCCATTTTCCAGTTCTGATACCCACAGTTCAGGAAAGTTGTTGATAAAGGGTTCACAGAAGAGCCCTGAGAATGATTAAAGGATTAGAAAACATGCCATACACTGATAGACTCAAAGAACTCAATCTACTTAGCTTAACAAAGAGAAGATTAAGGGTTGATTTGATTACAGTATAAGTATCTACAGAGAGAACAAATATTTAATACATAGGCTCTTCAGTAAAGCAGAGAGACATAAAATGATTGAGTGGCTACAAGAGAAGCTAAACAAATTCAGATTGGAAATATGGTGAACCTTTTTGACAGTGAGGGCAATTATCTATTGGTACAATTTACTCACAGGGTTCTAATGGATCATTCATCACTGAGACTTTGTAAATCAAGAGTGTGTGTGTGTGTTTTCCTAAACTCTGTGCTATACTAGGGATTATTTTGAAACAGTTATATTGTCTCTGTTTTAGCGGTCATAATAGATTATCACAGTGGTTCCTTTTGGGTCTATGGAATCTATGAATGCATTAAATTTAGTACTTGACAAGAAAAATGTTACATCAACCCAAACCTCTTGTACTAGAAAGGAGACTTGATTTTAACTCTGAAATCAATTTAAGGTAATAAAGTAATAATAAGTGTATTATAATATTCCAAGGATAATTAACAGTTTAAATTAGAAATATGTAAATGCAGAAAGCCCATATCAGAAAAAAATGCATATGAGTTGATTTTCCTAAATTCAATTTTGTTGAGGTACAACAATCCCAATTCCCAGTTCCCATGATGCATTTTGAGGGATGTCTCTCATTCTCAGAATAAGATGACTGTATTTTCCACTTCTGCTGCAAGTGGTTATGAGAAGGTACTCTGCCTCCACCCCTAAAGAGATTTTCTGTATTAAGGAGAAACTAGGCATACATTGTTGGTTTCTGGTTTCCTCAAAGACTGCAGATGAAAGGAGTAAGCCATCTGGTATTTCACTGGAGAGCTTGAGAAGTGGAAAATGGCAGTTGGTTGCCCCTGAATATTTTAATTGTGTGAGAAGGGAGTTTTCAGTCTATCTACCCTGATCTTCATATTCCCTCACTAGACATAATGAGGTAGCAGATCTGTTGAAAGAAGGTGTCAAGGTAGAAAATGTTCATTGCCTGTGGTTATAGGTGAAAGTCATGTGAAATTAACAGTGATTTCCACTGGACCCAGCTATTTTTTTTTTTCCAAAATTTGAAAGACAGAAAAGTTTTCATAATTTTTCTTCACTTTTTCAAATACTCTGTTTTTTACTGAGATTCTGAATGAGTTTCTGTGTCAAATTGAACCCCAATTCAAAATGAAACTCAGTGGCTGAGCTCAAATGAAGACTGTTCCCTGTGGGTAGTTGTGTTTCACTCATCTCTAGGGCTGTGTTCACATAGCACTTTTGTTTCGAAACAAGGGCGTTGTTTCAAAAAAAAAACCAACATGTTCACACGACACACCATTGTTTTGAAACAATGGGAACCTG
>ML681996.1:19328335-19501050 GCA_007922195.1 Podocnemis expansa
CGCTGAAGCCCGCTGGTGCCCACAGCCCCCCTTTGCAGGCACCAGGGGGAGCAGCGCCGGGCAGCGCTGAAGCCCACTGGTGCCCACAGCCCCCTTTGCAGGCACCTGCGGGGAGCAGCGCGGGCAGCGCTGAACCCCGCCGGTGCCTGCAGCCGAGCTCCGCAGGTGCCTGCAGCCCCCTGAGGAAGTGAAATAGCAGGTTCACAGTTTGAACCTGCTATTTCGTTTCCCGCTTTTTTTCTTATTTCGAAGTAACATTTTGTTAATTCGAAATATGTTATTTCGAAATAATGCCTTATTTCGAAACAAGTTGTTTCGACACAACTTGTTTCGAAATAACCGTGTATGTGAATACAGTGGCATATCTGCTTCATGAGTTCCACACAGAACTATAGACACTGACTCTATGGGGAAAGGAACATTATTGTGAGATTTTCCATATCACCATTCACAAGACAAGGGAAAGCCTGAGGCTGCAGTTAGTGCAGGTCATGAAGGAATTTAAGTTCCCTGTTTGGGATCAGATCAGGTAGAAGACAGCTTTTTCTATATAAGAATCCTTTCACCTGCTATTTTTAAATTAGTAAGCTTTCAAGAACCACGATTCTGACAAAGTTGGATAATAAACCCCAATTAAACAATATATAAAATATTTACATTATATACACATTGAATACTTGAAGTGAAATTTACTAGATATCTATAGAAAGATATTACCTTTCTTCATCTTTTCTTCGAGGTTTCTGTATGTGAATTTAGTAGTTTATGGCTACCTTAAGGACTCTTTTCTACTGAAATGTCTGTCACTGCTGAAACTGAACAGGCAAACAAAGTGCTGACATTAAACCACAGGAGCCAATTTTCATAGAGAGCTGCTTAAGAATTCCAGAGCAGAATTTTTCTATCAGCCAGCTTTAGAAGGTATTTGTGATTTGTACAGTTTTAAATGGAAAGAAATGTGCAGCAGATAGCAAGGGTGAATGCAAAAAGCAACCAGAAAAGATTTGCAGCAGCGGGGGGGGGGGGCCGCGGGGCGAACCTGTTATAATCCTTCCATTTGTTTGTTTTGCACAGTCAACACCAGAACCAGAATTCTGATCTCTTGATGTTCTTTAAGGGATGTTGAGCTTCTAGTTAATGGGAAACATATGAAATGACTCTCAAGGTAGAAATATGTCAGAGGGTGAACTGATATGAAATGTAACATTTCATAAGATGCTATGAAATTTTAACCCAACTGTGTATCCCTTTTGTCCTGTACTTGTCAATATCAGCTGTAAGTCAGTTGCTTCTCTATACTAATTTGCTAATGCATTTTGACAGTATCTCTCAAGATTGTACTTTTATTTATTTATGTTGGTGCCTTGGGGGGTGAGGATGAGAATCTTTTATTTTTACATGAACATTAAAAAGTTAAATCTGTTTATTGCTAGTTAATGGTACCCAGAGCCGTAACTATGTCAGGGTCAATGGGGCAAAGCCCCGCGCAGCGTAGAGTAGCTCAATGGAGCCACTCTATTAAAGGGGGGGCTTTCACAGCACCAGCTGTGAGTGCTGCTAATTTCAAGAGGTGCATTCCGATTGTAATGAGCCCTGGGTGGCAAAAGCCAGTGTTACAGCTCTGATGGTACCATATAATGAATGTCTAGTTTCATGCAGTCAGAAAAGGTAGTAGTGCAAGCTTCTGACATGAATCTACTAATGTGCCTCCATCCTGATATGGAGGGGCAAAGGACATCACATGTTCTGTGCCACCTTCATCTTTTAGCTTTTCTGATAATTCTATTCTATTCTATAGCTTTTAGTCTAGTCTATGTTTTTAGATTATGCTCCTCATAATAATATCTGACTGCTTATCCAGGTAAAACCGGCAACAAGGGAATCAAATGTGATTTTTTTTTCTGCTGTGTTACAGAAACTACTTTAAAAAATAGAATTTTTGAGTCATATCCATTTGTGGTGTAATTGAATTGGATACATTAGAACATATCTCTAAATCTGTAAAGGCCTACACATGGCATGTAGCATGTGATAAAGATCTAAAATGAGAGTCATAACAATAATTCACAAAGGAAACAAAATGTTCTCAGCATAAAATTTGAAACCTCAGTTGTCAGGGCTCTTTATTGCTATTCATGCGGGTACATACCTGGGAAAAAAAAAGACTCCAGATTTTAGAGGAAGATGTGTAACTTTGGGACTAAAATAACTGACATCCCTCAAAACAAGAGATTCATAAATGTTCAATGACTAGAATAACAAAAAGGCTAATTTTGGACTACTATGCACTATGCTTAAATTACATGAATGTGAGTTATATACACAATAATCAAAACACTCAGGTCAATTATTTATATTTCATCCCTAATTCTTCCTTTTTTATGATTTAATACATGGTACTGTATGACAGGTAAAACTAGATTCAAAGAGTACCAACAATTTTTAGTGCTCTGTCGTCTGCTCTCTCTTTTTTCACTGAGAAAGTTTATTTATTTATTTATCTATCTATTTATTTATTTTTGGTCAACCAAGTGTTTATTTTTCATCTGTTTGGTAACTGTGGTCAGTAAAATGTCTAATTTTCCTTTAAAAATATATTCCCATTTGTTCTGGGGAAGCAAGCTCTTGCTATTGCTATGGGTGACCATGTATGTTTATGTAGGGCTGTGGAAACGTGACTATACAGATATTTTTGGCACTAATGCTTGTTTATGCTTTTTATATCAATATGCTTTTTATATTTATATGATTATTTCTGTGTCTATTATCTGACATGCCAAATTGTCCAAATGAAAACTTTATATGGGAGTCAGCATTCCAAACTTGACTATGGAGGGACTTCTTGATTGTCACTCCCATGTGACAAAATATGGGTGTTGCGTCCAGTTTTGAGTGCCTTACCACAGAAAGAATGTGGACAAATTGGAGAGAGTCCAGTGGAGGGCAATAGAGATGATTAGGGGACTGGGACATATGACTTTTGAGGAGAGGCTGAGGGAACAGGGCTTGTTTACTTTTTGGAAAAAGTGAGAGGAGATTTCATAGTGATCTTCAGCTACCAAAAGGGAAATTCCAGGGATGATGGTGCTAGGCTATTCTCAGGGGTGGCAGATGACAGAAAAATGAGTAATAGTCCCAAATTTCTGTGGGGGAAGTCTAACTTGGATATGAGGGGCGGAAAAAAGAAAAAAAAACTTTCACTGAGAGGGTGGTGAAGCACTAAAATGAGTTAGGTAGGGAGGTAGTGGAATCTATCCTTAGATATTTTTAATGCACAATTTGACAAAGTTAAGAAGTACCAGAGAGACAAAGTGGTTGAACTAATATGTTTTATTTGAACCAGCTTCCATTGGTAAGAGGCATGTTTTCAAACTTGCATCAAGCTCTTCTTCAGATCTGGGAAAGTTATGCCCAGTGACATAGATACGCATACACTGCATACAAGAAGTACTAGAAGTGACTATAATGTGTGCTTGTTTAAAGTTCAGTATTTCCATGTGTGGGTGTTTAGGGAGTGCAGGGTGTGATTCTGCTATGCACAGCTGCAGAGGACATAATCTTTTATACTTTCTGCCAGTATGGAACTGATGCATGTGGGAGGCCCAGGGAGTTAGTTTCAGGTATGATGGCTTTTTTCCCCCCCCCTCATTAGTTCCAGTTGTTCCTCTGCCAGTTATTCTTCCTGCCAACATTTTATTAGACTTTTTATTTTGTTTTATTTTATTTTTTAAGGGGATGGTGAGAAGAAAATACTTGATGAATTGATAAAGGTTTATTTAGATGATTCAAAGAAGAGGAAAAAAATATATGGAAGAATTGGTAAAAATAAGAACAGTTTGGATCAGAGATTCGAAAAATACACACAAAACCCCAGATTTGATTGGTGGAAGCCAGGAAGCTGGGGAAAAAGAAAAAGAAAAAAGACTGCTGTTATTTCTGTGGCAAGAACATCTTCAGTATCTGCTATCTAATTAGGAAGAAGTTTGGCTGTTCAGAGAAGCCCGCAGGATAAACATGCATAGCAGGATGACCAGAAGGAAGATGTATGTATCTTTCAAATTGCATTTCAGTGCCACATGAGAAATTAAGATATCACTTGACTATAAAATGGATTCTGCAGTGGAGGAAGCATCTATTCTTACACAAATTAAAAAAAAAAAAAAAAAAGAAATTTGAAAATGAACTGTCAGAGTGGGAAAAACTGGAGAATTGTAAGGCAAAGTTCACACATTAGAAAAATCTAATGAGAAAATGCAAAGGATAATAGAATCTCAGCAGGCTAGGGTTGACAATATGAAGAATTGGATGAGATGTAATAATATCTGAATAATTGGTATCTTGAAGAGCATCAAAAGCTCTAACATGGTGGACTTACATTTGCAAATTTTACATGTCCTTTTGGGTTCCAAAGGCTTCTGAAATCCAATAGCTATTGAAAATGCTTATGAAACAAGTATTACATTATGCAATGTTAATAGCAGATGTGATCCCCAGGCAAATAATTGTGAAGACTTTGATCTTAAGAGACTTCTAAATCTCCTTAGATTTAGAGTGAATAGCTTTTCAAACTTTGTGAGGACATCCACTTAGCAGGAGTTCTTACAAGAAATTCAAACAAGGGAAGACCCACAGTCTCCCCCATAGTCACTCTGAGAACATAGCAGTCTACTGGAGGATTAACCAAGATAAAGGGATTCCCTGTGGTGTCAAAACAGCCTAACAACTCATTTACCGTATTGCTGATGCCAGTGTAACCCATATGCCTGAATAAAAGAGCTCTCTCTTTAAGGGGTCACTAGATGCTGGGTTGTATTGCTGGGTAGATTTGTTTGCCGAGGTCCAGAAGCTTCTGGAAATTTAGAGGGTGGTTGCATTGAACATGCTCCATAAGGTTGTCTATTGCTCCTGTGGTCAGATGCCTGAGAGCCCTAGTCAGAGCGATAGCTACAGAGTTGCAGTGAGAGGAGCCTATATGATCAATGTGTGACTGGGTGAAGCTGAGCCAGGAGTGGAGAGCAAGATGTTTTCTTCTTTGAATGATTGCTCCTGTCCATTCTCCTTTAGGTGTGCGCATGCCATGTGCACAGATCACTGGAACATTTTTCCCCTGAATACCCATAGTGTCAGCTGTGGAGCCCCCTAGAGTGGCATCTTGGCGGCGCTCTATATAATGGCCAGCCGACCCTCCCCTCCTCAGTTCCATTTTTACCGCCCTTGATGGTAGCTGGAACATTGGCTGTTTTGTGCAGCAGTTTCCCTGTTCTTGGAGCCCCACTAGTGTGCTCTTTGCTTGAGGATAGGCAGATCCCACCCCAGCAGAGGTTTGGGTTCATTCCTGGCTTTAAAGCCTGCAACTCCTGCAAGAAACTGATGCCGTTAGATGACCTGCATCAATCGTGCCTGCTCTGCCTCAGCGAGTCACATCTTAAACAGAAGTGTAAGATCTGCCACAGCTTTAGGCCCCGAACTCAAAAGGATAGAGTTCAAAGACTTAAGATCCACATGATAGAGGAGGCTCTTTCCTCGGTGCCGTTGGGCTTGGAAAGATCCAGTGTGGCACCATCAGTATGTAGCTCTCCGCCCATTCTCCCAGGCAGCCTGAAGCCCAAGGATGCGCAGAAGCCCCAGCACCATGTGGCAGCAGAGGCACCGATGACTTTGTGGCACCGGTCACTCTCCCCGGTGTTGCCACGGAAAAACAGAAGAACTGATAGGGGTTGATCACCTGCTAAGACCACGGCACCGGCTGGGAAAAGTGGCAGGATTAGAGAGCCCTCAGCACCACATCAGGAGGCATCTCAAGTGGGGATGCAATGCTCTCCCAGCCCTATCTTGATCTCTCCCACTAAAGAGATCCTGGAAGAAGAAATCATGCTGCTGTCACCCCTTGAGTCTTTTGTGGCAGCACAGGACTTGTTACAACAAGTGGTGCTGCCGTTGCCTCAGAGGGCCTCGCCCACGGTGTCCAACAGACTGAGGCTGTTGAGAGGCAAGCCCATGGTGCTATGCTCCGTGTCGCTGTGGCGCTGTTCCGTAGCAGTACCAGACACGGAAACTGATCACTCTCCACAGACCATGCCCTCAGACCAATGCTCCACGGTACTGTCAGTAATAATCGCAGCAGCCAGGGCCCCCTGGTACTGATCACCTAGGGCTGGTACAGAGAGTCACCGGCAGAGTTTGGCACTGCGATCATCCCTGGCACCCTGGCATGGGACTTTAGTCTCGAGGCGCCATTCCCTGGCACCGCAAGATACAGCACTGCCATGGTCCCCCTACAGTAGCTCTCCCTCTGCCTCAGAAGCCAGTTTGATGGCATTAATGAGAGCTCAGATAAGAGACAGTGTCAAAAGCCTCCACATCCACAGGAGCAACCTAAGTGGCAGCTGCCACAACAGTGGCCCTTTTGGACTCCTTGGGCTTTCCATCAAGACCAGGGGCCCAGACTGGCTCTTCCTCACACAACAATGACACCTCATCCACCACCATCTTACTCAACCAGTGTCCCGCTTGGTATGGAGGAGGTTTCCAAAGCAGTCTCAGAGAGGACATAAGGGGACAGAGCCAGCATGGCGAGCGAAGGTCAGTGGACCTCCTCTGTTGTAGAAGGCAGGCCACTGGACTTGTTGGTAGAATCTTCCTCTTCCCCTCCTGATAAGGCAGTAGTGGGGGCAAAACCAGCTACTTTCCCGATGACAACAAAGCTCATCAGGAACTCCCCCACAAGGTGGCCCATGGCTTGAGCATCCAAGCAGAAGAGATCTCAGACAACGCAGATCTGATGATAGACATCTTGCTGTGAGAAGGCCCAGTCAAGGTTGCCCTTCTGCTAATCAAAACGATCCAAACCATGACCAAGACTTTGTGGCACATCCCGGCTTCCATCACGCCTACGGTGAAGAAGGTGGAAAGGAAGTACTTCCTGCCCTCAAAAGGATACGAACATTTTTACTCTCCTCTCACCAGGATCCTTGGTAGTGGCAGTAGCCAAACAGAAAGAGTGCTAGGGACACCCTGGTCCCACACCCAAGTCAAAAGAGGCCAGAAAGTTGAACCTGTTTGGCAGAAAGATCTATGCCACAGGGGGGTCTGCAACTGAGAATCACTAACCAACAAGCAATTCTTAGTAGATGTGCTTTTAAAGCCTGGGCAGCATTGGAGAAGTTTACTGAGAGACTGGGGCAGGAGGCAGCAGTTGACCTGGTGGCCACAATTAAAAAATGCAAGGTGATTTTGAGGGCTTTGTTACAGTCTGCCCTGGATGCAGCTGATGCAGCCGCACGAGCTATGGCCTCCGGAGTGCCCATGTGTAGGAGCTCCTGGTTGCAGGCATCTGGGCTCCCGCCGCAGGTGTAAACCACGATCCAAGATCTCCTCTTTGAAGGCCTGGAGCTATTCTTGCACAAATGGATGCTAAACTACAAACACTCAAGGACTCCAGAGCCTTCCTAAAGTCGTTGGGCCTGCAAGCCCCTGCCTCCCAGAGGAAGCTGTTCAAACCCCAGCCAGCTGCCTGTTCATACCAATGCCATCAGGACTTCAATCGGTGTAGAGGCCACAACACGTGCAAGAATGGTCACCGCTCCTCCAGAGCTCAACAAGGAAGCTCAAGGCAGCCCTCTGCCTCTAAGAAAGGGTTTTGAGGGTGTGCCCAAGATCGACATACCAGTCAGCATAGATCCAGCTCTCCCTCCCTTCACCAACAGGCTATCCCAGTTCTACCGGGCTTGGTCTTTTATCACCTCGGACCAGTGGGTGCTTTGCACGGTGCAATGAGGGTACTCCCTTCAGTTCTCCTCGCTACTCCCACCCTGCCCACTCCCTTCCCAGTCCCTCTTCAGGGATCCATCTCATGAGCAACTGCTTCACCAGGAGGTGGACACCCTGCTAGACAAGGGAGCAATGGAAGAGCTCCCTTACCACCTCAGGGGCAAAGGGTTTTATTCCTGCTATTTCTTCATTCCAAAAGCAAAATGGGGACTCAGACCTATCCTCGACCTGCAGAGCTTGAACTGTTTTTTGCACAGGATTCACTTTCGCATGGTGACCCTAGCCTCTATCATCCCGTTGTTGGATCCGACAGACTGGTATGCCACCCTCAACCTTCAGGATGCCTGTTTTCACATTGCAATTGACCCCTGTAGCATGGGGCTCCGCCCCCTGGGTTATGGAGGCGTCCTCCCCTCGGGTCTCTAGCCCCTATTGGGCGAGACCACCCGGTCCTTTGTCCCCTTGCCCTAGGCAGGGGGTCGGCCCGCCTGGAGTGGGGCGGGCCCCCCAGTCTTTAGTCCCTCAGTCAGGGTCCAGTGAGTGAGTATCACGGTCTCAGGAGTGGGGGTTTAGGGTTCGCTCGTGTCACCGGAAGGATTGCAAGTCGGGGGGGGGTACTTGGCAATGGGATCAGTGGAGGTGTGGGGTCCTCCCACTCCACTGTGTCCCAGCTCAGGTCCCCAAGGGGGGCTAGGGCTGTGGGGCCTGGGTCAGTGGGGTCCGGGCCACAACACACTGACCGCCGAGTACCGGGGGCTTCGGTGTATGGGTCAGCGGGGTCCCGGCCGCAACACGCTGCCCCTGCGAGGGGACCCCCTGCGGAGGCCCGAGCCTCGATTTCCCCCTGGCCACCCTGGGGCCCTCCTCTCAGCCATACCTCGCTGTCCAGTTCCTCCGGGTAGTCGCCCAGGGGTACATTGTAGAAGCCCTCTATCTCATCAGGTGGAGGCAAGTCTGGAACTGTGACCAGCTCCTCAGTGAGGGGTAGCTCCTCCAGGTCACATGAGGAGGGTGCCGGCATGGGATCCTCGTCAGCCAGGAGTAGCTCCTCCAGGTCGCATGGGGTAGGCCAGGCACTGGGCTCTTCAGCAGCTAGGGGTAGCTCCTCCAGGTCCTCCGAGGTAGCTGGGGGTCCAGGCTCCCCGTCCGGCGTCAGCTCTGGCCGCCTCATCGATCACCCTCCTGGTGGTCTCTCCAGCTGGCGGGGAACGACCCAGGGCTCGGGTAGGGGGCCCCAGTCGCTGCCTCGGGGTGGCCCTGGCCAGGCCGACGGGTCCGGTTCTGGCTGCCAGAGCCCAACTCCTCCCTTGGGCTGTGCAGGGTCAGGAGCAGGCGGAGTTGCAGCCTTCCCCTCCACCGCCCTGGCCTCAACTGAGCTGCCTGCCTCTCCCTTTATACTTCCTGTCCAGCCCCTCCATTTCCCGGCTGACTGACAGCCCCTGCCTGACTCCGCCCTTCGGCCATTTTGCAGGTTTAGCTGCCTTTTCCCAGAGGGTGGCCACATCTCTTTGCTACAACTCCAGACACAGGAAGTACCTGAGGTTCGTAGTGGGCGAAAGGCATCTCCAGTTTACAGTCCTACCCTTCGGGCTGACGGTGGCACTGTGAGTCTTCACAAAATGCCTAGCGGTGGTAGCAGCTTACCTCAGATGTCATCAGATTCAAGTCTTTCTGTACCTAGACAATTGGTTGGTGTGCAGCCACTCCAGGCAGGAGGTGACACAGCATCTAGACACAATCCGGGCCACTTTCTCCAATCTGGGCCTGCTTGTGAATGCCCAGAAATCCACCTTGCTCCCAACACAGTGCATAGATTTTATAGGGAGTTGTCTGGACTTGTTAGCTGCAAGACCCTCCCTTCCACTATCACATTTCAAGGTGATAAGGAACCTAGTGCAGGACTTGCAAAGGTTCCCATTTACCACAGTGAGGACGTGCCTCAGGCTGCTGGGGTTTATGGCAGCTTGCACTTATGTGGTACAAGATGCCCACCTGCATGCGTGCCTGTTGCAGATCTGGCTAGTGTTGGTATATTGACCAGCTCAGGACAGCCTGAACAATATGGTCACCCTCCCAGTGGATGTTCTAAAGTCTCTGGAGTGGTGATGCCTCAAAGGCAACGTCTGCAGTGCAGTCCTATTCTGCCCCCCTGCTCTGTCAGCTGTCTTGGTCACTGATGCCTCAGACCTCAGGTGGGGTGCTCATTTAGGAGAGCTCAGGACCCAAGGCAAGTGGAAAGGGCAGGAGGTTCTCCTCCACATCAATGTCAAGGAACTGAGAGAGGTCTACCTGGCTTGTCTCACCTTCTCAGCCCATCTAGAAGGGAAGGTGGTATCAGTTCACACAAACAATACTTCGGCCATGTTTTATATCAACAAGCAGGGTGGGACTCGCTCCACCCCCTCTGTCACGAAGCCTTCAAACTGTAGGACCTTTGTATTCGCCACTCAATCCACCTGGTGGCCTTGTACCTGCTAGGGCACTACAATGTCATAGTGGACGACCTCAGCAGGAAGTTCTTGACTCATGAGTGGTCTCTAAAAAGAGAGGTAGCGGAGAGGATCTTTCAGTGGTGGGGACATCCCCAGATAGACCTCTTTGCCTTGGAGCTCAACAGCAAGTGCAAGAGGTTCTGCTCGTTCAGAAGCCACAGCCCAGGCTCTCTGATAAATACGCTCAACATCCACGGTTTCCTCCAACCCCCTTAATATCGAAGGTCATCCAAAAGATCAAGCAGGACAATGTGGCAGTAATCTTCACATCCCCAGCATGACCACAGCAGCATTCATATACAACACTCTTAAATCTCTCAGTTTGCCAATCAGTAGAACTCCCACTCCTGCCAGACCCTCTGATCCAGGACCTCAGTCTCCTGGTGCATCCGAATGTGGAGTCCCTGAATCTTTGAGACTGGAACCTCCATGGTTAACCGAGCAGGAGTTGCAGTGTTCCTTGCCTGTTTGGGACATTCTAACAAGTACCAGGAAGGAGTCCACCAGATCCACTTGTCAGGCAAAATGGACAGTTTGCCAGTTGGGCCACAGACATGGGGCTAGAACTCATGTATCTTCCCATCAAAAGAATTCTGGACTATCTCTGGATTCTGAAGTCAGGAGGGTTCTTGACCTCTTCTATCATAGTGCATCTAGCAATAATTTCCACCTTCCATGAACGGTCAGGTCGATCTTCAGTTTTCTTGTACCCAATTACAAAGTGTTTTCTTAAAGATCTGAAAAGACTGTTCCCTACAGTCCATCTCCCTCCGCTGACAGTTCAATGGGATCTTAACTTGGTCCTCAGTCGTCTAACAGGGCCACTGTTTAAGCCATTGGCCTCCTGTTCTCTGCTCTGCCTTTCCTGGAAGGTGGTCTTCCTCATGGCAATCACATCGGCTCATTGGGTGTCTGAATTCCAGGCCCTGGTGTCAGAGCCGCCATATACAGCCTTTTTTAAAGACAAGGTCACTCTTCAACCACACCCGGCATTTTGCCCGAAGGTAGTATCAGGTTTTCACATCAGCCAGGAAATTTGTTTACTGGTTTTCTACCCAAAGCCACATGCTTCAATAGAGGACCGATACATCCATACACTGGATGGTGGGCATTGGCCTTTTACATCAAGAGAACTAAGCCATTCCATAAGACCTCATAACTATTTGTGGCTGTGGTGGACAGGATTAAAGGGCAAGCAGTATCAACACAGTGTATTGCTTTGTGGGTAGTGGCATGTATTAGGCAGTGCTATGACCTGGTGCAAGTTACTCCTCTGCAGATCAAAGCTCATTCAACAAGGGCTCAAGTGGCATCTGCAGCCTTTTTAGCACGGGTGCCCTTGAAGGACATTTTTAAGGCAGCGACGTGGTCCTCACCTCACACCTTTCCCCAGCATTAAGCGATCACCCAGTAAGCGCAGAACAATGCCATGGTGGGCAGAGCGGTTCTGCAGTCTGTGCAGCAGGGATTCCATCCCACCGCCTAAGGTAAGGCCAGGCATTCACTTAAAGGGGAATGGACAGAAGCAATCACTCGAAGAAGAAGAAGTTACTTATCTGTAACCAGTGTTCTTCAAGATATGTTGTTCCTGGCCATTCCACATCCCTCCTGCCAAACCCACTCAGAGTGGGTCAGAAAGTTGGAACTGAGGAGGGGAGGGTTGGCTGGCCATTATATAGAGTGCCACCAAGGCACCACTCTAGGGGGCTCCACAGCTGACCTTATGGGTACTCAGGGGGAAAACTTACAAGTGATCCATGCATGCAATGCATGCACACCTGAAGGGGAATGGCCAGGAGCAACACATCTCGAAGAACGCTGGTTACAGGTAAATAACTCTTCTTCTCTGTGCTGTGGAGCAATTTGCAGCAGCATTTTGTCATATGTGACTAATGGTTAACCAGTAAACTGACTGGATGGTGCTGGTTCCAGAAGAGAAAGAAAAGTCTGTATAGATTCCTACCTAAGATCTCTGCAACCAAAGAAGGGGACTGCTGCTTCTTGCAGCTCAAGCCTTTGGACTTGAATAAAGACTGCAACTGAGATGTGGGTGAACTCCAACTAAACGTTGGGACTCTTGGGTTTTTTCCTCACAGTGTTTTTGTGGGTATTGTTTTGTTTAATTGCATTTTTTCTTAGGATAATATTTATCATGTTAATAATTAATAAAGTTCATTATCTTTGTTGTTAGTATTTTAATGTGGGAGGGTAACTGAACGGTCTTTGCTGTGAGTCCCTTGTAGACTGAATCCTAGGTCTCCAGCTGCTTTTCTGTAGGAGTTGAGGTTTAATTTTAACTTTTTTTCCTCTTTTTTTTTTGGGGGGGGACACTGGAGAAGGGCATTTAAATGAATTCTAGCTCACCCAAAGGTTACACTGGCACAGAGCCTGAGAGGCTAAGGTAATGGGGGTGTAGGTAGGTCTTCTTTAGCACTACTAGTTTCTTTCAGTTGGTAGCTAATATAATTTATAGCATTTAGAGACCAAAACCAGCACACAGCTGGTCTAGATTTTTGGACCTGCACCAAACCCTTCTGTGAACTTTTCAGATGGTGATTTCTTCTGCCTATGTTGGCGGGATTATGAGATCCCATATGAAAGTGCAGCTTGTATTTCATTAGCCACCCAGGTTGTTATGTATTATTGATATTGCAATAGGCCCCAGAATCACTAAGGAAGATTTGGAACATACTGTTTTGGGGAGGGAGAGGTGATATAGATAACATAATGAAAGACAATCCCTTTCCAAATGATTTTACCTTCTAACAGAGTTAAAAACAAAAACAAAAACTTAGGGTTTTTTAATCCTTTAGATGCATAAATTTATGATGATGTTTGGTCTCAGTGTACCAGTAACAAAATAGTTAATTTGTTATGACAAAGAAAGGAAGCACTTTAGGGTTTTCTCCCAAACAATCATATTGTGTGGTTTACACTCAGCAGGAAACAATCAGAAGTTCCAAGAGCTCTGCATTTCAAATTGGAAAAGGAAAGTTTCAGCTGCTAGGGAATGGAGCTTGTGGGGCTTTGTTAATCACTCAGAGGAACAAACTGTTTTGAAAAGGAAGGAGCTGACAAGTGGAAAGATTGAATACATTTTGATGACCTTATGCATGGAGCTAATTTCAAAGATTTTGTTTGTTTCCGGGTGTTTGCTTGTTTGGGGAAGTTAGGAAAAGGTTTAATAAGTGTTATGAAGAGCAAATTATAGAGCAAGAAAACAGTAAATGGGTGACATAGCATCTTTTTTTTTTTCTGAATATTGGAGGCATTCTTCAAATACATAGGAAACAAGAGGAAAATGAAGGAGAGTGTAGGACCCTTACTCAACAAAGGGGTAAAACAATAAATGAAAATGTGGAAATGGCAGAAGAACTAAATATTTTCTTTGTTTCAATCTTCACTGAGAAGGTTGGTGAAGACTGGAAGTCCAATGTAGAGGAGGGCAATAGGAATGAGATACGGTCAGAAGCTAAATTAGGGGAGGAGCAAGTTAAAAATTATTTGGACAAGTTGAACATCTTCAAGTCACCAGAGCCTGATGATACACACTCTAAACTACTCAAGGAGCTGACTCAGGAGGGATCTGAGCCGTTAGTTATTATCTTTGAAAAATCATGAAAGGTGGGTGAGGTCCTGGAGGACTGGAAAAGGGCAAATATAGTGCCCATCTACAAAATCAGGAAATAACAGCAAGCCAGGGAATTATAGACCAGTCAGTTTAACCTCCATACCGGGAAAAATAATGGACCAGATAATTAAGGAATCGATTTGCAAACATCTAGAAGAGACTAAGGTGGTTAGGGTGAATCAGCATGGATTTGTCAAAAACAAATAATGTCAAACCAACTTGATAGCTTTTTATTATGTGGTAACGAGCCTTGTGGATAGAGGGGAAGTGGTAGATGTGGTATATCTAGACTTCAGTAAGGCATTTGATAAGGTCTTGTATCCTATTCTTATTAATAAACTGGGGAGGTACAAACTACATGGAGCTACTATAAGATGTGTGAAAAACTGGTTGGATAACCACTCCCAGAGAGTAGTTATCAAAGGTTCACATTCAGGCTGAAAGCGCATAAAGAGCAGGATGCCACAGGAATCTGTCCTGGCTCTGGTTTTCTTCAACATTTTTATCAATGATTCGGCTGATGGCATAGAGAACAAACTTATTAAGTTTGCAGATGATACCAAGCTGGGAGTGGTTGTGAATTCTTTGAAGGATAGGATCACAGTTCAAAATGATTTGGACAAGCTGGTGAAATGGTCTGAGATTAACAGAATAAAATTCAATAAAGATAAGTGCCAAGTACTCCACTTAGGGTTGCACAACCCATTGCACACATACAAAATGGGCAATGACTGACTAGGAAGGAGTACTGCAAAAAAGGATCTGAGTTTAATAGTGGATCCCAAGGTAAATACAAGTCAGCAGTGTATTATTGTTGCAAAAAAAGCAAACACCATTCTGTGGTGTATTAACAGGAGTATTGTGAGTAAGACAGGAAAAATGATTCTTCCACTTTACTCTGCACTGATTAGGCCTCAGCTTTGAGTACTGTGTCCAGTTTTGGGCACCTCATTTCAAAAAAAAGATGTGGTAGAACTGAAGAAAGTCCGGAGAAGGGTGACAAAAGTGATTAGAAGTCTGGAACATTTGACCTATGAGGGAAGATTGAAAGAGGTGGATTTGTTTAGTATAGAAAAAAGGAGGCTGAGAGGGGATATGTTAACAATTTTCAAATACCTTAAAGGTTGTTATGAGGAAGAAGGAGAAAAATTATTCTCTTTAGTCACAGATGATAGGACAAGAAGCAATGGGTTTAAATTACAGCAAGGGAGGTTCAGCCTAGACATCAGGAAAAAATTCCTAACTGTCAGGGTGATTGAACACTGGAATAAGTTGCCTTGGCTGGTTGTGGAATCTACTACATTGGAGGTTTTAAAGAGCAGGTTAGACAAAAACCTGACAGAGATGATTTACTTGGTCCTGCCATGAGTGCAGGAAACTGGACTCAATGACCTATCATGGTCCCTTCCAAATTATATTATTCTATGAATTCTTCTATAACCCAAGATCCTCTTCCCCCAGTTCAAAGTCTTTGTCATTCATGTTTCCAGTGCTGAATTATTGGAGTGAGAACAAGTCCTTACGTCATTACCCCTTTTTAGTATATATCTTCCAGCTTGCTGGACCGGTGGCACTAATGACTTCAGAGAATCATTCTCATTGGTCAGTCAGTATTTCATTGTGTGTGTGCTTTCTTGTGCTCTCTGTAGTATACAGTCTGTGTTAATGGGATCTATCCTTAAATGGGTGAGAAATAGCCATTAATGCTATCCAGTTACTCCATTGTTGTGTCTGAAAGGCTCTGTAAGGGAATGTCTTTCTTTGCACATGTTTTGGTAGCATTTTCAACAAGAATTTATAACTTTGCATATTATGGTAGCACATAAATTCCTACATATGAATGTTCAAGAGATCAAAATATTTATGATAATACCACACAAGGGACACCCTATGTATAATATATCATAATTACTTGACATTATGAAATGGAGTTTCTGGAGTATTGTTCTCAGACAGAAAGAGTCCCACAGTCCCACAGAAGTGTAAACTGGTTGTAAAATGCCATACTATTTGGATTTGATTGTATTTACTCTCACTTCTCATAAATGTAAATAAACTGTAGAAATCAATACTGCAAGGGAGGTGGATTAGCTCGGTGACCTAACAGGTCTTTAGTGTCTAATATCTGTGATTCTGTAATTGAGTTTAACTGAAAATTAGATAATATGGAAAAAGTAGAAAAGTTCATTATTGGATCTGTTGCTTTATTATATGTGCTTTTTGATGATTACATGCATGCCTGATAAAAAGAAAAGAACCACTGAGGGTAATTGAGGGAAATCAAAGTCCAAGAAGTTAATTTATTTAATTTTTTTGAGAAAATGCATACAGTACTTAAAACATTTTATGTGAATCTTTATAAATTCTCAGAGGAGTGGATTCCAAAGATTAATGATTCCTTGGGTCTATGAAATCTATCTAAATTATCTCCAGAGGATGAAGAATGTTTCAGGATATTTAGTATATGTTGGTTCAAATACAGATAGATTTTATGTGGGGGGAAATTACAAGAGTGAATAGCTTAACTTCAAAGATGAAATCCTTCTATCTTTACTTCTGTGGATAGTTGTATAAAATTGTGTTGATTTCAGTGGGGCTATGCACATGAACACGGTGAACAGGATTGACCTGAAATTGTGCAAGCTTTTGATGTTGATTTACTTTTTTTAATTCTATTTATTTTATTTTTTAAATACTGAGAAGATCTTGCTCCCGAGAGATTTAATTTCTGATGTGCTAGAGTAAACATTTCTAGTTTTAATCGTACTATCTGGTTAAAGTAGTTCTATTGCTCTATAAGGGAATATGCAATGAAATTGAAAGATGGCAAATTTAAATCTCATTAAAGGTAATATATTTAAACAAGGTTCTCAGTTAGCCTTTGGAACTCATTCCCATAAAATACCAAGGGCCCTTATGTCGACTTAAACAAAGCCGTGTCTACATTGCGGGTCAATAAAGTTGACTTTAGCAGTAGTTAAAGTCGACTTTATAACTCCCACTTATAAAGTTGACTTTACAGTTAAGTCGACTTTATAAAGTTGACTTAAGGCAGTGTGGAGGGGGTTTGCCTTAAGTTGACTTTACTGGCCACCCAACCACGGAAAACACGGATGGGGGCTGGCTAGAAGGCACAACACAGCTGGGAATGCTCCCAGCCAAACTCACCATGTTCCCCGATTGATCCAGCATCTCCCCCATTCTGAGTCCGACGGGGCATCTCAGCCAGACAGGGCATCTCCCTGGTTCTCAGCCCAACCCAAGCATCTCAGCTGGACTCCAGCATCTCCCCCCATCGCAGTCGGACCTCAGCATCTCAGCCTGACGCCAGCATCGCAGCCCGACCATGCATCTGAGTGCAACCTGGCATCTCTCCCCGCAGCTCAGACCCACTCGGCATCTCAGCCCGACCCTAACATCTCCCCAGTTCTTAGTCCAACCCTGCCTGTCTCCCCTATTCTTAGCCTGACTCCGCATGTCTCCCCTGTTCTTAGCCCACCCAGGATGTCTCCCCCATTCTCAGCCCAACCCTGCCTGTCTTGCTCCTTCTCTGCCCAAACTTGTGTGTCTTCCCCTTGCCCTTCTCAGCCCAATCCTCAGTGTCTCTCCCTTCTCTGCCCAAACCCCTGTGTCTCTCCCTTGCCCTTTTCAGCCTGACCCTGCCTGTCTCCCCCCTTCTCTGCCCAAACCCCTGTGTGTCTCCCCTTCTCAGAGGACCCCCCCCAATATTGTTGTAAAAAAATATGGAGTCCGGAGGCACTGTTTAAGACTAACACATTTATTTATTGGATGAGCTTTCATGGGAGAAAAATCCCACTTGATCAGACAGTTTGAAGATGGGGGAATTTACAGAATGTTAAATAAATAAAAGGAAATAAAGGCAGTGGAGCGTAAGACATAGGATCAGGTCACATTCTAACAGCAAATCAAAGCAGTTGTTAAGTTTCAAACACTGGGAAACAGCACATGGAAAAAGAAAGAAAGAAAGAAAGAAAGAAAGAAAGAAAGAAAAAAAGAAAAAGTTGTCGTTTCTTTTAGATTAAATTGTGTGAAATCAGGATTAAATCCTGACTATGGATTTTTTTTCCCATTATAACAGGTGATTTGACTTCACCTTCCTCTATGTGCTGTTTGAGTCTTAACTACTGCTGCACCCTGTCGCTGCGCTGGCAGTTGCCCTGCAGCACCTGTTCCAGAGCCAGAGGAGTCTGGGCAACACAGGGAAGGTGTGGGGTGCTGTGCTGGCACATCGCTGGGCTACATCAGGCTCCCTGACCTCCCTGTTGCCACACACAGTATGGAGGACAGTGTGGTCACTCACTTCCTGCAGTAAAGGAGTCGCTGGAAGAGAGTGGCACCTCTGCTGTGGTGCACTGTGGGCCAGGTACCCACAATGAACCACTCCTAGGGCAACCTAGCAGCTGCCAGTGTGGACGTGGGCAGTCTCCTCACATTTTGAGTGTGGACATGCTAAGCTGGCTTACTAAAGTCTACTTTAAGTAGACTTTATTAAGCTGGCTTAACCAAGCCCTGTAGTGTAGACATAGCCATTGGGCCCACAGTAACAGTCCATCTAGTCCAGTATCCTGTCTCCAAAAATGGCCAGGTCTAGCTTCTTCAATGGGAGCGCAAGGCAATCTACAGCAGGTGGCCATGGGGTTCCCTGACTTCAGGCAAATTTCCTTTTTAGTTCTAACCCCTAAGGCTATGTTTACACGCAGCCGGTTATTTCAAAATAACCTATTCCGAATCAAGTTATTGTGAAATAAAAACGTTATTGTGAAACAAGTGGAAGTGAAATAAGGACAAAACTAGGTGAAATAAGGGGAAAAGCTGGAAACGAAATAGCATGTCCACACAGTGGACTTGCTATTTCACTTCAGGGGCAGGGCACCATGGGAGGTGTGGCAACATGGCTGCCGCCCCGGGCCATGTCGGCGGCCATGTTGGTAGCCAATCCTATAAAAGGCCGGCCCCGACCTCACTTCCCTGTCCATTCTGGCTAGCAAGACTCTGCCAGCAACAGAGATGGACAGTGCCCGGCTGCCTAGCCTTCAACGGCTGACCACTAGGCACACTGCACATCTGCACAGCGTGCTCCTGGTGGGGGACACGCTGTTCAGAGACCCCGATGCTGACCAGGGTGTGCCCCAGGTTGCCAGCACCCTGGGTCTCAGGGCCTCCCTAGTGTCCCTGCCCCTGTCAGTGCCTCGCCGAGTCTGGGCCCAGGAGACGAGCACTGATTGGTGGGAGCGCATCGTGCTCCAAACCTGGGACAATGACCAGTGACAGCGCAACTTCAGGATGGCCAGGGCCAGCTTCGAGCAGCTGGTATCTGAACTGACCCCACTGCTGCATCGCAGGGACACTGCCATGCATCTGGCCATCCCTGTGGACAAAAGGGTGGCCATAGCCATATGGAAGATGGCCTCCCTGGAGTCCTACAGGTCCATGGCCCACCTGTTCGGGTTTGGCAGGGCCACCGTCGGGGTCATCCTCAGCCAAGTCACCAGGGCCATTAACAGAGGCCTGCTGCGGCGCCTTGTCACGCAGGGGGAGCTGCAGGCCACCATGGATGGTATGACAGCGCTGGGATTCCTGAACTGCATGGGGATCCTGGATGCCACCCACATCCCTGTGAGGGCCCCGGACCACCGAGCGGCAGAGTACCACAACAGGAAGGGCTACCACTCAACTGTGGTGCAGGCCCTCGTGGACCACCGGGGGATCTTCCAAAACTGCAATGTGGGTTGGCCAGGGAGGGCACATGATGCCTGCGTCCTCAGGAACTCGTCCCTCTACCGGGTCATGGAGGCGGGCACCTTCTTCCCCCAGCAGAACATCTATGTTGGGGGGTAGAGGTTCCTGTCCTCCTCGTGGCAGATGCGGACTATCCCCTCCGCCCGTGGCTGATGCGCCCCTACACAGGGCCCCTCGACCCTCGCCGCCAGCTGTTTAACCGGTGTCTGAACAGCTGCCGCCAAGCAATTGAGCAGGCCTTTGGACAGCTGAAGGCCCGCTGGAGGTGCCTCCTGACCCGCCTCCACCTCAGAGAGGAGACAGCAACCCAGGTCATCAGCGCCTTCCTGGCCCTGCATAACTTCTGTGAAATGCAGGGTGAGACCCAGCTCATCAGGCGCCAGTATAAGCAGCCTGCACCCGTGCCCCCACGGGAGCGGGACTCCACGAGGGCCCTCACCATCCGTGAGGCACTGACAGACAGCTTCGCAGCTGCGGAGGACCCCTGAAGGCCAGGCCTGCCCCACCACACACCACCCTCTTCCTCCTTCTAACACAGACAGCCCCCACCCATCCACCCACACTGTTGCAGCACCACCAATAAAATACACCGCACACACCAATGACATGTGTTAACATTTTTATTTATAATGAACAGGGGGGTGGGGGTCAGTGGGGCTCGGGGCCACAACTGGGAGATGGGGGTCACTGGGAGGCAGGTGTGGCATGGCCCTGCCCAGGCCCACCCCAGGTCCGGGGTCAGCGTGGAGCCCCATGCTGGAGTGGTGCTCCGCCAGGCACCGGTGGCCCCATGCCGTTGGCAATACAGCGCAGACTGGCAGCTGCGTCGTCCACCGCCATCCCCAGCTGCCCCATGGTCACGGCCTGCTGCTCCATGGCCACGGCCTGTCTCTCAAAGGCAGCCACCAGCCGGTCGTCGGTGGTGGCTCCCTGACGCAGGAGTTGTATGGCCGCGTCCTGCCGGCCGGCCTGCTCCCGCCGCCAGGCCTGGGCGGATGCCTCGGCCCACTCCCCCAGGTCCTCTAGGCTGGCGAGGATCTCACTGCATGTGCGGGGTCCACACCCCCTCCGCTTCCTCCGTGGCCCAGGGCTGCCGGTTGGGCTCCGCGCCCACTGGCTACCAGTGGCATGAGCAGCGGGGAGGAAGCATCACACAGGGTTAGAGGCTGCTGCCTGCTGGCCGTGCCTGCGTGCAGCTTGTGTACAGCACACAGCTCCGCCCGCACTGTCAGCAGGAAGCTAAGCTGCGGTCCTGTGGGACATTGCCCCAGGGGGACACAGGGCCTCCTGGGGCCCACATGTGTGCTGGACCCACCCAGATGGGTTGCTCTGCAGCATCTCCCAGGGCCACATCCCAGTGGTCTGCTCTGCAGGCTGTGTGCCCTGCCCAAGGTGCAGCTGCATCCGTCACACCCACCTGTGTTCACCACATCAGGCACGCAGGGGCCCGTCACCCTGGTGCGACATGTCCCCCGGGGACCCGTGTCCAGGGGGACCCTCTGACCCCCCGCCCTAGCCCGGTGCCCTGCCCATCCCCGTGCCGGACCCCGTCAGTGCCCGTGCCCTGGGTGGGCTTGGCCCTGCATCCTCCTGTAGGGCATGGCGACTCACCGACAGGGCCTCCGGATGTCTGCTGGGACATCCCCTCCTCCCTCTCCTCCAAGTCCCCCGGGGTTGTCACCGCTGCCGGCTCCTGCTCCCCCTCCTCCTCGCTGGCACCGCCCTGGCCAGGGGGGATCATTTCTGGGGTCCCTGCCTCTGCCTCTGGTGGTGGTGGTGGCTGGTCTGCAGGACCCCTGACATCCAGGGAGGGGTCCGAACTGCTGAGCGGTCCCTCTGCGCCTGAGGAGGTGCTGGGGTGGGGGGGGGCCCGGTGTCCATCGCCTGGGCAGGCAGGCCACTGGGCTCATGCCCCAGGAAGGTGTCCAGCTCCTCAAAAAAGGGGCAGGTAGTGGTGCTACCTTCCCCCTATAGCTCACACGCATCCCTGGTGCACGCGTGGTCCTGCCGCAGAGCCTTGATCTTAGAGCGCACCTGTTCGGTGCTGCACTCCTGGCCCTGGGCAGACAGCTCCGCCGCTATGATGGCGTACACTGCCCGGTTCTGTTTTGAAATAACGTCTCTTTCGCAAACATCCAGGTTTTATTGTTGTGGAGGGACGGTTCTTATTTCGAAAGAACGGCTCCAGTTCTTTCGAAATAAGAAAACGTTGTGTAGACCTGTTTTCGTTTATTGCGGAATAATGGCTGTTATTTCACAATAAAAGTGCTGTGTAGACATAGCCTAAGAGCTAGAAACTGGTTTATGCCACTTAATCATTTCCCTGAAACTAAGGGAGGGCCTTTGGCACCAGTGTACCTCATTCCTTCCTATTCTCAGCCTGTGGCCCATAACAGTCTAATCTTGTGTGGGCTGTGATGCTTTGGTCTCATTTTGGTTACTTGTATTTATTGTGTTTTGCAGGGTAGTCTTGGTGGCCTGTTATATACAGGAAATCAGACCAGAGGATTTACTGGTTCCTTCTGTGCTTAAACTCTGTGTCTTTATGTGGGTTTGTGTCTTTTTGAAACTCAGATTTGTTTTAATGATTATTATAATTCTGGATATTCTTGTTGTGCATATATATAGTTTGTGTGAATGCATGTGTGGGTGTATATAGATTTTTTTTAATAACCTTGATATACCTTTAACCTCATTGATCACTAACAGGAGGCATTTAATGTATTGCAAGATTAGACCAATATGCAGCTATGCCAGAAATCCATGTTTAAAATGTTAGGTTATTTAAATGAAAAAAAAATCACCAAAAATAAAAACCAAAGGTGCTTTTTTTTTTTTTTTTTTTTGGTTCTCCCATAACTTGAAAAGCACACACATAAGTTTGTTTTATATTCAGAAAAGATTTTTTACAAATTATTGCTAGGTTATAAGTGTTTGTCTGAGAAGTTTTAGCACAGAGTGGGTTTACAGGCTTGGTCATTTAATGCCTGAAAATGAGGGTTGATTAGGAAAGAGTAAAAACAAAAAACAAACAAAAAAAAGCTAGCCTATAATGACTACCATGCAATACCATAATCTCATTTTTTTTGCAGAAAAGTTCATTCCTGAACATTATGACCTTATAGTCCCATTATCTGTGATAGTGCAATGTACTATCACAATGTGCTAATCCTTCCCAGCAGAAAGAAGTCTAATGTTAAAAATCCCATTTCATAAAAGAAATAAAAATCACTGCTTTTTGTGAGTTTTGCTATAGTGCAGGGAGGAGGGAATGTGTTATGCAATTTTACAGAATAAAATATGCTTGTCTGCATATCATCAAACTCTTTTTCTTCCCACTGCAGGTGATGGGGTTGTTCTCTACTAGTTCCACAGAGATGTGCATAATTTTAAAAGTATGGTGGAATTGGAAGGCAGAAAAAGCATTCAGAAGTTGAGTTTGGAAAAAATTGTATATTGATGAAAAGAAAAAACCCTTTGAAAATAGAAGCAGTAACCTTGAGCTGTAGTTATTTTGTACCAGCCACCTATGAAAAACTTGTTTGGGATTCAAAAATTATTTTGCAGTTCCTCAATAATAAGAGATGATTGCTTGAACAAAGTAATTCTATATGCATACATAAACGCATATGCTCTGGGGGCTGGATTCTGTTCTAGTTACCTTAGTGTAAATCCAAAGTAACTTTACTGAATTTGGTGTGTAAATAAGATGAAACTGAGCCTGTCATACACAAAGATTGAAGCCAGTTGCAGAGGCTGTGACAGAAATTATGGCTAATTTACATTACAGAAGCACCAGTATTATGTTCCTAAGTTATTTCTCTCAGTTAGATAAGTAAATTAACCTAAACTCTGCCTAAGGAATCACCAATATTATATAAAGTGAAATGAGTTCCTGATGACAGATTTATAGATTTGAAAACTAGAATGTACTAGTTGGATCATCTGACAGTCCATAGAATTTTACCCAGTTCTTACATCAACCCATTAATTTAGGATGAAACTACAGCATCTCTTTTAAGAAGACATACCATTCTGATAGGATTTTGATCAGGGCCACAAAATTGAAATTTAGGCCCTACATCCTTCCAAAAAAATATTACTAGTGGAAAAAAACTGAGGGGAGATTAGGTACGGGTTGCCAGAGTAGTTGTAGAGCAAGCCCACACCGTGTTCTGCCCACAGCTGCAGCTTGGGTCTTGTGAGGCTGGAGTTGCCTTCCCACATCAGGCATTGCCACCAGGCCCATGTGACTGAAACACCACTCATTGGGAATGTCAACACTGGAGCCTTAGGTTGACTTAACCTTCCTTAAGTTGACCTAAGGAAAGCTCCATCCACACCGGAAATTTATTAAGTTGACTTAAGCACCTCCTTAAGTCAATTTAATAGCTCCACCTGTTAAAGTCAACTTAATGCTTAAGTCAACCTTAATAAGTCAATGTAAGCCATTGTAGACAGGGCATAGCCCATAAGTCAACTTAGTAAGGCCAACTTAAGCATTAAGTTGACCTAGCAGATGCCAGTGTGGACATGGGCAGTCTACAGGAGTTTTAAATGTGGATGCTTTAAGTCACTTAACAAGGTCGACTTTAAGTTAACTTAGTTGACTTAAAGTCAGCCTTGTTAAATTGACTTAACAGAGCTTCCAGTATAGACATACCCATTCAGACTTGGCCTGTCTGACACTTTGTTGATGGAGACAGAGGGGAGGACCTCTTGCACTAGGTAGCGATGCCATTTTATTTGAGGGCCCTTTCAAACACAGCAAATGTAGCAAACTATGCACTCACCCTCTCTCTCCAGATTGCCATGGGTTTGACCTTAGTTGCAGGTTTCACGCTTGCTTGCTCTTCATTAGCCTGAGGAAGATGATGGCAAACTCTTTATCTTAAATTTTTGCTATTTACATTATTAACAAATTAATTTGGTCTCTAAGAAGAGTAAAATGAAATGGCTTTTTGGTGTGATAAAGTTGCCTTAGATTTTAGGCTAAACAAACAAGGAATCCTGTGTCACTTTTAAAGACTAACACATTTATTTATTGCATAAGCCTGTGTGGGAGGAAATCCCACTTAGTCAGATGTTTTGAAGCTTTAAAAGCGTTTGACAAAATGGGATTTTCTCCCACAAAAGCTCATGCAATAAATAAATGTGTTAGTCTTTAAAAGTGCCACAGGATTCATTGTTTGTTTTGCTGAACGAGACTAACAGGCACCCCTTTGGAATTTACATTTTAGGCTGTGTTTAAACATATTTAAAACACACACTTCACTCAAGAGCTTGTATTAGAACCCAAGATTTCTGAATCCTACCATTGCTCTGCTGTTAACCAATATCTGTGACACTCTCTGGCAAACTGTCTCAGCCTCCTTTAGTGCTGGGTACACAGAGGCTGACCACAGAGTTACTGTTATCGGATACACTGTCCACTCAAGTGACAGAGGTCTATGAGCTGGCATTACAAGTTCAAATCCTGCTTATAACCCATTATAGGTATCAGCATGATGCTATCATGGAATTTCTGGGGTTTTTTTTAGTTTGCATTTAAAAAAAATGTCTTGAAAATTGCACACAAAAACTACATTTAAATAACATTAATATAGTTTCAATGGCAAGCATTCAGAAGTTGCCCTTGTTATGGTCCTCTTTTGTAGAGTCTTTATATTGCATATACTATATTTTTCCCCCCACAGGACCACTGTCTCATTCAATGCATGAGATGGGCATGCTCTGGAAAGGAATCAGGGTTGTGTAGTGAAGAAGACTGTTATCTACAGACCCTTGTTTCATTCATTCCTGAACTTAAAAGGCATGTAGTGAATGAGACCAGGATTCAAACTCTATCCCTTATGGTTTGTTTGACCTGAGGCTCTGAAATCCATTTGCTGAAGTGCTGAGTACTCAGAACCAGTCAGTGGGAACTATGCTTTGAAAATAATGTAAAGTATTCTGAAAATGTCAGGTCTTCACTGTCTCATATTGAACACCCAAAATTTGGATTTTGATCTCTCTGTTCCTCCGTTCTCCATTTGTAAAATGGAGAGAATAATTCCCTGAGGGATATTTGAAAATAATTTAATTAAAATTTGTGACACACTCATTTACTATATTAATAAGTATAGGAAAGACCATGATGAATTCATAATTTTGTCTTCAGAGCAGATTGTGGATGGTGTGCCATAAATAAGAACTGAGATCATCTATTGAAGAATGAGGAGAAAACAAAGCATAGAAGAATAGCTGCTGATTAACTTAGCACCATATATTCTGTGATTTAAGTGAGGCAGGGGCACTTTGGAAAAATGTAATATTTGGTCACATGGTAAAGACTGAGCTGAAATGAATACAGCCAGACGTGGGGAGGATACATGAAGGTTTCATGGCGACTCTTAATTCTGGTATTTTCAAACTTTTGAATACTTAACATTTATAACCTTAATAATGATCTTTTAAACTAATTGTGGTGTGAGGGTGTATGTATATACCTCATATATGTGTAATATATTCAATTTCTACTGCACCTTTCTTTCCAGAAGATGAAACGTAATTCCTGAGAATTTGTTTTTATATATAGTCACCATTTCTATTATTTTCACTGGTATTTCCAATTCATTATTTTAATTATTGTACACTTAGTGATTTCAGATTATTTACTGCTTCTGTTAAATCCAACAGCTAAATTCCCTTTGGGTGAGATACTTACCCCTACTCTGGCTCACAGTAAAAAGGCTTAAGTGACATTACGAAGCCATAAAAGTCCTCTACCCAGTTGTTGACAGACTCCTTTACTTGGGAACTGAGGGACACAGTCTTCCAAGAACTCTCTTGCAAGCCCTGGTGTAGCAGGTGCACCGGGGTAACACTGCTAACAGGAGGGAAGTGTCAGGGTAAGATTGCATCATGCAGCACTATAACCATTCTGGGATGTTGGGGAAATAGGACGAGTAGTAGTGAGCACTGTAACAACTCCAGAGAGCACTGTGGCCCACACTCACAATGCTGTTTTAACTTTGACA
Source organism: Podocnemis expansa (assembly GCA_007922195.1). NCBI lineage: Eukaryota > Metazoa > Chordata > Testudines > Podocnemididae > Podocnemis > Podocnemis expansa. Next base: position 19,355,008 of record ML681996.1, read on the forward strand.
GGCCCGAAAAGACCCTCTGAAGTATATCAAGCACCTTCCCTTCCCCTGAAGATGTCCAGCATTGGAAGGACACAAGGGTGGCTTAATGTGTTACTTTAGCCAACTCTCTTCCTGGAATATGAATTCTCTGTACAGAATCTCACCAATTTACTTAAATGAAAGCAGGAGAACACCTTCAGTTTTAGGGGTCTTAATTATCAAGATTTTTCCAACCTTGCCAGTTTATCCCTACTGTTAATATTTGTGCTTAACAAAATATAATTATGTGCTACTTTTGAAACACTAAGGAGTCTAATGCACCCTCACATATTAAGTATGTTTATATGCTGCACAAATCATGTTTACTGATGCTTTTATTTTTCAAGTTTGTAATCTTCCTCCCCTCCACTCCCTTAAGCATACTTTGTTCTTCCAGGTTTTCATTTGTCTGCAAGCAGTGAAAGATAGTATGTCTTCATCAAATATTATGGTCTTCCTACATCAGGAGAGGAGAAAGAGAGATGTCATCTTTCTTGTTTTGTTCAAAATATATCTGTGTTTATCCTAAATAAATTTTATGTACATACTTATGTTAGTTTGAAAAGGGGATCATGAAGTAGTGAATTATTCAATCACATGTGTCTTATAAATAAATATTCTTTATCTGTCCTTTGCTGGCTAATGTACCAATATTTTCTGTTTTTGCAAATAGATTTTTTTTTTTTTTTTTTTTTTTTAGACACCAGACTGCTTCAGACTAAAAGACAATTGATTCTCAAATACGCTGGACAATCAGGAGAATGAAATGTCTAAAAAATGTTTATGTATAGGTTCTGTTCTTCAATAACCCCACAATCTAACTGGGGAATTTGCTTTTTTGCCTGCTTTTGATATTTAGCTATGTTCATTTGAAGGTTGAAGACTGGTTATGCGATGATTAAATTTTCCAGTACACGTGACATAAGCATTGCATCTGAAGTTTTCCTGATTGCCACCCCCGATTCTTTGTTACAGAATTTTGTTTTTCTCTTAAAGGATTTGAGCATATACACTGTAGTTAACAACAAAGAGATTTTGTTGTATGTAACCTTGACCTCTGAGTTCTTTCTTTAGTAGTGCATAGGATTTTTTTTCGTACTGCCATTCCAGTTTTCTGAACATTTAATACACATATGCCTCTCACCCCCTTCTAAGTGCTTAAGGCTCAATCCTGTCAACTGCTAAAAGAAAATCACTAAAGTGGGATTCATAAGGAGGATGTAAGCTAAGCATTGCAGTGCTTTATTTTTAGATGCCCCCAGTCTCTGAGTTCCAAAGGCCTAGCCATGTTAGTCTAGTTCATCAAAACAAACAAGGAGTCCTGTAGCGCTTTTAAAGACTAACACATTTATTAATCACATGAACTTTCATGGGAGAACATTTCACTTCATCAGATGCTTTGAAGATGAGGAACTTATAGAATGGGAGGAAAATAAATGCAGAGAAGCGTTAGCCACAGGATCAAGTCAGGCTTTTACAGAAAATTAATGCAGTCTGACCTGATCCTATGAATTTCTTAATCTTTAAAAGTGCCACAAGACTCCCTGTTTATTTTATTGTTTGAGTGTAATTCACGAACTTCAGTTATTTGTTCAGACTTCCTGTACAATGCATATGGAAAATAAAGTGGCTAAAAAAATGGGATTCACAGAAGCCAAGGCAGTATAACAAGGAGCCACTTAAATTAATTATAGGAAATGCCAAGAAAGGGGTGTTGCCTAAGCCCCTCCCCTCAAAGGAGGGCTGGAGGGAGGCACTTTCCTAACTCAGCTCTGAAGTCACAGATGTGAGCTCTGTCGTGCAGCTGAGTCTGAATCACAGGTGCTCTACTGCAAGAAAAAAATACATTGGAGGCAGTAAGACACTTGTACCCAGTGATTAGAGCCATCACTCAGAACCTGGAACAGCTGGGTTCAGATCTCTGCTCTGCATCAGGCAGAGTGCAGATTTGAAAATAGGTCTACTTCATTTAGCTGAGTGTCCTAATCTCTGAGCTGCTGTCTATAAGAGGTAGACTCCTGCCTTAGCTGTGTTTTGTGTGATGCTCAATCCACTACATAAGCTTAAGACAATTGTGAGCACATCTTGCATACTGGACCAACAGGCACCATAGGCAGGGGGAATACTCACTTTTTGAATCCCACTAGGGCTTAGATGTGGGTCAGGCACTGAGCTGTGTGGTGAAGTCAGGGCTCAGGCATCTCTGTGTGTGCCCACAAGCAGAAACGCCTACAAGGCGTGGCAGCAGCTGAACAGGGGTTTGGAGACTCTCTGCTTTTTTTAGTTATGCTCCTAAGGAGGTGGTTAGGAATGTAAATTAACTGCGCAGAACTCAATATTTGCTCAACACTGAGGTCTTGACACAAACAAACAAACAAAATATGTCAGCTCATTACTTTTCAAGATCAGACTAGTAGGGTACTGTGGCACCCTGCAACTCCCCTCCCACAGGCTGTCCTTGCACAGTAACTGTATTGTATAATGCAAAGTATATCATGCTCATGGCGCACTGTTATTGTTATAATAAGTTTGTTGCAATGTTGTGTATATTTATGAGGTTTCATTATGTAGTACGCCAAAGATATGGCTTCATAGCTTAAAATTTATCCAGGCAAAGCTCTCTAGGAAGAGAAGGGCAGTTCATACCTCATTAAAGCATTTATAGGACAAACTCAGCTCAGCATTCCAGGAGCAAAGGACTGGATTATGCCTCAGCAAAAGAATCAGGATAAAGTGATACTAATTGAGGAGCTGGATGAAGCCATACAATGACATTGTAAGTGGGAGGGGCTGAAGCCCCTGAGGGGAGAAGGAACTTCTAAAAGAGAGAGACAGGTTACCATGCTCTCTCCCTTTAATCTCTATCTACAAATATCAGCAAGTAATTGAAATGCTGGCAGAAGGGGAGAGCCTTGCTAAAAGAGAACCAGTCAGCTAGTGATGAGAATCATCTGAGTTTGTAAGGTTGTTGAAAGTGTTAAGTTTAGTTCAGAATATATTTTGCTCTTGTTTAATTTGACTAAATCTAACATACATTTCTCTGATTTATAATTGCTTAACATTCTTCTATAGTTAATAAATTTCTTTGTTTTACCCAAAGCAAAGTGTTTAGTTTAAGGTGTGTTAGAGATGACATCTGAAGTAACAAAGTCAGTGCATATCAATTTCTTTGATGAATATAGGAGCTTGCAATGTTCCTAGGGTTTCATCTGGGACTTGGTATTCTATTGTATAGCCTTAAAAATGCCTGGCTTGGAGCCAAACAGAGTAAGGTGGGCTTCATGAATGAAGTGTTACTGTGATAGACTGGTGCAGAAAGATGTGGGTACCCAATCAATACCCAATGTTAAGCATGTGCATAAGGGCTTTCCTGAGTAGGGTTGCTTTCTTGGGTCAAGGCCTTGCTGCAGAAAAACTGCATGTACAGCTCTGTGAAATACACAGAGTTATCACCACTATAATTAAACCCCTCTCTCTCTCTGCAGAGCTGTGCAAAAGTGAGAAGAAGAGGAAATGGATGCAATGGGGTGGGAATAAGGACTAGTCATTGTAATTGACTGAAAGCAATACAATATGGCCATTTCTAGAATTTTTGTTTGTTTAGTCCATCAGGAGGAAGAAGTGCCTTATCTGGGGCTGCACTGATGAAGTGGCAGCAGGAGGAACCATGAGAATCAGCCAAAAAAGTGTCCAGGACAGGATTCCAGATAAAGAGTACTCTTCACAGTCACTTTAATGTTTCCTGACATACAATGGGCTCAGTGTTCTTGTCATCTCACCATTCTGAAGTGCCTGCTTCTTCTGATTAATTACTGGATTGTTAACAAAAAAGCCCATGCAGTATTTCTAGATTCAAGGCTTTCAGGTTTTACTCTCATGGTATTTGTAAGGTTTGTGGTGATTTCTGCAATTATCTTTTCAATCATGCAAGTATTAGAAATGTCTCTTAGCAGAGCTTTTGCTGCCTCAGCTTCTGCATCTGTGGGAGTCATTCTCCAGTCTTTTGCCAGTTGTTTCAGCATTCTTTCCTAGGTTTGATGACAGTTTAGTTGAGGACATGTTTGCTAATGACTTCTTCTGTCTGGTTTTGGAGGCTGGTTCCAAAAACCTGCTACCTTAAGTATAAACATAATTGAAAGGGGCAGATGGGAGGTATCACATGGCCCACTTCTTCAAATGATTCTAGTCATAGAGTGGAATTCAAGTCTTTCTCTATTTTCTAGGTGTTTGCAGAAGTGACTGCATCCTTGTCTGTAAATTTGCAGACCTTTATCTCATTTCTACACGTTTGTTCATTCACATTGCTATTAGTCATAATCAAGTCAATGGAACTATGTGCTGTGTAAAATACTCAGGCTGTGTAAGATTGACCAAATGAGTTCTGACATTTTTTAAAACTAGCAAAAAACCTAACTAACAGGGGACTGCTCCTGGATTAGCCCTGATTTCCTGTTTTCTATTTCACCTCCCACTTATGAAGATCCTGCACACTGAAATCTTATCTCTGACTGAGGCTGCCCAGAAAATACTCTCTCCAGAGGGCATCTGCACAACTCCATGTCTTCTTTTTACCTTTACTCAGACTATGAAACATTGCTTCTATAGCAGACATGGCGAAACTGTGGCTCGGGAGCTGCACGTGGCTCTTGAATGAAAAAGAGTGGCTCGCGGAAGAACGTCAGCAAATCAATTTAGTAGGTAAAAGTATATGGCTATATGCTTCAGTGCGGCTCTTGAAGGTTTAATAATCAACTTGTGTGGTTCTTGAGTTCCATAAGTTTGGCCACCCCTGTTCTATAGCTTTCTAGTCCATGACAGTTCAGGAGACACACTAGCAATCTTCCTCAGGAATTGAGATCTCTGTCCTGGTAGTATATTATGCTTTTACTAGATGTCTAGGTCAGCCTTGGATTCACGGTTTTGAGGGGAAACAAATAAAAATCACATTAAGCTACAACATTCCCAGTTATCTGTGTCTGAGAAAATCTTCAGCAATCCTTTTATCATAAGAACGGAGAAACAATTATTTTGAATTGCAGCTCTTGTTCCCAATTTAGTTAATGACACTGAAATCATCCTCCATCTGCTGTTCCTATTGTCACTTCTGGTCCTCCCCTTTATCAAATGCCAGGATTCTAATGAAGACTCAATTTCTCTTCATCAATCTGTTGTCACAAGCTTACAATATTGCTGATATGCCCGCTAGCAAAGTCAAAACTGAGCACTTTACATTTGGTGCTTCTGACTTTGCTTTTTTCTTTCAGACAAAGAGTCTATCAAACAGACAGGGTCTATTTTTCCTGTGATATGCATGCCTAATACACTTCAGCAGTAAAGGAAAGTTACACTGTGGGCTTGTCTGGGAGAGTTTATTATGCAGGAAACGAGATAAATGTACAGCTCACTAGCGGTCTGCACACCAGCTAGCTGCATGGACCCTGATGCCAGGGCTTAAATGTTCCCCAGTGGGCTCTGAACTACTCTTGTTTCAAACAGCTGCATATCAAACCACACCAGGGAACAGTAGTGCAGTGGTTCCCAACATTTTCTCTGCCATGACACACCTTGCTACATTTAATTAATTTGAGGCACACCTCCATATACTTTCCAAATGAACTTATGAATATCCATGAGCTGATGAGCCAATCCAGAGCTCTTTGAGTAGTTTTTCAAAAAATTTTGTGGCACACCTGCTCAGACCTGATGGCATACCTGTGTGCCATGGCACACGGGATGGGAAACACTGTTTTTGTGGTTGGGAGCAGGGGCCACAGGCCAGGACACACAGTTAGTGTGCTAATGTGCTGCTCATTTACACAAAAACTTGCTGTGCTCTCTCTCTCTGTTTAAACAAGCCATCAGATATCAAAGAACAGATAGGTGTCTTAGGCTATGTCTACACTAGCAAATTAGTCCAGAGTAAGGAGGCTTATTCCAGACTGATTTGATCCCTGCCTACACTAGGCTTTGCCTATTTTGAACTAAAAAAATTTAAAACTAAGCAATTTTAAAACTAAGCAGAGCTTAGTTCGAACTAGTCAGTTCAAATGATAAGTTCGAACTAACTAATTAGTCTGAACTTATTTCAAACTTTAGTTTGAACTAGCATGATGTAGTCATGCTAGTTTGAACTAAATAAGTTTGAACTAGCAGTTAGTCCAAATTAACCTTTTTTTTTTTTTTTTTTTAGTTTGAACTAACTTTTATTTCAAACTAGCTGGGCTTTTTTAATTTGAACTATAAAGGTAGTTTGAACTGAAAAAAGCGCTGCTAGTTCAAACTAAAAAAAATTGGTTAGTTCAACCTAACTTTGAACTGTTGAGTTTATACTTGCTTCAATGTTCCCTCTAAGCTGCGCAGGCGCGCTGCAGCGCAGCCAGCCCGCCGCAGCCGCCAGCGCAGGGAAGCCTGCTGGCAGTGCACTGCCGGCAGCCAGATGCCCTCCATAGAGCTCCTCTGGGGCTGAGAGTTTTGAAAACTCCCGCCCAGAGAAGCTCTAATGGAGCATGCCCAGAAAATCTGGGCATGCTCCGTAGAGCTTCTCTGGCCCCAGGAGCTGTGACTGGGCCGTGCGGCTCCAGCCACAAGGTAAGTTTGTGGGGGCAGGGAGGCTGCTGGGGGGCAGGGAGTGGGGGGGGGGGGGGGGCGGGCGGGAGCAGGCCGCAGGGGTGGGGGGGCAGGAGTGGGCCCACGGGGGGGGTAGCGCAGCAAGGGGAGGGCAGCGCAGCGAGCAACATGAGTTGCTCAGCTGGCAGCATCTCTTAGAGGGAACATTGACTTGCTTAGTCTAAACTAACCTTCTGGATGTAGACATAGCCTTAGACTATGTATCTGCAGCAAAGAGAAATCTGACAGATCCATGTCAGCTGAATCAGCCTCACAGGGCTCAGGCTGCTGGCTCTTTTATTGTTGGGTAGAGTTACAGACCCTGCTACTCCACAGGGTCCCAGAACCTGGGCTATACCAGAGCTGTGAAGTCTGAATAAACATACTCTTTGGCTCCAGTCCAAAGAAAAAAAATATGTATGCTTCATTTTACTACAGTGATCAATGTTACTGTTACTGAATGTATTCATCAGCATTTCCAGGATTGGGCCCTTAAATTGCTAACATGGAAGTTTTCTGGAGGGCAGAAGAAAGGGAGGGATGTGCAGGAAGGGATTCATTTTCTATTGCTCAGATTGTTTTTTAGAATTTGTACCTGACTAAATCCTCTCAATGCCTACAAATCTTTGGGAATAAATAATTACCCTACTTGATCATCATTGGCAAAATTATCAATATAATCAACTGAATAGGATCAATGTTGATTTCTAAATAGAAATTTATACTTTTGCCCAGAATTGCACATAAAAAGGGCAATGAGACTCTTTCTCAATGAGACTCTTCCAAAGGGAATTGTTAACATTATTTCCTTAGAAAGCTGATTCATGCTTCTTATAAACAAGACTAGCCTGAAAGTTTATAAATAGAGAAGTAATCATGTCCTAGGCAATCTGTGAATGTATTTGAATGAGAAGTGGATTGGTATTAAAATACTTAGCTAGCCTTGGTTCCTTGTGGATCATAAAAAATAACAATGGGTTTTGGATAACTGAAAAAGTACAATGTAGGGGTTTTTTTTGTTATTCAGATATATTAAATTCCTACTCTGGTACCAAGATTTTGCTTAGGTTGGAAAGTTCCATAAAGCCTACTCTTAAATTATATAATTATTTTAAATACTAATTAAATAAAGAATGCCATTCTGAACCTAAAAGAGACTGGATAAGGATGGTCTATAGGAACTTCACCCCATTGAAGACACCTATTTTGTAGGATTCCTAAATATTTTGCCATCAGACATTATTTTTCAAATATTCTCTTGATGATGAGAATGAAAACAAAGAAACAAAATCAACTCTGGCTGTATCATGTACAGTCTCTTTTGTGTTGTAAGTCTGAGTAATAAATACTGATCTGTGATTTTCTGTCTACCTGATTTCTCCTGGTTATTTTCATGGTACATATGTGTCTTTTAGAAGATTGTGGTGGTGTACTTGCTTAAAAATATGGGAACATTTGACTGACTGGTGTATAAAAAAGAAAGGCTCTATAATCTAAACAAGACAGGACCCACATAAAACAATAGAAGACCTCCACGCTGGCAGGCAAGGAGGGCAAGTCCACTCCTTTTGAATGTTTGTGATCTGATAAACTAAGGATTCTTCAGCATTCAAATTACAGACAGCACAAGTAATCATTGGGATAGGGAACAAGAAGCAGTCTCTAGATGCACGTGAAGGTCCTGCTTGTTTTTAAGCTTTAAAATGCCATTACTGTAATACATACTGGAAGGAATACTCAGAAACATTTTACATTGCTTCTTCAATGCACCTTAATTGCATCCTAGCAGGCCAATGTCTGATGTTCCAGAGATCTGCTTTAAAAGTAGATGAAAATGGCATTAAATTATCCAAGTTCACCATGAGCACTACTGAAATGTCAAAATCACTGTAGTACAATCATTTTGAATTGATCAGAATGTGTGCAGCTTTCTTTTAAAAGAAATAGTGTGGTTCAGTAATCAGAGAATATTATTGGAAGTCTGGGAACATAGATTCTTGTCCCTTATCTAACATGGCGATCCTGGGGCGGTGGGGGGAGTGATCGCTCAAACTATATGTGCTTCAGTTTTCCCATTTGTAGAGTAGGAAGTAATTCTTAAGTATTTTTGTAAAATGCTCTGAGACTTATGGTTGAAAAAATACTGCATAAGTGCAATATATTAATAGTAAAGAATCAATAAGTTATCATAAATATTTAGAAAGATAAGATGAGTGAGCAGATAGCACTGCATTACAAATATAGAAATTGTTAGCTGTTCCAAGTATTTGGAAATGAGAATTGAATATAATCCTTGCAAGGCACATGTTGATTTGCTAGTGCCACTATTTACTATAAATGCAAGGTATTTCTCATACTTTTCATAATATAAAACAAATGAATTATGGGGAAATGTTTAGTAGGTTTAGTTTTGGGTTTGTTTTTTTTCCTCCTCAGTACTCAGATTATTTCTAGTTAGCATATTTGAATTTATGTATTTTTTTATCTTGACTTTTGGATAATTGTGATATAGAAAATCAGTCATCATAAAATCACTGGAAAAAGACAGCTGCTTGAAAATTTAAAGATTTAAAACTACATCAGGTTAAAAATTAAACTTAGAAATATTTATTTTTCTAGTAATGTTTTTAAAATAGAAAGTTACACTTTTTAGTTATGCTTTTTAAAGAGTTAAAGACTTAACTCAAGCCATTATCTATTTCCTTGCAATTTCATTTACAGATTGGTATGGTATATAAATTGTAAACACAACAAGGAAATGTTTACATGTTATAAAGTCATACTGTTTCCATGGGACTATTTAAAAAACTATGAATACATTTCTCTTAGATGCAAGTTTTATATCAACTATCTTTCTATAAGCTTCTTATTTAAAAGATATAAAAGTAGTCTAAATATGTGTCCCTTTAATTTCTTATCTGAAATTATTTCATTAGAAAGTTACTGTAAAAAGGTTTAATATGTGTTACTAAGTAGTTTAGTGAAAATATGACTTTCTTTTCTTTTTCTTTAACCAAAGCAGAATTAATTGTAAGACAGAAAACACACAGTGGCTTGCATATCCAAATTGTTGGGCTCTCAATATTTATCTTCAGAAAGAAATTGGCTGGCAAATTTCTTTAATCATAAAAATGCAACATGCAAATATGTTTAATATGGTGGACCAAATAGAGAAGCCATACAGAAGAGGGTGCAATTTAAATTTCTTTACATTGAATTTAGATGCTTACTTGCACCTACTCTACCATTTTAATAGCGTCTAAATTAGTCTAATTTACACCGAATGGTAAAATAAATGTTAATTAAATATGTTCACCTTGTTTATGATACACTTCACAATTCCTCAAAATCTAAATTAGAAAATCTAGTAGCTGTCCTAGCCTTTTCCAGGCTATGAAGAATAGATAGCTTTGGAAAACATGTACCTAACGTGATTTTAAACATGACATTACTCCTAGTATAGAAGCAGTTTAACAGTTTTAAAATGTGTTCCTGATCATGGCTGCTCCTACATTCTAGCCTAAGGCTATGTCTATGCTGAAGGCTCTGTTAAGCTGACATAACAAGGTTGGCATTAAGTCAACTTAAAGTGGACCTTGTTAAGTGCACCTAAAGAGTCCACACTGAAAACTCCTGTCAACTGCCTGTGTCCACACTGGCAGGTGCTAGGTTAATGGAGGAGTGGAGGATTATAGGCAGCTGTGCCATGTTGCACCAGAGAAGTGCCCCCCTCCCATGGCTACTCCTTTAAAACAGGAAGTGAGCATAGGTTGATTTAAGGGCTTTCCCCATCTAAACTGGCTTAAATCAACTTAATCAGGTCACCTTAAATGTTAAATCAATCTTGAGAGGTGGTGGTTATTAAGCTGAATTAAGGAAGTGCTTAAGTCTACTTAATAAAAGCCTGGTATGTCCGCAGGAGTTTGTAGTTTGACTTAACCTTTCATAAGTCAACCTAAGGCTCCAGTGTAGACATAGCCCAAGAAAGTACATAGTATCTATAAGAAAAATTCCAAAAGTATTGTCAGTACTGGCTATCGAGTGCCTGTCCAGGAAAATCAGTCATTCTTCTGAACAAAGGTAGAAACTTTTTTGTTGCCAATCCTCCCTGAGCTCTTCTGCAGAACAAACTGGGAAAGAGTACAAACTGTTCAAGAAGAACTGTGGTAGAAATAGCAGGAGCTTAAGAACTTTTAGCATCTGTGCTGCTCAACAGCAGCAGCAGTCATGGAGACAGTCTAAACCCAGAAATCCCCATCATTCCCCAGATGCTGAGTATGAACTAAAAGCAAATGTTCTGTTGGAAGCTTCTGAAAGGAAGAGCATATAACATACTGCCCTTCTCTTCCTCCCTCCCAACCCCAAAAAGTTATGAAATAAAAAGATAGCAAGCAGTCTGCTGGTCATTCTGAAACTTGCAGCCATTTGATATCTGGAACATTTCAATTCAACAGGATAGATATTTCCAAAGCTTGTTTACTCCATGTGGTAAACAGAAGAGAAATATGACAAAACTTTAAGCTACATCAGCACATTTATATTTAGGAAGCCTCCAGGGGAAAAAGAAATGGGCTTAGTTCTTCACTACACTGCACTGTGCTAGGAAAGCTGAGTCTGCATGAAACTCTTAAACCTCACTTCTAATGACTAACCCTCATTATACTACTGATGCAATTCCCTCCTTGTGCAAAAACCCTTGCTTCCAATCATTGTGCACCATTGCAGTGGCCCATAGAGGTCACTGCAACTATATTTGCCAAAGGAAAACAGGATACTGTGTGGGGTAGCTTGAGCTCCTTGGGGAGCAATCAGCTAAGTAGCAGCACTGCAGAAAGGGACCTGGGGGTCCTGGTGGATGGAAAGCTGGATATGAATCAGCAGTGTGCTCTTGCTGCCAAAAAGGCCAATGGCATACTGGGCTGCATCAGAAGAAGCATTGCCAGAAGATCGAGGGATGTGATCATTCCTCTCTATTTGGCACTGGTGAGGCCACATCTGGAATACTGTGTCCAGTTTTGGGCTCCCCCCTATGAAAAGGACATGGACAAATTAGAAAGAGTCCAGCAGAGGGCAACAAAAACAATCAAGGGGCTAGAGCACAAGACCTATGAAGAAAGACTGAAGGAACTAGGCTTATTTAGTCTGCAGAAGAGAAGACTGAGGGGGGGATTTGATAGCAACCTTCAGCTACCTGAAGGGATACTCCAAGGAAGATGGAGCTCGACTGTTCTCAGTAGTAACAGAGGATAGAACAAGGAGCAATGGTTTCAAGTTGCAGCTGGGGAGGTCAAGGCTGGATATTAGGAAAAACTTTCTTACCAGGAGGGTGGTAAAGCATTGGAATGGGCTACCTAGGGAGGTGGTGGAATCTCCGTCTTTGGATATGTTTAAGGCCTGGCTGGATAAAACTCTGGTGAGGATAATTTAGTGGGAGTGGTCCCGCTTTTTTGGCAGGGGGTTGGACTAGATGACCTCATGAGGTCCCTTCCAACCCTATGATTCTATGAGCCATCATCCCTAACCCACCATCCCATGTGGGGCTCACCTGAGATGCTCACCTGATCCCCATCCTCACCTCTACCCCTTGAGTTTGGGAGACAGGCAGTGCTTGGGTAAACAGCTCCATGTAGGGCTGGCAGCACTGCTCACTGGAGCCTTGCCTGCCCCCCACCCCAAGGCCCGCCTAACCCTTCTCTGCATGGGGACAGCCTAGTTGCTCCATTCCCTCCCACACATTCCTCTACACCTCTTTAATACAACAGTGTACATTTTGCTTTGATGAAGGAAGCAAGAGCAAACATTTGCCAAAAAAGTCAGAGGAGTGAAAAAAAAAAAAAAAGACTAGTCTGGCTAAAACAGTATGTATGATCACCCTACCACTACCATAATAGTGAAAGCTAGAGCACCTGAGTCCAGATATAATTTTTTTTCTACAGACCATTAGAACCTCTACCTTGTCCATGCTTAGTAACACGTGTCAGCAGCAGAATGAATATGACTTGGTGGGCACTGTCACTGACATGACTTACAATGGTGAATTTTGCAAAATAGTTCCTATATGAGAAGCAATTTTATCTAACTGTAGATGAAGGATGGATACATTCTTTAAGCCCTAGTCTACATTCAGCTGGGTTTTTGGTGGCAGTCGACCAGCATTTATGGTCGCAAAATGCCTTGTGTAAATACCGGCAACTTCCTAAGCCACCAGGACACACTCCGGAAAACCGACCACAACTACCTGGAGGTCAGCTTTCCCCTATATTTCCTGGGGCCCAGGACATCTGGCACTCACTTCCAGGAGTGAAGCAGCGAATTCATACTCACTGCTAAGCACTCTCAGAACACCAGGCTGACGGAGGCAATTTTGCCAGCATCAGTATAGCAATAGCCTAAGTTTTAGAAGCTGGATGAGAAGGAAGATAGGACATCTATTGTAGAGTTCAAAAGAAAAGCAGAAGTACTCTTGATGAGTAAATGAAACTGTAAACCAAGTAAAATACATATATAACACCAAATCTGTTTTTTTTTGTTTTTGTTTTGTTTTTTAATCTAACTTGACTGGGGGAAATTTCAAGGTTTGTGTTGGCCAATGTAAAACACATTGATATAACACTAATGTAATCTTGCTTCCATTTCCAGAATTTTTTTTAGCACTTTTGCAAATGCCAGTAATGACAGCATGCTTAGTGTTGTTTATATGAGAAAGAATGCCAGAAATAGCCAACTTATTTAAAAGTGTTTACTCAAGATATGACACTGTCAGTATTTTGAAATGTCAACTCTCTGATGTAGAGAAGCCTGCAGCAGCATTCTAGCACTGATGTTATTTATTAGATAAGCAATAAGCGAGAGGCATTGGTTATTGAAAAATAGTCATTGCTGTGTGCTTAAGGGCAATGTAAAATTATATAATTTGACTTGGCATTTATGATAGAGAGAGGTTACTTTACACCCATATTCTTTTCTTTAATTAACTACATTTATGTATCAAGAGTTCATGATAGGATTCTTAGTGACTGAAACTGGAGCACAGAACCTATGTACATGTATTACATTGATCCTTTGACTTTCATTAGGCATATAGTGCTCTTTCAATGAGATTAAAATTTCAGAAAACAGGGCCACCCCCATTGGAAAGTGAGGGGAAAAGATTCTTGTTATTTTTTTTTATTATCAGAGGCAGCCTGATTGTCATGCAGCATGCTACTGTCTGAAGATCACAGTTTTAGACCCAAGTTTAATTCCTACGTCTTGAAACAGCAGAGTCTGGGACTTCTACAGAAAATGTTCACCCAGTCATTAGAAGAGCCTCATATTATACATACAAGCCCTCAGGGCAAATAATATTTATAGATATACCATGCAACCAAAAATTGTGAATCTTCAATACATGTCAGTCAGGAGCAAGAAAGCAAAGATTGTCCTTTGTCTAATGCCATTGTCCCATTCTGGCACCAAGTGGTAGCAGATACTGAGGGCCTTTTCCAGGTTAGATTCTCAGGGGAGTATAACACTGATTCAGGGTCTAGTTAAGTTATTAAGTGAAATTTGCTTTATTTATAGATACACACCAAACCTGATATAAGATGGTCAAACATCATGCTAGGCAATATAATACTTTCTGCCAGGAATCACAGCCCAACATCATTGGCTGGTTCCTAGGAAGCAACTCTGCCTGAAGAATTAACTCTAATCGGAGTCCTAGGCTAACAACAAACACTTCTACAACTCCTCTGCTCCCAAAGCTGCCTACACAGAAACTTTCATAACCCAAAAATAACAATAAAACAGCATGTCATCCCAAGAGTCAAAACTTGCTCATACTCTAACAAAAAGAAAATGGAAGTTTATGAAACAGCACCACCTGGTGACACCTGTCATAACATACTAACCCATACATGTTTTGAGGTACTAGAATGAAAAGTACTATTTCTGTGTTTACACTATAACCCACTATGACTAGGTACAATTTTATAAATAAGTATTCAAGTAAGTAAATGAAAAATAAAAACACTGGATATTTCACAATAATCTTAAAAGTACCCTTTCTTCTCTTTTTAAATCTCGCTACCTTTTGCACCTTTTGAATGTGACTGGAAATTTCACCAAACCTTAGTCATTATGACCTATGCTTCTCTCTAAATATTATATTTCCAGGTTAACTACATTAACATAAATCATGTTTAATTTCTCTTAAAATGTCTTGTACTGTTCCTCAATGAGAATTTGCATCAACTGTGATTAAAATAATCTATGTTCTGAGCCTTTGAAAAGTGCTGGCATTGACTTCTGATTATAAAAGGATTTAAGCAGTTGTGCCAAACTCCCTGTATTTGTTACTTAAGTAATACATTCTGGCCTTGTTCATAATCGCTAGGCAGTGCCAGTTCCTAAAACATGTTGGCCTGAGTCACAGCATGGTCTGAAAAGGCTAAGTAGTGCTCATTTTCTATAGCACAATTCCGCTATCAGGGTAATGATTAAAAGAAAAGTACGCCAAATTCTGCCATTAGTTGATGTTTGGCTGGAACTTGACTGATGTCAATGGAAGTTGCATAAACTTAAATCAAACTTATTTACTGATGTAATGTCATGCCTGTTTAATGGCAATGAATTTTAAAAATAGGTGCCTAAGGTAAAATGAGAGGCTTTACCACTTTGAAAATCAGATAAGTTACTGAGGTATGTATGGATTTAAGAGCCTTACTTTATGCACCCATTTTAAAAAGGTTTGTCTCCATTTTTACTTTTCCATTCATGTATCTTTTTACTTATAATTTCTACAGTGAACTGAGCGCTCAAAAAAAAAAAAAAGTTAAATCCCTCCATCACTATCTATAGAGGCCTGAGTAAATAGATGTGTCATTTTGTTGCCACGGTACATTGCCATAATTTTACCTTCTTCCATCTCCCACACTGTTATTAAGTCAAGTCAACATTGAATAAATACATCTGATGATTACTGTAAATGATTCAGGCCTAATACTTTGACAGATATTAGTATTTACAAAGCAAACAAAATACAAACCCAGCAAACATTGTGTTGCCCTCTTGGGTAAAGCTCTTGGCAATCTCTGAGTCCAAATGAACTATGTAAGTGCAAGAGTATTATGAAGCTACATGTTACAGGAGGAACGGAAAATTATAAGAAGTAAAAAATTGTTAATATGTATTTTACAGATATATAATGTGCTTGTTATAAATATAAAACACTTATCTATAGGGCAGAAAAACTTTTCTATGGAAAGAGCTAAACTGCTACAGACTACCCCCATTAAAAAGCATTAAAAAGGGCTTAAATTTAAAATAATAGGATATATGGGACTGTTAGGAATTAATGACCCTTGCTATCTCAAAGATGAGGTTACCATGAAATGGTGTGAGTTAGAATGGAAGATCAGAATCATTTCTGTATCCTTGCCAGGACACCACTCAGGAACCCCTGTTGTTCCTGTTCCTCGGTGTGGCAGGATCTTCTCCCATTGAGAGGGATGGAGCAGTTCATACCTCTGAATTATTGTTTCAGACTGGTTGTAGACTCATCCCTACATCTGTTCACGGATTACACTCATGTTATATAAAAAAAAGTGAGATTCTCTCTCTTGGAAGCTCATGCAATAAGAAATGTGTTAGTCTTTAGAAGTATCACTTGTTTGTTTTGCTGAACTAGACTGACATGGCTACCCCTTTGGAACTTGTGTTATATGTGAACTTTCCTAGGAATAAGGAAATGCCCTCTGACATTCTGATGCAATCATGTGCTCTAGGGTTTAGGGTCCTAGGCATGGGTCTCTAATGCCTGTGCCCTAATCTAGTCCTAAAAATGGTAATCATTTTGGGCCCCAATCTTGCAAAATCTACTTCCTACATGAAGTGCTATGATTTGCACTGGGAGATCACATTGCTGCAAGTGGTGTGCCCATTTAGACCTCATTGTGGGATCAAATCCTTGAGCTGTGAAAGCTGGTAAATGGCTCCCCATTTACTGACTCTGGACAGCTGTGGTCTGTGACATGCCAGCTCTGTTCTGGTTTTGCTATTTAACTTCCTAATTCAAATCCTCATTCATACACTGTAAGACACATAAACAGCAAATAAAAACTGGTTTTGCATTGGTTTGTTATATTTGTAATCTCTCAACTATTGATTGCTGGAATTCAAAAGTGAGATCCTCATTTCCCCTGTGATCCTTTACAATGGATAAAAGAATGGTGTAAAGGGGACTTTAAAGTACTGGAAGATTTGGGGGTTGGACTAGATGACCTCGTGGGGTCCCTTCCAACCCTATGATTCTATGATTCTATGATAAGATTCCTTGGTACAGGGACTATAAAAGACAACTGTAAGGTAAATAAGAGGCTCTCTGAAGCCCCCATGGCACTTGACACTTTGCCTATAGGAGACATACTGGATATGGTGTCGAGAACAGGAGGAACATTTTCAGGGTTGTGCTGTTGCACAATTTCTGGATAATGCTGAGGCCCATAAGGCAGCCCATAGGGGCTGCCATGACATAGATTGGTCCCTAGGAGGAGCTTAAATTAAGCTAGAAGCCTCTCCAGTGCCCAGAATAGGCCAAGGTAAAGGTTAAAGTCACCACAGCTCTAGCTCACCTAGCCTGTGAGTTCAGTGCTGTACCTATTAGAGATACAGGATGGAATCTCACTCTAAACTTTCCTATCTCTGCATAAGTCAGGACAATGCTAATTGAACCTGTATGAAAGGTTACAAAGAAAGCTCCAAATATGGTGAAAGCAAATGTCTGCAGAGAACCACAAGGACTGCTGTTTATTGCATTTGAGATTCAAAAACAGAGAGTTGAAAATAAATGCAACCATTTAAAGCTTCTCAGACTGGTTGTGCAAAGTGGGCATAGGGTGCTACCACTCTAATTTGGAAGTGCTTTTGTCTCCCTGTGTACTAGTCCAAAGGCAAGTCTATGTTTATAACTTACAGCAGCACAGCTATATCAGTACAGCTGTATAACTGTCTGAGCACTTGTGTAGCTGTGTTACATGAACAGGAGAGAGCTGCCACAGCACTGTCCACACAAGCATTTATGCCAGCAAACATGCTTTGCTCATGGAAATGGCTTTTTCACACCCCTGAGCAACAAAAGTATTGACAGCCTAAGTGCGAGTGTAGCTGATGTCTAAGTGATGACACAGAGTACAATGCAGTGGAGAGTCAGACCTGATTTGTTATATGTGTCAGATATCGGTTCAAATGTTTCACTGGGCCATGGAACACTCACATGCACCTAAGGAGCAAGTATGCAGATGATTTTAGGATCCTCCAGTCTGAGGGCCAGTCTGATTTTCTTAATGCTTTTACAGATGTTAACAGGCTCTGTGTCCCATGGGATCACTGAAGTAGATCCCAGGGGTGGAGATCTCAGTCATACTGTCTTTTCTTCATCAATGTCCCTTCTTGCTAGTTCTATACTTCCTCCATATCATGTTATGTAGGGTGGAACTTCCAGGCTTCAACTCTTTTAGGTATAGGCCTGCTGGATGCTAATGGAGAGCTACAAACTGTATGGATTACTGGTTAGACTTGGAGCCGAATAGTCTGTCATATCTTTACATCTTTCTATTCCTGAATTGTGCAGCTCTTTTCATCCCCAAAACCCTGAATGTTTTACCATAGCTATGCAAATTAAGAGCAACTCAGCTATTGATTCTAGGAAAAATCCTAAGAGCTGCTCAGAATTTAAGAAGCTCCTACAACTTTGGCTAAAATATAAATGACATCAGCAATCCCTGCTGGCTACCTTCCTAGTCACTTCATTTTGAATTACTTGCTAGCTGTACACCTGGTACTTTCTCATATCCCATCCATCTGAATGACCATGCCATATGACATTACTGTCAAAACACATGCATGTTCCAGCAGCAGAACAAAAAGATAGTTTAACAAGATAGAACAGCTGGGTTTAATTTATTATGAACTCTGATGAATCATGCAAAAACACAACACAAAACAACATTTCCACCAAAAGGAGCACTGCCAGTTGGTATCCAGTGAGTGGTACAAAGATAGAACATAAGTCTTTATTAACATGTATCTGAAAAGCATGAATAAATCTAAGAGATATAGATTTAAAAGAATTTCACTGCAACATTTTTCCAACAATAGTCATTAAGGTGCAACAAGACTTTTGTTGTTATCATTCAAACAAAAATTACGCAACTTGCACAGAATTAGTCGTAAACTTTGCAGCACAATTGGGGTGAATAATTGACAAGAAATTCTTAATCTCACTGAGTGATTATCAGTTACTTTGTTTCACTGGCCCTGATTCTCCTCACAGTGTTATAAACCAGAAGTAACTCTGCTCAACTCTGTGGTATTACATCCGCCAAGATTTGTGGGAGGACAGAATCAGTGACAAAGTGTTTAGAGAAGATGTCATTTTGTAATGCTGATGTGATCTGATTATACAGAACCTTACCACAAGAAGGACCCTTAAAACTATAATGAATAGTACAACTTGTTTAGCAGCTGCTTATATTGGTGTTTATTTTTTATATTGTTGTTTATAAGTATCTCCATTATGGAAGTGGAAGCATGCCAATAGGAAGTCTGTGGGTTACACTGAGAGGGGAAAGCAACAAGAGGGACGTTGTGGTGGGTGTCTGCTACAGACCACCAGACCAGAAGCAGGAGGTGGATGAGGTGTTCTATGGACAACTAGCGGAAGCTTCTAGATCACAGGCCCTGGTGCCCATGGGGGACTTCAGTTACCCTGACATCTGCTGGGAGGCCAATACAGCAGTGCATGGGGAATCCAGGAATTTTTTAGAGAGTGTTGGGGACAACTTTCTGGTACAAATGCTGGAGGAACCAACTAGGGGCCTTGCACCTCTTGACCTGCTGCTCAGAAACAGGGAGGAGTTGATCAGGGAGGTAGAGGTAAATGGCAAGCTAGGCAGTAGTGACCATGACATGGTTGAGTTCAGGATGTTGATTAAAGGAAGGAGGGAAAGAAGCAAAACAAAAACCCTGGACTTCAAAAAAGCAGATTTTGGCTCCCTCAGGGAACTGATGGGCAGGATCCCTTGGGAAGCTAATCTGAAGGGGAAAGGAGTCCAAGAGAGTTGGTTATATTTTAAAGAAACCCTGCTAAGGGCACAGGAAGTTGCCATTGCAATTAGGAGAAAGAACAAACATGTGAGGCAGCCAGAATGGCTTAGCAGAGAACTCTGCTCTGAGCTTAAACATAAAAAGGATGTTTACAGGAAGTGGAAGCTTGGTCAGATGACCAAGGAGACATATAAAGATATTGCTAGGGACTGCAGGGATAAAATCAGAAAGGCCAAAGGACAAATGGAGTTGTGGCTAGTGAGGGATGTAAAGGATAACAAGAAGGGGTTCTACAAGTATGTTAATAACAAGAAGAGGATCAGGGATGGTGTAGGTCCCTTGCTGAATGGGGCAGGCATCCTTGTGACAGAGGATGAGGGAAAAGCTGAAGTGCTCAATGCTTTTTTTGCTTCAGTTTTCACAGGCAGGGTCAGCTCCCAGCCCACTACCATGGATGTGGCAGATTGGAGAGAAGAAGAGAGGCGCTTGGTGATGGTAGCCCCAGGTTAGGGACTACCTAAAGAAGCTGGATGTGCACAAGTCCATGGGGCTGGACGAACTGCATCCAAGGGTGCTAAGGGAATTGGCTGATGAGATAGCAACACCGCTGACCATTATGTTTCAAAACTCATGGAGAATGGGGGAGGTGCCAGAGGATTGGAAAAAAACAAATGTAGTGCCTATTTTCAAGAAAGGGAAAAAGGAGGATCGGGGCAATTACAGACAAGTAAGCCTCACCTCAATCCCTGGCAAAATTATGGAGCAGGTTCTCAAAGAAGCCATCCTAAAACACTTAGAGGAAAATAACGTGACCAGGAACAGTCAGCATGGATTTACCAAAGGTAAATCATGCCTGACCAATCTCATTTCCTTCTATGATCAGAAGACTGGTTTTCTGGATGCAGGAAGAACTGTTGATGTGCTATACCTTGATTTTAGCAAGGCTTTTGATACAGTTTCCCACAGCATTCTCATTGGCAAATTAAGGAAGTATGGGTTGGATAGGTGGACTATAAGGTGGATAGAACACTGGCTAGATCAACGGTTTCAGCGTGTAGGAATCAATGGTTCCATGTCTAGCTGACAACCAGCCACAAGTGGTGTGCCCCAGGGGTCGGTCCTGGGGCCGGTTCTGTTCAACATTTTCATCAATGTTCTGGATGATGGAATAGACTGCATTCTCAGTAAGTTCGCGGATGACACCAAGCTGGGGGGAACAGTCGACGCATTGGAGGGCAAGGACAAGATTCAGGAAGACCTAGATAAATTGGAACAGTGGGCCAATAGAAATCTTATGAGATTCAATAAGGACAAATGTAAAATCCTGCA
The DNA here is from genome assembly GCA_007922195.1 of Podocnemis expansa. Taxonomy (NCBI): domain Eukaryota; kingdom Metazoa; phylum Chordata; order Testudines; family Podocnemididae; genus Podocnemis; species Podocnemis expansa. The sequence goes on from ML681996.1 coordinate 19,376,047, forward strand.
CGTGGGCTGGAGCACAAGCCCTATGAGGAAAGACTGGAAGCATTAGGTTTATTTAGTCTGCAGAAGAGAAGATTGAGGGGGGATTTGATAGCAACCTTCAACTACTTGAATGGATGCTCTAAGGAAGATGGAGCTCAACTGTTCTTGGTAATAACAGAGGACAGAATGAGGAGCAATGATCTCAAGTTGCGATTAGGGAGGTCGAGGCTGGATATTAGAAAAAACTTTTTTACTAGGCAAGTGGTGAAGCCTTGGAATGAGCTGCCGAGGGAGGTGGTGAAATCTCCATCTTTGGAGGTGTTTAAGGCCTGGCTGGACAAAACCATGACTGGGATGGTTTAGTGGAAGTGGTCCTGCCTCTGGCAGGGGGTTGGACTAGATGACCTTACTCCATGCCTATGAGTCAGACAATCGGTATATTCTGCACCAGAGGGGAATGAAATATTTCACCTGTTAAAAAAAAAAGATGTTTTAAACATGCTAAAGTATTAGTGGAGTTTTATCTGATGAAAGAAAGTTTCTTTCCTTTCTCCCATCTCTGTCTCTCTAGGCTCCAATCAGCAGGACACTTGAAGGGTGGAAGTGTAGCCTGAGGTGCATGACTTGTGTAGAACAGAATATATACTGAATGCTTGAGAAAATATCATTTGTTTTGCTTTTTATGATTTTATGTTACCATGGATATTTTGGACTGTATGTCAATTGGCTGAATATTGCATGCCTGAATGTCTATAGGACATAGCAAACAGCACAGCAGTGTGTTAAGTGGAACTGTTTCATTTCATACATCATTTACAGTTTGCTGATATGATTCCAAAATTTTCCACAACTCTTTCTTAACATTTGAAGACTTAACTTTTTAAGTGGTTTTTAATCTTAAGGAAATTTTTGGTCTCAGAAATTAGAATCTGAAGGCAGGCATGCTAACGCAATAAGAGAAGAGTCTTTGTTTGGGAAGTGTTTAGATCCGGCAAGGAAGCTAGGTGGTGAGGAAGGGATCCATGTACACTTGGTTCCTGAGGCGGTCAGTGGAAGTGGAGGAAGGGATCCCTGCATGCCCAGCTTCCCTGGCAAGGAAGCCAAGCAGCAGGAAAGGGATCCCCGCATGGCCTGCTCCCCAAGTGCTCATGACAGGAAAGGGATCCCTGTGCACCCTGCTTCCCCTGCAGCTGGCCAGGCACACGAGGGAAAGGATCCCTGCACGCCCACCTTCCCTCTCACTGGCTGGGCGGTGGAGAAAGCTGGGCAGCAGGGAAGGGATGCCACACACTGGCTTCCCCAGCCTTACCCAGGTGGCGGGGGAAGGCACTTTGCATGCCGGGCAGGGAGGAACTCAGGTAGAGGGGGATATGCCCGACACGCCCAGCTTTTGGAGAGCTCCCCATGCACCGAAAGCCGGGCGTGGGGGTCCCCTCTCCCCTGCCGCCCGTGGAGTGTGCTGGGAGCCAGGGGAACATTCCCTCCGCCCAGCTAGCTCAGCTCTAGCTGGCCAAGGGGTCCGTTTCCCCAGCACTGGCGAACATGCTGCAGCCAAGTGTGGGGGGCTTTCTTCCAACCACCCGGCCAGTGCTTCAAAAGCCAGGCATGTGGGCTCCCTTCCCTGTTTCCCGACTTCCTTCCCACCCAGTATGCAGAGTGCCTTCCACCATCACCCAGCTAAGACTGGGGAAGCTGGCATGTGGGGTCCCTTCCCTGCCACCCAGCTTTCCCCGCAGCCCAGCCAGTGCGAGGAAAACTGGGCATGCAAGGATCCCTTTCCCCGTGCGCCTGGCCAGCTGTGGGGGAAGAGGGGTTTGGGGGGGATCCCTTCCCCCAATCCTCCATGAGTGCTTGGGGAGCAGGGCATGCAGGGATCCCTTCCCTGCCACCCAGCTTCCTTGCCGGATGCCAGGCACACAGGGTCCCTTCCCCTACCACTGGCTAGGGCTGGGGAAGCCGGGTGTGGGGAGTCCCTTCTCTGCCATCCGGCTTTCTCTGCAGCCCATCCAGTCCAAGGGAAGCCAGGCGTGCAGGGATCTCTTCCCCCATGCACCTGGCTAGCTGCAGGGGGAGTGGGACATGGGGGGATCCCTTCCCCCCCCCATGAGTGCTTGGGGAGAAGGGCATGCGGGGATCCCTTCCCTGCCACCCAACTTCCTTGCCAGATGCCAGGCATGCAGGGTCCCTTCCCCCACCGCCCGACTATGGCTGCGAAAGCCAGGTGTGGGGTGTCCTTTCAGTGCCACCTGGCTTTCCCTGCAGCCTGGCGAGCTGCGGAGGAAGCCAGACATGGAGGGATCCCTTCCCCCACCACCCTGGCCAGTGCTTGGGGAGCTGGGCATGCGGGGGTCCCTTATCCACCATGCCTGGCTAAGCCCAAGGCTGCATCCAGTCTTGGGGGATGTCTCTGCCTCCCTCAGGGAGCCCAGAGCCAGTGGAGGATGCTTTTTCCCTGGCACTGGCTCTCCTGGCAAGAGCCAGACAGGGAACTAGGTGGCAACATAACCCTGCCAGGAGACCATGTTGCCACACCTCCCAGGGTGGCCCTCTCCTAAATGAAACTGGCAAGTCCAGTCCCTGGACATGTTAGTTCAATTTTTTTTTTTTTGTGGGTACCTGTTAAATCATTTTTAGTTAAATTGATTTAAAGATTTCTATATGGATTTAACTTCCATGGCTTCAAGTTAAATTGATTTAATTCCCTCTATGCTGACATAGCCTAGGAGTACTGACTCATAATATTACCCAGGCAATTCCCATTGAATATTTCACCTAATATTAAATTACATGCACTACCTTTTGTCTGCAGCTTATTTATATAATCACACTATTTTGTTTATGAAAGAAGATTTGGGTGAATTAAGTGGGTTTGTTGTCAAGTGTGGGAAGTTCTCTGTGTTGTGCTCAATGATCCACAGATGCATGGTATTGGTTTCAAGTTTCGCTGTCACCACCAGAGAACATGGTAATGAAACATTTCATGAAATCTTGCTTCAATTTCTAAATATTTTTTTACAATATTTTATAAAGGCCAGCAATTACAGCACCATAGCTTCTTGCCTAGTGTTGTTTATATGAGAGAAGATGCAAGAAATACCCAATTTATTTAAAACAGTTTGTTGTTAACTCAAGATATGCCACTTTGCCTTTGTGTTGAAATGTCAACTCTCTGATATAAAGCAGCCTAGAGCAATGTTCCTGCACTGATGTTACTTACTAGATAAGCAATAACACAGAGGGCATGGGATTCTGAAAAATAATCCCTGCTGTGTGCCTAAGGGCACTGAAGAATTATAAAATCCAACATGCCATATATGACAGGAGTGGGTGACTCCTTTTTATTATTTGTACTATTAATCAAGACTCCACAAAAGAACCTTTAGTGATAGAAGCTGAAGCAGGAAACTTGTAATACCAGGACAAAGAGAGAATTCTGTTGATGCAGCAGGGCCATAAATATGGATGTTTGTGACTGTTCCAGTGACTGTTTGTGACTGGAAATGAGACCCAGACTCTGAGTTTACATAAACTGATGTAGCACCATTTATTTCAATGTTCATGAAAATATCAACCTGCTTTTTAACTGGGGCTTGTAAATATGGATTTGGTTGTTTACCTTTAGACAACCAAGTTTTCAAAGTTTGGCGTATATTAATTCCACCTACATATAGTATGGAGGAACTGAGTGTGTGCATGTATAGGAGAATGGTTTGGGAGGTGAAATCCTCTTTCACAGTCTAGAGCCAAGACACTGGAGAGTAGCACGGCCCTACTTTTTGTGGTTGCCACTGCATTATGTGAGATGGAATGGAAATTGTAGTCACTCTCTGACCCTTGTATTGGATCTTAAGGCCAATGGACATAAGTAATCCAGATATCATTGCCAGTCCCATTCCAGTTCATACGCTTCATGAAATATAGAAGATTCAGGGACCTTTTCATTCAGCTACTCAGCTTGTAGACCCCTCATACTAAAGTGCACTCAACAGCAGAATGCTGCAGTCTTGTGTGGTCTTCTGAAGCAAGGCAAATTGCATCCTAAGTGAACACACAATGAAAAAAGTAAGGGTAATATATATCAAAATCAACTGACATGACAACAGCAGCTTTTATCTGATGATACTTGACAGTCAGATGGCATGAAGTCAAGTGCCAACAGTGCACAAATGATACATAGCTCTAACTATCATTCACCACACACCGTTATCACCAAGATGGCCTAGTGCTTGAATGGATGAACTACAGCTGGCTGAAACTGAACTGGAGCAAAATAAGTATGTTTGTGGGCAGAGAAAAATATTTTAAGAAGTTAACCATCATGGTGCAGTCTCCTTTATCTCCATCCATAATAGGTCAGTTCAGTCCATGTTCTAGGCATAATGTCAGAGTCCTTGCCAATACTGAGCTCACATGTGGAAAAATGGCTATAAGTAATGCTTTCTGTCATGTCTGTTGTTTAGGAGTCTTCGTTCTATCCTGGCAGACTAAGTCCCGGTATAAGAGGACAACACCAACCTCTCCCCTGTACACCATTCTGTTCACAGTCTTTCAGTTCTTGTGGTCCTTGTCGGTGGTTTCTCAGACAGTTTTCATTGACTCAGCGCTCTGGTCAACACGAACACACTGCCTCCATGTGAAGCAGAACAGTACAGTCCCAGGGGCTCAATATCCTTCTGTTGGTATCTCCCTAACCCATCCTGGTCTCAATTTTTAAATAATCCTGGCCCTGGTATGGGGCCATAACCCCAACATTTTGTCCTTAGAGATACTATCTACCTGACAACCTCTCCGGATTCAGTTCTTACTCTGTCCCAGCAGCTAGCCAGGAGCTCCTTGCTCCCCTACTAATCTGTGGACATTCGCATTATATCTATGGATATCTGCACCTGTGGATGTGATGCAGTTAACGACAAAGGCCATTTCTTGTATGTGCAGATTCACATATTTATATCTTCTCAGGGCTCTATTCTACCACCTCTGCTAGCACTGAGCTGTCCATGGTCTACTATTCTTCAGCCAGCCAGGAACACAGTTCTCTCTTCTCTGGCTCCAGTCAACAACTGACTGAACTGCAACTCGGACTTACAGCTTCTTTCATATGGTCCTGTCAGGCCCTCATTGACTGTTCCCTGCAGCTTCTCTCACTCCTTATTCCTGCAATCACCCTAGGCTGCTTCTAAGATTTCTCCTTTACTCCTTTCAGGGGCAAAATGTTGCAATATCCTGAGGTCTCATAGGCCATTCCGGGCCTCAGTTATTTATGCCTTTGTCGCTTCATGGTTGGACTACACCAATTTGATATGCCTGGCCACAAAACCATCAAAATGTAGGAAGCTCTAACTAGTGTAAAATACCGCAGTGCATCTCTTCAAAAGCACAGGCTACTATTAACCCATCACACTTCTTCTTCTCTCTATTCTAACTTCTCCTAGACCTGTGAATCAAAGGTCTTGTTCTTTAACTTCAAAGCACTCCCTGGCCTAGGACCCATGATACTAAAAGGTCATGTGAAGATCAGGGCTCAAGATCATGCCTGACAAAATCCTCTGACATATTGAAACTCTCAACATTTAAAGTAAAGCTTATTTTTCAGGAGCAGAACTTCCTCTGCTGGTTGTCCAAGATTGTGGAATGAATTTCCACAGGAGCTAAAGATCATAGTAAACCTCACCACTTTCCACTCAAAGTGTAAGGTGTATTTCTTTGACCTTGGCTTCTTTAATGCAAATACATAGCAACAGGTGGTGTTTGCATGTGTTAAATAAACTACCATAACAAGACACACCACACTGCACATGCTTCTTCCTCCAGGGAGAGAATAAGAGAACAATTATGTCACAGATGTTTAGTCACGTTGCCTAATGCACTACTGGAAGTCACTCAGACACTATGGTGATGAACATGGTACATAAACCTATGTGGAACAGGATAGCGTCCTGGCCAATGTTCTGCTGTATATTTTATAGAAGTAACAAAATCTTAATAACAAGCTTTGACTACAGTACTTCATTATTACGTCTTTACTGTTAGCTGTTGTTCTTATATGCAAATAGAGTCATCACGTTTAAGAATATAATGACATTCTGCTATTTTTTAATTCTTGTAGAAATTGTTTACCTCAAGATCTCAGAGTGCTTTGAAAGTATGAATTAATTAAACCCCAAATCTCCTGACAAGTAGAGAAGTATTATCTCCAGCTTACAGACAGGGAAACTGAGATAAACATATGTCCACTGATTTGTCCAAGGCCATTTTCTGACTTACTGGTAAAGCCAGGAATAGAATGCAGAAATCTTCACTGCCAGTGTTGTGCTTCAATCCTTCTCCTCTTTCCCTCTTTAATAAAAAATGCAAACAAATAGTAGGTGCTCTACTTTCATAATGGCTGATCAATGTAATATTGCAGATGTAATCTATCATTATAGTTAAGTGAAAGAGAGAAAGTATTAGTCATTTTATAGTGGTGGCTTTCTCTTGTGTAGATTTGACCCCTTTTATATTCATTAAGGCTACTCATTTGAGTAAAGCCTGCAGTAAGCCCCATGTTGTGTGTATTGTATAGAAATCCATTATCACAATAATGTGTGCACTTGGCTTCAATGCCCATGGCTTCATATATTTTGGTTGTGTGTATTGCGTAGAAATGTGTTATGACAATAACATGCCTACTAGGCTTAAATGTCCATGGCCTGACATCTTGAGTAGGTAATGACAACTAAGCAAAATGAACCCAAAATGGATGTAAAACATGAGGTAAAGGCCTTACCACACCCTTGGTAGCTAATGAAACAACCTGGGTTTCAGATGGTTATTCACCTGATGAACCACTAAGATGAACCATTGTTCCACACCAAAAACTAACACTAATTAACATAGCCAGGACACTGGGTCTACCAAGAAGTTCTGGGATGATGAACTACCCCCAAACTCCATTGCACAATGAACATGAACAACATCAGGTTGTTTGTTCCTCTTTATGACCACTTTCACTGAAGTTCCTGGAACTACCACATGCTAATTTACACCATCTAAGGATTTGGGCAATAAATCCAAATTGGTTTAGCATATACAAGATATTGTGAAGAATATGTGGCTATATTCATTTAGCTTTTTTTAATTATTATTGTTGGTTAGCGAAGCTTTTTTTGTTTGTTTTGTTTTACTAAAAACAATTATGGAGATTCAGTACAATGGTTTTCATGAAGCAAAAAGCTATTAAAGTAAAATCTTTCTTCCTCAAGATATGAATTTCAAGTTTCATTTTTGTTGAACAAAATCAATAACCTTTTTTTGTTCATATTGAACTGTCCTCTGTATGGTGCCATATTATGTGCAATTAAATTTGCAAGCACATCAAAAAATAAATGGATTGAGTGAAGATTTCAAATGTTCAGGGGTGTGTGTGTGTAAACTTTCTGATGAGGAATTGTGCTTGGTTTGTTAAATGAATGACCATTAAGGATTTGTAAGAAAGAATGCAAATATAATCAAAGAAAGCTTCAATTTCTAAAACTGGACTGCTGTCCTTTTACACTTAAGAAGATTACAAAAATTAGACATCCATTCTTTGAAACCAGAATTAATGAATTACTTAATCCCTCTATCAATAGCTACTCTGAGCTTCTCTAGTTTGTTCCCAAGTATCTTAACACATGCTGAGATTCAAAGCCAATGTCAGGAAAGTGATTGTTGGAAATGCTGCTGTTAATACAAGGTTTCAGGCTTTGTCCATAGAACTCGGAAGGAAAAAGACACATGTTATAGTTAACTGAAAAGGGAATGAATAATAGTGAGTTTAAGTGTTAACTCCCAAATTTCTGTACACACAGGAAATGCTCTTTCAAATGCTCAAGTGGGCTGATAGCTCACTATTTTCCAAGTTTTAGAAAACACAACGATATGGTGTCTCAGATTAGAAGATGGCCACGTAGGGCAGTTTCACTACAGAGTTCACCTCAAAAATTTGTTTCTCAGCTGGCAGCTGGGAGTTTGATAGTCTTAGGAGCAGGGATGGCTCTACCCAGAAGCCAATGAGGCCCTGGCTTGGGGCACCACTGGCTTAAGGGTGCTATGGCGCCATGCCGGGGGGTGGAAGGGTGGGCTGGCTCAGAAGCCGAACCCCATGCTCCTACCCCTCCCTGAGCCAGCCGCTCCGCCCCCAACAGTGGAGTAGGCCAGCCCATTGGGTGGACTCCACTCTCTTTTTCTGTCTCTGGGCTGGCCCTTCCTGCCCCTAGGGTGGAACAGCCAGCCCAGGATAGGGGTGGGAAAGCAGAGTCCACCCCATGGACCACCCTGCTCCACCCCTGGGCCTGCTGTTCCCCACCTGGGGGTGGGGTGAACCAGCCCAGAGTGGAGGCTGGATTCCCCCCTGTAGAGAGGCAAAAGTGAAAGCTTACTTGGGGTGCCAAAGCCCTTTGAGCTGACCCTGCTTAGGAGCCCAAACTTATGGTTCCTCAAGAGCCCAGTGCCCTCTTCTTCAAGGCCTTGAAGTTGATGCTTTGAGTGATCATTCTGTTTAATAGTGAACTTCTAAATGTTTTCATTCCAAAACTTTTCACAAAACTTTCCACAGAATTACCATTTCTATGCCCAACATGACTTCTGCTTCATTAATATTCCATATTTAATTGGAAATAATCTAAATTAGCAAATACAAACCAGTCATTCTCCTTTCTGATATATACCCAGTCAGGTGTTCATAACCTTGTAATTCATTCTGATGTTTAGTAGTAGACTAAGATTCACCCTTCCTTGAGTATCTGGAAGAGAGAGGAGGACACAAAGGCTATGTCTATATCTAGAATTTTAGTTTGGATTTGCTAGGCCAAATTAAAATAGTTCGAGGTTAATCCAAAGTAGCCTTGTGCTAGTTCAAACTAGCCATAGCTTTTTAGTTTGAACTAGCTGCTCATTCTAGTTTGAACTAACTTTTTAGTTCAAGCTAGAAGACATGGCTAGTTCGAAATAACTGGCTAGTTCGAACTTCTTTAGGCCATTGCTTCAAGCCTTGGTCATGCTTAGTTCCAACTAAAGTTCAAACTAAGTGAGTAAGTCCAGACTAACCACCAGGTTTTACTAGTCTGGACTAAGTTTGCCTAGTCCAATTTAAGAAATTTCTTAGTTCAGACTAGGCAAACCCTAGTGTGGCCATAGGCCAAATTAGTCTGGACTAAACTTCCTTAATCTGGACAAATTTAGAAATGTAGATATAGCCAAAGAGTCTTCCTTCCCCTTTCCGCACCATAGAGCATAGGAACCACTTGCTCCTAGAAAGAGCTCCTATGAGTCCCAAAGGCCCAGATTGTGATATCTTTACTCTCTACAATACCTTAACATCTTGAATAGCAAGAGTGAGATGTTGTGCTGTATCTCCGCAGGGAGCAGCACACAGCTAACAATTAAGGGGTATGGGAAGGTGGCTTTAAATCTCTTTTGCACCCTTCCAGTTTAATTCTGTGTTGTTAGAGCAGGACCTGTCTAAATTATAGCAGCCTGTCTCCAGTTTCTTAGAAGTAGTAAGCCTGCGTAGCAACCCAACAGCAATACCTACAGACGCCAGGCTTTTGATATGGCACTCTTGACACCCATTCCCAGGATGCCCCTGCACCAGGGTTTATGAGAGGGCCCTCATACATGTGCCTGTGACTGTTATCTTCAGTTCCTGGTTCTGAGAAATCTCCCGTGTTTGAATCTGGGACTTGTAGTTTTAGACCCTGTTTATGTCAGTTTGGTCTTTTTGCCCAATATTTAAAAGCCATCTGGGGAAAGCACTGGCCCCAAATTAGACAGATTGTAAGTTACACAGTCTATCTGATAAAATAACAGGAATTATCAAATACAGAACAAGAATGACTCAATATTTATTGCTAATGCACACTAAACTCCACAGACGAAGTGACTGTGCAAAAAGTTCAAGGATAAAGAAACAAATCTTCTATAGGGCTTTGGTATTTACCATAGTACTGTATATAAGCAGTAAATTCATCACTCACCATGCAAAAGGCATTTTAGAAAGGTGTGGAAAAAAGTTGTAGTCTATTCTATTCACTAGTTGTTCTCAACTTGGGGTCTGCAGACCTCCTGGGGGACCATGGATGTGTTCCACGGGGTCCACGGCACTGCTCCCCACCATGGCCGAAACCCAGCTGTGGCTCCAATGCTCCCAGCCAGGGCTGGATGCTTGCAGGGGTGGGGGCATGTAGAGGACTGCCTGCTGCCACCACTCACTGGCTGCAGATGCCGGCAGTAGCTTGGCTTTGCTCCGCTGCAGGGGATCCCTGCCCCCCCTCCCCTGCAGTGGCGGCTGATGGACATGGCAGTGCTGCCTTTGCTCTCCTTCAGGAGCTGGCTGAGAGCCATGGCTGCAGGAGCCCCCTCACTGGCTCAGGGAAGGGGAGGGAGCCATGGCCACAGCAGCTCCTGCTCCCCGCCCAGATTCTGACTGCGTGGGCCAGATCCTGCCCACAGTGCCTGAAGCAGTGGCAATGGACAGGGGGTCTACAATTTTTTTTCAGTGCAAAAGGGGTCCCCAGCCTGCAAATGGTTGGGAACTACTGCTATAGACTAGAGTGGTCCCCAACTGCAACCCGGAGGCCAAAAATGACCTGTGGGGCCTTTTAAAGTGGCCTGCGGTTTTACTTCTTCTGGCTGCAGAAGGGAGTCGCTACCTAAGGACACAGGTGGATTGTTGTCATAATGGGGCTAAACACCCGTGCAGGCTCCCTCTTTCAGCCAAGGAGATGGGTGATCAGTGCTCCCCTCTCTCTGAATGTATCAAGGAAAATGGAAAAGCCCTCCCCCTGGGTTCCCAGGCACTGGGGTACCTGTTGGAAAAAGACACTTACTTATTGTTCTTATGATTACAGACAGAAGCCACTGTCTACATGAGAAGATGAGGGCTACAGGATGCATGAAGTTTCCTTGCTTCAGCCAGAGGGATGGGTTCAGTAAGCAGGCAACCTCCTTCTGAACTTCTGTCTGGCTGTAGTGTGTATAAGGATGAGCCTTGTTGGCAGAGACTCATGGGTCTTCGGGATTGTAAAAATGCTATTGTTATATAGAATCCTTACATACAAAAAATGTTAGAAACAAATACACAGCAAGGAAACCATGAGTGCATGGATTTCATTAGGAAAGAACTAAAGAACCAGCCAGACTGCTTTTTATCTGCATCTATTACTATAACAACCCACCATCTATTAATAAGGCAAATCAATACATTACAGTTGTCTGGAGCCCTTGAGCAAAAAATATTGGAAACCACTGCTACAGACTATTTTGAGAAGCAGCATGAGACCGTATAATAAAAGATTATATCATAACCAAAAGGTAAGAGAAGACAGTCAGCCTTAGGCAGGAAACTTTAAGTTCTAATTTCCTGACTTACAAGTCTTTTTGTAAAGTTAAGCAATCTATTAACATAATTGTTGGAAGTAATTTCTTGAGGGTTTTCTTATTATTTTATTTTTAATTCCACAATCCATGACTGATTGGCTGTTTGCCATTAGAATGCTCTGTCTTGCACAAGCAGCACATTCATTGAGGAAAGGACTCATACAGAGCACTATATTGTACGGAGCACTCCTACAGTATCTACATAAACATGTATACTTCAGCCTCATTTCCTTCAGATTATCATATATTTTTTCCCTATTATTTGTCAAAATTTGAAATTTTGAAATTTAAAATATGTCAAGTAACAGCAGCTATGAGCAACTTAATGCAAAGGTTTGTCATGAGAACTTGGTTGCAATCTTAGATTGCTAATGTTCCTGATACATAAATCAGAAATTCATAATCTGTCTATTTATTTGAGGAGATATTTGGTAGCAAGAATGACATTGGCCTGATCTGCCCTCGCTCTCATTTAAGTTGATAGAGAACTTTATGCAGGTGTCTCTAATCATCGAAGATTTACACTTAAAAAGGGGATAGTTTATTTTGATTATCATGCATTTATTTACCTACATGTATGACATTCACAAGTCCTTGAAACAATGCCTTTAAAAGATAATTTCTGTAACTGACTTTACAATAGTAAGAAATGTTGTGATTTGCTTTATATAATTAGCTTCCTACAGAGTCATCTTCTGGATATTACAATTTGGGACTGTTGATCAGTCACAGTCAAGTGCATTGGATTAAAGACAGAAGTGGGCATTTTAATACCCATGCAGCTCTAATTGATATGCAGTATCTATTATGCAAAATAGCCTGTTTCTCACAATTACTCTTTTGTGATGTGACTTGCCATAATTTGATGTAATAAACTATATTGTGAAGTGGTGCGGATAATTTGACATAATTCATTGTGAAATATCAAAATATGTATCAGAAGCCTAGTCAGCAGCATGTCAGAAATAAGTACCTTCTTTAAGTGAATCACGATATATGTCTATTCAAATCAGTATAGTTTTGGTTTTTTTTCAGAGAAAAACAGGTCCTCTGGTCATTTCATTCCTGAGTGTTTATTCTGAGAACAGCTAAAAATAAAAAGAGCAAAAATGGAGTAGCTATGCTCCTGATGCCAAAAAGAAGTGGAATGAATCAAAAGAGCTTTTCCATTTCAATGTTTTCACTACACTATTAATGCTGAGAGGCTGTGTCATTTAAAGGGACAGTCACAACTACATAGATGGAATAGTAGGAGATTGTGGATTCGTTCTAGGTGTGCAATTTTTATTTTTTATTTTTTTCTTTAATTATTGCCTTTGGAAGGATGAAAATAGATTGGTGGTCTAGTGGATTAAGATTGTTATTGCACATGCTTTGAAACCTCTCCCCAGCTCTGAGCCTAGTGATCTTGTGTACCCTGTTTGATTTCAGAGCTATGAGGACATTCACCTCTTGGAAGAGCAGAATGAGGTTCCTTCCATCCAGGAAAAGAAGCTGTTGGCATCCTAATCTGTCCATGCAGCTCAGCAGCAGAAAATGCAAACCCTTTGTCATCACCAGTTTTTGTTAGTGAAAAATAGTGGCACTTGGCTAATGGTTCAAATAATGAATTTAGCTAAAGTTTGTTTTTATTTATTCTGTTATGAGACTTTATCACTTACAGTATCACTTATGGAACCATTTATTGTCAAGTAATATATTAAAACTGATTTTATGGAGCCCTAACTAGTTGGAAGATGTAAAATACATTAGTTTTGTTTGTACTGACTTAACTTGGACAATTGATATCTGGTTCAAGAAGCTGATCTGAGCCTATTCATAGATATTTTAAAAAATTGTTAGTCTGCGGTACAGAATAAGAACCAGATCTTGATGTCCAAGGTCATTATGGGGAAATTCTGCTTTCAGTTACTCTAGAGTTATGCTGGCATTTTTTACTGGTATAATAGAGAGCCACTTTTTGTGTCTTCACACTGAAATATCAAGCCACTAAGATTTTAATGTAGAGATTTAGTGGCAGGGGTTTAATTCTACAGCTAGATAGACTGACAATATATATCAGAACAAGTAATAAGTTCCTGCTCTCAAATCTCACATTACAAGACACCTAGTCTCAGTGATGCATGTTAGTCGGTGTTAATGCTAAAGAATGACAGTTTTCAGCTGAATTCTGATTTGTACTCATATGATTTTATTTTATTCTCAAGCTCCATTTGGAGGAAAAAAAAACACTTGTGTTGCTGATAAAAAAGGTAGCAGCAAATACAAGTCACAGGAGGATGCCATGCATTCATGTATCAGACAGTTTCAATTGTGAAGTTGTTTTATTAAACAAGGGGAAGTGTAGGATGACTCAGGCTTTGAGAGCCCAGTACAATGAAGCTCATCCATTCTGGTTGCAGGGATCAAGCTTTTTGTCTGATGTATTTATTTATTTATTTCTGAGCACCTACATTTTGAATCTGGCTTTGAGAAAAGAGATTAGGTCTTCTCTTCCTACCATTTTCAAAAGGAATTAAGATAATAGAGTCTCAATTTGGCAGTAGTTCAAAGGTTTCTGGGTTTAAAAATTGTTCAGGTGTAATAAGTCAACAATCAAATGAGTTTTGACAGCCTGAAGATGTAGAAATGGGCATTGGTTACTGTTTAGAAGTAAAGTTCTGTTTTTGATCTGAAGCATATGTACCATAGCAATAACTGTGCAATAAGATGATGACTTGAATATATTAAACTCGGCATATTTTTGGCATCCAAACTGAGATTGTGCAAATGTTTGATTCCTTCCTAACAACTGCATGACCACACCCCATCTGGGATTAACAGGGTTCTGACTCAGTTTTTTTCTCACTCCGACTGTAGTTATGTGAAAGATCTTTCAGGCAATGTGATAGCTAAGAGCCCAGATTTGATGGCCACCCTCTTAGTTGACATGCAGGAGCATGAACGAGGGGCCTCCACAACTAAAATATGAGCACAACAACTTGAATGAAAACATTGAATATCCATCACAAATGCTGTAACAACCTGTAACGTTTTCAGATTGTCACCAAGGAGAACCTATAACACATTCACCAGTTGCTTACACAAATGTCCAATTGGTCTGAGGGTCCAGAAGGGCTCCCAATAGTAGAAGTGCAGAAGGGATCCTCCACAAATACATTTTCAATCTACTCTGTGGGTGTAGTCATTTATCTCCGTGCCAAATGGAGACTGAGATTTCATTACTGTTCACCAGTCCATTTGTGTTAGGAAACAGTTTCAATAAGAACCATTCATAATAGTGGGTATTTGCTGACACAGCCATTTGCTGGGGCTATCCTAATAAAACAGCTCCACTAGGTCTGTAGTGTTAGGGAGTCAGAATGGGAACAGAAGCCTTCAGAACTAATGTAGAGGAAAAAATGTGTCTATATGAAAAGCCCTAGTCTTGTGAACATACCACAGATTAACTGGGTTCCAGTGAACTGATCCCAGGAAAATCCTGCATGGAACAAGAAACAGAACAATTCCTCGGGGAATTTTCCTCCCACTAGAAACTCCTTCCATGGGTGTATATAATATGGGGAACCTGGGAGGGGACCTGAAAATTCTGTTTGGATGGCAGGCTACCTAAAGAAGTGTTGTTTCATTCAGTACTGCAATGTCTATGCACCTTTCTCACTCACACACACATACACCCATCCACACACCACCACCTAACTCTTAGGTAGCTTGCCATCGAAAAAAGAATGCAAAGGAGAGGTACATGGAGGGGGCATAACTACCTAAAAAGCTGACCTGGTTTACCTGGCTGATGGACCAGAAATAGATGTGTTCACTCAGAATCTTCAGACACAACCCATCTCTTGGAGTTAGATGCCTACACTCTGTCAGCTGCTTAGCTATCTCCTGCCCAAGCAGCTGAAGCCATCTTTCCTTCTCTTTTGTTGTTCCTCTTTCTCACACTCAATACATTTCTCAGGTTTGTTTTATGTATCCCTGTACCACCTAGCTTCTTTCATGCAGGAGCTCTGCTGCCCTCATTTATTATTGCTATTTCTTCTGCATCCTCAAGTTTCAAAGCTGTATTAAGTCAATGTTCAGTTCCAAACTTTTGAAAGAAAAGCCATAATGTTTTGTTCAGAGTTACAAAGGATTCAGAGGTACGAAAAACATCCATTTCTCAGGTGTTTATAACTCTAAGATTCTACTGTATAAGAATTCAACTTTGTGTTACTTTAAGAAAACATTTTGGAAATGTAAATATTATCGTGATGACACAGATAACAGAAATCTGAATTAAGACATATTAAATTAATGGTGCTG
Source organism: Podocnemis expansa (assembly GCA_007922195.1). Lineage (NCBI taxonomy): Eukaryota > Metazoa > Chordata > Testudines > Podocnemididae > Podocnemis > Podocnemis expansa. The sequence goes on from ML681996.1 coordinate 19,391,728, forward strand.
GGAATTATCAACTCTGCAAAGTGAAACTTCTTATTCAGGCTAAAGAACAGATACCTGTCATGTCTGATAGAGAGAGATATTTATGCAATAATGAATGCAGCCTAGGGCATTTCCTGCGGATTAATGAATTAATGTCCATTTGGGAAGGTAAGTTGCTTGAGGCAAAGCTGCTCATTAATTCCCAGGAGACTATCCAGAGCTATGGGTATCATAGGATTTCAGATTTTTTTTTACTTAGTCACAGAGTAAACTCCATTACATTTTCCCCAAAAGCAGCAGCCTCATTCTTCAGGTGTGTCAGAAGCACATTCATTCTGACTGGATAGATTCTCTGTATTAGGCATTTATACTATACAGTAGCAGTTCTCAACTACTGTGATGGGACACCTTACTGTCTTGCCACACAGCAGTGTGTCATGGAGAGCCAGGGGTGGAGGCTAGGGTGGATGGCTTCAGCCTGGGGATGAGAGATGGTGATGGTGGTGTGTCATGTGGGGTCACACGCATTGACAAGTGTGTCACAACTCACAAAATGTTGAGAACCACTGTTATACAATGCAGAACTACCAAATTAGTTATTTTATTTGTTAATGTTCTATCAGGAATTCAAATGATCATGGGTTTGTGATTTTTTTGGGAACAGGTGTTCTTTATTTAATTGATAGGAGACCATACCATAAAATATTGTACCATAATTTTGGAGTTCATTAAAATGTTTAAATAAATAGATTGTGTCACAGGACAAAACCATAAGAACCATGCAAGTATGTACCAAAGAAGCTATATATCAGCTTGATTAACAAAAGAGCACAATTGTTGAAGCTGAGGCCAAAGTGTTTGAGATATGAGTGAAAGACTGAATCATACAGAGATTTCACAGGTAGTAGACTCAACAGAAACAAAGAGCATGCAGTAAGAGGTTATTTGTATCAGTCAGTTCCAAAACTCTTCTCTTCTAAGGAAGACGAGAATGTATGTTGAATGAGGTAGTGGTTTTGTTTAGAGCTATAGCTATAGCTAGAGAGAGAGAGAGAGACAGAGAGAGAGAGAGACAGAGAGAGAGTTTGGTTGGGTTTACTGTACTTTTATTGTGCCTTCTAGTAGAGAACATCTAATGTGATCATGCTATCTTTCCTTGCTATAATCTCAATATAAACATAAACTTAATTTAAATGGCTAGATAACATTAGTTCATGGCTGCTTTGGGTTATCAAAGCAGTACAAAATACCCACAGCATACTGGCCATTTTTGTCTATTTGTATGCATACAGAACACCTAAAACTTTCTTCTGATCTTATTTTCACCAGTGTAAATCATGGGCAAATGCAATTAAATTATACTGACTTAGAGTCCTATAGGGACGAGCACACACAGGGCACGGGGGGGGGGGGGGGAGAGACTACAAGATTGTTAGTTTTTGTGAGGATCAATTAACCTAGTTAGTTTCATTATTTTCAAGTTCACCATTTTGCCTAAATAACTCCTCTGGGCAAAAATAATCATAAAAAAATAATCTTACATTTTGTATTGCAATGTAAAGTAAGTGAACTAGATGCTGAACAATCACCATGTTTTTATTGCCTTGGTTTAGGGAGAAAAACAAACAAACAAACAAACAAACAAAAACGACTTCAACCAATCCTCTGCAGTAAGGTATATTCATTCTTCAAACTTCATAAATCTAAGCATAACTTATTGGTCTGTTCCAGAAACACATGGTAACCATTACAGCTGTTTTGCCAATTCCCCATCCTAAACATTTTGAATCACTAAGTAAATCTTGGATACAGTATAGCAACTAACAATGATAAACCTTGACAATGAATCAAAATGTTAATTTGTTGCACAATTACTTTAACTCAGAAACCAAGAGCATACTGTGCAGTGAGAAAATCAGAACATCTGTTTTTTTGTGAGGTGGTGAACAGCCAGAACCTTCAATGGGAACAGCAACTGCCCATCACCTTTGGAACATCAGGCAAAGAGAGCCAGATCATATCTTTTAGGTTCATGTTTGCACTGGGGATGATTCAATAAGAGTTTTCTCTAGTTCCAGCCTTGTATCCCTATCATGCCCATATACATGGATATTTGAACACAGAACAATCTCTTTAGGGCTCAAAGAAGGGAATTCTGTAGAGATGACTTATCACCTTATACCTAGGGAATTGGGTTGGACAAGCTCCATTCAGTATGCCTCTACTGTTTGCAGTTACAAAAGGCATGAGTTGGCCCAGAGAACATTTGAGCAGGATAAGGAAATTTTGATATGACCTTCCATTATAAATAATAGAATCATACAAGATTAGCGTTGGAACTGAACTCTGGAGATCATCTTCTCTTACCCCTTGCTCAAAGCAAGGCCAACCCCAACTAATTCATCCCAGCCAAGGATTTGTCAAGCCACATCTTAAAAACTTCTAAGGATGGAGATTTCACCACCTTCCTAAGTAACTGACTCCACTGCTTTGCCATCCTCCTAGTGAAAACAATCTTCCTAATATCCAGCCTAGACCTCCCACACTTCAACTTGAGACTATTGCTCCTAGTTCTGCCATTTCCTACCACTGAAAACAGCCTACCTCCATCTTCCCTGGAATCCCTTTCAGGTAGTTAAAGACTGCTATCAAATTCTTCTCTTCTGCAGGCTAAACAAGCCTAGTTCCCTCAGTCTTTCCTCATAAGTCATGTGGTTCAGCCCCCTAATCATTGGTGTTGCCCTGCTCTGGACTCTCTCCAATTTATCCATATCCTTTCTGTAGAGGGGACTCCAAAACTGGATATATTATTCCAAATGTGACCTCATCAATGCAGAATAGAGAAAAAAATAGTCCTCTCTTGATCTGCTGGCAATGCTCTTACTAATGTAGCCTTTTTGGCAATGAGTGCATGCTGTTGAGTCATATCACATTTCTTGTCCACTGCCCCCCCCCAGCTCCTTTAATGCAGAACTGCAGCCCCGCCTGTTGGTCCCCAGTCTGTTCCAGTTTACGGGAGTCTTCTGTTCTAAGTGCAGGACTCTGTAATTGGTCTTGTTGAACCTCATCAGATTTAAAGAAAAGATTCCTTTTATTTATTTAAAGTAGTTGTGTGTTACACAGATTAATGAGCCACATGTGTTTAAATAAAATTCTGATTAATAAGAAATCAAAGAATCAAGTTGGCTGTTCACAAAGTCTGAGTAATGTTTTTTTGTTTGTTTGTTGTGGAACATCTTTTGTACTCTAGAGACTGGACTCTAGTGGGAAAGCCTCAAATAATGTAAAAGGGATGAAACCAATAGATGGTGTGGTAAATGTAACAGATTTTATATAGAAATTACTCTTAAAATAATTCTAGATTGTAATAGAGAATGAGATACTTTCTGCCTGTTTTATTGAATCAGCTCGTATAATAATCATAATATGGATACAGATTCCCTTTTTATCAATATACAATGTAATATACTGAATGAAAGGATTTAGAAGTCTATAGCAACAATAATCTGTAGACTGCTACATCCTTTCTACTTGTGAATTTACACACTTATGGCAATTCATGTTATAAATATTTTGCTTGCGTCTTCCTATACTATGTTTTCCTATGTACAGCGGAGCTGGAACACCAAGTGTTTGCCTTTTGACTGGAACATCTGCTCTCCTCTTCCATTAGAAAGAAACAGAAGAAGCTGTACTTGTTTGTTTGTTTGTCATGGAAACTAGAAAGATTAGATGGGTGAGATATTACCTTTCATCAACAAAAGGTGGTCCAATAAAAGAGAAGCTTTGAAGCTAGGCAGAGTTCTTTCAGGTGTAATAAAGGTGATAAAGGAAATACAAAGTGGAACAGGTTGTTTAGCATAAGTAGTTAACACATATTCTAAGGATTTTTCAAAGGTGAAGTGACCCATAAACATCCCTGCATTCAAGGCCAAACCGTCCCCCCCACCAAAACAACAACAACAACAAAAAACAAACAGATAGCTGTAATAAGCCATAAATCCAGTCTTTATTAAGACTTTGCTACACACTAAAATCATGAATTTAAGTTCCCAGGCTGCTCCTTTGAAGGCGTTGTTCAGGTTTCCTTTCAGGGTGAGGACAGAGGGGTTAGATATGGAGCAATCACTTTATGAAAAGTGTTTGCCCACCGGTGATACGGTTTTTTGTCTTTTATCATTTTCCTGTGTGAGTTCATGAATCACTATGCTCTCAAATAAACTCACACAGAAAAATGATAAAAGGCAAAAACCATATTGCCTGTGGGCAAACACATTTTTACAGAATGAACACTCCATGTCTGACCTCTCAGTCCTCACCCTTAAAAGAAAGCTGCACAACACCTTCAAAAGAGTAGCCTGGGTCCTTAACTTCACAACTTTGCTAGACAGTAAAATCTTATTATTTATAAAGATGCTGGATTTATGTTTTATTACAATCATCTGTTACCCATTAGTCCCCTTTTTTGTCCTATGACTGCAAAATGCTAATGGGCCACTTCAGATTGAATAATTCCTTAGAATATGTGTTAACTATTTATGCTAAACAATCTCTGCCACGTTGCATTTAGCTGTGATCCTCTGACTACGTTTTCCCACAACTGAAAGAGCTCTTTGTAACTTCAGAGATTCTCTTTCACTAAACAAAGCTGGCCCAGTAAAAGATATTATCTCACATATCTTGTCTTCCTAATATAATGGGGTCAGCAAAAACACGGCTACGAAAATATGTATCATAGGAAAGTCAGTAACTCTAAGCCTTGATTTTGGAGGCATGACCAGGCACTTGCGACGGATATTGGTTAGCATCTGTTTTTCATGATTTAGGCCATTTTTGCATGGGAAGATTTTGCTAATTATACAGATATAATTATACTAGTATAAAAACCCAGCTGGACATTTATTCCAATATAAAAATGTCTTTTTGTTTTATCTTAAAATGCTGTTCCCACGCAATGTAAGCTAAATGAAAAAAGTTACTTATATTGAAGTGAGAGGTTTTTGAGGTGAGGTGTTACACTGGTATAATTATATTGTTTTAAAGTCATGTCTTAAACTATACAGAACAAAAACTCTCCTATGCTGATGTTCGGTGAGGGAGGGAGGAGGAATTGGAGTGTTGGCTATAACTCATATTCAGTGGCATGTTTCAACAGACATGAAAGAGAAAGAATGAGATGAGGATGACAAAGATTGTGTGGAGTCTTCACAGATAGAGCAATTGGGATCTAATCCAAAAACAACTGAAGTGAATCAAAGAAAAGACACATATTTACTAGGTTCTTGTTCAAGCCCTTGGACTGTAGCAAGTATAAGATGAATAGCACATTTATATAACTGTTGAGTAAAAGAACAGCTGGAGGAGAAATGACCGTACTATGTTTACATTATACTGTAAGAAGGGGGAAGATCAAACTGTCCGTGAGTGAAAGGACAAACAAATTGTTGGGGGAGGGGAGCTGGAATGGGTTAAAAACCAGCATATCAAGTCAGTTTAGTTTAAAAATGTACACAAACAGGTTAACAAGATAGCTGTGTTGGACCCATTCTGTCTTTAACTCACACCCTTTTATATTTTGAGTTCAATTCTCCAATTATGTACCAAGTTGACTTTTGACTGCAAGTTCTTCAGGGCAGCCTTTCATAAAAGTTCAGAACCATGGGAAATGATGGGCACTGAGCTATTTTTAAAATCTGTCGCCAGTTTTGGTTGCTGAGTATTTGCTTTCTCTGGTTCTGAGTGCTTTTGAAAAAGTGGGCCTTGCTATACTGGTATTAATATGCCACAATATCTACTGAGGGGATGTTCTAACAAGACAACTTTCCTATTATGAATAAATATCAAGCAAAAAGCACTTTTTGATATTTTACTGAAAGGTTTACCCAAAATACTTGGTAAAGTTTTACAGTCATTACGTCCATCAGTTTTGAAGGTGGTGGTAGGTTCGTGTGAATCTAAATAGAGCTTATTAGAAAATATTATTTTTCCCCACTTCCTCTTCCCTACACAGAGGCAAAATATCATAATGATTATCCTCTGCTATAGAATGCTGACTGTTCCTCCCTACTCAGTTCAGTTAATGTGACTGGTAGGAAGATGCTGCTGTTCAGTAATGCAAACCTCACACTCTGCCTGAATGTGAACATGTTGTCACTATTCATTTTGAATTTACATTGCAAAGTAATGATGAAGCAGTGACTCTGTTTTAACAGTTCCACTGACTTCCATGATTGGAGATTCTTGATTTTTCCTCTTCTTAAAAATGTTATTTTTTTTCATTTTCCCTCCCACACATGAAGTGTGAGTTGCTTGTTGCAGAAGGAAATTTGAGTAGACTGATCCTTTCTAGTTTTTGTCCTGTTGCTCTCCTTGTCTTTTGATATTCTTGCATTTGTGCTCATCAGTCATTTAGGTCTGATTCAGAGCACACTTATTCCTGTGTTTATGAGTAGTAAATCTTGATATTGACCATAAATTAATGGATTATATAGGCCAGATGCAGAATCCTACTACTGATTTTTAATAATATTCTTTGTTCAGGGTTGCAAAGTACTCTGAATGCCCTGAAATTCTCAATCAGAGCATCTGCTTCCACACAAAAATGTTGGCTGTGGTTTTGCTATGGAAAGGAGTTCTGGAAAATCAAAAATTGTGCTGTAGATTGTGTATTGAGGAAAAGCATAACTCAGAGTTATTCTTAATTCATTACCATTGTGATACAAATGAAAGTCTCACATCACTGAAATCATTATTTTTCAGAAGTGTAATAAAACAGACAAGTTCATAATCACTTGGTTTAGAATTTATTTTCATTTGCATTCAAAACAAAATTTCCTTCATTTATACAGGGTGAACTGACAATTATAAAAGAAGAAGATAGGTTGTGAGATGAGTTTAAAAAAAAAGTTGACAGAAGGAAGCTTGGATGCTGAGTGTAACTACTGAGCCAAGTAAAACCTCATGTGCCCCTTCTGATCCCCATGTGCACAGTGAATTGCCGAGAAAATTGTACAGAAATCTAAAGTCTAAGATTCCACAGATTTCTATATAGATACTAGTCATGACTGCCAATACAGCAGGAACAGGATGGATGCCATAGCAGATGATACAGTGATGGTCATTTTTTGGAGGGAGAATAGGTACAAGGAAAAGTGCAACTGTGCAAAGCAGTCCTCATAGACATTTCCAGTGATCACCAGCCAAACAGACCTTAAATAGAGGGCTACAAAATGTATCTTCTAAGGTGTATTTGCCTTTGTTTCTTCAATTGCTTGCATTTGCTCTCTGCCACTTCAATTAGCACATGTCACTGTGGCTATACAGACATGTCTTGTATCTCTACCATCCAGTCAACTGCTGTAGCTCAACCCAGACTAGGAATATCTTTTTCATCTGACATTATTTGCATTTCAGATCAGATTTCAATTGAAAAGATTTGGAATGGTGAGCACTCATGCAGAAATAACCATCTTCTGTCAAATTATTTCTTGCTTTACAAAATTGTTGGCCCCTAAAACCATTATACATCAGTACTTGGAGCATGGAAGTCATTAGAGGAGAATAATTTCTGTGATGAGGGTGGTTTGGCACCACTTCTGCTACTGATCTCATAGAAGAATTTTTCCATTTGAGCCACTAATTCCAAGTCTCTTTAGACTACATGTCCAATAAAACCAAAATTTTCAGGCACATTAACTAATTTTTGTGTGCTTCAGTTTTGTGCACCCATCAAAAATTATGGTTTGTTTAAATGTTTAAATAGGTTCCTTAATCCCTAATTTTAAGCATCTAGATTTGGAAAAAAAATGTTCTGAAAACTTAGGGGAGGGAAGGGTGGAGGTATTTCTGCATACTTGTAATATTCTGTGGCAGAAGTTTCTAAGAATGGAAAACAGGTTGATCATACTTAAAAAACAAACAAACAAACAAAACACCCCCCCCCAAAAAAACCAAGGTCCATGCAGAAATTACTGGTGAGCTAATTCAGACTGTGTTTTTATAGGAGGCCACACCAGATTATTATAATGGTCTCTTCTGGCCTAAACAATCTATGGGTGTGTCCACACAGCAGTCTTATTTGGAAACAACAGAGGTTGTTTCGAAATAAGAAAGGCCACATTCACACGATGCACTGTTGTTTCGAAACAACTTAAACCCCATGTGGGGATGAAACAACGTTGTTTCGAAATGATTGTTTCGAAACAATGCCATCTGAACATGTTGTTTTGAAACAACGGCGACTCGTTTTGAAATAACTGTTGTCTGAACATGCTATTTCGATTCCTGCTTTTTTCCTTAATTCGAATTAAACTGTTAATTCGAATTAACTTATTTCAAAATAAGGCATTATTTCGATACAACTTGTATTGAAACAACTTGTATCGAAATAACCCCCTGTGTGTGAACATAGCCTATTAGTCCTCAGTGTGCATATCTAGCTAGACAGAAAGATTTTCTTTTTTTGCCTAATCATGTGAGGACAAGAAAAGACTTGAGTACTTTTCCCTATCACAAGATTACCTTCATTGTGCCTTCTAGAGAAAATGTTCTGGTGTTCCATTCTGCTGGTAACCTTTTTCCAAAAAGAAGAAAATAGTTCCCCCTCTTATGAGAAGGAGTGGAGGGAAGGTCTCCTGGTCCACCTCTAACCAGTACAGGGAGATGAAGAAGAGCACATAACTTCTAAAGGGCAAAGGTTATTAGCACAACACCCCCAACCCATGCACACTGAGAATGTGAACATCAAAGTGGCAGAAGTAGCATGTAGCCCTGAGGAAGGCATGACAAGTAATGTGCCTAGTAGCTCCAATTTGCCACCTGGTTTAATGGTCAGTATTTCATTTGTATAATAAGCATGGGTAATTTTAGCAGGAGGGAGCAGCAGGCTGGGCATTTGCCCAGGCCCACTTGGGGGAGGAGGGACCCTGTGTTGTGTCTATTTCAAATCCCCTGGAGGGCTCACAGTGCAGTGAAGCTGGTAGGGGCCCTGGCAGGGCTCATGGGGGATTTGGGGTCCAGAAGGGGTTCGGGAAAGGACAAGGGGGGAACAAAAGGGGAACAAGGGACCCTTGGGGTGGGGTCCCTCCACAGCATGGGGAACCCCATTCTTGACCTTTGCCCAGGGCCCTGGAATCCCTAAGGATGCCCCTGATAATACAATTTAAAATGAAACTTGCAAATTTATAACCAGTATTAATATGACAGGGTTGCTTGCAATAGCAAGAAACTAAACTTGACTCAGATCGTCCTTTACAATCCTTTGTCTTTCTATTGACCCTTTGATAAAAGGCTTTTGTGTCCTATAGTGCTAGTCACTTTTGCTCTACTGAAGTCTGTCTCAGGGCTAAACTTCACAGATGCCAGAAAATTCACCCCTCCTTTCGACTCAGCACAGTGGACTTGCTAGGAATAGGGAGGTCGGAACACAGATATGCAAGTTACTTCAAGTCACTAGCATATCTCTGTTCAAAAGCCACCAAAAGAAAGGTAGTATAGATGTGCCCTCAGTTTTCCCTTCAATTCGGTCTCTTTAAAAAGTCTGCACAGTTATTGAAAACATGTACATTGAGTCCCAATATATTAAGTCCTGGACAATGTCTTTTAAAACAGAACTCAGACCTATAAAATCTTCATGCCAGTTTCATCTGGGCCCATCCTCTCCTCCCTGATGGTCTATCCTCTATAAAGTTCATTTATTTTGCCACAGTCCCAAGATGGGCACAGCTTTTCCTCCTCTTTCAACACATCTTGCCTGGATTGCGATCTTTTTCACAGCCTTTTTTTTCCCTTTTGAGTCAGGGCCTTTCAGAAGCTTTCTTAGATCCTGCCATCTTCGAACTGCATACAGCTCTTTGACTGTCTTTTCTAGCCACTTCTGCAAATGTGGCCCATGTTGTTTTGGTACTAATATGCTGCAATATGTACTAAGAGATGATAGAAGATGACCACATTCCTTTTACGAACAAAGATCAAGCACAAGATACTTCCTGCTGTTCTCCTCTTTTGCCTGTTGGAGCAGTAGGAAATCAGTCCATGTGCATTGGACCTTGATTCTACTTTAAAGGGCCAGTTACATGGTGACACTTCTAATTCTTAATATCATCCTGTGTGCACAGCCATTAACATTCTATGTCATGTTCATGTTCTTGTCATTAACTTATTACAATTAGAAATGCTGATTTATGAAAATACCAGTTTTGGAAAATATTATGTAGCAGGAATTAATGTGAAGTACTTTAGTCTCTTTTCTAATTTTGGTTTGTCTCTGAGTTTTTCTACTCTTTTTATAGGTCTGTGTTCTGTTGAGCAAAGGTTGAAAACAGGAGAAGGTAAAGTACTGCTCTAGATTTTGATCTAGTACAGTGCTATTGTATTTCTTTCCTGACACCTGTCTCATTCTGTCTCATTCTGCGTTTTTTTTTTTCTCTAGTCAGCTATTACAGTTCAATTGTTCAGTTTGAAATGCTATGGGGAGAAGAAAAGACTATTCATTAACATTTTGGAAATGCCAAGGCCATGAGATTATTTAACAATGGAGCTCATTTTAATGACTCATACACACATGGGACATACAAAATAGTCAAATATAATTGAAGATCCTAACATATTTCTTTTAAAGTGACTTCTTTTGGAAATTTTTATTGTATTTGTTTTCATTAATTATTAAAGAATTGGGAGCAATTAAAGTACAAAGCTGTGAGCACCTATAATATTCCTCTCTAACCTGTGACCTGGTGGGGGCTCATTCTGTTTTGACCCAAAGCCTAAGTGAGAGCCCAGAACACTAGATTTATACTTGAATACCTCTAAAACAACATAAATCCGTACAAATGGCTTTAGTTCAGCAACTGCAACATCTAAGCACTATGCCTTTCATGGCAACAAAGGGAAATATTTTCTATGAGGAAACTGAGGTGTCAGGTTATCTGGTGAGTGCACTACACTGCACCATAAATTGATATACTGGAATAAATTCAGGAAGCTCAAGATTTTACTGTAGAGATTTGAATTAATTTAGAAAAAAGAATGTGGTCTGCCGACCTGATCTTAGTGTTCACGATACTGATTTTAATGTCTTTACTAAATGTCATCAAGCTTTACCACTACATATTGATACAGAGGGAGCACTTAGTCACTCTTTCTTATTCACAATATTGAGCTTTTAATGATAACAACTGCATATAACATTTAAGGAAAATACATTAATTCATTGGTACTATTGGTAAAAGTTCTACAAATTCAAACACACAGAAATCATAATACTGATTTTCATTGTGGTGTGTTTATTTTAATGTGCATTCATCCAGACAAGGGGGAATAGTGTTCCTTTTAATCAAGGGAATTAAATGAAAAGGAGAACTATGTACTAGCTGACATTGAAAAGAAAGAAAAATAGGACATTTTAAATTAAAATGTTTCCTGTAGCAACCGTAACACATCCCTATTGTACTAAATAGACCTGAGAGGCTGTGTTCCTTTGAGAATTTCCCCAGAACAAAACTATGACTGTTATGTTGTGCTATTTTAGATAAACAGGACTACAAACCATTTGTATTGTATTAAAGTATGTCCAATTATCACTACACAAGAAGCAAAATGCATGAAGTTACTCCAGTAAGCAGAATTTGAAATAAGCATATACATTTCAGTATCGGACATGAGATACATATGAGACCATGAAGTTTATAAACAAATAGTGTGGAATGAGGCTTTTGTATGATAAATAAAACAGCAAATCAAACCCACAACACATGAACACAGACCATTAATAAAGCACATCAACAGGGCAATTCTACACAATGATAAAAAATTGAAGCTGGCCTAGGTCAGCTACCTAGAGGTTTTAGGGGTTGAAAAAACTGCTGTGTAGATGTTTGAATTTGGGCTGAAGACTGCGGTTTTGCCCGCCCCCCCCGTCCCCCCAAGGATGGAGGGTCTTAGCTGCCCTGAGCCCACTGCACATTTTTAATCATTGTATAAAAGTAATCTGTTGGTGTGCTTTATTAATTGCTTTCTTGTGTTGTGGGTTTCATTTGCTGTTTTATTTATTGTACGAAAAAGTTCCTTCCACACTATTGCTTATAAACCTTGACTTTTATCCTATGTCGCTGTACCTCAGACAGTCTATTCTTTAGGTGTAGGCCCTAACTTCTTATATTAAAGTTTGTTTTGTATTGCAACCATTTGTTTCCAACACTCTCTTTTCTTTCTTGTGGACTTTTAGTCTTTCTTAAATAAACCTACTTTGTTTTATTTTAAGTGCACACAACTGCTGTGTGTTATACAGGAAATGCAATTTGAGGTAAAATAGATTAATTGGGGTATATTTTTCCTTTTTGGAGTAGAGATTTGGGATTTCTGTGACTAGCCAATGCTAGAGGCTGGAATTCACAGGAGAATATTTTAAAGGGACTGGTCCCCCCCCCTTTTTTTTTAACCTGAAAGGCAAACACAGGAGTGGCATCTCACAGATAAAAGTGGAGCAGTTAAAAAGCTGTCATTCAGCTATCATAGCTAAGACACACTTACATTGGTGGCAGGGGGTAACAAGGTGACTCATAATCCTGGGTATCCTGAGAACTCATCTGTAATCCCATGACAAACAAACACTGATTTGCAATGTACTATCTATCAGGCTATTGCACAGCAGCTTAGTTATTCCAAAGCAGTGGTTTTCAAACTTTTCTTGTGACCCAGTTGGAAAAAAAAGAAAAAAATTTGTGCCTGTGACCCAACCATTACATCTTTGAGCAATACATTCTATCTAGTCTTTTGGAGGCCACAGCAGGGGGTGCTGTAACACAGTACCTGAGGTTTTGTAACCCAATACTGGATCCTGACCCTAAGTTTGCAAACCACTGTTCTAAAGTGTGTATGTGGGAAAGAAGTAGACCCTTAGTAAGAGGTAATCTCCTGTTTAATTCAAACAGATAAGCAACAGCCTTGCACCATGGGCAATATTGACGTCATGTGATTCCAATGTTTCTTTTGTACTCTAGTTCTTGTATTTATTGCAGGTTCAGCATTTGGATTCTTTATTTGTTTTATTCAGTAGTGCTTATGAGTCTCGTGATTTCACAATCACTGTTTCCATCCCAGACAGAGGATTGGTACTATATTCCCACTGCTCTACTGTGATTATTTAAACATGGAATTTCTATTTATAGAGATTCTATGGTATGGTTTGATGCAGTTAAGATTTTTACTTCATTTTTTTCACATATAGTGTCAGTTCCCTACCGCATGATCTACTCTGTTATTCTTATATATTTTGTAACCTGGTATTACCATGCCCCATTGATTATCCTCAAATTTATCGAGATTATCAGGTTTCCACAATGGCTATTATATCAATATACTCATTAGTGCCAACCAATCTAGGTCAGCCATCTTAGTATTTAGACTTCTAGTTGTTGCATATAATCACTTGTACATTTTGTCAATATTCAGCTGATTACCTTCATGTGTTACTTTAAAATAAGACTCTTATGTTTAACAGTTGCTTACTAGCTCCTACCTGTACTTTACTACTTACCTTCCTGTCCTCTTTATTAGAATATAGAGCAGCCTCTTTAATAAATTAATTCCTGTGGGAGGTCTATGTCTGAACCATGTGCTTCTCCACACCTATCAGCTTCCCCACAGTATTCAGGTAAAACAAAACAAAACAAAACAAAACAAAAACAAACAAAAAAACCCAGCAACAACAACAACAACAAAACCCTCTACAGCCTTTTACATTTCCAATTTTGCATGCCAGCAGTCTTGTTCTGTTTAGGTTTAGGTGGATCACATCTTTCCCATATAGTAGGGGTAGCCATTGTACAAACAACAAAAAGATAGTCCCTGGCCCCATAAGCATGCCATCTAACCATAAAACAAACAGCCAGATACAGACTGACCAACAGGAGATAAGGAAACAATGGCTATGTTCACATGTAAACTGTTATTTCAAAATAAGTTATTTCAAAATGAGTTAATTCGAATTAAGGAAAAACTGAAAGCAAAATAGCATGTCCAAAGACAGGACTTGCTATTTTGCTTTAGGAGAGGGGAACCATGGGAGGTGTGGCAACACGGCCCCCTCCCTGGGCCATGCCCCCACCCAATAAAGGCTAAAAGGAAGGCGCCCTGGGAAGGAGAAGGGCAAAAGTGTTATTTTGAAATAACACGTCTGTACGCTGTTGTTTCAAAACAACCATTTCAAAACAACAGCTATTTCGATTTCATGTGAGGTTTTACTGTTTCAGAACAATGGCTGTTATTTCAAAACAACAGGGTCCCATTGTTTCGAAATAACGGAATGTCGTCTGGACATAAGAAATTTTATTTCAAAAGAACGGCTGTTGTTTCAAAATAAAACTCTCGTCTGAACACAGCCAATGAGAAAACACTGATCACCATAGAAGTCACCTAAGCCATTGTCAAGTCATTCATTCCTTTGTAGGGAATTCCAAGGGGTAGCTGTGTTAGTCTAATTCTGCAAAACAAACAAGGAGTGCTGTCACACTTGAAGATTAACAGATTTATTTATCACATGCACTTTTCTGGGAGAAAATCCCACTTAGATGCTTTGAAGATGGGGGATCTTACAGAATGGGAAGAAGTAAATGCAGGGAAGAGTAAGTCATGGGATCAGGTCATACTGTAACAGAAAATTGAAGCAGTTAGTTATTCAGATTCAAACACTGGAAAACAGCATACATAGGAAGGTGAGGTCAAATCAGCTGTTGTAATGGAATAGGGAGTGTACCTTGGCTTTATCCCATTTTCCCATCTCTGTTATTTAAAGTTTCAGTCTGCTGTTTTTATTTTCAGTTTGGATTTTGCTATGAGAAAAATAACTCTCAAAAGAAATGATAAAAAAAATTGTATTTAGGTGTAGCCATTATTTCACAATGTTGTAAACATTTTATATATATTGGTGGAAACCAGGCTGAGTCTTTTTGTGCTTTTCTCTTCACTGGCATGGTGAAATATCACCAGGAAAGGCTCTTGAATCACATGCACATTTAAACAGGGTGGTGGTTTCTTTGCCCTTAAATGGTGGACTTAACAAAGAATACACTCCAAAATATCCAGCTGCACATGTTTGGAATAAGCACATTACAGAGCTGATTGGAGACTAATGTTTTACCCTTTGTCATGCTTTTCAGCAAACCTTTCATTACATTCAAGGCTAATTTTTTGGACACCCACAGTATGATAATGGTCCTTTTCATTCTCACATGTTCTTTTGCTAAAATGCTAGCTCACAGCTTGATGAGGTTCTGCATACTCGATTAACATGGTAGCTGGAAAGCTGAAGGCAAACATTCCCATAACCATAGCTTACATTCAACAGTGGCATCAGAGCTGGTGAGAAATCTAATTTAAATATAGACATGAGCTTGACTCGTCATTTATTAATGTATATAAATTATACCTATGGATGCAAGCTATACTTAATTCAGATTTAATCAATACACTAACCCAATCTCTCTGAAATTATGTGTAACCACTTGGATGATACTTTGAACCACTTTGAAGCATCTTCAAAGCATCTGACAAAGTGGGATTTTCTCCCATGAAAGCTCATGTGATAAATAAATCTGTTAGTCTTTAAGTGCCACATGACTCCTTGTTTTTTTGTTGTTTTTTTTTAATAAAATGGTGGCTGTACCTATATACCATTATGTCCATCCATAACTTAATACTTCAAGCCATTCACCATACTTGGATTTCCTACAAAAAAAAAAACAAAAAAAAAAACAGTACATTTAAAAAGATGGGAGATAGATATAAATGTGTGAGCGTGTTATTTAGCATTGTTTGGCCTAAGCAAGAGAAATTGTAAACCAGCTTCAGAAGGGATTCAGTTCTACAGCCATCAGCAAAAACAGGTTATTTCAATGGCAAAATCTACTGCTGGACTGAAAGAAGATATAATTTAGTAAGTGGAGAATAAGGTTCCAAAATTTAGATTCCAAGGATACTAAAAATATGCACATATTTTCAGGTGATATTGTAATATGTAAGATTCCATGTAGTTTGCATGGACATAAAATATCCCACATCACTTATTTCAGCATTAGAATTTATCCCTGGCTATAATTTTCCATCTACTCTATATCTAGTATAGTGTGGTATTCTGCAATTCTTGCATCCCACAAGTGGCAGTATTGCTGTCATGTAGATAGTCCATGATGCACGTTTATGAAGTTTCAGAATGAAAGTCAATATATAAATTAAAATTCACATTCTGCTTTCTACTAAATGTCAGGGAGGCTTCAAAAACAAAACAAAACACTCTACATAAATGTATAAGCAAGTATTAGATAGGAAAGGACAATTAATCTCCAGCCGCTGTTTTCTTATTGCTTGGGTTGGTTACCACTTTGGGCCCTTTTCAATTGCTCACTCACAACTAGGTGCTGATAGTGCAAGTTAAATCCAGGTTCTGTCAATTACAAGGTATCTGCACATCAGGTTTGAACAAATGCAAACTGAATTTGAAAGCAATGAGGCACAGTGTTGTAGTGATCCTGGCAGAAGGCCTAGCTTTTAAGCTGTCTCTAGACTTTAACAGTGACATGTTTGAAGGGAAAGAAAATGTGCTGGCAAGAGTACTTGATCCATGTTTCAAGGGAATAATTGAAACCACACTTCCTCCAGTGCAGACCAAGAACACTGAAAAGATGTTTTCATAAGTAAAAGTGCTGCTGGCCATGTGATTCTCTACCTTCTTCTTCCTCAGATCCCAGGAAGTTAAATACATGGCATGAAACAGATTGCAAATGTCTTGGAACATTCCAAAATACAAAGGAGACTAGTGAAATAATAACAGCCGCTTTGGCACCAGCTGCAAGAGCAGGGAGAAAAAACAAAACAAAAACAAAACCCTTAGCATACTTTTACTAACTGCAAATGAACATATGGATGTGGAGACAAATTAATTGACATGTTATGGATACCTGACTAGAGATGGGACTTCCCATACCATGAGCAAGGAAGAGAGACTATAAATTTGTGTTTCTAATAATCTTCCTTTTATGATTAGAGCCATATTTAAAAAAAGACAAATTTAGCAAGAGTGTTGCAAAATGTTTTTGACAGCTTTATAACACTAATACTTGGTCTCAGTTTATCTGTCTGTTTGCATTTTTAAACACCTGCTTAAAACAAATTTGGAGACTTGCTGGTAATATCACTAACTACTGAGAGCTATAGTTTATCCTATCCCAAATGTGTTGCAGAACAGTGATAATGACACGCTACTAGCATATCAAATAATTTCAGCAGTGTTACTTTTGCAAAAGTTTTTCTTGGAAATATTTGCACAGCCCAAGATTTGTACAGCATTTTTGTGTAGCTCTATGAAGATGACAAACAGCCAACATTTTTTTACCTCTTAGAACTCCTTGCAGTTGCTAAAGGCCTTGTCCAAGTTTACCATCCATATGTAAACTTTCTGCATCACATACCAACCTCTCCTTACTTGAAACACCTTTGGAGGACAAGTAGTCTCATAATCATCTTATGATCCTGGACTTTTTTATACAGAATCAGTGACTATTTTCACAATGAATGACACACAGGCTTCAAGGAAAAAAAAATAAAGATGAGGAAAGATATTTAAAGATCTAGGACACTCATCTAGAAAGTGAGAAACCTAGGTGCAATACCTAGTTGTGTCACAATCTTCCTTTGTGACCTTTAGCAAATGAGGAAAATCAGTGGGTCTTCTGATTTGATATACCCAATGCTCTCTTAAATAAATCACTTCAAGCCAGATTTTTAACATTATCTAGGCACTTAAAGATGCAGAGCAATATCCAGAGGGATTTTCAGAAGCACCAAGAGCAGCATAAATTGAAATTAATAGGAGTTAGATGTTTTTGAAAATCCCACCAGGCTCTTCTCTTTATATTAGGTAACTAAATCGTTTTGAAAATCTGTCAGTTGCCATCTTAAAATGGGATAATATTTCCCTACCTCCCAGGGATTTTGTGATGATAAAGAATGTAGTACTCTCTCATTAAATGGTACTGGGATTCTGCGTTGTCCTAAATACCTAAGATAGGTTGATATGGCATTTTTCATTAAAACCAAAGATACCTTCAAGAACTTTGCTAATCTGATTGATGCAGGTGATCTTCTCAGGGATACTGCTAGTAACCAGGGTGAGTGGTGGTCAGGTGAATCTGATTATGACAACTATAGCTGGCTGAATAATCCACAATGAAAATGCATTAAGCAAATGTAGACATCTATCCGTGTGCAAATTGTCCAGAGACCAACTATCCCTTTATGCATTTATGTTAATTTTTTGGTTTGTTTTTTGTGAACTTGTAGATTTCAACTGATCGCTTATTTGTAAACTCTTTGAGGACTATTTTTTCAAGTAGTGAATATCCAAAATTGAGCATTCAGACTGTGATTA
Source organism: Podocnemis expansa (assembly GCA_007922195.1). Taxonomy (NCBI): domain Eukaryota; kingdom Metazoa; phylum Chordata; order Testudines; family Podocnemididae; genus Podocnemis; species Podocnemis expansa. The sequence goes on from ML681996.1 coordinate 19,410,128, forward strand.
TTATTATTTTAGGGGGGAGGGGGTTATTTGACTGAAAATAATACATTTGACTTTGAATATACAGCCACTTTACTTCTGTTTTCACTTGAAAAAAGTTTTGGTTATAGTGCTAAACTTCACTTTCTGGAAACATTTCTATGGATATAACTTACTCATAAAATTATATTTGTGTGTCACCAGAATGTTTTCAAATGATTTTTTCTCACCATATTTGTAGTTCAACTAAAAACCAGTTGTTGCTTGAACTGAAGATAGAGAGAAAGAGGGTGGATTTGAGGAATGTTGAAATGGTAACTGTTTGAATTCATGTTAAATGGTCTCATTTTAAGCAGACAGGCTCCCAGCTTCCTGGGTTCAAAACTAAAAGTTTTCGTAGGCAGGCTTTGACTTAGAATGGCAGGGGAGGCAGCCTGTACTTAACCCATATAATCTGATACACATTTTTTAATCATACAAAAATAAACTAAATTTTGGAGTAATTCTGAAAGAAAAGATGAGTATTAGTTTTCTAATTCTAGAGGGGTAGCCATGTTAGTCTGTATAGAGCAAAAACAATGAGGCATAGAACTCGTTTTAGTTTTCTTATTAAACCATCTATTAAAATACAAGGAGTGTGAGAAATGAGCTAGATATGTTAACTGATATGATTTATTGGAGATCAAATCTTCATATAACTGAAGTCTGGACCAGAACATCATCTGCTGTACCTTTATGTATGGAATTATGACAGTTTACACAAGCTGAGGATCTGGCTCAGTATCTTTCTATCCATCTTTTTTCTTCCCCTGAGTTTCAGTTAGCCCACCTCCAAAGTGCGGAAAGCTCTAATGAAACAACTCAGATCTTCTCCTAGTACACCATTAGTGTAGGAACAAGCTGAAGAAACTGAACTAAATAAAAATATGCCTGAATTTCAGGAATGAAGTCTATAAACAAAACTCTTTGAGACTCATGATTGTTCCTGAGCTTAATTCAGTAATCTGTTTATGCATGAAGGTTACACAGCAGTGTTACATTTTTTCTCTCTCTTTTTTTTTTTAAATAAAGCTAAGAATTATCTGGTTAATGTTTCTTGTTACCTAAGGGTCTTTTTGTTGTTGTTGTTGTTGTTGTTTTAATTCTGCAAAGTTCTTCAAGAACTGCAAAGTAGGCAGCTGCAGAGCAACTGAAAGTGTAAATGAAGACCCTAAAAGAACCGAGGTGCACTAGCTTAAAGCCTAAAAGGACAGCAAAGAATTTGTTTCTTGAGGGAAAACAGCAGAATTTCAGGAGAAAGTTTCACTTCCACAGCCAGTTACAATGGTAGGAACAGTTTTTCATTGGAATTATATTGCTTTTGCCAATGTTATTACATGTACTTGGCAGCCCTCACTTTCAGTGTATTGTGTGAACATACAACACACTTGGTCATGCAGATTTCACAGGTGCAACAATTGCATTAGACAGCTGACAAAAATAAAACAAATCCCAAAACCAACAATCTTGTTAAATTATAGTAGAAAATTTTCTGGCAATGGAGTTGAAATATTCCAAAAGATTTTCCTTTGAGCAGTAAGTGCAATCTTGGGCATGGCCCTTAGCTTTCTGTAATATTAAAGTTGAAAAATTGTCTGCTGAATACATTGTGTAAGACAATTCATTAGATCATCATAAGGTCCAGCCGTTCCTTTTTCTTCTGATGCGTGATTTTTATGGGGAATGTCTATCACAGTTTTTCACTAGGCTTTACCATTTCCTCAAGATCATGTGGGCATGATGAATTAATTTAATTAGCATATACATTGTTCAAGCTCAGTGACAAAAAGAAATCATTACATACTAATAGCCACATTAATAAACCTTTTACTGGAGCATTTAAACAATTATTGTTGCTACCAGGGACTTCTGTGCTGACTTAAGGGCCTACTGTATTTACATAACACGAACAGTTCTAGGAGTAGTGGTAGTGTTTGGGGGGCAGGTTATGGAAAGTAAATTTGCTTTTTAATTGAATTCATTTTAATTTTCATTTGCTGTAAGATCGCATTGCTCCAATTAGCATTTCAAGAGATAACACTCTATAAGCTATGATTTTGCTTTTATATGATCATGGTCTTCCAAATCCAAGCCCGAAACCAATGATTTAGAATTTATTACCATTTTGTCTAAATCACTTAATGCCAGGAGATATTGGATAAAGATTTGAGGTTTGGTTCTGTCTTATAAGTTGTGTAGTGATTTAAACTTGTCTAGAATATTAAAAAGGTGTAAAATAACCACATATTAACAGAAATGTTTTACACTGGCTTTACACTGTAGGTGTAATGGCTACAAACTTGCAAGACACTGTAAAGTCAGATCCATTGTGGGTTTTTTTTTTGTTTTTGTGTTTTTTTTGTGTTTTGTTTTTTGTTTGTTTTGTTTTGTTTTGTTTTGTTTTTTGTCCCAACTATATGAACACAAGGTCAACATTGATTTTGTAAACATCACATATAAAAGTTGTTCTGATGTGGGTATATATGGGTGGAGAAGATGCATTCAGTCATCCATTGGGTCCATATCTAGTGTTAATGAGCATTACTAGGCAATTTGGGAAGGAAATAAACCCCTATAAATATGAATGGAATTGAGAAAAATGTAGCCGTTTTTTGGGGGGGTAGAGGGACTACTTCACATTGTATTTTCATTTTTAAAAAATTAAGCCAATATTTGTAACACCTTCACTAATGCTTGTATTTTAATTTAAAAAAATCTTGGTAAGGTCCATATTCTCAGATCTGATCATGAATATTGTGCTTGAAAAAATTCACATGAACTTTCTATGTGCAGAATGCTTCCTTTGTGTGCTCTAACAAAATTTTAATGGGAAATATGTGAATTTGTATGGATAAATTGGATAGGACAGTCTTATTGACCAATCTCTTATGCAAATTCCTAAACCCAATACATGGGCAACATTGTCATGCAAATGAATTTAAGCCAACTTGTGACTGTAGCAGTGTGGTTGCCATCAGGGGCTGGCAGCCAATCAGGGGTAAGCTGATAGGATAAAAAGGGAGAAACAGAATCACCTGCTCAGTCTGTCCTGGGACATTGAAGGGAGAAGGTCCTCTCCCTAGCTGCCTGAAGGAGTGAGCATCCCAGAGAGCACTGAATGTGTGCACTTGGAGTGGACCAGTAGCCAAGTGCAGACTGCAACAATGGTGGAAACAGCGGTCTGGAAGGCAAGGAGCCAGAAGCAGACAGTGACGGGACTCTGATGGTGAGTGACTTCAGGTGTTTGGAAGCTGTTGGGAAAGCAGCCCAGGGTGCCAGTAGTAGCAAAGGCTCTCTAGCCAAGGAGTTTCTTCTCTAATGGCCAGGCAGGACTAGCTCAAAAAGCTTTGGTGCCCTGAGCCAGCTTTTGATTTTGCACCCTCCCTGTGTTGGGGGGTTGTGGGGGGCAGAACCTGTCCTCTGCTCTGGGTTGGCTTGCCCTGACCCCAGGGTGGGGAACAATCAGCCCCAGGTTAGAGCAGGCCAGCCCAGAGGCCAGGCTCTGCTTTTTTGCCCCTCCCCTGGGCTGGCTGTTTCTCCCTAGTGGTGGGGAGGGCTGGCCTACAGGTGGGGCAAGAAAGCAGCACCCAACCCATGGGAAGGCCTGCTCTGCCCTCAGGAGCAGAGTGACTGGTTCAGGGAGTGGGGGGAGCGGTGGAGTCCAGCGTTTGGGCTGGCCCGCCCTGCTCCAGGCACAACCCCAAGGCTTCCCTTAAGAAAATGACACCCCAAGCAGGGCCTCATTTGCTTATTGGTTGAGCTGGCCCTGTGGCCAAGACCAAGGCATACTGGACTATGCCCCAGAAGGAGTGGACAAATGGGACTTGGCTGGAGGACTGAGATCCCAGGACTGGACTCGCAGAGGAGTCAGTGTGGCAAAAGGTCAGAGCACTGATCACCAGGCGGGGATCACTTGTGCATTCCAAAGTACCACCAGCAGGAGGTGACCATCAGGTGAGTTGAGTGCTGCCAACTGCCTGGGTAGCCAACCTTGAGATTGTAATACGTTGTTACTTCCTGGATATCTTGTACTCAGATTTCAGACCATGACAGAAAAGAGACAACTTCAATATTCAAAGTTTCCATCTTCATGAGAATAGCTTCAGGCCACATCTCAGTGCTCATAATGCTTATTCTCTTTGAAAATTGGCATAGCCAATGAAAAAGCACTATTGCCCCGGCTATGACTTAGGAGGAATAAATAAGACAACACTGCAGGGATTCTAGTAATTTATCTCCAGTAGGACCCAAAAAGAGCATAAGCAGCTGCAGATGGGCAAAATCCTCATTTGTGTAGTTCTTCAGAGATCTTTTGTGACCCTCTCCTTCACTTTAGGTTACTATTTAGGGAGGTGCTGAAACTCAACTCAGGCAAGACTGAAGCTCACAAAATCTGAAGTGGGATTTGGCTACTGTAGTGAATGTTCCCATACAGGGTTTAAAGTAAGCCAGAATGCCACAAAATGCTGTTCCGTGGCCCACTATTTTTAGGGACTCAGGGGCCCCAGAACACTAAAATTAGAACATGGAGCCGGAACACTGCGTTCCAGGGCCCACCATTTAAAAATAGCACACCCTGGAATGCAGCGTTCTGGTTCCACGTTCTATTTTTAGGGGCCTGAATGCTGGACCCCTAAAAATAGCATGCCCCAGAGCAGCGTTCCCTGGAGTTCCATCAGGTAGGGGAGGAGGCAGGGCCAGGGGCATTCCTGGGCAGGGCTCAAGCTGCACCCCAAACCTCTCCCCTTCCAGGCTCTGCCCCAACCTGTGGCCTGCTGCCTCTGGCCCAGCTGTGCTGCTTGCTGACCAGCCCTGGGACCTCCTGCCCCCCCCCCACTGTGCTGCCACCGATGAGTGCGAGGGCGGCCTGGCTCACGCTGGTGGGGTATTGGGGTGGGGTGCTGGCAAGGGGGGCAGGAGCTGGGGGGGGCCCACCCAAGAGAGAAGGGGGCCCATCAGCATGGGACGAGAGCCCACCAGCGCAGGAGCATTCCGGGGCCCCCAAATTATACTTTAACTCTGTTTCCATGTACAAGCAGCAAATACAGGTTCAAAATGAAAGTTGGAAGATGCAGAGAGACAAGAGCAGTTTACGTTTGATATGTTTCCATTAAAAAGGCTGTTAGCCTGATTGCCAGGGACTTCCTGAGTTTAATTTTAAATATTTAATTTCACATGTTTAACTTGTATGTATGATTATTTGGATAAAATTACTCATTCATTATAACACAAATGTCAAAAATAATGGCAAACGGTTGGTTAAAAATAATCTTCCTTCTAATTGCCAATATGTTTATAAGTAATAGGCAATGGCTCTGCAAGTTATCTACTAGAACCAATAATATATGGGTTAAAAATAAGGTGGGTGCAGGATTTCAGTGCCTTCTGATAACCATCAGTCCACTTCCACAAACATTCACCGATCATCACAGATGCAAGTGACACTGCTTTAATCACCTTTACCCCCTGCCCCGCCCAAAATAGACTTCCCCAGAGTTGTCTCCTGTCCCAACTCTGGGCACATTTACATTCTACCATTTCTTGTAATTTAAGTGGACAAGGTTTCCCCACTACTGGGCACAAACTCCAAATCACGAACTTTAGATACCATTAATGGTCATCATGCCCCTCCTACCATAAACTTAAATTCATGTAACTTTTTAATGGGATAGTAAATGCCCTGACATTGCCCCTCTTTCAGACACAAATCAAGACAGAAAACCTGAGAGTGAGGGCAGGCATTAGCTAAAAATCCTTAACATGATACTTAGGCTTCTGGGTGTTCCTTGTGAACACACTCCATGTGGAACAGTCCACAACCTTAGCAAAATGCTAGCTACTGCTATAAGAATTACAGGGACCTATCAGGTTAGCAGTTAGTCTGGGAGGGGTGGTGTGATATGACAAGGAATTTATGGGAAGTTGGTTCAGAAAAACATCCAGTATTATTAGATGGGACAACTCCAGCAGCCTGCTTCTCACTTTGTAACAGAATAGCTGACTGCTCAGACCAGAAGAGCTAAGATTCTTACCTGACATGTAAATGGACTGTTTTTCCCTTACTGAAACTGAGTGGGTCTTTTTGATTGGCCATTCCATATGGGAAAAGGACCTTGAAATTGATAGCCCCAGGGCCAGACGGGGGAGGCCAGTGTTCCAGAGCAATCTGGTTGACAAGGTGAACAGGCCAGTGAGGGAGCCTGGAGAGTGCTCCTCCACCCCTAGCCTGCAACTGCTTTCTGGGCAAGCTGGACAGTGGGGCCAAGCTAAGGGGGAAGCAGCCAGCAGTTTGCAGCCAGAGAAGCCAGGCAAGGGAGCTGAGATGAGATGAGCTATGCAGAGCAGACGCACAACTGCTTAACCAGAAGCCAGAGACGCAAGCTGAACTGAGCAGAGCTGAGCTGGACCTGGAGCTGAAGGGATCTGGAACTGGATGCAGGAGGCCAGAGAAGCTGCTCAGGGAACTGAACTGAGCTGAGCTGTGCAGAGCAGACCCAGAGCAAGAGCTGGAGGGGCCCAAGGAGCATCTCAGAGAGCAGAGCCACGCTGAACAGGGCAGAGCTGAAAGCCAGAGCTGGAGCCCCTGGAGCTGGATGTGGTAAACAGCCTGGGACACTGAGGGAGGCTGATGCTGGGGAGAAGGGCCCAGCTCCTGCAGTGACCACTCACAAAGCCAGTGCCTGCTTCTCTGGATCTCTGCAGCACTGTCGGGCCTGGAGTGTATGAGGTAGACCGTGACTGCCCCTCACACCCCATAGACACTGTATCTGGTGCCCCTATGCCAAGGGGCATTGTTGGGTGTTTGCCTTTAACCTTTCTCCTTTTCTATTTTTTATTTGATTTTTTTTTTATTTCTGTGGGTATGTCCACACTCAGAAGTTATTTCAAAATAAGGAGACTTATTTCAAAATAACTTTTTTCCTGTCCATGCAGGCATTTTGTTATTTTGAAATAAGCATTTAGTTATTTTGAAATAATAAAGTGCTATTTTGAAATAACAACCTGTTTTTATTTCAAAATAGCGCTTAACTCGGAACTATTATTTTAACATAAGCCATTCTAAGCCACAGAATTGGCTCGTATCGAAATAATGGGCCTGTTCTTGTGTCTGCCTTCTCCTATTTTGAAATAGAGAGTCTAGTGAAGTCTCTCTATTTTGAAGTAACAACTTCTACCTTATTTTGAATTAGAGAGTCTTCACTGGACCCCTAATTCGAAATAATAAATTTGAAATAGTGCTAATTTGAAATAGTTATTTTGAATTAAAATTGACATAGTTATTTGAAATAACTATATTGAATTAATTTGGTCAGTGTAGACATAGCGTGTGTGTTTAATAAATTGTATTGCTTTAAACTGCATACAGTGATTGGTGGGCCAAGGAAGCGCCCCAATGTGGGGACACCCTGCCCTGAGTGATCACAACAAGATTGGAGGTCAAGCCCCCGGGAACTGTGGGCTAATCTTTTTGGGATTACAGGGATTCCTTCACGTAAAAGTGTGGGAGGGGGGCCCTCAAGGTCAGGCAGACTTCTAGGTAAAGAAAGTGGGAGGAAAGCAGGGCCATAACTAGGCCCTGGCAACCGAGGCAGAGCTCCAGGCACCAAATTGTAAAGGGCACCAAAACAGATCTGGCTCCACACAGCCATTGGGCTCCCTGCTCTCTTTGGGTGGTGACTGGGGCAGTGAAAAGCAGAATCTATCCCCAGCAGCCTTCCAGCAGCAGCTGGGAATAAATCTGGATCTCTGCCACCTTCCTGTGGCGGCTGGGGTGGCAGAGAACTGGATCCGTCCCCAGCCACCGTGGAAGGTGGGGAGGATCCAGACCCTCTGTAGCTGCAGCAGGAAGGCGGCAGGGATTTGGATCCATCCCTAGCCACTGTGGGAAGGTGGCACTGATATGTATCTGTCCCTAGCCACCATGAGTATGTGGCAGGGTTTCATATCCATCCCTAGCCAGCGTGGGAAGGTGGCCGGGATCCAGATCTGTTTCCAGTCCTCAGAAGGTGGTGGGGAGCCCCAGCCACCACTGGAAGGCAGCTGGGGATGGAGCCGGCTCCTTGCCACCTTCTAGCAGTGGCTGGGGATGGATTTGGCCCCAGGCTGGATTGGACCCCAGGCCAGGGGAGGCTGCTTGGTCTGGGGACCAAAATCTGTAGTTACGGCCCTGCAGCAAGGACGCAGATTCTTTTGCTACTTACCTTCACCAGGGTAGTGTACAAGCCAGGAAAGTTCACCACAATAGCATGCCCATTTCCTTGCTTACATATAGATGTGTAGTGGCCATGAAATGACGTGCCATCACACATCTGTCCAGAGCTTTGAGTTGGAAAGTTATGCAGTATGATCATGTGGCACTAAGTTTCTTTGGGTTCTGTATCCATGCAACAACAATGTATCCAACTTTTCTATTTACAGTATTTTTGAAAACTCAAACAATGAACATAAGTTATAAAAGAAAAGTAGTGAAAAAGCCCACATGGCCAGGCCCCTTTAGATTTAAAGTAATTAAAGTTTACCTTGGGAAGTAGAAAACTGCAAGAGGATTTCTTTGTGAACTTTAACCCAAATCACTCCAGTCAGGAACCTGAACTCTGTCTGCCTAATCCTGCAAACCATTTGATCATCTAATTTATAACCACTTTAATTGTCCTGTTGAATCCAATGGATGACTCACATCTTTAAGTTGCAAGATCATAGCCAAAACAATCAGAACTTTATAGGATCAAACTCACCATTAGTTGGAGTTCTCAGGAAAGGGACTTGTTCTTTTCTCCAGATCTGTTTATTCTAGGGCATTCTTCATTGGCTTCATATCTCAGTGGTCTCCCTCAAGTTCTAGCAGTAGAATTTGAAGGAATATGATGTATATTTTCCCTATAGCTTCCCATTCAGCAGCACTGCTTTCTTCAGCCATTTTTCCAGGTGTAAATCCATTAACCTGTAAAGTCTTGGGTGTCCAGGATGCCGCAGATGTAAGTGACTATGCCTATTCTTTAAAGGAGTAATTGCCATACTGTGGAGACCTTCTGCTTCCCTACCATGGAAATGAGATATTGAAAATATTAGTTACAACTGCAAGGAATATAACACAATGTCTCTTGAAAAGCTCAGCACTCAAAAGTAAAGACATTCCAAAAGTTAATGTTGGTTGATTAATGTTAACAGAGCCATGTTACATAGTACTATTTTCCATTATTGTTTTCTCTTTATATTTGAAAATCTTATATTGCTTTTATGATAATAAATACAGCTAGAGGTATGATATGTATAAAACAAAATATTTGAAGAGTGGAGGTCTTTTTGGTTTTACAACCATAAATATATACTTGGATTTCTGCATATATATTCATTATTCATAAGGATTAGCTGAATAATTTGACTGAATCACTTTCAGAATGGGGGGTTCACAAGCTATTCATTACAACCATTTTTTATGTGTAGGCAGAGACCAAACTTCAAATATTTGGATGGATACCTTTAGTCATCCTAGCATGATCCCATGAATTGAAACGTATCAATTTTGTATTGTTTGCTTTTTTACTGTATTTCCACTTAAAAAAATAATTCATTCAGTTGTAATATGTTCCATAAAATATAAAGAACATACATTGTACCTAAGCTGCTTTGAGAAGAGAGAGCTAACTTTAGAAATTTCCTGTCTTATGGATGCTTGATCTTGCAGCCTTAATTCTGTTTAGTAGGTTTGTTCTCATGTTCTTGGTTCGATAGCACAGAGTCTACCAGCTGTGTTATCTGCTTCCAGGATGTTTTGTCTTGAAACAAATCTGTTGCATCATAGGGTAAAATGACTGATGGTCAGTGGTCTCTTGATGCCATCCAGCCATCATGTTCCAGGTCTTCCAGGGGGTCTCTTCCATCCTGCTTTAATAGAGTCAAAGTCAAAGTTCCATCTTTCAGGGAAGTTAGTAGGCATTTGTAATAGACAGCCATATCACATTAGAGAGTGTTGGATGATTGAGCAGGACATGCTTACCTAGAAAATGAATCTCTTCATTCAATCTGAAATCATACCATTTAATGATTTTGATCATTTGAAGATGTTTTGTAAGTATCTAAGGTTGGCCATATTGGATCAAACCAATGTTTCATCTAGCTCAGTATCCATCCCCCTTTCTAATGAATGAAAAAAAGTTGGACATCAGTCTTGAAAGTGAGGAGTCATTTTTCAGTCCTATACTGAAGAAACAAGTAAAATATATCCTCTTCATATCTCTATCTTTGGTTTCTGAAAGGCGTTCTTAATGAAGCAGCCCATTACTGAAAATGGTTTTGTAGTATGAGTATTAGGCTCTTTCTTGGTACCACACTTATTACCAATAACAAAATCAAGGTAAATTTAAATCACTAACATTCTCAAATGGATGGTTTTGCACTTTGCACTAAGATGTTTGAGCCTTCAGTTTGTTCAAAATCAATGACCAGAAGAATTTTGGTTTTATGCCAGTTATACTTGTCAGCTTTTGCTTTTGAGATTTCTTTGGTTTTAAGTTCTGCAAATAGTTTGTTCATTGATTCAACAATTAGCAGTAGTCATCAGCAAAGTCAATATCATTGAAGTTCTGATCATGAAGACATATATATATATATATATAACTAAAATACATTTACTTAGTGTCTGGTAAAGCATATAGTCTATGACATGACTGAAGAATTCTGAGGCAGCAATACAAACTTTTCACATGCCCAACCTAATTTGGAAAAGGTGGTTCTTTCCCCATTTACAAGAACATGGTTTCAGTCAACATAAACAGCAAGGATTATTTTACAATGCTTGTCAGGGAGTCCTGCAAATTTCAAGATAGAGTGAAACAATTCTCTTCTAACAGTTAAATGCAGTGTTGATAATGACAAGGCCCTTTGGCCAAGTGGCTTGAATTCCCAAATGATCTGAGCTTTCATTTTATATTTATTTTGTGTTTTGTATCAAAATAATATAGTCACACGTAATGGAAATAATGGCACTCAAAGAAACAAGAAGGCAATTATAGCCATACTTGGCTACAGTACATGGAGATGCCGATAGTAGCAGAATCTGTCATCTTTGTATGGCTGATGTAAATGTAAAGCAGCAATGATAATCTTACATTCAGATTGTTAAACTAGATAATTGTATCTGGGGTAGAAGAGTATACTTCTTTGCATTGTGAATTGGGCATTGAGTTATTATTGCTTCTTGTTATATGTTCTAGGTGACCACAATCACACTGGAGAGTCTTTATTTTTCCATTTGTACAGCAAGTATTTTCATCTGCCATGGTTTGTGATGATGCAGTTTAGGGTTGCCCATAAGCTTCATTGGAGATCAAAGCAAGGGATCTTCTGTGTTGGATCTTAGAAATAAACACATTGTAAAACATCTAATAAATTCCATTCAGATTTCCAAGCTTCATCTAGTTGAAATTGCATTGTTGAAGTTTAAACACATGGGTCCAACAGGGCTTATTTGACTTCATGTGACAGTGACGAATATGGTTAAGGTCCTGACGAATGGGAAGACATTCAGTTTCGATGATCCTCTGAAATTCCCAAAAGGTTGAGACATTGTGGTGAATGGATGGGGGAGCAAAGTGTAAAAGAACTGGTAGCCAGAGTGCTGTAATTCACTTGACGGTTCCAGTGATGTATTGCATTGCAGTGTTCAGTCAGTGTGGAAGGTGGCATTAAATTAATTTCTCACTTAGCAGAGTGGGCCATCTGAAGGCTGTCATCAACCTGGCAACCAAATATCGATCAACAATCTCCTGATCTTCTGTACCACAACTCAAGCAGAATGTATAAGTTTTGTTTTTACTGTAGGTTTAAAGAATCTTTCATACTATAGGTAAACATAGCTTAAAATCTCTGAGTGAATAGACACCAATAACACATGCAATTGTATAGCCAAATGATGCAGCCATTAAACATTCAGCAATAGCTTACATATGTCACATATTGTGTATTATGTTACTGAAAAAAGGTAATATTGACCAGAACTTCTAATTTGTCTACTTTTTTTGAGAAGTCTAGCAGGATTTAAAAACTTCTAGAGACAAGCAAAGGGAAAAACATCTAACAATGCAGCATCCATCAATTGCACTGTGATATCAGCACTGTATACATATCCAGCCTTAATACCAGTGTCACTGTTTACAGCAATTGTACCTCTGTACTCCCCTCTATTGTCCACCGAGGGCACCCATTCTCAGATTTCTGGTTCCTCAGCCATCATCAGTCTTGCATGGAGATATTCTGATTGGAGTTGTTTTAGACTCCATCATATTCCTGCCTACATTGTGAATTCCTTAGCAATTTAGACTATCTAAACCAGACTTCCTTTGCTTTTTCCTCAGAGGCTGTAAACTGTGTAATTGCCCATAGATACATGTTATCACCCAGTTTTTTTCTAAGCAAGTATTATTCTTAATGTGAAAATATTATTAAGAAACCAAATTAAAGCCAATAAAAACCTACATGCATAGTAAGTTTTCTAGAGACCACTCCAACTCCAATAAGGCAGTGGCTAGTGTACAATCTTTTATAACTCATAAAGAGGTTTTTCTGTGGTCACAAGTTCATAACAACTCTTAGCTCAGAAAAAGCACACTAATGAAAATTTTATTGTGTGCTTTACACAGCCTGGGCCTTTTAACTGGGAATAAGTAATTCATTGACAATGAGTGTTTCCTCCTGGTGTGGCTTATCAAAGGTGGATTATTTGTTTGTGAAGAAGTACATATCCAGAGGGGTTATATTTGCATATAGCTCCCTGTTGAGATTTCCTGGGAAAGCTACTTCACTTTAAGTGTTCACTTTCTTTCAAATATTCAATTTATAGCTGAGGTATCCCTAATGATGCCAATGAGGAGTAAGTCAAGAAAGGATTTGTCCATATGTTCTTACATATTCAGACAACACCTGACATATCAACCAGTAACTAGAGGATCATTAAAAATGTTTTAATTTTTATCTAATTTTCTTTCATTTAATAACCTATTTAACCAGCAATTGAGTTGCTCCACTTTTTTTAATTGCTTCAAAAGGTGCTGCCACTATGAGAACCAATAGGTTGCAACAATAGATGAAAAAGACAACACAATACTCCAAAGAATGCTATTATTCTGTTAGATGCAATGTTTTTATATAAACACTTTTGACACCCTGTTGGCAGTCATCTATATAGACTGAATTTTTAAAGAGTATTGTTTCTTCCATCTTTGGATTAAACATTGAATTGTCAGTTGGAGCCTGAAGATTTCTGGTTTGGTGGATTTTTTTTGTTTTTTTAATGTATATGGTCCTTTTACGGAAGGGAGATAAAAAATGTAGCAAAAAATACCTTAATTATTATATAGTTTCTTTTCTATACATCCTCTGTTCATATTTGTTTTGGTACAGAAGTGATCAACTTGGTAATAGTTCATGAATGCTGAGTGTTGAGCTGATTATTGAGAAGTTTACTGTATTTTCTATATTTGGTGAAATTGATAGGGTAGCTGGGAAAACAAAAAAGAAAGGAAGACAATGGCTCAGATTGTACAGAAGGGAAATTTCACCATTAGTGATTCCCCTTGTAGCTTGCTGTGGCAGTTCTTTCGAGCCCTTCCCAATTGCCCCCTGCAGATTGCTATGATCCTTGGTGGTCTTTTCTTGTGATCTGGCCCTAAAGCCAAGTCACACTGTAGTTGTACCCATTCTGAGACTTTTTTTTTTCCCCTGAAGTTATCTGAACCTGAAACCAAGGCTACTTATATTTTCCCCCATCCAGGCAGTTTAAGGAATAAATTGATCAATGATTGGTGCAAACAAGAGTGCTTTCACTCAAAGACCCTTGTTTATTTAATCTTAAGTACTCATCTAAAATAGCAATAGTTTAGTGCAGGGGTTCTCAGTCCTTACAAGGTTGCAACACAGCAGTAGGTTAATTTCAAGTGCCCCCTGCCACTGAAAGAAAATTGCTTGTAAAGGCACTTTGGTGGCACGAACCTTGTGAGGCAGCACCTGCCACTGTGGCAGTGACTACCCACCACAGCAGAGCTGTTAACTCTCTGCAGCGCACCAACAGCTTTGAAAGGACCAGCAGAAAAAAGTGTCCTCCCCCAGTGCTTTTGTCAATAGCACTTGGATGAAAGAGCTCAGGAGGCTGCTTTCATGCCTTGGCTCTGCAGAACAGCAGCAAGGGCCAGCAGCACAGAAGCATTCCACCCCCTCCTCCACAAAGTGCTTTTGTCTAAGCCAGAAAAGCACTCATGGGGGCTGTTTTGATTCTGCTGCTCCTCAGACTGGGTATGTCTACATTAGGGGCTTAAGTCGACTTAAGCAACTCCCTGGATGCATTTGGAAATCATTAAGTAACCTTAAGGGGTTCCTTAAGTCAACTGAATCTCTTTCACTCTTTAAAGAGACTTAGGCATTAAGTTGATTTTATTAAGTAAGCTTAATGCAATGTGGCCATCTCAGTCGACTTAAGCAAACACATTTTTTTATTACAACACTTTAAGTCAACTTAACCAACTTTAAGTCAACTTAAGAGAAATGTGGACTCACTAAGTCAACTTAATAAAGTCAACTTTAAGTAGATTTTTATTAAATAGACTTAACAAAGCCCTGTAGCATAGACATAGCCAGTAGCTGTAGCTTTTAAAGGGCCAGCAGCAAAAAGTTAGTCTCAATTATTAAGTCTGGCCTTTGGTCCTGAAGTCTAGGCCTTGATGTCCTCACAGTCTTCCCTCAGGGCTCTAAATTGTCCTTATCCTTTAGGTACTGAGTCTTTGTGCCACTTCCTCTCTACTCTTGAGTTTAGTCTAGCGATGTTAGTATAAGCAATCAGGTCTGATATTTTGCTGCCACCTCTGTAGACTCCTTCCTACTATCAGTCTTTCTTCAGGCCTATAACCAAACCCCTTTTTTGAGCTCTTTAAGATATATCTTTCATGGTTTCTCCCTAGTAGTCCAGTTCCTACCCCATCTCACGGTCAGATACGTGAGCTTGCTACAATACCATATCTCCCATTTATGTTTCCATCACTGTAGGGTTTCTTCCCTGCCCTATGGAGTGTTCCTGCTCCCCTCAGATCTCTTCACTCTCTGCTACTAAGAGAATGACTGCTGAATTCCTCCTTCTTGCCCTACAACCTTTCAAACTTCAATTCAAATGATTCTTCAGCTTCACCATCACTGCTTCTTTGGACTGCCTATCTTTTCCTTCTGTCTCAGAACAGCTCATCTCTGGCCCCAGGATTCACTCAGCCTCTTCTTAGCTCAGAACCTAATGGCTCTGGCTCCAGGTTTCTAACTTCCATTAATTAGCCCAAGGAGAAAAGTCCCAGCTATCTGTCTTGTGACTCTCCTTCTTGGTCCTTTCCTGACTGGCCTGAGCTCCTTTGTTTATGAAGATCTAGTTCCTCCCTAACTGGGTTTGATCAGCAGATAGACCTTGCAGTACTGCAGGAGCCACCCAGTGGCACATTGCAATCTCAGCCTTTTATAAACCCAATAGTAATCAGTGTGAACATCATACACCTCATCACAATAAACTGGCCCACAATATACACTTGGGGAGTGGGCTGATGGAGGGTAATAGCAGAGCTACTGGTTCTGAGGACTTTAACTTGATATCCTGTGGATACTAGCAAACTGGTTTGGATAAGTAGAACAAAAGTCTGATATCTGAAAAGGACAAAGGAAATATAGTAGGATATTAAAAAAACAAACAAACAAAACTACTCTCCTTCCAGAGAAGGATGCAATTGTTGGGTACCTGTTCAATTCAAAACAGGCACCTCTTGGGTGTCTGAAGAAACTGGGTCTGCCTAGGTTATCATCAAGATATGGTAAGCCTGTGGGTAACATAGGCATGTATATCATAGGAACTGGAAGAGACCATGAGAGGCATAGAGTTCAGTCCCCTGCAGTTCTGGCAGGACTGAGTACTCTCTTAAAACATCCCTGTCCTTTGAAAAGTATTTTTTCTCTAAATTCTTTGCTCCTACTGCAAAAATTAAACAGTGCTGTGGTGCTAAGAAGGCTGTCTTATGACTATATTCATCATGGTCACGCAGTCCCAAAGGGGAGAACCACCAATGTCCAGTCAATATTTAAAGGTACTGTGGCCAGAACCTGGTCCGTGAAAGGGATAAATGCAATAAGATTAAAGGCACAATGCCTGAGATACAAAATAAGAAACAGAAAGGCAGCTAGCTCTAAATCACAACATTGCTATTCCATCTCTCTAATCATATTTTTTTCCATTTCCTTGACCCCTCTATCACTCTGCCATTCCATTGCTGTACAAACCTCTGGCAAACCTCACTAAAGCAAGAAGGTTGGGCATGTATTGCCAAAGTAGTATTAGTGACACAAGCTATGCTGAACCATATGAGGCACAAGTTGTCCAATATATGTTCCTGTTTTATTCTGGTAGTAAGTAAGATGGATTCCTTCATGGGCTGGGTCTGTGTGTTCAAGCATACCTTCCACCTTATTTGCAGTATTCTTGATCATCTGTCTCCATTAGAATAGGACAGTAGTTTTGCTTAGAATTTAGTTAGATCTTGAATTTATTGTAGTACTTTGCACCTCCATGAATAAGACTGTATCCCAGCTCCTTGTTGTTTCTGAACTCACTTTTGCATCTCAATGCTATTTGAACTGAATGAAGAGAGATGGAACAGTGGGTTTGCATGCAGAACTCCTGTGTTCCAGTTTTTTCTTACATTTGTATATCATAGCTGTTTTTGAATAATGCCTTGGTAAATGAGAACATGTGTAAGGAAATGGGCCATTGCTTCTTATCCATCTGGGAGGGAAGCTATGCCTCCTCTCTGTGGTACTTCTGTGGGGACAAAAATGCAAATGGGGGGAATTAGCAAGTACTGGTTCTGTTCTTCAGGAGGAACATCCCTCTGGTACCTGGACCTCAGAGTCATTGTCCATATCCATGGAAAAATAGTGAGCTGCAAGCCCAACAGCTCCATCTGCATCCCAAGTGACAGCTGGCTCTGGCAGCTAATCAGTTTCTGACACAGCAGGCAGCTCCAGCAAGTCCTCAGCCTTTCACTGGTTAGATTTGGGTACCAGAGGCAGGGGAGAGACATTCTTCTCCTCCACCAGCTCCAGACCTAGTGAGCTAGAGGACTCACCTTTTATACTTTCCGATTCTGTTCCACTTTTCTGCTTCTGGCAGGATGGGCGTGGGTGTCTTAGCTCTGACCCCTAGGGGATGGGTGAGGGTTTCTCTAGGTCTGTCTCTGACAAAAGCCACACCTGCTTGCTACCCATTGTAACCAATTCCATCCTTAGTAACTGATTTTATAATAAGTGTCATATTTGCACCTGTCTAATTTAGGAGATTTGCAGGTCTTGTTACCTATTTCATACATGGAAATTACTTGCCCCCACAAAGTTGAATTGTAGGCACAAATGTGATTACAGCATTTCACATTATGTGATTTATGCCAGTTACTTAGAATATGTCTACAATTAAGAATGCTAGTTTGAACTAAGTTAGTCCAAATTAATTAATTCAAACTAACTGATTAACTTGAACTAACTTAGTTCAAATTAGCATGTCCACACTAGAAACCTAAATTGAACTAGCATGCCCATGCACAGAACCTGCTAGTTTGGCTTAGGAGGGGGATACCATGGGAAGTGTGGCCCCAGTTTTCCACCTAGATGTTACCCCTGCCTCCTAGCTAGCATGCCCCCACCCAATCTATAAAAAGAGAGGCACCCTGGAGGAAGAAGGTCAAACTGTCTTTAGTTAAAACTAATGGTTAGTTCAAACTAACACAGCTCCATTGGGTTAATTTGAAATAATAAGATCAGACTAACTGTTAGTTCAAACTAAAGGCAGGCTTTACAAGTTTGAACTAAGCTTTCCTTAGTTCTAACTAAGGAATTCCTTGGTTTGAACTAAGGAAAGCCAGTATGGCCATAGACTAATTTAGTTCAAATTAAGCCTCCTCCGTTCAAACTAAATTCCCAGTGTAGACATAGCCTTAGAGATTTAAAGTAATGTTACTGTAGCTTTGATTCTGAAGCCATTTAGTTGCCTTCTGGCATTCAAGATCAGAATCTTTGCTGTATCTAGGTACTAACTCTTGAAAATCTGGGTCTTAGTGACCTGGAAATTTCACTTTCTGCAAATTTGTAAAGTGTCCAGATGTCAAACCTGGACTTTGAATTTTGAAATGTAAAAATTGAAGTTGCCATTCAAAAACAGGATAGTTTTTCCTGGACATTAGAATCATTCACATGCAAACGTTTTCCAGTTGCTTTAGGTTTCAAGCAATCCCTGTCACTAAATTCAGTAAGTAATTCATAAATTGCAAGAAAACAGTCAAATGCATCATGAAATACTGGTTTTGCTTGTAAATGTTAGAATTAGAAGCTTCAAACAAGGATTTTTAAGTGTTTTGTGCCATTAACTAGTCCAGGAAAATACTGAAATCCTAACCAGGTATGCTATATTTAATTCTGATTAGTTCACATTTCCTCAATATTAGGCCCTGGAAAAAAATTAAAAGTAAATTTTTGGCTCAGACATCAATGGGTATTTGAATGCTCACTTCAGTGACTCCAGAATTTCCCCCTCAAAGTGCAACCATCCTTTGACATTCTATTCTTTAAAGTTAATGTTAACATATTTGGGAGGAAAAACAAGTAGCTCCCTAGAGGAAAACCTAGAAGTACATGTATGTACGAGATCAAAAAAGTTGGTATTATGCTTAAGTATGTGAATGCCCATTGCTGCATTTGCAAAGTGATCCTTAAAACAGGATGTAGTTTACTGTTCCGAGGAAACAAGAAATGGGGTTGGAAAAACTAAAAGAGTAATATGCTTATTTAGTTTGTATGTAGAGCTGTTTTGATTTTCTGTCAAATGTAACTCAAATACAAATATTTAATTAAATTATCTAGCTAATATTTCCATTTGTATTCTGTCTTTAGAGTCTTAACAAACTGATTCTGTATCTCCTTCCATGATATATGAAATTGCTACATATTCTTGTCATGCCAGAAATGTTTGTAAGTACTTTTAAATCTGGCTAGAAACAGAACTCTTAAGAAATGATTAAATAAATCTAGATAATCATACTCAGGTCTAAAAGTGATGTTGAGAGATGTTGTAGTCCAGTGCCCTCCACTTACGACAGTTCTGAGTTTTATTTAGACCATCTCTGACAATGTATTTGTCTAACCTGCTCTTAAAAATCTGTGGTGGAGATTCTAAAATCACCCTCAACACTTTATTACAATGCTTACCTGCTCTGACATGTACAAAGTTTTCCCTAAGGTCCAAGCTAAACCACTCTGCTTCAGTGAAAGCCCGTTGCTTCTTGTCCTATCCTCAGAGGTAAAAGAGAACCATGTTTTTCCTCCTCCTTGTAACAACCTTTGTGCTGAACACCGTTATTATCGCCCTTCTCCATCTTCTCTTCTCCAGACTAAACAAATCCAAGTTTTTCAATCTTCCCTCACAGGGCTTATTTTTTAGACCAGGGGTTGACAATCTTTTTTGAGGGTTGTGCCCACTTCTGCTCCCTGACATCCTCCCAGTGCCAGGGACCGGGGAGGGGAGTACGGTGCAATGACAGGGGTGGAAAGAAGTTGGGGGGGGGGGCAAGGGAATGTGGCAGGGCAAAGGAGAAAAAGTGTGGCTGGTTGGGGAGTAGTGGGGAGCAGAGGGGGCCAGTGGAGAGTGGCGTGTGGCAAGACAGGGATGGTAAGGGAGCTCACCACCCCTCACACCTTCCCAGCCCACTTACCCCTGAGTCTGCCCTCACACTCTGCCACCTGTTCCCCTGAGCTCACTACCCCTTTCTGGTTCCCTCATCCCACCCACCCACACCCCATGGCAGTTTCCCCAGCCCACCTCCAAACATCTAGGCACACTCACCAGGCCCACAGCAGCCATGCCAGAGCGGCATTTTACATTTCCCAGAGAGGATGGAAGATTTGGAAAGGCCTCTCCCAGTGCCAGTCCCTAGGAGCAGGGGGTCTTAAGGGAGGTAGGCTGCAGGAGGACTGCCCATCAAGGAATTAGATGGAAGTGGCAGAGCAGGCTGCCTAAAACAGAAACTTGCTTTGAGCAAGGCCAACACCAACAACCCTGTGTGCTGCTCAGAAGGAGCCCACGTGCTACCTTTGGCATACATGCTGAGGGGTGTCTACCCTTGTTCAAGAGCTTTTTTTTGGTCGTCTTAGTACTTCCTCCAATATGTCCACCTCTTGCCTGAAATGTGGCACACCTGGAAAACTGCTGAAGTTGAGAGGTAATCAGTGTGGAACAGAGCAGAATTACTTTTCATATTTTGCTTAAACAGCCCTGCTAGTACATCCCAGAACAACGCTGGCTTTTTTTTTTTTTTTTTTTTGCAACAGTGTTACACTGACTCATATTTAGCTTGAATCCTCTGTGACTCACAGATCTCTTTCCACAGAACTTCTTCCTCAGCAGATACTTCTGTCCTTTTGTGTCAGTGCAACTGATTGTCCCTTTCTAAGTGGAGTACTTTGCATTTGTCCTTTTTGAATTTTATCCTATTTACTTCAGATCATTTCTCCAAATCATTTTGAATTTTAATCCACTTGCACCCTCTCCCATCTAAGTATCATCCACAAACTTTGTAAGTACACTATGTATAAGAACACTTTATAAATGTACTCTCTATGCCTTTATGTAAATCACTGATGAAGATATTGAACAGAACAAGACATTGAACTGATTCCTGTGGGGCCCTACTTCATACATCTTTTCAGCTTGAGTGTGAGCCAATGCCTTCCCAACCAGTTACACACCCACCTTATAGTAGCTCCATATAGGTTGCATATCCTTGCTGTGTTTATGAGAAGGCCGTGTGAGACAATATCAAAAGCTTTATTAAAATCATGATATGGAATATCTACTGTTTTCTTCCCCCCCACCCCTTCCACAAAACATGTTACCCCATTAAAGAATGCTATCAAGTTTCTTAGGTGATTTGTTCTTGACAAATCCATGCTAACTATTGCTTATCACCTTACCATTGTCCAGGTCTTTGAAAACTGATGGTTTTAATTATTTGCACATTACCACATTTTCTATTATGTTCCCCCCCCCCTTATTAAGTAATGGGCCTATCCGGTCCTCACTTTTCATCTGACTTCTAATGTATTTGTAGATAAATTAAGGTCATTCTATGCCTTAGTCTTTCTAATTTTGTCTTTACATTCTTGTGGTGTTTGCATATATTCATCTTCTGCTATTTGATCTAGTTTCTGCTTTTTGTAGAACTCTCTTCTGAGTTATAGATATATGAAGATCGTTTGTTAAGCTGGAGTGGTCTCTTGCCATACTTCTATTGTTCTTACACAGGGAGAGAGAGAGAGCGTCCTTTTGTTCCTTGATAATGTCTCTTTGTAAAACTGCCACCTGCTCTGAATTGTTTTTCCCCTTTGGCTTATGTCCCAGTGGATCTTAACTAACAACTGGATTTTTTCAAACATCTGCCATCTTGAAATCCACTATCTTTATTGTGCTGTTTTCCCTCCTATCATTCCTTAGAATCACGAACTCTACTATTTCAAGATCCAAAGGGGTAGCTTGTGAGTCTGGTTCAGTAAAACAAACAAGGAGACCTGTGCCACTTAAAGACCAACAAATTTATTTTTTATTAGGCTTTAAGTGCTACAGGACTCCTTGTTTGTTTGGTCTACCACTTCATGATCACTTTCACTCTAGCTACCTTCCACTATCTAAATCTCTATGGCTATATCTACACTTAAGAACACTAGTTCAAACTAAGTTAGTCCAAACTAATTAGTTCAAATTCACCAAAATTAGTTTGAACTAACTTAATTTGAACTAACATGTCCCCACCAGAAACCTGAATTAAACTAGCATGTCCATGCACAGGACTTTCTAGGTCTGCTTGGGTAGAGGGCACCATGGGAAGAGTGGCAACATGGCACCCAAGAAGAATGATGCCCCCAGCCAATCCCATAAATACAGGAAGTAACCTCAGCCCTTTGCCCAGTGTGGCTGGCAAGAAGCTGAACGAGGAGGTCATGGACCACACCCAGTTCTCTCAGCTTTTCTGAGAGGTGCCAAGCACCTGTTCTACCCTGCACAGTGCTCTTGTTGCCTGGATCATGCTTTTCATGGACCTCAACAGCGTGGAGGCAGATGGCAACACCATCACCATGCTGGCCCTGCCCACTGCCATGCTCACCATGATGCTCTCTGTGCCCTGTCACTTCTGGGCATGCAAAATGAGCAGCAACTGGTGCGAATGCATTGTCCTCACCACCTGGGACAACAAACAATGGCTCCAGAACTTCCAGATAAGGAAGCAGACCTCCTTTGAGCTGGTCTGTGAACTCACCCAATTACCACACAGCAAGGACACATGACTTGGACCTGCCCTGCCTGTGGACAAGAGAATGGCCATCACAGGCTGGAAGATGGCAACCCCAGAGTCCTACCGCTCCTTTGCCCACCACTTCAGCATCAGGAAAGCCATTGTAGGGACCTCCTTCCTGCAGGCCAGCAGGACCACCAACCTAGTGCTCCTAGACCACTTTGTCACCCTGGGCAACCTGCAGGACACCACAAATGGCCTTGCTACACTCAAATTCCCAAGCTGCATGGGCATCTTGGATGCCAGGCACATCCCTTTCTGAGCCACAGAACACTTGGCCATGGAATACAGAAAACAGAAGGGCTACTACTCCATGCTCTTGCAGGCCCTCATGGACCACTGAGTCACCTTTACTAACATTTACATTTGCTGGCCAGGGAGGGTGCACAATGCCCACCTGCTCAGGAACTCCACCCTGTACAGATGCACACAGGCGGGAACCTTTTTCTCCCCACACAGCATCGCTCCCGGGAATGTGTAGGTGCCCAACCTCATCATCGGAGATGCCACTTACCCATTGCTCCCTTGGTTCATGAAGCCATACATGGACCAAATGGATGCCAGCAGAGAGCTGTTCAACTGAAGGCTCAACAGGTTCTGCCAGGTCATGGAGCACGCTTTTGGACAACTCAAAGCTGGCTGGAGGTCCCTTCTGAAGCACCTCCACCTGCCCAGATGCACCATTCTCAAGGTCATCAGTGCCTGCGTCATGCTTTACAACCTGTGTGAACTGTGGGGAGGGGGGTCCCCCCATGTCTGGGAGGCTGAAGCTGAACACCTCACTAGGAACTTTGAGCAGTCCGTGGCCTGGCCCCAAACGCAGCAAGTCCAGCGGAGAGTGCTCAGCATCCAGAAGGCACTGAAGGACCACTTCCTCAGTGAGGAGGGCTGCATGGTGGGCCTTCCATCAGGCACCCTCACCACTTGCACCCACCCATAGCCTCACCATCCCCAAACCAATAAAAAAATCTCAGACAAATGATAAATATTTAATGGGGTTTATTTACAAGGAGGGGAGCAGTGAGGTGGTTTGGGGGCCGTGAGAAGGTTTGGGAGCAGGGAGGGGGTTTGGGACTTGGGAGAAAACTGGGGACTTGGGCAAGTTGAAGGTCAGTGTGTAGGGGCAGTGCCGGTGCCCTGAGGTGGGGGCATGCCTGGCCTTCTCTGTGGCCACTCTGGGTCTGGAGGTGCTGGCGGCAAGGGACAGTGGAGTCTGCAGAAGGTCAAAGTGGTTGGCCAGGTGATGGACACTGGCTGCCAAGTCCATGATGGCCATGCTGATGTCAACGAGGGCATTACTCTGCTGCTCCAGTGCTACTGTCTGCCACTTGTCCAGGTTGACAAATCACTGGAGCAAGGCTAGGGCAGCCATTTGTGGGCACCTGCCCACTCGCAGCAGGCCTGCACATCCTCTTCGGCCACCTGGCCCAGGTGGACAAGATCCTGGTGGAGCTCATCCTGAGAGTGGCGAGCCCTCTTCCTCTGCCTGGTGGTGAGTGGTGTGCTCCCTGGAGTGGCACATTGGTTGGCTACATGAGCTGCTGAAGGGAAGCAGAGAACAGGATTAGTCCCATCAGCTAGCTTGCTAGTGCAGTGTGCAGCATGACAGCAGCTGTCTCCTGACTGTTCCCATGCATCCCACTTCATGTCCTGTGAGACAGGGCACCCATAGTATGTGTGGCAGTGTTGTGCTGCCCGAGCTGGGTGAGCTGCCCACAGTGGTGAGCAGCAGTTAGCCCTGCCCTGTGGTCCCCCGCAGCCACATGCCAACACTGTGGGCTGCATGCTGTCCGCCATCAATGCCGCCACCTCTGGTTCCACCCACACCCTCTGCTGACAGGCCGCTGTACCCCACTTGGGTCTGGGTTCCCTCATGCCACATGGTCCCCGTCCCTCTGCCCCGTGAGAAGGCCTCTGAGTCCCCCTGCCCTGATTCCCAGGACCCTGCCCGTCCCTGGACCACAGGCAGGCCCAGTACTGCCCTCATGAAGAAAGGATGGCAGCACTCACCAACAAGTGCTGCCAAGGTCCAGTGTGACGTCCACTCTGTGGCATCCTCCTCAGTGGGGGGCTTCCTATTCCTCCTGTTGCTCCTCCTGCAGGGTGGCTGATCCCTCTGCAGGGGCATGGAAGATCCTTGGGCTGGCTGCTAGGGAGCGTGGTGGTGGGGTGACCTCCAGGTGGCTGGTGTCACCCATGTCCAGGAGGATGTTTTCATCCACGGAATCCTCCTCCTGGAGATTGGCCACAGATGGGAAGCTCCACAGAGTTGACACTCCAGGATGAGAGGCTGGTGGGCTTCCTGCCCAGGAATCTGTCCAGCTCCTCGAAGTAGGGGCAGCTGGTGGCACATGCTGCTCCCAGCACTGCCTCGCCTCCCTGACCCAGGTGTAGTCCCAGCTCAGGGCCTTGAATCCTTCATTTTGACTTGGACTTGCTCTGTGCCGCATCTGTGCCCCTTGACAGCCAGAGCCTGGATGATCTCAGCATATATCTCCTGGTTGCGGTGGCTACCCTGCAACTGGGAGAGGATCTGCTTATTGCCCGAATGCTGAGAAGGGCAAGAACCTCCTCGTGGCTCCAAAAAGGAGCCCTCTGACATCCCTGGCTTCCTGCGGTGGCCTGAAACATGGCTGCCAGAAGCAATGCTGCAGACAGCACACTTGCTAGCCAGTGTGTGCCTATGAGGATAGGGAGGGGTGGTTGCTAGGGCAGGCACTTCCTTCTTGCTACTATGCACTGTGGGAGGAGGAAGGTCGAACTGCATCTAGTCCGAACTAATGCAGCTCCATTAGGTTAGTTCGAACTAATAAGTTTGAACTAACCATTAGTTCAAACTAAAGGCAGGTTTTCCTAGTTTGAACTGAGCTATCCTTAGTTCAAACTAAGGAATTCCTTGGTTCAAACTGATAAAAGCCTGTGTGGATGGGGACAACTGTATATGTTTGTGGATAAGCCAATCTGTGCATAGGTCGAGCCCCAAAATAGTAAAAATTGGTTGACCCGTGTATAAGCCAAGGTCTACCCATGGCCTCGGCTGCTAACCACCCCCATCCTGCATGCTGACTTCCCCCGGAGTCCCCAACACCTCCCTATCCCCCAAACCCCTGCCCTCTGTTTTTCTCACTTTCCCCGACACCTCTGCTGCCCCACTCCCACTTCTCCCAAAATCCCTGCCACCGCTTTCCCAGACACCCATGCTGCCATTTCCCTGACATCTGCACCATCCCACTGCCACTTTTCCCTGACACCCCTGCAGCCCTGCCACTGCTTTTTCCCTAATACCTCTGTCACCCCTGCTGCTGCTTGCCTGGACACCCCCAGTCCCTAGGCCCTAATACTGGCTCCCCCAGGCCACTCCCCCCTAGGCTTCCTTACTTGGATGCTCCAGATGCCGGGTCCCCTCCTTCTCTAACCACAGCCCAGGAGCTGACTCCCCAGCATGGCCTCTCTGGCCACATGCTGGGGCCTCAGCCTGGAGTATGCTCAGTGCATGCTAATGGCTGGAGACTTACTGTGTAACTCCTGGGTTGGGGCTGTCTACCACATTTACCCGCATACAAGCTGAGTGCCTGTTTTAAAGGCAATTTTCAGGCACAAAAATTCCATTTTATATGCGAGTATATATGGAAATTTAGTTCAAATTAAGCCTCCTTAATTCAAACTAAATGACCAGTGTAGACACAGCCAATCAGTTCCTCACTATCTGTCAAAATCAAATCTAGAACAGCCATTCCCCTAGTGGCTTTCTACATCTGAAATAAAAGTAATGTTGCTAAGACATTCAAAGAACTTGTTGGATAATCTGTGCCCGGCCATGTTATTTTTCCAAGAGAGATCTGGGTAGTTGAAGACGTTCATTACCACCTCATCCTGTTTTGGGTGATTTTGTTAGCTGTTTAAAAAACTCTCATCCACCTTTTCTTCCTGATTAAGTCATCTGGGCACATTCTTATGTAACCTATGTGCCTTGTTGAGGGCTATCTTTTTAAGAGATCTCTTGGTGCTGGGTTGCTCTTGCTGGGCAGATTTAGCTAAACAGAGTCAGCGGTTTCTGGAAAATGTGCATGGTTGCACTGAGCACACTCCAGAAGGTGTGTTGCTGTTGTGGTGTTCAGATGCCTGAGAACAGCAGCCACAGTACTTGCATTGAGAACAGCTCATGCTTGCAGTGTGCATGAGGAGAGAAGCTGAGGCAGGAGTGAACAGCAAAATGTTTTGCTCCCTATCCAAGAGCATTTGGCAGCAGAGTTTCTTCACATGTGTACTGGTTAATCAGTAAACTGGCTGGTTCCAGGAGAAGGGAAAGAGAAGCCTACATGGTTTCTGAAGATTTCTGCTACCAAAGAAGAGGCTAGCTGTATCTCTCAACTCAAGCCTTTGGCCTTGGTGAACACAGACTATAAATGAGACTCAGATGAACTCCACCTAAAATCTGAGAACTCTTTTAAGTTTCATCTCACGGTATTCCTGTGGGGACTGTTCTGTTTAAATTATTATTTTTTTTTTGTGTATGCGTGTTGTTGAAAAAGCTGTGAAATGGTGAATGTGAGTTTACAACATAGCCATATCATGTTATTGTTTCTTTCATCATAAGATTTATTCAGTTAGGACTTAAAAATGTTCATTATTACTTTGTTCTTGGTAGCACTTAAATGTGGGGAGGGTAACTCTGAATAATCTTTGCTGAGAGTTCTTTAGAAGAGGGTCTCCTGCTGCTTCTCCATAGGAATTGGAGATTTATTTCTTTTAAAGCACTGGAAAAGGACAATTAACTGAATTCTAGCTCATCCAGAGGTTACAGCTACTACCACATCATTCTTGTTTTTTACCTCTTTTAGCTTATTCAAAGACTCAACAAGTCTGTCTCCTATTTCTATCTTAACCTCTGTCTAGGTGTACACATTTTTAATGTATAAGGCAACATCTGTTCCCTCTTTGTCCTGCCTGTCTTTCCTGAACAATAGCTAATTGTGACATAATCATAGGATTGGAAAGGAGCTCACAAGGTCACCTAATTGAACCCCTACGTTTATGGCAAGAAAGTGTTATCTATTTAATGGTTAGATATGACATAGTGACTATGACATCTTTGAAGGTTTATGACATATGAGATATATAGGAAGGAGCTTCTGATTTAACATTATCTGTTTAGTTAAACTGGGTGATATTTGTCCTTCTGAGTATTAGAATACCATCAACATATAAAATTAAGTTAGAGAGTCTAGCTGAATGGGTGAGGTAAGGAATTGCCTCTGGCTTGATCATATTCATATAAAAACTAGATACAGTTCATTAGGTCTGTAAGGCACATTCTCACTGTGTTTCACTGTTTCACTGAGATAAAGCAGAATGTTATCTGCTAGAAGAGCAATTTTAATGTTCTTTATTGAGGATTGTGAAGCTCTGATTCTCTGGGGAATCTCAGGTGGTTATTGCAAGTAGTTCAATGGATAGAGCAAACAGAAGAGGTGAAAACCCCCTTTGGTCTGTGCTGCTCTTTAAGAAGAAAGTCTGATTGGGAATTGTTCAAATAGAAGAATACACATGGAAAACTGAAGAACATGTTGGCAGAGGTTATAAATAGATGTCTGAGATTAAATTTCTCCAGTTCCATAAAAAATGGCCACAGTGACTCCTACTGAGCATATTCTCTGCATCTGAAGCTAGAAATCCACTAATATTCATTCATTTAATATGATGAATGGTGTTTAGTCATTTATGACTATAAAGATTTGTAGCTGTCCAAGGACTAAAGCCAGATTGATCTGTGTGAGGTAGTCATGTCAGGGCTAGGCATACCCTGTTTGCTATGATTTTTTGCCAGTATTTTATTGTTTAGAATGATTTAACATTAGTCTTTGTCTGGATTTTTATCTTCTTAAAGCACTGTGTTTATAATAGCTTCAGTTTTCCCAGTTCAAAAGAAGGACAGAACATCAGAGGTATTCAAGACACTAGAAACCTGATAAGGTTTTGGAACCCACTGCTTCAGCCTACCAGCCATGACCATCAGTCATTAGGAATGTCCTTGTCAGCCTTTTGAATTTTATCTTCTGCTATTTCTTGCTTTAAAATCTATATTTTCTTTTTCAGTGATCTGAGGGATTTCTAAGGTATCCAAAAAACAAAACAATGTGTTTGTGCTGAAGGTGAAAGAAGTAGAACTTTTAAAATGTCACTACTTTTTCATCAGTTCTTTCATTTTCTACTTACATAAATTTGTTAGTGTTTAAAGGTGCCACAGGACTCCTTGTTTGTTGTGCTGAACTAGACTAACAGGGATATCCTTTTGGTTCTTTTTCTTCTGTTATAATTTCAGGTATAATGATTGTGATAGCATAATATTGAAGTCATATGAGGTTATTTAATTCCAAATTGCAAAACAAACATCAACAGACCTATGAAAGCGCTGTCTGTATTGTAGAATGACAATGATGTCATGTTTCTGTTGAAACTCTTTAGGCTGATCCTTTTTTTTTCATTTTTTCTTCTTCAGAGGTATCAATGATGGTGGTTGAAGATATTTTAATGTCTTTCCCAAGATGAGATTTTTCCCAAGGGCTCTTTTGGTGACATATGTACAATAATTATTCCTAAAGTATGTATGAAACCTATGAGGAGACTAGTCCTATTGTCATTTGTTTGCCAATACACTAGAATCTCAAAGATACAAATACTAGAGTTATGAACTGACTGATCAATTGAATACCATGTAGATCCGTAAGTAAGCAATCAAGCATTGGGGCTTGTGGGAGGGAAGTGTGAAGAAAACAAATGCTATACTCTGCCTGTATTGCATCTTAAAGGTCAACAAGCGAAGCAGAAACAGGCCAGGATCTTTGCTGTTTCCTGGAAGACAAGAGTACTGTTTCACCCTCATGTACCCCTCCCATTGTGAGGGGGAAGCTGTTTTCATCACCACCGCCTCTCAGGAGTGGGTCAAGCTTGCAGGTTCAGTTTGAGCCCAGCCTGGGAAAGAAGCCGCCTCAGAGAGCTGCTTATTCGAATGGAATCTGGTTTTATTGTTGCAAGCATAGCCTGGCCTGCAACTGGGGTGAGAGCCAGAGGCTGAGTTGCTTCCTACATGCTTTTAAAGGGCCACAGCCTCAGCACCAGTGTGACCTGAGCTTTGCCCATGGCTCTACTCCTGGGACCTACCAGCCTCTCTAGGACTGAAAGCAAGTGAAGAGGCAGCCATGCTGGCAGCAGGCTGTCACCAATCCCCTGCCATGTGCTGCTTCTCAAGTGCAGCAAACAGCTCACAGAGAGTGGGCTCAGGGAAGAGGTGGCCGAGGCTGGGGCTTGAAGTGCCAAGAGTGCAGGGCATGCCTTGCAGGTCATCCCAAAGGCAAGAAAATGGAATAGAGCAGGGAAATGCTTTCAGACCAGGCAGTGCTGTCAGGTGACACCTTTGCAGAGATCTCTCTGAGGCTTGAGCTGGAAGATGCTGACTGCAGAATACTGTACTATAGTGCTTTGTCATATTACCAACTTTTTGGAGTTATGAAGTGTTCATAGCTTTGAGGTTCATTGGTTGATTGAACAAATGTTCTCTTAGTATTTTAATCTGTGAATTAATCTGGATTTATAGTCTTTAACAATGTTTGCTTCTCACCAGACATACATGTGTGTAACTCATGATCTGGTGTGTGCAGGATCAGGAGCCAAGTCAGGTAAAATGATCAGTAACTCAGAATATTGGGGCCAAACACTTAAAAAAAAAAAAAAAAATCAAGGCGTCTCCGTACGAAAAGGGCATAAATGGCATGTTTAGGTTCCCTTAATGTAACTGTATAATGTAAGCAAAAGTGTAGACAGTTTTCTACCAGAACTATCAAAGGCTAGTCTTTAATAAAATTATTTCAGGAGACAGTTCCTATTAATTGTTAAAGTTAGGCGCATGCCGCTGAACTAATGAATAAAATGAGTAATTTTAGTGTTGTTCATTTAATGAACTATATTGATATTTTAATTACTTACCAGCATTAATTTAAACACAAATGTTTCTTTTGATACGGTACTTCTGATTTTGAGTCTGCAAATTTAAGACCCCTTTCAAGTGTTTTAAACATCTAGGTTCTTCTATCTTTAAATTTGATTTAGATGGGAGCATTTTCCAGAGTTCACCACTTGTCTTTAAAGTTACATAGGTAGATAATCAGAGGCCATGGTAAGATCTGTCTCATATGCCTGGGCAAACAAGGAGTCCTGT
The DNA here is from genome assembly GCA_007922195.1 of Podocnemis expansa. Lineage (NCBI taxonomy): Eukaryota > Metazoa > Chordata > Testudines > Podocnemididae > Podocnemis > Podocnemis expansa. Next base: position 19,440,764 of record ML681996.1, read on the forward strand.
GGCACTTAAAGACTAACTAACTTTTTTATTGCATGGGCTTTCATGGGAGAAAATACCACTTTGTCAGAGGCTTAGAAGTGGGATTTTCTCCCACAATGGCTCATGCAATAAATAAATAAATAAAAGGATTCCTTGTTTCTTTTGCTGAACTAGATTAACATGGTTATGCCTTTGAAACTTGATCTCATATGCCTGGTATTTGATGAACTCTTAATTCTTAATTTCTTCCATTTTATGTATAGATCCAGTACATTTTTAAATCCTTACAGAAAATAATCTCTTGGTGATTTGGGGTTCTGTTCCTTTAGGAAAGTGGAAGAGTCAAATATTCATTTTGTAGCATCTCTTTTCAGTATTTTAGACTTTGTCTTTTGTCTAGGTGATTTTGTTTTTCTGGATGTGGAAATGTTCTGAGTCAATATATACAGTGGTATAGTGATGCTGCTATCTTGGCCAACAAACCAGGGATTGAATAAGTGACATCTAGAGCTAAATTCTACAGCTGGGGCTTTAGAGCAGAATTGGCACAGAGGGAGATCCGTAATACTCACCAGTGGGACATACTAGGCTTTGTTCCATTGCCCTGAGCTTATTTTGAAATCCTAAAGAGGTTTTTAGTCATTTCAATTCCTGAAAACACTGGGCAAGAGATCTTCAGCTGATGTAAATTGGCATTGTTGCATTTCCTTCAATGAAGCAGTGCCAGATAACACTAGCTGAGCATCTGGCTCTTGTTCTTTATTATGGCGGTCAAGTTTAAGGTAGTTGTTTTGAAAGCCAAATACTGCATTATACATATTTCATGGCTCTGCCATTTGACAGTGCCTCTCTTTTAAAGCTGTAAGTATACTCAACAAGTTTGTCTTTTGTAGTACTGGAAAAAGGAGTCTAGAGATGTGAGATGCTATTTCTGTGATTTGATATGTGAGCAAGCTAAAAAATAATGTTTGAAATTGAGACACTGCTTAGCACTGTGCTTCATTTTGTCACCTCCCATTTAGCATGTTTTTTTGTTAAGAATAATGCCTTTTCTCTCCCCATCTCCCCCCAGCTCCCCAAAAATGTTAAATTTATATTGTTCAGCACTTCAGGACATTACACTTAACTATAAACAACCAAATTGTTAATGTGGTTCTTTATGACAGAAAATGTAAATTTTAATTACTTTTTATTTTAAGTTGTGGTTTATTATTATATGTCTTCAGAGTAGAAAGAAAACATATGAATTGAACATGTGAAACCCTGCTCAGTGGTATGAGACAGTTGAATTGGTTATTTATACTAGCTAAGGTCAGTCCTTTATGTGGGAGTAGATATAATCAAAGAGCCAGTGGAGCTCAACAGTTTTTGGTAGTAAACCATGAAGGACTACATAGAGATGCTTATAGATCTGTCACCATTTTTCATTAACTTTTCATTTCTGAAAGGTTTCTAATTTGGTCATTGTGGCTCACATAAAACTGAAACCTGTTATGCATATTATTGGCTGAGAGGTGATTATCTGTATTTGCAAGTTTTATTGTATGGAAATCTTTGATATAACTATAATACAGGAAATAATAGTTTTATTTAGTGTTAAAAAAGCATCAGGACAATATAGCTTCATGGCGAACCAAAACACACACACACAAATATAACTGCAGGATATAAAGTCAAGAGAAAAATAGTTACACACACCAGGTTGTATTATATTTTTTTAACAGCTCATTGAATGGCTATTATAAGTATTTGCTCCTTAAATATTATGCATAACCTTCTATCAACACATCCTCTTAAATAACCACAGACATTTTAACAGACAGTAGCTAGGTTATTTTTTATTATAATATGCTAGATTTAAAAAAAAAAAGGATTAGGTAATAATTATGCCAAAACAGATTGCTTATATTAGTGCTCAAATATTTCTTTGTAGTCCTGTTATTTTAACAAAATACTGGTACGAATACAGGTTTTTCAAGTCAGTGTAGTCTTCTATATTAAGCAGACTCTTTACACTCTTAAAAGTGAACCATCCTTCTAACTAGCCTTATGTTTTCTCTGTATGAAACTTCAAATGCCACTCACTGTCTATTCACAACAGGGATTCATTACGTAAATGATAAAACACGCAAGGAGTCCTGTGGCTTTGTTAGTCTTTAAGTGCCACAGAACTTGTTTGTTTTATTGAACTAGACTAACACGGCTGCCCCTTTGGAACTATCTAAATGATGTAAGGTAAACCTTGATTCATGATGTATTTATTATGACAAAAGTTGCCTGTCAAGATATGGGTGTGCAACAGGATTGATTCTAGCTGATATATCTTACTTTTGTGAGGTGTCTTCAGTGATACTGATTGGGCTCACTCACATGAATCAGAACTATTCACTTGAGTTCATAGGACAGCCCCATAGGCTCCAATATTACAAGCTACTTCACGTGGTGGACATCATTGATGGTAGAGAAACGCACAGAGTTCTTTCCATGAATATGACATGGAAGGATTGAGGCCTAGGTCAGTATTATTCCATCCATTTCTGCTTAACTTTCAATATTGTTTTAATTTTAAATAAAAGAAAGTGAACACAAAGAAAAGCCTGGATTATCTACTTCAAAAAGAATGGTGAGACTGTATAAGGTAAGTAACAGGATCAAGACTTCAAATATTTATTTTGAAATGTCTGTATACAAGCTGTAACATGTGAATCTCTGTCATGGGATGTATTGCAATTCTGCCATGTTTGTTATATTTCATCATTGTTTAAATCTATATGAAAACATCTAAAAAGATAAGATATAAATTTTTTAAAAAAAAAAAAAAAAAAAAAAAAAAAAAAAAAAAAAGATTATGTATGATAACATTCCTATTTCTTACCATATACAAGCCACAAAGCTTACACTTAGTGTTTGCTTGTATGGAGTTTCTTATTCATTACATGTTTTCCTTATTTTTTTTTCATGCTATCATCTTTTTCATCATTAAAATTAATCTCTTTTATGTCTTGTCTGAGGAGAAGAGATCTTTCTGAAATGCACAAATAGGACTGTCACATCTGTGCATGTGAAATTTTGCTTAGAATCATAATTTATTTTGCAAAGCACAATCTCCAAATTACTAGAAAATCAGATGCCTATAGTCAACATTTTGGAGATGAAGTTTAAGAGATAAAATATGTGCAAGTAACATGTGGTTATGATTTCATTGTTAATTTTTACAGAATTCATAAGATGATGATAACTGTTCCAGATGGAATAATAGATTCATTGTAGGGAACTTGTACATCTTAAATTGTTCTGTTTCTACATTTTCAATTGTTCCATGGTTTAGTGGTTAACAGAGATGCACAGAGCCCCAGTTTGCTAAAAACAAAAATTTACATTTTAAATCATACTTTATTATTTTTCCAGAAATACTGTTTTTACAAAAACAATAAATCATTCTATCAATAATGCAGGACTATGTGGTAGAGAAAGAACTTGAACAGCTCCTCAGACATACATAAGTTGCATGTTTCCTCGAGAGGTAGACTAATCAGACTCAAGGGCTATGTCTACACTACAGAAGTTAGTTTGAATTAATTAATTTGAACTAACTAATTCAACTTTAAGTTGAAGTTATTAATTTGAATTAGAGAGTCTTCACTAGACCCCTAATTCAAATTGAAGTAAGATTTATTAATCTGAGTTAGTCTACATTAGACTCTCTCTAGCTGGAACTTGGAGAGCCATGGTTCCAAAGGGAGCCTTGGCTCCCGGACTAGAGGAGCCTCAGTTCCCAGGGACCAGGGGAACCCCAGCTTCCCAATAAGCAGGCAGCTGCAGCTCCCTTCTCCCGAGCAAAAAGGAGGCGTGGTTTCCTGGGGGAAGGGAGCCTTGGAGAAGTGGCTGCTGGGGCTCACTTGTTGGTGCACCCTGGATAGGGGAGTCCCAGACCAGCAGGGCACCTTCCCTGCTGGCTGGCAGGGACAACCCATGGGATGCTTTCCCCACCACCAGCAGGGCTCCCCCATGGGGAAACAGCCAAGATAACAGATGAAGATGGTTTCTTTTGAATTAGTAGGTAGAACTGTAAGTGTACTAACTAATAATGTCTTAAATGTAATATGTAACTTGTTTGTATCAGTGTATAAAAGTAGTCACAAGAGAAGCATCTTTGTACTTGCTAAGCGCAACACCTCTGAGTGTGCTGACTGAGTAGATTGCATTGTCACAGGCATACACCTTAGTGTCAGGATTGTCACTGCCCTGAGGAATGACCCGGGGCATGGGCACAGGCTCTGGACCCTGGTGGTGGGCCCTGCCCCCCACAGCCCCAATTCTCTGCCTGGGCCCAATCTGCCCTCAGGCTTCTGCTGCTGCCAGCCTGGCTCTGGATCCCTGGCTGGGGATGGGGCCAGGAGAGGTGGGTGCCCCCGCAGGGGGCCTGGCCTGAATTCCCAGCCGGGGACTGGGGTGGGAGCAACAGGCGCTGCCGATGGTGGCCCAGCCTAGGACGGGGACAGGAGAGGCAGGCGCTGCCACCAACACCTGGGCCCCAGATCTCTGGCCGGGGACTGGGATGGGAGAGGCAGGGGCTGCCCTGGATATTTGGGGCACTGGCACTGGGACTAGGGGCACGTGCCCCATGTGCCAGGTTCCAGCGATGCCCCTGGTTAGTGTACATGTAGCCCCTGTAGTATGATAGTACTACCTTGCTGGCTTAACAATAAAGCTGACACCAAATTAAGTTTGCGCTGTTTCTTGTGACTAACATTGAAATCTGCTGAATTAACATGCTGCATGGTCTGCTAGTTTCAATCCCTGAAGCAGCCCCAATTGTGTACAACACAAGGAATGCCCCTCTCCTCTGAAGCCACTGCTGCTGGGTCTCACCCACTGCTGTGGTTTCCCTCAGCAGCAGAACTTTCAAATTGCTAAAGCATCTAAATTTAAAGCCCCCCCACCAACTGCTCCAGACCTCTTTTTGGTGGCATGTTCTAATGAGTCACCCCTCTGTCACAGAAAGCTGCTGCTGCTGCTGGAGATGGCAGTGGCAATTTCTTAAAGGGGCAGTAGCCTGCCTCCGAAGCTTTTCTTGCCACTGAAGCTATCTTTTGACAACAGGCTGAACCTTTTGGTAGCAGGCTGCTTTGCAGCAACACACTCAGCTGTTGTGCTGCAGCACATTTTTGTTGCAGCACAGTGTTTTGAGAACCGCTGTGCTAGTACAGCTGACACCAGAACTCCAAGAACAGCAACACTGGCAGCAGTAGTGACACTGCAGCACCAGCAACAACATCCCACAGCAATAACAACAACCTGAGTGTTACACAGTGTAAAAACAGTAAATCGGCACGCACCATGGAAAGTGTTGCTGGCTCCTGAAGTTCTAGAAGTGGGGACCAGGCTACATGACCCATCCCACAAGATGAGATGTTACCAGAATAAGGCAAAGAAACCATCCATGAATAGTAGAAATGAATCCTGGGTAGATAGGAGGCTGCCCAATCACCCTTTGAAAACTAATGTTTGTATGAGAAATAACTGCAGGTAAATCTTCTTGTAAGACAAAATAACAGGTCAGAGAAGCCAGACCTGTCTTGGGAGAGAATGTCATGGAAAACAAAGTGTTTTGGATCAGATTTGGCCTCTGGTTAGAGCCCTTTGTATCAACTCTTTACTGGCCTTACAGATCTCAGCATAAAAGACATATTTGGGAGGAAAGGGATATGCAGAGATGTATAGTGCCTGCTCTCTGACAATCTCCAGCTGGCTTAATAGACACAGAATTGTAACTTAGGCCTGATCTACACTAGAAAACTAGGTCAGCATAACTACATCACTCAAGGGTGTAAAAAATCCATATCCCTCTGCAATATAGTTCAGCTGACCTAAGTCCCAATGTAGACAGCACAGTAACAACTGCCTCTCAAAGAGGTGGATTACCTGGGCTGATGGGAGAACCATCTGTGTAGGTAATTTTTACACTGAGGCATTAGGGAGATGCAGCACTGTGCCACTGTAGTATCTTAAAGCTCGTAGATACAACTGTTATTTCCTGTTATAAGAATGGGGAAATATTGCAATATATGCAATGTTGTAACTTAATAAGCTCTGACTTTTTAATAGTATTCACTGTAATCCCTTTAGTTTTTTTTTTGTTGTTTTCCAGACTGTCGTTCTGAATTTGTAATGTAGTCCAGAAATTCTTTGCTTCCTTTTCCTTTCTCTCAAGGAGAATTTGAAATAGCAAGCCATGTGCAAGCTCTACTACTCTTGCAAACTGTGATTCTTCTTCATGAAAATGTCAGAGACCATTCGGGTGCAGTGAGTTGGGGGCTATATAGAAATCCGCATCCATTCCTTCTCTGATACTGGCTACTGCAGCCCCACTAGTGGCAATGCTCTGTCTTCATAGATTAATAATAAGATCTAATTTAACAATCATTCCAACTCTGTCATGTTTTATTTCCTCCCTGGAGGACTGGTTGCTTATCTCATCAAAAGGAGGACAATTCCCTCTCTCTGTCAGTTGATATGATCATTATCTGGACACACACTACATCAGGAGACTGATCCAAGCTTCCAGCCTTGCTGGTGGTAAAGGGATTCAAAATTCATGTTTATCATATGCAGAAGATTAATGCACTAGCTAGCTTCAAGCACCACATTAGCACTAAAGTCCATTAATTCTAATTATGTTTTGCATATAGAGAATATTAAAATGTTTAAATTAATAAAGGAGAAGGGCCAGCCTCTTGGCACAGCTACTGCATGTTAATGCAGTTTACTTTGCAGAAGGTGATCTGTGTATGTAAAGAGCATTTCTCAGGCCAGTGGAGATTGAGCACAGAAAGCAGTTCAGGGGACACGTGCCAGCCACAGCCAACTCACAGCATCTCTCTTCATTAATCCATGGAGTACCATTTGTGCCTTCCTCACAGGAGGTCAAGCTCATTAGTTTACAGAGAAAAAGTTAACTAGTAGGAGCCAGCTCAGTTGTTCACATTCCTTGCATGGGTATTTAAGGAGAGGATTCAAGAAACCTAACAAGGATTAATTGTGCCACTGACAATTGTGGGAAATAGATTTCCCCAAAGGTATATGGAAGGACCAAGGCCATGGCCACATTTCCTAGGTAGCAATTATATTTCTCAGAATTTATCTGAGCTGTAGCAGGAAGGTCTAGTGAGCAGCAGGCCTAGCGGTCAGCTCACAGGACTACAAGTTCTGCCTATTTAGTTATCCCTGATGGAGTCTGGTCTGCAGCCCCAATTACCCTCATTATGTTCCAGTTGCTCCCCCAGATCTCTTCTCTACAAAAAAGAAGGGGCTAAAGTAGGGAGACCAAGCTCACCCACTTCACCAAAGATTCCGGGCTAGTTATTGAGCTAACGCAAATTTTGTCACCTCCTGGGTCATTTTCTATCAGTCTAGAGCTCCTTATCTTGGGGGACAGTCACAGATTTATCAGACTCTCCTCAATTTTTTAGTGTCTGACTTAGTTTATCAATCTCTCTCGAGGTTTTCAACTCCTGAAATGCAAGGACACCCAAATCTCTGCTGTTAGGATAGCATTCACAAAGCTGTTACCATCCCTGCACAGCTCCCCGCCACATCACCCATGTTTCTTTGTGCCACATAATGAGCTTTCCCCCTTGTCCTGGGATATCATATGCTTTTTAAGCTGTTCCATCATTTGGAACATGTCTTGAGCATGTTAAGAGGTGGGACCTCCCGAGCCCAGTATTGTTCTATTCCTCTTCCTGGTTCTATATGGGACTTATAGACTCATCACATGAGCCTCTAGGTTGTTTCCTCTTGTCAGGTTTTATCCTTTTTATCTTGTAATTAGACTTGTTGATTTGGTGATGACAGCAGGCAAAACTTTCCCCGATCAGTACAATTCCCTTGCTGCTGAATCCACTGTTTAGATTCATCCCCATAATCTATAATGATGCACTACTCTTTGTTTACAGATGTTTCAGTTTAAAAGTTAATGGTTCAGATCTTTTTATTGTTGTTGATGGAGCCAACAAAACTTCATTTCAAGTGTGTAGAGTTTATGGGATTGCCAGCAACAACGCAGGAAGAGCAAGATCAAACTAATGAATTTGGTGCTGAGAGTTATCATTTTGGATGTTCAACTTTGAAATCTTGGCTTAATACCATGATACTCAGAAATGAGTGAGTTGATACCATAAGATACCCTCCAGAACTGCTTCAAAATAAATAAAGAAGTCTAGACCTGATGAATGTCTAATGAAGTTTGCAGCAAGTAATAATCTGGATGCATAAGGAATCACTAAAAGCAAGTAAAACCCTTCCAGTCGTGCTCTGTGAAGAGATGTACTCATTAGGCTCTCATTGATGTCAATGGGCTATCCATACATGATCGTAGAGCTTGGCCCTTTATGTTTTTACCTGGTAGACAAATAGGTCTTGTGGTCTGTTAAAGTGTGGTAGGGCCAACCCTAGATCAAATAATGCCCCCAAATAAGAGCATCTTTGGGGCCTCCTGATTCATTTGTTAAACTTTAGAATACTTTTTTTTTGTTGTTGTTGCATGTGTAGCCCATTTCATGACTTAAATGCCTAATTTTCATGTGTGATTCAACACATAAGATGATAAATTTGCACGCTAGAATATGTAAATCTGTATTTATTCATGCAGTGTATAAGCAAGTACAAAGTTATTTTCTTTAAGCTTACAGAAACTTTACTGGTAAAAATAACTGAAATGTACTAGGAAGTTAATCAAAAGTGAATCACATACCGAATACCTGAAACATTTTACTTCAAACACAGTATTTTCCTTTTTGTCTCTAACAACAAAAAAGCCTGATACCCAAAGAAGTTGCCTGGGGTCCTGCCCCTAAATCTGTCCCTGGAAGTGTTTTAGTAGTGGAACACCATAATAGCCAATCTGGTTAGGTCATGTAGTTTTGAATGTTTTGAAAATATTTAAATATCAGTCAGAAACATAACAGTTTTTTATCAAAACATTTTGAGTTCACTTAATACTACATAGTTTGTGGTACAAAAATAAGTCACTTGCCTCTCTTGTACAAAACCTCTCTTCTTCAAGCACTTCTTTCTTTTTCAGGCAAGCAGTCTTTGTGACAGTGACAAGTTAACTCTATCTTATTGTTCTATTGCAACTGTTTTTTGTAACTCAACAGCAGTCCTTCATCAGCTTTGGTACATCTGTGTAAAGACTATATTTTCCTGTTGAATAATAGACCTTCAAAACATTTAATTGGTCTCCAACACTCACTACTCGGTCTTCCTTCCTAGCCAAATCCAAGTTTCGTAGAGGACAAGCATCTCCCTCCAGAAACCTCTTTGCCTGGCTCCAGTTCACACAAATAATATTTCACAAGGATTTTGGGGGTGGGTGATGGGTGGGAAGGAATGCACTGGAGTCTTCGATTTCTCTGTCAACCTGAACTTAAAAGATTTAGAGTTACTCTGGGTGCTGTCTGTCACACAAACTGCTTGCCTGTTTGATGAAGGAAGGACACCTGTGCAACATATCCAAGTGATTTATTTTTGTATTGAACATTATTATACCAACTCTGTCACAAATATAACACTATCCTGTGAGCAAATGGCTTCACTCTCATGCTGCTATATAGGTTGGCTGCTATTTTGTCTTCTAAAGTAATGTCTCCAAGAATTTTAAATGAATTTTTCTTTTCTCTTTCCTTGCCTTCCCAGCTGCTCATCAGTTAGCTTCCCATTGCTATTCCTACATCTTCTGTTTATGCAGGAGACTGCAGGTAATTCTAGACAAATGGACTGTCATGCCAAATGTTCAGTTTTGTATTGAAGATGGCTAAATATTGAAAATATATGAGGAACTAGTGTAGGGCAGGAAAGCCTCTGCAAAAACAATAAATTCAATAATAATATTAAATGAGTGTATTTATTATATAAGTTTAACACAGTCGGGGATTTGAAAATGTATTGGAAAGAGCCATCATAACTTATTGAAGACTGATTATAACTTCCAAATAAATTTAACTTCATTGCTGAGAGTACACTATATGTCATTCTAGGCTTCACTTGCATAATATCAAAATAACATCCATGAATTTCTAAAGTAATTAAAATAGGCCCTTCACACAGCTTTAAGTACATATTTAAAAATAGAAGCCACCAAATAAAAATATCAGGCTGCTCGTATGTACTTGTATATAGTCAAAGGAAATATATACCTTAACTTTTTGTGTTCATTTAATTTGTTTCTAAACAAATTGAACAAGATATTCCTGGCTTGTTTTATTCAGAGGTACCCTAGAGGGAAATGCAATGGCAGAAATACAACTCATCTGCATATTCAACTAGGAGTTTGGCACATAGTTTTAAGAACTGCTATGTACACCAGCAAAAATGCCAACATTATAAAAGCTAAAAATGTGAGAAACCCAATGGAAAAAAAAATTGACATTCTGTAATTCCACAGAACACAACTACTTAGAGACTAGTATATGCCTAAACATGGCATAAAATTATGTGAGTATTTTTCTTTCATGTTTTAGACATGAGGATGCTTAAAAAACAGTTTTAATGAGGTAATAAAATTAAATATTGTCTGTTTTTTAAAGAAGTAACTCTTGGGGTAGGCTGGAAGAACTAAATGTTCTTGTTTTCCAAATTAATACAGTTATATAAAAGTAGGCTTCTGTCTCTTTAAATAACAGTGCTTTAAAGATAAAGCTTCCAGCACTTTAAATAGCTTGCAGACCAATTACACTGCATCACTTAATTTCTCTAAGTAGTTTATCTATTTTAATATCTTTAAAGGCATGCAGTCATATAATATCAGTATCACAATAAAAACAAACTGCTTGTATGAAAATTTAAGTATTGGTTATATACTGACTGCTCCTCTACCTTAAAGTTCTCAGAATGTACTGGCAAGAAAGGGCAAAATGCATGATTTGGGCATTTTGCCATGTTTAACAAATGGCCTTGTTACTTGGAGATCTGAAAAAGAATTACATAATGGATAATACAACCAAGCAGAATGCAGAAAAGAATTAGAAATTTTGAAAAACTTTCAAGTCTTGGCCATATATGGAGCAGGAATGTGGAACACCGTACAGGATCTTACACAGGTCAGTAACATGAGGATGCAATTTAGACAATTAGAACACCACTGAACAAGCTTGTCTTCACTTCTGTGATGTGCTCTGTCTTTAAGCATTGGCATATCTGTTATATCAATAACTTCAACTGAAAAAAAGTTGGTTATGAAGTAATTTAACATTTAGTGCTAAAATGAGGGTGTCACTTACAATGAAATCCATTTAAGTAGCTTCCTTGAGCTAATTTGGCTTGGTCATTACTCTTTCATCAAGACCAGCAGCATGCATGAAGGCAGATGATTGTGTCAGAAGAGGGGAATGTGTATTATTATGTATTGTAACTTTCTTAATATCTGTGTATGTACCACCCTTTTGATTCCTCAAGAATATTCACATGTGTACTCCTGGCTTAGATGAATAGCCCTTTATGTATCAAAGGTAAGATTTCTACAAGGAGGTCCAACATGCTGAACTGAAGGTGGCACTGACAAGCAGTTATAATTTATAATCATGAATAAGAAAGCAAAGTGAATTGATGCAGAAAATGCAAATTAAAATAATCCAATTAACTAGCCAATGTTTGATTATTGAAGGATATGTTGTCTTTTCATAATAAGGACTGAAGTTATTCTCCTTTCCATGGGCTTGATCTTTCATCCTCTAATGTCAATACAAATGCTCTCCATTAATTTTGACAGGTATAGCAGTACTTCAGGATGAGCAGGGAGGGATGACATGTTTTCCCCTAACCTATCTCTAGGCTCTTCAGTCCTCTCCAGGACTCCCTGCTATCTGCCTTTACCCCATGCAGAATCCCTAATCTATGGAGATCCCTCCATGCATGCAGAAGGAAAGTGGGGGAGGGAGGCTATTGCCATGGAAACATCTGGCCCTCCTGTCTGTGTAGCAAGGAACCAGATTACAGAGGCATGATCTGGCCACAAATATTAAATATGCTGTGAAATGCCTGGGAAATTCTCAAAAAAGTAATGAAAAGTATTTTGGAGTATCATTTCATCAAATATTTTAAAACCTCAGATCTAGATCTATCTATCTAATCTTCAAATATTAGAAGGAAGGAAATGTATACTTAAATTTGCCAGTCATGTAACAAATATTCAATACTGATTGCCTTGTAACCTTTGACTATATATAACAGGGGAAGCCACTTACTGAGCTGCCAGGAGTCTCTTCCCCACTGGGTAGAAGCCTCTAGCCCCACCATCTTATCACAGGCCAGAAGCTCCAAGCTCACCACCCCAGTTTCTTAGACAGAGAAAGGTGGTGGCATGGCTGCCTCATCACAGGTGATCTGCACCTTAATTGTACAAGTTACATACAGCTCATGAGCCAAAGTTTGGCCACCCCAGTATATAAAACTTCCATCCATTTTCTCTCTCCCTGCTTCATACATTCTATTTGCTTATTAAACTCATTTTTGAGCATCTTATCTTAGATTGTCATCCCTATGTGTAGTAGGAACTGTGCCTACAACTGAATTTATGTATCACCTATACAGCACAATGGGGCCTAATTCTGATCAGGGCTCTGGGTACTAATCTAATCTAATTGTTATTAATAGCAGTAGTGCTCATATTACCCCCCTAATCTCTTTCATTCACTTAACTTTAACTTTTCCTCTTTGGTGCCTTAAATGAACACTGGTGGTTATTTGATACTGTTGATACTATTGATATTTGATACCGTTGATACTGCAGCTGCAATGTCTGAGCAGGGGAACCCCCAGACAACCGAGCAGGTCTGGAGCAAGGTAAAGTCCTTGCACCAGGACCATGCTTGGACCCGGGAGGCCCGGGAGCCCCAGGGGGCAGGGAGCACAGCCCTCTGCCCTTACTTGGAGGAGCTCCGTGCATTCCTGGGTCGAGAGCCCAGCCGGGTCCCCGCTGAGGCTCTGGACACAGGAGTGCAGCAGAGCCCCTTGTTGGGCCCGGAGGCAGCGGGGACCGGGTCCAATGCCTCCATCGGGGGGCCTCTGGCCACAGCACCACCGGTGGCAGAGGCTACCCCGAGCACCCCGGAGCTGTTCACCAGCCCAGCGGAGAACAGCACGAAGGACCAGGGGCCAGATACCATCCCAGCCCCTGGGGACTCTGACATGGAGCCCGGGACATCTTGCCAGACCTCTGGAGCCCCCATCGGTAAGTATTCCTGTCCCGCTGAGGCACACAGGTCTGGGCCTGTCCAGCAGGTCACGGGCAGTGAGGGGGTACAGGGCTCGCCACTGGGGCAGGTAGGGCACAGGGTCAGCGGGTGCAGAAGCCCCCTCTCGGGCACAGGTACCAGAGAGACAGGTGGCATTGGGGTCACAGGCCCCTGTGTACCTGGAGGTGGTTCACAGGGGCTGGATGTCAAAGATGCAGGCGCATCTTGGGCGGGGTGGAGAGCATGCAGGCCACACAACTGGCAAGTGGCCTTGGGAGACCCCCTAGAGCAAGGCGTGGCTGAGTCCAGCTCACCCTCAAGGGCACCACTAGCATGTGTGCCTCCAGGGTACGGTTCCCAGCTGTCAGGCAAAAGGAGAGCATGGTCCCCTTTTTACTGTCCTCTTCTTTTTTTCCTCACATTCTCTGCCTGGCAGGCAGTTTAAAATACAGGAGTTTGTCTGGGTTTTTACTGTAGGGGTTGAAGGATCCTAGAATGCCATAGAATACTGATTTGTACAGGAAAGTGTTCCAGGGCCCCCTAAACGCCGATGACTACCACAGCCAGACAACATTTTCACCCAGTGTCCTCCAATGTTCTCCATTTGGTACTTTCCTGGCCTCCTTTTGAGGCTTTGGGAGCCGGTAGCCCTACCCCAGGGCAATGTCCCATGGGATCCTGGGTCCTGTTGACAGTCAGGGCAGAGGTGTGTGCTGCAGACAGGCTGCACACAGACAGGGCCAGCAGGCGGAAGGGGCCAACTGTGTTTTCTGCTTCCCTCCAGCCAGCCACTACCAGCAGCCCGATCCCTCAGTCTGAGGGCACCCCGGAGGAGGAGGAGGGCCCCCTGGTCGCGGGCAGAGCTTCTCGAGAGCCTGGAGAATCTCGGGGAGTGGATGGAGGCATCCACACAGGCCTGGAGACGGGAGCAGGCCCAGTGCCAGGATGCTGCCCTCCGTCTCCTGCAGCAGGTAGCAGTGGTAGACAACAGGGTGGTCGCGGTCCTGGATTTCCTGAGCAAGCGCCTGCCAGCAGCAGTCGAGGCCATCACCACCAACGTCCGTGAGCTGGTGGAGCAAACGGCCCCTCCACGTCCTGCAGGGGGTTCACCACCTGCTCCTCCCCGGAGGTGACGCCGGACCCAGGGCAGCCATGGGCAAGGGTGGGGTACGCCACCCCCCCGGACCCTCCCTGCCTGACTTCCCCTCTGCCACCAGGACTCTCTCAACCCCTTCCCCTTCCCAAGTTGCTGGCCCCCTCCCCCAGACTACCCCCATATTTCCCCATCCCATAGCCCCCCCCAGCCCTTCCCTGCCCCAACCCCTGTATTGTTCAATAAATAGTTAGAAATGCCTTCTTGGTGTTGAGTGGTTTTATTTGGGGGTATTCCCAGTGTGGGTTGATGGGTGGGGGCTGGCTGTGGGCAAACGGGGGAGAGGGTGGTGTGGGGCAGGGCAGGCCTGGCCCTCAGAGTTTGTCCCAGGCGAAGGTGTTCATGAGTGCATCGCGCACGGAGAAGGCTCTCTGGGATGGCTGCTCCCGTGTGGGCACAGGTCTATGTTCCTCATAGTCCCTTGTGAGGAGTCGTGCCTCAGCTTCCCATGCAGGTGGAATGGGCTCACCCCGCTGCTCGCAGTAGTTGTGGAGGGCCACGCACGCGCTGATCACCTGCGACATTGTCCTCTCTGCGAGGGGAGGCAGGTGAGGAGGCACCTCCAATGTGCCTTGAGGCGGCTGAATGCCTGCTCGACCACCTGGCGGCAGCGGGTCAGGCGGCAGTTGAAGATCTGCTGCCTGGGATCAAGGGGCCCTGCATATAGCCGCATGAGCCATGGGTGCGGGGGATAGGCCGCATCCGCCACGATGAGGACGGGCGCCTCTACTCCCCCAATGTCGATGTTATGTGGGGGGAAGAAGGTGCCCGCCTTCATGCCCTGGTACAGGGCAGAGGTACGGAGGACCTTGGCATCATGGGCCCTCCCTGGCCATCCCACATAACAGTTTTGGAACAGGCTGCGGTGGTCCACAAGGGCCTGCAAAATGATCGAGTGGTACTCCTTGCAGTTTCGGTACTCTGCGGGTCTGTGCTCTGGGGCTCGCATGGGGATGTGCGTTGTGTCCAGGGTCCCCGCACAGTTGGGGAAGCTGAGGGTGGCCATGCCAGGAATGGTGTCCTGTAGCTCCCCTTCTGTCACCAAGCGTCGCAGCAGGGCCCGGTTGATGGCTCTGGTGACCTCCACGAGGATGTTACCGGTGATGGACGTCCCAATGCCGAAGAGGTGCACCACAGATCTGTGTGACTCCAGAGTGGCCATCTTGAGAGGGCGATGGCCATTCTTTTGTCCACAGGGATGGCAGGCCTCATGGGGGTGTCCCTTCAGCGCAGCAGCGGGGTGAGTTCTGTGACTAGGAGGTTGAAGCTGGCCCTGGTCATGCAGAAGTTCCTCCTCCACTGGGTGTCCGCCCAGGTGCACAGCACTACCCGCTCCCACCAGTCTGGGCTGGTCTCCTGGGCCCAGACCTGGCGAGGCACGGAGGGGGGCAGGGGCAGTAGCTCTGCTCTGCGGGCCAGGTGGATTACAGCCGTGAGCAGAGGCTGGGCACCATCTGGGTCTGCAAGCAGAGTGTCCCATGTCAGCAGGACACTCTGCAGGCGGGCAGAGGGTCTCAGTGTCGCACAGTGCTGTCCGGACAGCCAGGCAGTGTCCTTCGCTTGCAGAGTCCTGCTAGCCAGAGTGGACAGGGAAGTGAGGTCAGGGCCAGCTTTTATAGGATTGGCTACCAACATGGCCACTGAGATAGCCCAGGGAGGTGGCCATGTTGCCACACCTCCCATGGTGCCCTGCCCCGAAGCGAAATAGCAAGTCCACAGTGTGGACATGCTATTTCAGTTCCCGCTTTTTCCTTATTTCGAAATTTTGTTTGTTATTTTGAAATAAGTCATTTCAAAATAAGGGTGTTATTTCAAAATGACTTGTTTCAAAATAGCCTATTTCAAAACAACCCCTTGTGTGTGGACATAGCCAAAGTCAATGGCAAACTCTCACTGTCTTAAAAAAAAAAAAAAAAAAAAAAAAAAAAAGCAGGACCAAGGATTGAGTACCTATACATTATGTAATATTTGTCTGAATTTTATTATAGCAGGATGTCCCATTTAACAAGAGAAGAAATGAGAGCTCTCACTTCCTCTTCCTTCCACATGGCCTCCGCTAGTGGGGCTCACTCAAGAAGGCTTGTTCCTCTAGTAAGTTCTCTGGACATGACTGTAGTGGAGTCTGGTTTATTTGGCTATGTCAACATCAGGGAAACTTAATTTGGATTTGTTAGTCCGAACCAAGAAGTTTGAGCTTAGTTCAAATTAACCCAAGGTTAGTTCGAACTAACCTTGGTCTTCTAAGTTCGAACTACCTGTGTGTTCTAGTTCAAACTAATGCTTAGTTCAAACTAGAACACGCAGTTAGTTCAAATTAACTGTCCTAGTTCGAGCGTCTTAAGTTTGAACCAAGCATTAATCTAAACTTTCCCTAGTTCAAACTAAGAAATTTCTAAAGCCTAGTGTGATCATGGGCTAAATTAGTCCAGACTGAGCCTCCTTAGTTGGGACTGATTTGCCAGTGTAAACATAGCCTCTGGAGACTGAGGAAGAAGTTTCTGTGAGTAGAGTGGTGTATCCTGCTAATGGAAATATTAGTCAACATTTTGCGCATTGTTCCTGGGGATTGAGCCACTTATGGGGATGCTGATTTAGGAACTGCAGTGGTGGGTGGGGAAGGATTTTGTATGAAGGGATAGGCAATATGAGCTTATTTTCAAAAGGAAAAAGATTGCTGCAGCTTTCTGCAGTGGAGAGCAGCTGTCAAATGGAGCTCTGGGTATGGAAGTGGTGAAAGTAAGATCCCTGACTGTGGAAAATTGTTTGTAGGGATTGTTCTCCATTTCATACACTGGGTGAGGTCTTGAGAAGGGTAAGGAATATGGTGGGGCTTTGTCATAGTCAGTGTTTATCAGTAGTAAAGGGCAGTTTAGCAGCAATACATGTGCCCCCTGCCTGATTCCCTGGTAAGTGAAAGGAGGATTTTTACTGGGGGGTCTCCTCAGTTGCAGGATCTCCAATCAGATATTTCAATCAAGAAATTATTAAGAGTAGGAGGTAATGAGAGAGAAAAGTGGCAGAATAGAGATATTTTTTAGAATCTGGAGTGCGATCTTCTGTGGGTTTTTTTCCCCTCACTCTCAGATTCCCAGCAACAGAGAGAGTGATAAAAAGGGAGCACAACGACATGTCGTGAATGAGCAGTTCAACAATAGTTACAATAAAGAAAGACCTGAGGTCTCTGTTTCTAGCCAGGGACTCTGGCAGTATTATTAAGGAAGAAATATGATGCATCATTCACAACCAATCAGGATCAGGCTTTTGGGCAGGACTCTTCACAATGGAAGTGTTATCTTAGGGCAGGGGTTCTCAACCCCTTCACCCTCATGGCACAATGGGGCCCTCCCAGCTGTGTGTGGCACACTGTCTCTGTTGTTCCCCTGCCACTGAAGCTCCTCTCTGGCACAAGGACTTTTGGCAGTGGGTGAAGCTGCAGTGGTCCCCGCTACACAAGAAATTCACCCTTGTTGAGGAATTTTGGCAATGGGAGATTTGACCGACAGTTCCCAACTCAGAGAAAATGGAGTGGAGCCATGCAGCTATTGCGGAGATCTGCTGCCACTTCAGCTCTTAAAGGGGTAGTGGTATGTAATCAGCACGCCACTACTGGCTCTCCTTGGGCTTTTGGTGGCTGACTGTTTTCATGTGACACATTCAGCCACTGTGCCTCGACTCACTTTTGTGTCATGATACAGTGGTCTAGGATACCACAGCAGAGATATGTTATTCAAATTAACTACAAAGGGGACATGGACAGATGTTACACTTGGTATTTTGCTGCTGGTGGGTCTTTTATTAAAATCTTCTGGATTGTCTCCTGCATGGTTGAAAACTGTGATACACCTCCTAGCATGGGCATGGGAGGGGGAGCAGGGACATTTCCCTCCACAGTAGTCAGTGGGGTGCTGGACACATAACTCTTTCAGGATCTCGACGGGGAGGGCATGTGCAGAATTCCTCTTGGGCCCCAGTAGGAAGGGCACATTCTCCTCCACGTTTCCAGGGCCCTGGTGGCGATTACTGTACGTGACTTTGTCTGCCGGTTGCTAGAAGATAATTCAGTGTCATCTTTTACTTTTATGGTGTGAAGTTTTTGTGGGAATGGTTTGGAATCAGGAAGGAAAATAGGAACTGGGTACATGAAGTGGTTACTACTATATACCAGCCTTCAAACCCTTCATAGGTGTACAGCTCCTACCACAATGGGACTCAGGTCTCTAAGTATTACTACAATATAAAATGAATAACTAATCATAAAAATTAGTATGACAATGGTGCTGCAAATGACTCATCTGTATGTACTGAGATTTAGTAGGTTATTGGCTCTGATCCAAAGTTAAGTGCAATAAATATGGTTCTTTCCAATGACTGGCTGGCTTTGGGTAAGGCTTTTGATCATCAGCCATGATCATCATCACAACAGTGTTGCATTGTGAGAATCAAACTGCCTTCAATCACCTGAACAAGTGGCCAGTAAGCCTACTGGTGTAAATTATGTTTTCATACCAAGTCTGGCCCTGATGCTGTTTTCATAAAAAAATTCTTTCTTAGGGCGTACTTTCTTCTGTTAACCTGTAAATAAACAAATGAAAAAGGTGTTAGACTAAACCCTTTTCTTTCTTTTTACAGCAATCTGTGGGATGCACTTGTGATGTCCTGTCCCTATAAATGTTCAGGGGACTCAGTACTCTTTCCCTCTTCAAAGCACTGCCTCATTTTCCTGTTAGTTTCAGTTTTGCAGCCAGAACAATAAAACCATCACAGCAGACACATATGTACTATCTCCTTCTCTGCTGGCTCCAGAAATATAGCATGCCTAGCATGCTTAGTGTCTGCATGGCTCCTCATTGATTTCACTTAGCCCCATTGACTTCACTGTCAAGGACTGGGACCATAAATTGTAAGTTGTCTTGATATCTTTGTCTTGTACAATGTCAAATACATTGTAGACACTTAATCTATACATGCATTATTATTCCCTGGCATGGTTTATTGCAGTTCAAATACTCTTGGATAATTCTACATTTCATTTTGAAAATCCATTAAAAATTGGATCCACTGCAGTATTTAAGGTTCATAACTGTATTGGGCAACCACACATTAGCACATTTCCTTCTGTCTCTTTGCCTCCCCAGACGCAGATTTGATTTACCGCAGCTCCTCATTTGTCCCATCTTTTCCCCAAATGTAAATGTTTTTAAAGTTACAATGTATATAAACACTGAAATCTCAGCCTTAAACTAGCTACTTTGGTTCAACCTTTCAAGTACCAGTTTAGTTAGAAGCAGCTTGGCTACCTTTGTTCAGTGTTTTGTCTTTCAAGTGCTGTGTTATTAGCACTTCTCTCAGGCACTGTTTCAAAGAGAAACTGCAATTCCAGTCATCCAACTGGCTGCTGTGATCATTTTTCAATAGACAACAATCATGTTTAACATTATCCTACTTCAGAACTCAAACACTGATTACCACTGCAACAGTAAAAAACAAAAGCAATAGTATATAATGCAAGCCAGTTTACTTCCTCTTCAGAGGTTTAAAAATAGAAGTGTGTACAGAGCCATTGAGATGCATACTAAGGTGGAAAACTAAGATGTAAGTGTGAGTCTCAGTTTGCTCTTTGTTAAGGCTACTGTATATAGGAATCCTTGAGGTTATTTTAGAGAGTCAGTAGCTTGTACTTTATGGGGTGCAAGTATTTAAGTAGGCTGCAAAATAGTACAATAAGCAGGGGAAATTCACTACCAGTTTTGCATATTTGTATGGCATTTTCTGCTAGCCTTGCAATATGACCATTGTACTAGTTGTTAACAGTATTTTAAAAGATTTTTTTTTTAAACCTGGTAAAACCCCTGGGAAATCTCTGCTCCAAAATGAGGAAAATGTTTCATAAAATTGTGTACAATCTACAGGGCACTCCACAAACTTTACACTCTGCCCCCAATTTTCAGTTATTCTTATTCAGTACATTATGTGCATCTAATCAATTGTGTCACTAATTACATGAGTGAAAATACAGGAGAATAGCATGCAAGACTTATAATTCCCTAAATGATGGACATAAATTCCTCTGATATCATTTATAGATAATTTAGATGAATGCAATCATTAAAAGCTAAGCAAAGATATTGCTAGAACTTAATTACACTTTTGAGGTTATGCAAAATTTCACAAGATTATTCTGAAAGATGGAAACCTTCCTTCCATGGTATTGTCTATTGTTGTTCACTATTAATTTGTCATTGTCTGCTTGGCTTTTCATACTATAAAATGTATGTAGAAAAAAAACAGTTTTATTTGGTAAGTTGTATTGATTTGCAATTTGGGAAATGTAATTATTATTATTAATTATTATTATTATTATTATTTATTATTTATTTTGGCATTACTTCATTGCTAGTAGAAAGCCACAAAATTGGAGCTTGCCATACTGGGAAGGTCTGAGCCTCTCTCCCTAACCCCATTCATGTCATCTAGAATCTGGGAGGGGTCTTCTTTCCTGGGATATGTAAATATTGTGTCTTTGTTCCAGGATATGGGAGGGGTTGCCCATATATGGACAAATGTGACACCCCATTCCCCTTTGTGAGCCAGGATCAGGGAAGCCCTGTGCCACCAGATGGGGAGCTTAGAAAAGATATGTTCAGAGCATGTACAAAGAAATACACTGTTCTAGCTGGATTGATGAGCCAAACATGGGAATGTTCGAAAAATATCAGAAATTTTTCAGCCATGTAAAAGGGATGGGAATACCCACTGATGTGAATAGCACACTCTACACTGCTATTTCAAGCTGCGAGTATCTCCTTAAAGTGTTCTCATCATGCTAAAATGAATGGGCAACTTCATACCTTTCTGACACATCTATGGTTCAGATTCATGTGTAGACCCGTATGTTGCACCTACTGAGAATACACAGGAGGGTGATGTGAAGGGAAACCTGAAATGGCCAAACAGTGCACAGAATACAGCTTCTTTTTTGGAAAATATTGATGGCTCTCATCACCCCCAGGGGGAATTCCAATGCAGAGTCTAGTTGGAATCCTCGGCACGTTGCCATTGAGACACATCAGGCACATTCACTTCCGTCCATCACTAACGCTATCTGGAGTAGGGGAAACCTGAGCAAAATAATGTGGTAGATGGCTGGACTGTAAGGAATAAGGCTTCATGATGGGCTGAGCTGCAGATGAGAGAAGGGTGTAGGGCCAAGATTCATAGTTCAGTTGACCTACATACTACATAAACAGGCACAACAGCTGCTTCCTCCTACTAATAGCTTGGGTTTTTTTGTTTTTTTGTTTTGTTTTTTTTCTGTTTGAAACAACAACAGCAACAAAACTAGGAGTTTAAATGGCAGCAAATTTGGTTATACCAAATTGAGCCTTCCTAGTGACAGCTTGCAAAACTCAAACTTCAGCAAACTGGGAAATATACAGTTAAGGTACATGTCTACATAACTTTAACTGCTCCCTCTTCAAGGAATGCCCCAAACTACCCTTAACACTCATACCCATATGCTGCCTTTTTGGTATACAGAAAGGAGCTACTTGCCCTAGATCCAAACACTGAGCCTATTCACTTGACAGAATACCACATTTGTGAAATTTCACAACTCATCACACTCACAGGATTCCATCTAAAGTCCATATGCTCTCTCTCTTTCCTTCATTCTTCAGTAATTTACAGCCTCTTGTCCTATCCCACCACATACTGACATTTCCCATGGCAAGACTTCACCCCCCCCCCAACACCTACTGCCTTTTTACTGACACAATCTACTTAATTTTTCAATGAAGTGATGTAGGCTCTCTCTTCCAGTTATGCAAGCTCCCCTTTCATTTACTTGCACATATGGGGTGGGTGTAAACCCTCATCCCCTCATAGCAAAATCATGTTATGCGTCTCAGACTAACCTCCATCTTCTCAACACACAAAGACATCTCTATCATCCTGCCTCACCTACTGTATTATACTGTTTAGCATATTCAGTACAGCTACAGCTTACACACTGAATACAGTGACAGTGACTGCATATAATTCCCAGCATCCATTGCCAGCTGCAGGACAACAGAGCTAAAGTTATGTGTTCATATACCTTGACATTGTATTTCCTGTTTTTCTGAAGTTTCAGTTTTGCAAAACTCAACATTCTGGAAGGACACAGCTGGTCATTCAGCAGGCTTAGCTCTGTTTTAAATCCTTGTGTGCCATTTAATGTACAAATGACTAGATCCTAAGCTAGTATGTAGCTCCATTGCAACTCATGAAAATGGTAGAGCTATGACAAGTCACACCAGCTTAAACTCTGGCCATATGATCCTAACTTCCATCTAAAATAAATATATATTTTTCTAGAGATCCTATGACCAACTAAGTAACAAGTGTTTTTAACTGCTAGATCATGCGTGAGACTTGTTCATAAACAGTGCTAGTTTGCTATGTGATGGGGTATGTGCAGGAATTCAGATTTGACCCATGTTCTGTGGCTACCTGCTTGGCTCTGCAAGGAGCTTGTTTTCTCCAACCCTGCCAGGAACTCACTCTTCCCCCAAAAGGACTTTAATCTTCTCTTCCTCCACCCTGGCCTATTTGATGCTTGTTCTTCCTTCCCTCGCCCTCCTGACAGGGAGTAGCTCTCTCTCCTCCATATCCACAGCTCTAGGGCCAGCGGAGTTTGTGTGTCCCAATGGCTGGAGAGGAGGAGGATGCTTGTCCCTTCTTGTTCATACCCTCCTACATTATAATAATTCTGCATTCATATATTTTCCACTGTTATATAGGTTCTAAAAGAGTGTTTTAATATCAAACTATAGCTCTTTTTATCTACATAATTTTCATTTTTATATGCTTGATTAGGACCACCCACTCCTTTTAGTCTATTGTATATCTTTCCATAGTAAAGTTTGTTATCTTGATTTACATGGCAATTTTCTACACAATTTTAAAAATATTAATCAATTTCAATTCAAATTAGATCAAGACACCACACAAATTTTTGCCATGTGCTGAAAAACGTTGATCAGTTGTGAACATTTTAAACAGCTCCAGAATTTCTAAGCATAACTCTGAGATTATATGTATATGAATATTATTACGAGTATTTTTTAAAAAAAATGGCCAAACTAAGAGTCAAAAACTGCAACTTTCACTCAAGAGAATAATTCACAACTGATCTACTATGGGATGTACAAACCTCGTATTGGGGGGAAAGGATTAAGTTGTTCTTCTGGTTTCGAATGACTCTGCCCTGCTGTACAAACAAGTTATATCAAACATAGAGAAAGAGTTCAAAAGGAAAGAAATGCAGCTCAGTGAAAGGTGGGTATGAAAGACAGATTGCTACTTTCTCCATTTGTAAAGGAGGGGTGTATCAGAGAACTGAGCTTCCTCTTTTGCCCGTGGAAGGTTCAAAGTTCCTGAAGTGAAGGTGGGCTGGACTATGTTTGTTTGGTCGCTAACTAGCATCCATTATGCTTAACTCAGGCTTGATCAAAGTCCTTTTTGAAGAAGAAAGGCCCAACACTCAGCTAAGACTGTCAGTCTGTTTTTTTTTCCTTTTTTTTTCTCTTTTCCTTCTTTTATTTTGCTGATTTTGTTCTCTCATGTATTCTCTCTGACCTGTGAAATGGGGCCTAAATTCCAGGGATATGTCCACAATGAAGCTTAGAGGTGGGATTTCCAGTGCTGGTAGAAAGACTCATGGTAGCTCTGGTTAAACCAGTGTGCTAAAAGCTAGCAGTATGGATCTTTTGTGGTATGAATGATGGCTAAGTTGAGCTACTCAAGTTCAAAACTGGCAGACCTTCTGGGTCCCAGCTTGGGTGGCAGTGCAAGTTGCTGCCCAGGCTAAGTATGCACATGGCTCTTTAGTATCCTACCTCTTACAGATCTACTGTGAGTCCCTCTACCTTTGCTGAGAAGTCCACCTACCAGATGCAGCCAAACCTCCGAGGAATTCAGCCAGTGGTTTGAGATTGTATCCTTTCACCCCATGCTACCAAGTGTTCCAGTCCAAATGATCAGAAGCCAAGTGAGTAAACCACATCAAAAAGAGGTGCTGCAGAGAGAGCAGAACCATAACATGGTCCTAATGATCCAAAGAAGCTGTTTGTGTGAATAAGAAATATTCATCCAAGTAAAATCTGCAGAAACAATTGAAAGACTTCTACTGACTTAAACAGGAGGTGAATCAGTTCACTTGTCCGTATGGGTTCCTCTGTCTACACAGCAATAAAAGATGTGTGGCACAGCTGCAACTGGCCCAGTGCCGCTTATATGGACATGAGGTGGGAGGGTCTCAGAGCCATTGCTTAAGTGTGAGCCTAAATGTCTATCCTCCAGTTTTATAGCTCTGCAGCCGGAGTCCCATGAGCCTGAGTCAGCTGCCCTGGATTCTGTGATTAGATGCTTCATGGTTTGTGTGTGTGTGTGTGTTGTTGTTGTTTTGTTTTGTTTTTTGTTTTTTTTTTAATCACAGCATAGGCATTTCTTAAGGCTCTGTTTCAAGAAAGCATTGGTGTTCAGGAAAGCACATAAGCACACCCTTAACTTTTAACTACGTGCTTCAATCCCATTGAAGTCAATAAGGCTTAAGCCTGTGGATAAAGATAAGCATGTTTTTAAGCTTTTCTTGAATTGTGGCATTAAGGAAGAAACAGGAAAGGGCATGTTCTGAAATAACACGATAGGCCCATTCTTGAAGTCCCCATTCAGTCCTTACTTAGACAAATTCAAATGGAAATGTTGGCTTTGTAAAGACTTCATTATTGTTTTTATATCAGAAGTTAGTATGAGAATTAGAAGTACGAAGTTCCTCAGATTCAGGCCTTAGCTAGACTACTAGATCACACTTCATTTATTTATTTAGTTTTCTCATTAGGTTGTCTCAGTTATAGAGTTATGATAACTGGAGGTGAACTTTCAGTTTCTAAGGGTGACCATTTTATGGTTTTGAGTGACTTGTCCAAGATGCCACTGGAAATCTGCAGCAGAGCCAGGAATAAAATAATATCGAATTGTATAACTGGAAGGGACCTTGAGAGGGCTGCAATTCCAGACTATTGCATCCTAACACTGAATGCTAAGGAGTCTTCCTCTTTTAGTCTTTGTCCTGCTTTATACACATGCTTAACTTCTTTTTTTTTTCCTGCACTGTAAGCAGTCCAATTTATTTCAGAAAAGAAAAAAAAAAAAAAAAAAAAAAAGCACACATGTAAGTCTCTGGAGCATCAGAGCTATGATCACAAGCATGACATCAGCAGAAAAAGATTGTCACTGACTGATTAGTGACCCCTGAAGCAGCACACTTACCTACACTATGCCACATATACGACATAGTACAAATCATTAATTGCTTGAATACACCATCTTAGGGTATGTCTAAACCAGTTAATTAACACCAATTCCTTTCTAATGTTTAAAAATCTAAGTTGTATTTGAACAATACAAAGGTTTATTTTGACCAGCTAATATATTAAAAGAAAACTTGTGTGAACCCTTGTCAAATTTAAAATTGTGTTAAGAAATAAATTCTTTCATCACACTCTACACGTAAAGAGGGAGTGGGTGAGTTGAGGAATTGTCACCCTGTGTAGCAGCTTTCAGGGGGCACGATACCACTTGGCTGTTTGGTTTGTTGATTTTTTCCCCTGTTGATTGGCATGCCACCACAGAAATGCCAACTTTTTTCCACCCTAGTCAGCAAAATGTTTAGGCCTATTGCTATCTTCATATGCCCTCAGAGACTATTGAACCAAGATAGCATAGTTCCAAAGGGGCAGCCATGTTAGGCAGCTCTTCACTTTCCTTTTTCAATACTGGCTATACCTGTCAAAAGCATCATCCTTCTTGACACTCTGGTATCACTATTCCTTTTACTAGCATCTAATCTGCTTCCAGTCTAAAATGATCATGTTACATATGTGAGAACAAACAAATTTTGTTTTTTTTCTTTTTATGAAAATTAATTCTCCTATATCAGACATTTTATCATTCAAAAATAAAGATTATTGTGAAGAAGCACGGGCTCCTTTTGGTTCATTTCCTTTTGTCCACCTATTTTAATTATTGTTATTTAATTACATCATTTGCAATTTTGTACTTAATTCTCTCATGCTCCTAATTTTCCCCCTCTTTTCTTTGAAATTTACCCTACATTTTAAGTGAATTAGTAGGCAAGAATAGTAATTGAGCCTTTTATAAAAATATATATATACACAAACCATTCTTTTTCATCAGTGTGGATTTTTGTTTCCTCCTACTACTAATAACTTATAAACCTGAAAAAAGGCCATGAATTCTAATGAATTAATAGGAACTATTTAATGGAGCACAAAAGAATGGCATTGAAATGCTACAACTCAGCGGGAGAAATCTCTTCAAGAGTACTTCCTGAGCAATGAACTTTCCATTTACAAGTTACTTATTAAGAAAGAAATGGATTTGAATTGTTTTATTAATGCGGAAATGGTAGTGTGAATCATGAGGAATATGCTGCCCTCAGCATGAATATGGACACATAGACAACCCAAACTAAAAATACCAGCATGCAGTGCATCCAGGTAGGGAAATGCAGATTGGGACCAATATGTCCAGAGGCCATATTTTTATATGAAATAAGGGAAACTAGAGTCTACTCTAAATGATGCAAAGTAAGGGTGACCTGACAAATTTGGCTCCTGGCAAAATGACAGTACAGCCTGTGGCTGGGGTATTCTAAATCAATAATAAACTCAAGTGTAAGGTCAAAAAAATCATTCCGCTAAAAAGTTATGTATCTCTTCTTATGTTATGTTTGGGACAAATATTATAGATCATTTATAAACACCACATTCTGGGTTTAATGAAAGCAATTTGCTAAAGCTTATTTATGTGCTATTATCTGAACTAATATTTTTATTGGAAAAGTTTCTGCTTGACATTTTGTGTTTTGACTGGCATTTGCTTGTTGCCAGATGTCATAAAGAAAGGACTGCAACACATGCCGTTAGCAGCATATGCCTTTTTGGGCACTGAATAACATTTTCATACAAAAAAATCAAATGATCCAGAACATATTATGCTGTCATTTAAAAACAGCATCAGAACTGAAACATTTTTCATGCTCATAATAAATTTTGTTCCCCAAGGCTCAATCTAGCATTTTCTCACAATGTTTGGAAATATAATGAGGAAAACATTTATTCTATTAATTGGCACTACTGTTTTTATTCAGAATGCTAATGATTTTTCTCAGAATACAGGTTTTAAGCAATATCTCCGGCAAGGCTTTGGTTTTCAGCTTTATCCTTCTCTACTTCATTGGAAGAGACTGTCCTGTTTTCTTTACCGTCCTACCTTCTCAATTATTTACAGTAGCGACAAGTGCTTATCTGCAGGGATAAAGGAGATCTGATAGCTGATCTGCTATTTTTAAAGGAATACAGCAGATTTTATCCACAAAAAACTGCAGTAGCTTTTTTAGTAATGTGTGGGTAAATGAGGTAGTCATTAATCATTCCTAAGTGATAAAACTGTTGCGATAAAACTGCTTCTTAAAAAGACAATATTAAAATACAATAGCAAAGTATTCTACTGCAAAAAAAAGACTAGAAAGAAACCAATATGGCTCCATCAGGAGTTCTTTAATTACTTGAAAATCAAAAGGAAATCCTACAAAAAGTGGAGATACAGACCAATTCATAAGGATAAATTAAAAAAAAATGTTATGTAAGCATGTAGGAACAAAGTCATAAAGACAACGCACAAAATGAGTGGCACATAGCAAGTGACATGGAAGCCAAAAAGAGGTTCTGTATATACAATAGGAGTAACCAAACAATAAGGAGGGTGTAGGTTCACTACTTTGTGTGGAGTTATCAATGGATCCCTGTCAAATTGGAAGACATATTCAGTAGGGTGTTGTGGAGGGTCTGTCTTGGGTCTGGTACTGTTGAATACTTTCATCAATACTTGCATAATAGAATAATGAATATGCTTATAAAATTTGAGGGTAACACCAAACAAGGGCAGTTGCTAACACTTTGGAGAACAGGATTAGACTTAAAAATGACCATCATAAATTGAAGAATTAGTCTGAAATCCATGACATTAAGTTCAGTAAAGACAACAGTCAAATCTTACATTTAAGAAGGAAAAATCAAATGAACTAATAGAGCACACGGAATAACTGGATGGCAGTAGTACTATGGGAACAGATCTAGGGTTTGTAGACGGGGTCACAAATTGAACCTAAGACAACAATATGATATTATTGTTAAAACTGCTAGGCTATGTCCACACGATAACTGTTATTTCGAAATAACTCATTTTGAAATAAAATCCTTATTTTGAAATAAGTTCATTCGAAATAACAGTTTCTTAATTTGAATTAAGGGGAGCCCTTCAAATCGAAATAGCATGCCCTGTGTGTGGACATGCTATTTCAATTCCAGGTGAGGGGCAGCATGGGAAGTGTGGCAACATGACTGGCTCACCGGCCAATGCTAGTGGCCATGTTGCCAGCCACGTTGCCACCCAATCACTTAAAAGCATGAACGGACATCCCCTTCCTGTCCATCGTGACCCCACAAGTGCTTGCGAGAGAGATGGCTAGGGATGCCCCCTGGCTCCCGTACCATCCTCAAGCACCTGGTAGACCCGCTGCTAGCCTTCAGAGTGCCACCCTGCTGTGGGACTCAGTTTCCCTGAGCCTGATGAGCCTGGAGCGTAGCCCCAGCCCATTATCTCAGTGGCCCTCACAGCACTGTGGAAGAACCCCGTGGCTGAGGCCTAACAACGTTGAGACACAGATAGCTCACTGTGCCTATGGGGGGGGGATAAGTGTGCATTTGCTCTGCCCTACAAGCAGGCCTGGAAGAGGGCCAGTAGCAGCCTCTAACAGATAGGTATGCCAGAGAAGCCTTGCTGTGCTTGTCTCCATGGTTCAGGGACAGACCACGTATTGGAATTTGCAGACAGAAGTGTTTGGATTTTACTGGCAGAATACTAAGGTCAGTCTAGCCGGATAAAGGGCAAGCTGTTCGGGCCAGTCCGACTAGGCCAAAGGCCCCTGGTGCGGATGACTATGAGCGAGATGGGTCAAAGGAAAGGGCTGTAATTGGGGGACTTCTAGTGCAAAGAGGCCAGGCCCAGAACGTAACTCCCTATACAGCAAGAGCTTATGTATTGTGATATGATGTACTTATGTCACTAGACAAATATCATACACTCTTCTTGGGGCCCTTGGGTACTTGCCTTTGGGCCCGCAGCTGTGTAAAAATAAAGTGCCACGCCTCACTAAGTTGTGCCCCCCACTTACTGAGGATCCCTCTACCGTACCAATAGCTCCTCATCCCCCATCTCGGCACCAGGCATCAGCACAGACTGGTGGGAATCGGTTGTCCAGGGAACCTGGAGCAGCAAGCACTGGAGGAGGAACCTCCAGGTTAGCAGGGGGACCATCCCCCCTCATCACCGAGCCCACCCCAGTCCTACACCGAAGGCATATGGTGATGAGGGCAGGCATCCCTGTGGACAAGAGCATGGCCATTGCTGGAAGATGGCCATTCCCGAGTCCCAAGGGGCCAGTGCCCATCTCATCAGCGTCAGGAGGTCCACCGTCAGGGAACTGCCACTGCAGGTCACCCACGCCATCAGCTGGTCCTGCAGCCACGCCTTGTCACGCTGGGAGTGCTGCAGGACATCATCGCTGGCGTCACTGCCTTGGGCTTTCCAGTGTGTGGGGGGATAGTTGATGCCACACACATTGCCATGTGAGCCCCACCACACCACCTGCTCCCCCTTTCTGCCCCAGCCAGCTGCTGCCCAACCCACCCACGCCCTGAATCCAAACCAATAAAACACTCAGCAATAACTTATAACATGGGTAAACTGGATTTATTTCACTAAACAAGGGTGCTGGGGAAGGCAGAGCTGGGAAGGCGGGAAGGGTCGAGTGGGAGCACAACTGGGGGCACTAAACTGGGACAGGGGATGTGGGGTAGGGGTTTGGGGACAACTAGGGGGCTTTTACAGGGGAGCCACACCTGGGGCATGGCCTGCAGCCCCACGGCCTTCGCCGAGGCCAGCCTGGGTCTGGGGCACAGCAGGGGTGGTCCCAGGCTGGGGGCAAGGTTTCCCCCAATCTGCTGCAGTGTTCCCTGCATGCCCTTGAGGGCCATTGCCTGCACTTGAGCGCCATCACCTGGCACTCCATATCTGCAGCCTGGTGCTCCAGGTCCACCATGATGCAGTCGTCAGCATCGACAAAATGTTCGAGGTGCTGGACCACAGTATCCTGGCCCCTGGTTTGTTCAGCAAGCCATGCCCTGGAGGACACCTCAGCCTGTTGCCGAAGCATGGCAGTCACCATATCATCCCAGGTAGGCCAGGATCTCCTCCTCCGCCTGATGGCCAGTGGCGGGCTCCCGGGAAAAGGCCGGCGAGTGGGTGGATGAGCTGCAGGGGCAAAAGAGAGAACATTTAGGTGTCAGCCTACTAGCCTTGGTGTGTGCAGCCTGTGAGCTGCAAACACCTCTGACTTGACAGCTAGCAGGATTCCAAGTCTGTGTGGGCTCTGTACACTGCAATCAGGGGGCAAGGGGCCTTGTGGCCCATGGTAAGTAGTGAGCTGTTCTCAGGAAGTCTCCTGGGCCCATGTGACAGCTGTGCTGGCTGAACGCTCTCTGCCCTGCATGCTGCTAAGTCTGCCTATTGCCACCCCTGTGTTGAAGGACCCCCATCCTGCTTGGGCACGGAACCCTGTCTCCACATGCCTCTCTGCAGCATGCATGCATGGGAGAGCCTGTGCCACCCCAGGCACGAGCCCCACTGTTCCAGGGCTGTGCCCCCCTCAGGACCCAGGTCCTGCACTCCTGGGCCTCCCTGGCTTGTGGGGGGGACACTCACCAAGTGGGACCCCTGATGTCTGGTGCAATGTCCCCTCTGAGGCGGCTGCCTCCTGCTCCCCAGGTGCTCCTCGGAGCTGCTGGTGTGGGGCTCCCCTTCACTGATCAGCTCCGGGCTTGTGGGTGGAGCTGTGCTTGGCCAGCTGGTCTCGCCACCCACATCAGTGGGCTCCTCTTGTTCAGAAGGGGCCCCCTCCAGCTCCGTCTGACTTCCCTGGGCCTCAGCCGAGTCCCTCACTTGCTCTCAGTGCGGTGGGCCACCGGGCTCCTGGCTGAGGAACTGGTCAAGCTCCTCAAAAAGGGGCAGCTGGTGGCAGCTACTGCCCCATGGAGCTGCCTGGCATCATGTGCCCGGGCATAGTTCTGCTGGAGCCCCTTGACTTTGGAGTGCACCTGTTCCATAGTACACTCAAAGCCCTCTTCTGCAAGCACCTGGGTGATGTCGGCACATACATTGATGTTGCGATGCCTGGCGCTGAAGCACTGCAGGATGTCCTCCGTTAACCAGATGTGCAGGAGGGCAAGGGTCTCTGCCTGGGACCAGTCAGATCCCCCACGCTTCCCCTGCGACCGAGCTGCTTGTGCCTCAGCCAGGGCCCAGTTAGACAGCCTGGCAGCACGAGACATGAGCCTAGAGGGCACTTCCTGGCCCAGGGCACCCTGGGAGGAAGAAGGTCACCTCCAAGCTGCTTTTGAAATAGCATTGTTTCAAAACAACGGTTTTTGGACCCATTGTTTTGAAACAGACATTTTGATCCATTGTTTCCAAATGGCCGTTTCAAAACAACGTGTCCGAACGCTGTTGTTTCAAAACAGCCATTTTGAAACAACGGCTATTTTGGCAGCGGACTAGGTTTAACTCTTTCAAAATAATGAAACATCATGTGGACCAGGCACCTTTTCTTTCGAAACAACAGCTGTTGTTTCAAAAGAAAAGTGTCGTGTGGACACAGCCCTAATGTTATTTTGAGGTGCTTTAATGGGAGTGACATGTCTAAGAAGCATGATATAATTATTCTGCATTATTTGATATTGATGAGACCTCATCTGGAGTATTGTGTGCAGTTTTGGACAGCACACTTGAAGAAAGATGTGGACAGATTGCCAGAGGAGAACAACAGAAATGATAAAATGCTTAGGAAAAGGAAAGTTGTTGTTTTTTGTTTTTTTTTTTTAAACCTGGGCATAGTTAGTCCTCAGAAAAGATTGAGATGGGACCAGATAAAACTGTTAAAGACTCTGAGAGGGAGATTGGTAATCAATTGTTCTCCATGTCCTCTGAGGGTAGGACAATAAGGAATTGACTTATACTCTGCAAAAAGGAAGATTTTGGTTAGATATTGGGAAAAACTAACTATAAGAATAGTTAATACTAAAATAGGCTTTCAAGAGAAGTTGTGGACTCTTATCACTACATGCTTTTAAGAACAAGTTTGACAAACGCTTGTCAGGGCTTGTCTGTGTTTACTTTGTCCTGACTCATGCAAGGTGCTAGATTGAACGACCTCTCAAGGTCCATCTCAAGGGTCTATTATTCTATGAGCATTTCAGATTTATTCTATTGATTAAAGCTATGTTGTCCCCTGTTTCATTAGTTTTGGGGGGGAGAGTTGGGGAGAGCTGGAGAGGGGAAGTAAAGAACAAATTAATTACAATTTCTTTTCTAGTCACTAACTTCTTGTCTGAAGACCTCTTTTAGGAATGTTCTTCAAACAATATCATTCAGTATAGTAGCTCTGAGCCCCTCAAGCCTATAAATAGGCCCGTTGTGTGTGGTGTATATAGGCAATGTAATTAAAAATTGAATAGTTACCTCCCACAGTTCTCAAAAGTATCAGTGTATTTACCATTGTAAGTACTGTACTGAGGGTGTCAAAACTATTACTATAATTATAATTTATGTGGGGTGGTAAAAAATCATTTAATTAATGGTATTCAATCCCCTCTACCTACAACTAGAACAACTGGGTACCTCACAGCATATTATTCCAAAACTAATATACTTTAACCATCTTTGTTTTGTTACATGATTTAATGGTGATGCTTTTAAGATTAAGACTTCAAAGAATAAAACCTGCCATTTAAAACTGAGTGAAAAAAAAATTACAAGTAATGTAATTTGCGAAAAATAAATCTGTTAGTCTCAAAGTGCCACACAACTCCATGTAATTTGCAGCCACTATCCTATTATAAATATTGTTTCTTTGGACAAATTAGTTGCATAGCTTTTTTTTTTTTAACATCTTTTCTATATCTGAAAGAAAATTTAATTTTATTTAATTTTTCTTACTATAAGAAACTAAATGAAACATAATTAATGAAAAAGTGATATGTACATTAAAAGAATTATCAACCTAGATGTGTGCAAGTGTGGATATGATATTGCATGTGTGGAGAAAAATATCTATATTTAAGGTCCAAGTAGGAGAGAGACACTGAAGGGTATAAATCCAGAAGGATGTTATAGTTTCCTGCCTTCTTTCCTTGTAACATGCAATCACAAGAAGGAATAAATGAGGAGTCAGCGGCAAAGGTCACATTACAGAAGTCTATTTTCCTACCTGCTATGCTATAAAGCTGGAAATTTTACCACTGGAAAGTGTTCCCTAAAGAGCCAGTCATTTCCTGGGATGCCTCTAGAATGAGGATCAGTGAGAAAGCTAGAAGTAAGGAGAGAATTATCTTGTGCAAAGAAATTCATATAAACTTAGCCTTCTTTTTCTGTCTGTATGTCTGCAGAATTTCCATGAGACAATCTTACGTTTAGGTGCTACGGTCATTATTTGTATACACCATATTTGCTAGATAGCGAGAGGGTTTTTTTCTCAGGGGCAGGAGAGGGACAGCCTGTTTAAGACAAATGGAACACTTTAATTATTTGTTGTTCTTTTTTTGTGGTGTATGAATGGTCACCCAAGTCACATAGGTCTATAAAGATAGTTAGCCATTTTGTGTTCATTTTAGTGCAGATACTTAATCTTCCCATGCAGACTTTATAGTGTTTATCTTTTCTTCTTTGTTTTTATTTATCTAAAATAAAAGTTAGACTTAAGTATACATATCATTCTTATGAGTGGAAAAATATAAAGATTAATCAACAGTTCACTTAGAAAGTGAAAATAAACAGTTCTTTTATGGGAAAAAAGAAAAGTGGAAGAATTAAAATGGTCATTTATGTAAATATACACATTTTCCATGTAATAAAGATGTAAAATAGAAAATATGTTAATAAAAATAATGATAAGAAATCAACTCTGACTAGAAAAATGACACCTGCAGTATTTAAAAACTTGTTTTTCACATGAGGAATAGGAACTTAATAGAGGCTTTAAAATATTATATACCAAAAAAAGGCTTTTTAGCTGAAAGTTATATCTCATCTGAGAAAGCAACAGGAATACATCTCTGTATTTTAGCCATCTGTGTCTCTCCCTTCCCTCTCCCCCCACTGGAAGTTGAGGAAATTTCACAATATTACCTGCAATTTCTTGTAAAACATTATCAAATTTTGGGATAAGAAACTGAAATTAAGGCTGACTTTGCTGTTTGTACAAAGGAACTCACTATGGAAGAAACCATAGGCATGTTATGTTTGAGTCCATAAAAAAAAAAGTGTTCTACAACTCATGAAAGCATTCTGCCAACTTGGAACATGTTGTATGAAAAAGACTAGTACTCAGGCAAGGAGGAGGATGCTACCCTTATGGACTGCCATAGGCACAAGCCCAAATTTCCATTAGATGTGGAAGTGTGTCTACACTGATAAAGTCAGAAAAAACTCACTAGAGCATGACAAACACATACAGAGAAGACTCTCAAATTCTGCTTGATGACTCCATAATTATAGAGTTAGTAATGAATGTTGCAGTTAAAGTAACCTTCAGACTTCCTTTATATACTCATTTATATTATACACGGTGAACACTAGACTTGTCCGAATTATTATATATACATTACTACATTTCAGTATTATAATACTTAATTAGTATAATATTAATTATACATTACTAAATAGTCTCAAATATTTTTCATATAAAATTGTTTTGCTATGTTCTGTGCTATTGTATTATCTGACATCCATAGGATTTCCATATGATTAGCAATTAAAGACAGAGTTCTCAAAGATTTCCAAATGTTTAGTGCAAGTTATTGTTCATATGATTATTTATTCTAGAAAGACATTATTCACATTTCCTTAGTTTCTTCTTTAAAAAATTTAGTCATCACATCAGGAAACAAGAGAAATTTTACATGACTTAGAAGACCAGCAGGAATATAACCAGGAAGAAGACAAAGAGAATAATTTGAAACCAACACTATAGCCTGGCAAGTAAGTCACTCCTGGACTCAGACTCTAAGGCTATGTCTACACAAGGGGCATGAGTTGACTTAAGCAGGCTTAAGTAGAGTTAAACAAACCCAGGGCTATATTTAGAATTTATTAAGTCGACTCAAGCACTTGCTAAGTCAGCTTAATAACTCCTGCCCTGAAATTTGACAAGCTTTTAAGTTGACTTTACAGGGCAGGAAGCCCTGGGCCCCACTCCTTGCCACATCCTGGGTCCTCATCAGCCTCCCAGAGCCCAATGTGACTGCACGAGCCCGATCTGGACACAGCCACCACCAGATTGTGGGCTGGCAGCCGGTTCCTGCTGCCTGCGGAGAAGGGTTGGGAACCCGATCATGCTCCCAGCCCCTCTCCGGAGGAGCAAGGTTGAGCTCCAAGCCCCTGACACTTGCCACAAGGGACTGGGAGCCAGACCCAGATCTCAGCTCCTCCCCACAGGGCAGGAGCTGGATCAAGCCCAGGGGCTGATTGGCCTCAGAGCCAGATAACACCCTGGGTGAAGAAGGGGGTGGGACCCTGGCCTAGAGTATATCTACTAATGCAGACATATACCTAAGTCAACTTCACAAGGTTGACTTTATGTCAACTTAAAGTCGATCTTGTGAAGTAGACTTAAAATAGCCCCCTTCTGTAGACATAGCCTGAGGTCAGATGGTATCTATATGATCACCTCATCTGACCTCCGGCACAATGCAGGCCATGAAACATAACATGCCCATTCCTGTAATAAACTTTTATGACTCCCATGACTGAGTTATTAAAGTCCTCAAATCATAGAATCATAGGGTTAGAAGGGACCTCATGAGGTCATCTAATCCAACCCCCTGCCAAAAAAGCACAACCACTCTGAGTAAATTATCCCAGCCAGGGTTTTGTCAAACCAAGCCTTAAATATCTCCAAAGATGGAGATTCCACCACTAACCTAGGGAACCCATTCCAATGCTTTACCACCCTCCTAGTAAGAAAGTATATCCTAATATCCAACCTTGACTTCCCCAGCTGCAACTTCAAACCATTGCTCCTTGTTCTATCCTCCGTTACTACTGAGAATATCCTGGTTCCCTCTTCTGTGGAGCACCCCTTCAAGTAGGGGAATGTTGCTACCAAATCGTCCCTCAGTCTTCTCTTCTGCAGGCTAAATAACCCAACTTCCGTCAGTCTCCCATCATGGGTCTTGTGCTCCAGCCCCTTGATCATTTTTGTTGCCTTCTTCTGGACACTTTCTAATTTGTCCACATCCTTTTTGTAGTGGGGAGCCCAAAACTGGACACAGTGTTCCAGATGTGGCCTCATGAGTGCCAAATAGAGGGGAATAATCACATCCCTCGATCTGCTGGCAACACTTTTACTGCTGCAGCCCAGTATGCCATTTGCCGTTTTGGCAGCAAGAACACATTGTTGACTCATATCCAGCTTCCCATCCAGCATGACCCCTAGGTCCTTTTCTACAGTGCTGCTACTTAGCTGATCATTCCCCAGACTGTAGCAGTGCATGGGGTTTTCCTGTCCCAAGTGCAGGACTTTGCACTTGTCCTTGTTGAACCTCATGAGATTTCTATTGGCCCACTGCTCCAATTTGTCTAGGTCTCCCTGAATCCTGTCCCTACCTTCCAGTGTATCTATTATTCCCCGCCCCCCCAGATTAGTGTCATCTGCAAATTTACTGAGTGTGCAATCAATGCCATCATCCGGATCATTAATGAAAATGTTGAACAGGACTGGCTGCAGGACTGACCCCTGGGGCACACCACTCGTTACTCATTGCTAACTAGACCTAGAGCCATTGACTCCTACTCGCTGAAACCACTGATCTAGACAGATTTCTATCCACCTTACAGTCCACACATCCAACCCATAGTTTCTTAATTTGCTAGTGAAAATGTTGTGGGAAACGGTATCAAAAGCCTTGCTAAAGTCAAGGTATGTCACGTCAACGGCTCTTCCCGCATCCCCAAACCCAGCCATCTCATCATAGAAGGCAATGAGGTTGGTCAGGCATGATTTGCTGTGGGTGAATCCATGCTGACTCTTCCTGATCACTATATTTTCCTCCAAGTCTTTCAGGATGGATTTCTGGAGAACCTGCTCAATGATATTTCCAGGGATTGAGGTGAGGCTGACAAGTCAGTAATTCCCTGGATCATCCTTTTTGCCTTTCTTGAAGATAGGTACTACATTTGTTTTTTTCCAGTCCTCTGGTACCTCCCTCCTTTGCCACAAGTTTTCAAAGATAATGGGCAGCGGCATTGCTATCTCATTGGACAACTCCCTCAGCACCGTCAGATGCAGTTCGTCTGACCCCATGGACTTGTGCACATCCAGCTTCTTTAGGTAGTCCCTAACCTGACCTTCCATCACCAAGGGCCTCTCTTCTTCTCTTCAATCTGCCATCGCCAATGTAGTGCGCCAGGAGCTGGCCCTGCCTGTGAAAACTGAAGTAAAATAGCATTGAGCACTTCAGCTTTTTCCTCATCCTCCACCACGAGGTTATCTGCCCCATTCAGTAAGGGACCTACACCAGCCCTAATCCTCTTCTTGTTATTGACATAATTGTAGAATCCCTTCATGTTATCCTTCACATCCCTTGCTAGAAGCAACTCCATTTGTCCTTTGGCCATTCTGATTTTATCCCTGCAGTCCTGGGCAATATCTTTATATGCCTCCTTAGTCATCTGTCCAAGCTTCCACTTCCTCTAAACTTCCCTTTTAGGCTTTAGCTCAGTGCAGAGTCCTCTGTTAAGCCATGCTGGGTGCCTTCAAGTCAAGTC
Organism: Podocnemis expansa; assembly: GCA_007922195.1. NCBI lineage: Eukaryota > Metazoa > Chordata > Testudines > Podocnemididae > Podocnemis > Podocnemis expansa. Next base: position 19,479,134 of record ML681996.1, read on the forward strand.
AAGTCAAGTCAAATCAGCTGTTCTTTCTGTAACACCAGGGATAAAAGAGAGGGTAGTTGGAAGATGGGGGGGTCAAATAATTGTGTCAGATGTTCTAATGAAGCGTTAATACCCGAGACAGGTGTGAGAGGACAATGCCATGAGAAAATGCAAGGAGGTAGATGCAATGGAACTGAAAATTGACATGGAAAAGTAGGGCAATCAGCCTGGTATCTTAGGTGCCTCTGCATGAATGCGAGTAGCCTGGGCAACAAGCAGGAAGAATTGGTAGTACTGGTGCAGAGAAGGAACTATGATATAATTGGAATAACAGAGATGTGGTAGGATAGCTTGCATGACTGGAACTCTGCCATGGATGGGTATATGTTTTTCAGGAAGAACAGTCAGGGAGGAAGAGGGGGAGTAGTAGCACTATATGTAAAAGAGCTCTTTGACCGCTTAGAGCTCCATTATGGGAGTGGAACTGAGCCAGTTGAAAATATGTGGGTTAAGCTTAGAGGAGAGGGCAACAAAGGGGATGTCGTGGTGGGTCTCTGCTATAGACCACCAGGCCAGAAGAAGGAGGTAGATGAAGCATGCTATGGACAATTGGCAGAAGTTCCAAATCACAGGCCCTGGTTCTCATGGGGGACTTCAATTACCTTGACATCTGCTGGGAGGGCACTACAGCAGTGCACAGGCAAGTTTCTGGAGAGTGTTGAGGACAACTTCCTGGTACAAATGTTGGAAGAACCAACTAGGGGTCTTGTACCTCTTGACCTGCTGCTCACAAATAATGAAGAATTGATCAGGAAAGTAGAACTGAATGGCAACCTGGACAGCAGTGACCATGAGATGATAGAGTTCAAGATGCTGATTAATGGAAAAAAGGAAAGAAGCAAAATGCAGACCCTGGACTTCAGAAAGGCAGGCTTTTGGCTCCCACAGGGAACATATGGGCAGGAACCCTTGGGAGCCTGATGTGAAGGGGAAAGATGTCCGAAAGAGCTGGCTGCATTTAAAAGAAATCCTGCTAAAAGCACAGGAAAATACCATACCAATGAGCATAAGAACAGCAAATGTGGAAGGCACCCAGCATGGCTTAACATAGGACTCTGCACTAAGCTAAAGCCTAAAAGGGAAGTTTAGAGGAAGTGGAAGCTTGGACAGATGACTAAGGAGGCATATAAAGATATTGCCCAGGACTGCAGGGATTAAATCAGAAAGGCCAAAGGACAAATGGAGTTGTGGCTAGAAAGGGATATGAAGGATAACATGAAGGGATTCTACAATTATATCAATAACAAGAAGAGTATCAGGGCTCGTGTAGGTCCCTTACTGAATAGCACAGGTATCCTTGTGATGGAGGATGAGGAAAAAGCTGAAGTGCTCGATGCTATTTTTACTTCAGTTTTCACAGGCAGGGCCAACTCCCAGCCCACTCAGTGGGTATGGCAGATTGGAGAGAAGAAGAGAGGCCCTTGGTTATGGAAAGTCAGGTTAGGGACTACCTAAAGAAGCTGGATGTGCACAAGTCCATGGGGCCGGATGACCTGCATCCAAGGGTGCTGAGGGAGTTGGCTGATTAGGTAGCAGTACTGCTGGCCATTATCTCTGAAAACTCATGGCAAACGGGGGAGGTGCTGGAGGACTGGAAAAAAACAAATATAGTGCCTATCTTCAAGAAAGGCAAATAGGAGGATCCAGGGAATTACAGACCTGTCAGCCTCACCTCAATCCCTGGAAATATCATTGAGCAGGTTCTCAAAGAATCCATCCTGAAAGACTTGGAGGAAAATAGAGTGATCAGGAACAGTCAGCATGGATTCACCAAGGATAAATCGTGCCTGACCAACCTCATTGCCTTCTATGATGAGATGACCATATTTGTGGATGCGGGAAGAGCTGTTGATGTGATATACCTTGACTTTAGCAAGGCTTTTGATATGGTTTCCCACAGCATTCTCTTCAGCAAGTTAAGGAAGTATGGGTTGGATGTGTGGACTGTAAGGTGGATAGATAACTGGCTAGATCAACAGTTTTGGAGTGTAGGAATCGATGGCTCCATGTCTAGTTGGCAACCAGTAACGAGTGGTGTACCCCAGGGGTCAGTCCTGGGGCTGGTTATGTTCTACATTTTCATTAATGAGCTGGATGATGGGATTGATTGCACACCCAGTAAGTTTGCAGATGACACCAAGCTGGAGGGAATGGTAGACACGCTGGAGGACAGGGAGAAGATTCAGGAAGACCTTGAAAAATTGGATTAGTGAGCCAATAGAAATCTCATGAGGTTCAACTTGGACAAGTGCGAAGTCCTGCACTTGGGACAGGAAAACCCCATGCACTGCTATAGGCTGTGGAGCAATCAGCTAAGTAGCAGCACCTTAGAAAAGGACCTGGGGGTCCTGGTGGATTGGAAGTTGGATATGAGTCAGTAGTGTGCTCTTGCTGTCAAAAAGGACAATGGCATACTCGGCTGCATCAGTAAAAGTGTTGCCAGCAGATCGAGGGAATTGATCATTCCCCTTTATTTGGCAGGGGTGAAGCCGCATCTGGAATACTGTGTCCAGTTTTGGGCCCCCCACTATAAAATGGACGTGGACAAATTAGAAAGAGTCTAGCGGAGGGCAACAAAAACGATCAAGGGTCTGGAGCACGAGACCTGTGAAGAAAGACTGTAGGAACTAGTCTTATTTAGCCTGCAGAAGCGAAGACTGAGGGGAGATTTGATAGCAACCTTCAACTACCTGAAGGGATGCTCCAAGGAGAATGGAGCTTGGGTGTTCTCAGTAGTAACAGAGGATAGAAAAAGGAGCAATGGTTTCAAGTTGCAGCTGGGGAGGTCGAATCTGTATAGTAGGTAAACTTTCTTACTAAGATGGTGGTAAAATATTGGAATGGGCTACCTAGGGAGGTGGTGAAATCTCTGTCTTTGGAGATGTTTGAGGCCTGGCTGGATAAAGCTGTTGCTGGCATAATTTATTGGGAGTGGTCCTGCTTTTTTGGCGGGGTGTTGGACTAGATGGCCTCATGAAGTCCCTTCCAACCCTCTGATTCTATGATTCTACGATTCTAATTATTGCAAATTTGTTTCAAAATTTTTTTTTTGAATTTTTTTTTAATGTGCTCTGCAGTGTAGATGTAGCCATATAGATTTTACATGGCTATTTCAGTTTGAAGCATTCAAAAACACTGGATTAGTTTGGTCAATGCATTCAGCTAGGTTAATATTCTATCACATAGCATTATGCCAATATAAGAAAGGGTTCATATAGTTTATCTTATTTTCTACTTTATGAACCACAATATTCATGATTAGGAAATGGCTACCACTGTTCAATTCCTGGATATCAGGAATTTGTTGCCTACTTTTATTATCAAATGCACAGGTTGATTTTACAACTGTGTGAGGTTTATTTTTCTGGTAGTTCTGTTAGTTGTCAGGGCACACTGCTGTCCAAGGGATTGCTAGTATATACAATGTGTATAGCAGTTTTCTCATTTTGACATCTCATATGGTCTGCATGGGTTTCCCAAATGGTTATTGCAGTACAACCTACCTTTGTTCTGGCAGCCAGAGTTCCTATAAATGGTCATACTTTCCCCATTGTTCAAGAATGATTCTTTTTTGAACACTTTTTTTTGCATACAACACTGAACAGGTGTGACTAAGTGCAAGGAGGCATGTCATATCTGTGTAGTGGAGCTGTCATAGAAAATGGACTTCCCTCCTCTGTTCCTACAAAATAGATGCCTTATATAATGTTCTATAGGTCTGCCCATCTTACACCCATTGTTATCTGGGACCTCTGACTAGTGGCAAGGGTCTGATCAACTTGTGAGTAGGCATCCAGCCATCCAAACAGATGGACCTTGACGCAAGCAGCCAAAACAACATTTATGAGGATTTAATATGTTTTTTAAAGGCCATAATCCCAGTTGGGGACATTGACATGGCCAACCTTCATCAGCTCTGGTGCCATTGCTAAAGTAATGTCCTGTTGTTGTTCCATTTCTGAGCTGGATTAACTTTGCAATTAAACAAAACAAAACAACACAACAACAACAGCAACAAAAAGCCCAGTCATATAAAGCCATGAAGTCTTCTAGATATGGGCAGAGTGCTATGTAAAGAGTGACACAATTATTCAAGTAAAAATAATATTTAACAATTATATAATGTTTTACATTTCCCTCACCCCTAATACAGTTCAGCTCATTCATTCTTTAATTGATCCTTGAAACCTTACAGTATAGGTAGGTCTGAAGGAAACACAGGCAAAATAAATAAAGACAAAACTGTCAAAACACTATGTGCAAGCTTGAATGTCTATATACTACTACTTGATGAATTGTAAGGTCTATAAACTTACAATAGAAACTTGTGCCTAAATCAATTTTTGAACCAGTGGTACAAAGATCAGAATTACCTAAATTATTTATTAACCATGTTTATTACAGTAGTCTCTAGGGACCAGCTGAGAATGGATCTTCTTTGTGCTAGGCATTATACAAACACAAAGTAGTATCTGCACCCTGCTATGAAAACCTTAAATCTAAATGCTAAATCTAAATAGAAGTAACAATAAAAAATTCATTAAAATAGCTGTGATATTAAAAATATTGATTCTAAAGGTAACATATTATATATTCTACCACAGTACAATTTTTTTTTGTCTCCTTTTTTTTGGGGGGGGGAGGGGGTGGATCAGGATCCCTGCATTAAACAATAATTTCATATGTTCCTTTTGCAGGCTAGGCATACTCTTATTTCAGATCCAAATATAGAATGGATATTAAAATTATTATATTTTAGGAAAAAATAGTTTTCTAGACTAACCAATAAAACTTAATTTTCCCTAAAGTCTGTTTTCTTCAGCAGATGAGAGAATTTCTGCTTACCACTATTTATGACTTTTGGAACTAAAGTGACAGTTACAAAAAGCAAAAGTAAAGAAAGGAGCCATGAGACTTCCTTTGGAGAATTTAAAATATTTTCTGTACAAGGCTATGTCTACACGGCACTTTTATTTCAAAATAACACTCGTTATTTCAAAATAAAAGAAATTAAGTCTACACGACGTTTTCTTATTTTGAAAGGACAGATCCCATCCTTTTGAAATAAGAATCATCATTTCAAAGAAGTAAAGGCTGCCCCCCCTCGAAACGGCCGTTATTTCGGAAGGGATATTTCGAAATAAAGCTGTTTAGACCTGTTCTTTCGAAACAACACTGTGTAGACCTGTTGTTTCGAAAGAGCTGTTTCGAAACAACAGGTCCAAACGGCTTTATTTCGAAATATCCCTTCCAAAATAACAGCCATTTGGATTGCAGGCTTTCCTTTAATTTGAATTAACATTTTGTTAATTCGAATTAACTTATTTCAAAATAAGGATTTTATTTTGAAATAACTCATTTCAAAATCCTTATTTTGAAGTAACAATGCATGTGTAGACATAGCCCAATAGTAGAAAGTAGGAGAGGTAAGTTTTATGCTGTGGAAAAACAAGGCTTTAAGACAATTGATCCAAAACCTCTGCTTTGAACCTACTAGATAGTTGGAACATTTTTGATTAAACAGTTCTTAATAGAATACACTGTTCCATTGAAATTGAAATGATTTAAGGAACCAGATAGGCTATGTCTACTTCAGAAATTTTAGTTCTGACTTGATAGTCCAAATTAAAAAGCCTGAGGTTAGTCTGAACTGAGCTTTGGCTAGTTCAAACTAACCATGGCTTTTTACTTCAAACTAGCCGTGTGTTCTAGTTCGAACTAAAGTTTTAGTTCAAATTAGAACACACAGCTAGTTCAAACTAATGGCTTAGTTTGAACTGTTTAAGTTTGAAATAAGCCTTAGTTTGGGTCCTGCCCACACTTGGTTTGAACTAGGGTTTGAACTAAGCGCAGAAGTCTGAACTAACCATCAGGCTTTACTAATTCAGACTAAGCTTTGCCTAGTCCAAACTAAGAAACTGCTAAGACATTTCTTATTTCAGACTAAGCAAAGCCTAGTGTGGCCACGGGCTAAATTAATCTGGACCAAGCTTGCTTAGTCTGGACTAATTTGGTGGTGTAGACATACCTGTAGGTTTCAATAACATTTTCATTGGAAGAAGAGAAAGCGAGAACTCCCTCATCACAAGCTAGTGCTTTAATCATTAGGGTAGAGAGTAAAGAGTCAGTCTTTCTTTCTTTCTTTCCAAAAAAATCAAAAGTTTTCTATTGCATTCTGCATTAAAACAAAAATAAAACCTCAAATTTCCACAAAACAGAATTGTTGTTTTCTGGCCAGACCTGTGACATGCTTTTGACATTTCTGAAAAAGGCAAATATTTATGTCAGTTAAAATGCACTATGTGTAGTAAAATAATAGAAAACTGGTTAATTTTTGTTTCTTCATTAGTAGATATAAAGTATGACTTTAGTGTTGTTTTTGGATGTAACCAACTTAGAATATGATGTCACATTTTATTGTATGTTTTCCAGAATGACACTAGCAAACTCACCAAAAAGTGCACTTAAATGAACCTGTGAATGCGGTCTTATTTCAAATTGTACTAGTATATGCAAACTAGACATTTCACAATGAGCCTTATGTGGTTCCATACTTCACATTTAGCTGTCAAAACTAGTATGCTGCTTTTTGTATTATCAAATATTTTTGGGTGTGGAAAAAAGTGCAATTTCAACATCCTCTCTGCTACCCTGGCATATGTATATATACCTCTCAACTGTAGCTTCCACTTCACGCATCTGACAAAGTAAGTTGGAGCCCATAAAAGCTTATGCCTGAAGAAATCTGTTAGTCTATAAGGTGCCAGGGGACTCTCGTTGTTTTTGCTGTATGCAGACTAACACAGCTACCCCTCTGTAAATCCTGTCACTTTTTCCTCTGTAAAAATTATTTTTTATTGTTCTTATTTATTTGTATAATGATAGTTTCCAGATACTCCCTCAGGACCTGAACTCCACACTTTATTTAATTTATTATTAATTATTATTATTATTATTATTATTATTATTATTATTATTATTATTAACCTTCTTCTTTTCTTTTTCTCTCATTCTCTATTTTACTTTTTTCAACTTCATATTTCTTCTGTTAGCCTAGGCCAATGCTATTCTAGCCTCTCTTCTTTCCACTTTAACTTCCTGACATAGACATGGAAAACAAATCATCTATGGATTTCATTTTAGCCTGACTGCTAAATACCACACTAAATGCACTTGATATGGATAATGTTCACTTAACAACCAATTGGGATGAATAGGTACAGGTCACACTTTTCTTAGAGCAACTGAGCCATATTCTTTATTCATATACAAGGCAAAACTATATTAGCATTGGTGGAGTGTCACCTACTTATATTAGCAGAGAATTTGGTTCATTATTTCAGACTGCCTTTCAATTCAAACACAGCGCTATATTGACTTCCACTGAAATCACACTTAGCAATTAACCTTACAATTATTAGGGGTAGAAATTTCACAAATAAATAAGTTAAATAGATTTGTTCATATAATTTAATAACAGAACTGATCTTATTAAATCAAGTCTTACTTCATATATATCCCATTACATTTCACCCAGTTACACTTATATTCAGCCAAACCATTTGTTTCTGACTAAAGAATAACTTGTTTGGCTAAATTATATCTTCCAGGAACCAAAGCTGCATCCATGTTAGTCTAGTGCAGTAAAACAAACAAACAAGGAGTCCTGTGTCACTTGAAGACTAACAAATATATTTATTGCATGAGCTTTCATGGGAGAAAATCCCACTTTGTCAGATACTTTGAAGTCTGACATCAGATGAAGTGGGATTTTCTCTCATGAAAGCTCATGCAGTAAATACTTAGTTAATCTTTAAGTAATACAGGATTCTTTGTTTGTTCTATCTTCCAGGAAGGCATTCCTTCTTGATATGAAGACATCAAGAAATGAAAAATCTGTCAATTCACTTGCTAGCTTGCTCCCTTGGTTAGTCACTAGAATTGGGCAGACAATGATTATTCTATTTTGTGAATGATTACAATATTTTAAAATTTGGCTTTGTACCCATTTAGAATGCTCCTGTTTTCTGAAAAGAGCACCTGGCAAAATAATGCTGAATATCACAGAAGTGTGTTTTCTTTGTATAAATCATTTTAGCAATGGTTATTGATACTTAGTTCAGTAGACTCTGAAATAGCTACTTCACAGCATTTGGTGCTAATTGTGTTCAAGGAGGCTGATGCATCTGCATTTAGAAACTAGTAACAAATTGTGTTTAGACGTGAAGGACCTTGTGTTAAGATCTTAAGGTCAATTGTTATAGTAACGTAGCTATCTTTCAATAAATAGTGAAAGTCAAGTACTGACTAATGTGTCAAGACTAGCAGAGTGTCCAGGTAGATAATTAGTGCACAGTACTGTGGATATTTCATGGTGACATGGCTTTCACACGCTTCCTGGGAGGAATAACATGCCATTACTGAAGTTTTTAGTAGGTCTGTGCAGTACTTACTGTCTATTCAGCAGCTAAATAGTCTTGCTTGGATTTCAGATATAAATTCCCAAAATAGCAAGATTAATTCCTTGCCTGTGATTTAGAAGTCACTGAAATGAAAAGAAGAAACCTAATTTTCCTTTCACTGCTCAGGAGAACAAGTTATTTTTACAGAAGGTTGTACAAAACTATGACCTTCTGTTGGAGAAAGTGATTTTAAAGAGGAATCATGCCAGAAAGTGTATGACTTGGGACTCAGCATTTTTGGGTCTTTAATTTAATACCAAAATATAACTTAATAAATTTCTGTTGTTGTTGAAAGTATGATGCATATGGAAAATCATTGTGAGAACTGTCTTAAGTAATATTACTGCCCTGGTAGCGACTGAGAGTTTGTGATTGCACAGAAAGCACACAGCCTCATTGATTCTGTCCTGAAGCAGTGAGTATGAAATTTTACATCTTAGACTCAATGGCTATGTCCACATTTACACAGTTAAATTGATTTAACTTATATCAATTTAATAAAATTGATATAAAATCATTAAATTGATTTAAGTTAAATCAATGTAACAGATCCCCACTAGAAACTCAAATCAAAATAGTATGTTCGTGGACAGGACTTGCTATTTCAATATAGGAGAGAGGCACCATAGGAGGTGTGGCAACATGGCATGCCCCCACCCAATATATAGAAAAAGGAAAGCACCTTGGGAAGGAGAACGGCAAAAAGTTTTAAGTCGATTTAACAGTTAAATCAAAATAAGGAGGTGTTATGTAGACTTACCATTTTTTAAATCAAAATAACCAGAGTTATTTCAATTTAAACAGTGTGTGTGGACATACCCAATATGTCAACTTAAGCAACTCCACAGGTACATTTGGCATTTATTAAGTTGACTTATGCACTTGCTTAAGTCAGCTTAATAACTCCCACCCGTAAAGTCAGCTTAATGATTAAGTCAACTTTATTTTGTCGACTTAAGCCAATGTACCCACGGTTTTGGCTTAAATCAATTAAATTGACCTCCATGCCATCTCGCATATTCCCTTGGCCACCAGAAAGAGCCTGTCCTGGCAAAGCTCCAGGCAATGACAGGGCAGGAGTAAGCTCTGCCCACCCTGCTCCACAGAGCTGGCCAGGTCTGCCATCCTGCAGCACGAACTGAGGCAGCCAGTGCAACAAGCGACCCCTGCTTAGACCCACCAAGGGATCTTGGATCTCCTGGCCATATGGGGGGATGAGTGTGTACACTCCCTGCTGCAAAGCAGCCAACACAAATGGGAGGTGTACCACACCATAGCCTGAGCCATGGCAGCAAGGGGTATAGCAGGGACACCCAGCAAATGTAGGTTAAAATCAAGGACTTCTGCCAGGGCTACCAAAAGGCCCGGGAGTCCATGCACCACTCAGGGGCTACCACCAGCTGCCCCATTACACACAGCTGCACGCATGCCGGGGATGGGAGGACGATACCATGCCAGCCCACATGATTGACTCCACTGAGCATTCCCTCCTTGACAATGACCAGGAGGAGGACTTGGTGGATGAGAATGTGGCACTGGGTCAGGGGGTACCTTGCTGGCCACAGAGACCACCACACCCAAGCTGTTTTTCTGCCCAAACGCCAGACCAGGGCAAGCAGAAGGAGGCTTCCCCCACCCAGGATAACCCAGGTAAAGGTACATCGCTCCAAACCTCTGCTGCACCTGCTCAGGAGTGCTCCCATCCTGTGGGCATGGTGGTTCACACAGGTCAGACAGGGACTGTGGGAGGCAGGGCTCAGGGGCAGTCAGGGTCCCAGACAGGGCGCAAAGGTCCTCCAACAGGGGCAGAATGGCAGGGGGCCATGTGAAAGAGAGGACCCAGAGACAAGTGGGGCGGGGGCTTGTCTGGAGATGGCGTAGAGGGCCTGGAGGTGGGAGCATCAAGGCCAGACAGCATGCACCCAAAACTGTTGGCACATACTATCAAGAGAAACCCCCAGGGCAGGGCTTCCTGAGGTGCACCACTGTGGGCACTATACCTGACCCGTGCAGCACAGCTTGGTGGCATGCACTAAAGGATCCCTATCCCAAAGATCAGGGATTGGGAAGCAGGGGGATGGTCATGGGACAGCAGCTTCTGTTAGGGTGCATATCTCACTACCTCATGGGAGGAACTATTGTTCTTTGTTTCTCTCCTGCAGACCCTGTGCCCATAACACAGGATACTCACAGGGTGTGCCAAATTACTATGAGAAAGAGGAGGTGGCTTTGCTCATGGAATGACATCCTTGAGTACCAGGTCCAGCTGGCAGAGCATACTGATGCAGACCTGAGGGCCTGACTGGAGCAGGAGAATGCATATCAGAGGGTCAGGGAAGAATGAGCCTGCCTGCATGCACCAGTACCAATCAGAGTTCCACAGGACATGGGCATTGTATGACTTCCCTGGCCAGCCCACATAGATGTTGCTGAAGAGCCCTCAGTGGGATGATTGGATGGTACCTTTTCCTATTCAAGTAGGCTGTGGCCTAGTGGTCCAGGTCTCAGATGGCCATGTGGGTGCCATCCACATTGGCTCCGCAGTTGGGGACCTCAAGTCCAGTGAAGCTGTCCAGGATCTCCTGCAGGTTGCCTGGGGTGATGAAATGGCCAAACAGGACCCTGTTGATGTCCCGGCAGACCTGCCTCAGGACAGCCCCCATGGTGGACTTGTCAATCCCAAACTGCTGGGCAAGGCAGTGGTAGGAATCCGGGGTTGCCAGCTTTCAGATAGCAATTGCCACTCACTTGTCCATGGGCAGGGCGGGTTGGAGCCAGGTGTCAGTGCAGTGTAGAACTGGGGTGAGCTCTTTGACCACCTCGTGGAATGTGCTCGTCCTCATGTACAAGTTCTGCAGCTGCAGGTCATTGTCCCAGGTGGTGGGAATGATCTGCTCTCATCAGTCGCTGCTGGTTTTCCATGCCTAGGTGCACCAAGGCTTGGAGGGAACCATGAGTGCACCAGCTGCCAGCTCCAGCAGGGGTGTCGGCCTACTGAGGTCTGCCACCATGCTGGCAGTTGCCCTGTGGCACCTGTTTCACAGCCAGAGAGGTCTGGCCATGACATGGATGATGTTGAGCACCCCGCTGACAGATTGCTGGAGCACATTAGGGTCCATGAGCTCCTCAGGCTCCATCCTGCCAGACACATGGGCAGGCTGCTTTGCTCACTTCCTGTTTATAGGAGTGGTGAGGGAGAGGCAGCACTTCTCTGGTGCACTGTGGGCCAGCTACCCACAATGTACCACTCCTATGATGACCTAGAAAATGCCAGTTTGGATATTGGCAGTCTACTGGTATTTTGAATGTGGCCTCTTTAAGTCAACTTAAATTCAACCTTGTTAAGTGAACTTAACTGAGCCCTCTATTTAGACATACCCACAGACTCTAAGGTCAGAAGTAACAAATGTGATCATCTAGTCTAGCCTCTTGCACAATGCAAGCCATGAAACCTCACTCACCCACTCCTGCAATAAACCTCTATCCTATAACTGAGTTATTAAAGTCTTCAAATCATGATTGAAAGACTTAAAGATAAAGAGAATCCACCAGCAAGTGAGCCATGCCCCATGCTGTAGAGGAAGATGAAAAAACCCCCAGAGCTCTAGGCAACATGCCCCAGGGGAAAATTCCCTCCCGACCCCAAATATAGTGATCGGTTAAACCTTGAGTATGTGGACAAGTCTCACCAGCCAGTCAGCCAAGAAAGAATTCTCTGTGATAACTCAGAACCCACCCCATCCAACCTCCCTTATCAGGCCACTTACATATCTACCACCAGCAGTCAAAATTCCATGGCTATGTTTACACACACATCGTTATTTTGAAATAAGGTAAGTTGAATTAAGAAAATGTTAATTCAAATTAAGGGAAAGACTGCTATCGAAATGGCTGTTATTTCAAAATGGTTATTTCAAAATAAGGCCCTTTGGACACGTTGTTTCAAAACAGTTGTTTCGAAACAACAGTTTTGTTTCGAAACAAAGTGCCCAAATAGCCTTATTTCGAAATAACCATGTCAAAATAACAGCTGTTTCGAAACAATCGGGATTTAACCTGTTTCGAAACAACGGTTCTTGTTTTGAAAGAATGGGATCTGTCCTTTTGAAATAAGAAAACGTCATGTGGACCAAATATCTTTTATTTTGAAATAGCCAGTGTTATTTCAAAATAAAAGTCCTGTGTAGACATACTCCATCTGTTGCCAAACTAGTCCATTCCATAATACCATCCCCTCCATAAACTTATCAAGCTCAGTTTTGAAGGCAGTTGCACATTTTGCCCCCACACCTCACCTTGGAAGGCTATTCCAGAACTTTACTCCTCTGATGGTTAGAAAGCTGCATCTAATTTCAAGCCTAAATTTCCTGATGGACAGTTTGTATCCACTTGTTCTTGTGTCCACATTGCTCTGTATTCAGATAATTCCATTCCTTCCCTGGTACTTATCCCTCTGAAAATTCTTTTAGTTAGGCTAAACAAGCCAAGCTCTTTGAGTATGTCTACACTGGGAGGCTCTTTTAAATTGACCTAAGGCTCCAGTGTAGATGTACCCTTTAAGTCTCCCTTCATAAGGCAGGTTTTGCATTTCACGGATCATCCTTGTAGCTCTTCTCAGCACCTGTCCCAGTTTGAATTCATCTTTCTTAAATTTGGGGACCAGAATTGCACACAATATTCTAGATGTATTCTCCACAGCACCTTGCATACTGGTACTAACACCTCCCTGTCTCTATTGGAAATACCTCTTCTGATGTATCCTAGGACTGCATTATCTTTTTTTTTACATTCAAATCACATAGGTGGCTCTGTGATCAACCAGTACTCTTAAGGGAGCTAGCATCATATGGAATGGTTTCCATGGATATTGCCACTTAAATCATGAATCATGAGATTGGCTTGATGGTGGTGCCAAACAATCAATATTAGTGAAAACAGCTGTTTTGAAATCCACAGTATTTAGGAGATTGGGAATTTTTCCTTGGATGAGTGAAAATGAATGACCACTGACAATGGTAGAAAGGGTCTGGGCTTTATCAAAGTTATTTCAGAGTTAAGAAAACCAAACCAAACTCAAAAAGTTCTGTGTATTGATATGGAAAGTTTCATCTTCCCTAATTTCATCACACCACATAGGCCTCCCAAACATCAGCTGCTGAAAACAGAGCACAATGTCATTATATTACAATGCCTTTCGGCCAAAAGCTTTATATTTCTTACTCCTACACAGCAGTGCTAATATTTAGCATTATTTAAATCTCTTGCAAACCATTCGCCTAAACTCTCATTTCTCTTTTCCCCTGTGCTTTACATGACAAAACATGGATATTTTATTCTTCTTGCAGTCTCTTTTATAGTTCCTTGTACTTAGGAATGACATTGTTAGAAATAACTGAGTTTCAAATAAATTAACCAATTGTGTTGCAATAAGCAGTGGACATTTCACTGGAAAATATACAGAAGTGAATAAGGCTGTAGTGCAGCCACAAAAACAAGATCAGCTCTCTTTCTTCTACCTTGGCTTTTTTTGTTTTTAAACATTGGCAGTGAATATTTTTTATTTTTCCAGTAATTAAGGAGATCCAGAGAATCAATCTCACACCTTTCAATTAAATTTAATGTTCAGAGTCAAAGCAAGACCTGCTTGTTATACAACAGTTGTTTTCTAGCTGATCTTTTCAATAACCTAATGGTACATACTACTGTATGAAATGAAAAGAATAAGATATATTTTCAAACATTTGTGAACAAGGCATTCTGGGATAGATTTCTGAAGTATTATGTGTATTTGTTTAGCACTGATATACTAGCATTAGTAGTCATGATATCAAGAACAATTAGCCCATTTTCACTGGGAAAATCAATTAATAAGCTCCTGCACAAGCAACTAGATTCCTAGGACCAAATTCTGGATTCAACACGAGACCCAGGTAAATGGTCTATGTACTAGATAGTATAAGGCATTTGTTGATGGAGACTATTGAATGGCTGCAAAGCTATTCTCCTCGGCTATGTCTACACGGCACCGTTATTGTGGAATAACAGCCGTTATTCTGCAATAAAAGAAAACAGGTCTACATGACGTTTTCTTATTTCGAAAGAACAGATCCCATTCTTTTGAAATAAGAACCATCCTTCCGCAACAATAAAACCTTGATGTTTGCGAAACGGCTATTATTTTGAAACTGTTGTTTCGAAATAATGCCATCTAGACGTGTTATTTCGAAATAACCATTAATTCACAATAACGTGCTCTGACCTTCTTCCTGTGGGTGCTGTGCACCCACGGGAAGAAGGAAGTGCCCAGCCTTGGCAGCATGCTGACACACCTCCACAGGCATGTTAGCATGTGGGGCAGGAGCTGTGGAGTGCAGATGACGTGGTCCTATGTGGACCAATGACGAGGTCCACCGGCTCCTCACCATCTGGCACAGACCTGAGATCCTGGCCAGGTTCCAGGCCAGCCAGAGGAACCGGGCAGTGTACGCCGCCATAGCGGTGGAGCTGTCTGCCCAGGGCCCGGAGCGCAGCACTGAACAGGTGCACTCTAAGATCAAGGCTCTGCGGCAGGACCACGCTTGCACCAAGGATGCGCGTGAGCTCCAGGGGGAAGGTAGGACCACTACCTGCCCCTTTTTTGAGGAGCTGCATGCTTTCCTGTGGCGCAAGCCCAGTGGCCTGCCTGCCCAGGCAGTGGACACCGCGCCCCCCCCCCCCCCCCCCCCCCCGCACCTCCTCAGGTGCAGAGGGACCGCCCAGCAGTCCGGACGCCTCCCTGGATGTCAGGGGTCCTGCAGACCAGCCACCACCACCACCAGAGGCTGATGCCAGGACCCCGGAGATGATCCCCCCGGCCAAGGCAGTGCCAGTGAGGAGGAGTGGGAGGAGGAGCACGAGCTGGCTGTGGGAACAACCCCAGTGGACTCGGAGGAGGCAGAGGAGGGGACGTCCCAGTGGACATCCGGAGCCCCTGTTGGTGAGTCTCCATGCCCCATATGGGGAAGCAGGGCTAGGTCTGCCTAGGTCACAGGCAGCAACGGGGTCCAGCACAGGGGCGGGCAGGGCACCGGGCCAGCGCAGGGGGTCAGAGGGCCCCCCTGGACATGGGTCCCTGGGGGACGTGTCACACCAGGGTGACAGGCCCCTGCATGCCTGCGTTTGGTTAACACAGGTGGGTGCGACGGATGCAGCTGCATCTTGGGCAGGGTGCACAGCCTGCAGAGCAGACCACTGGGAAGTGGCCTTGGGAGATGCCACAGAGCAACCCTTCTGGGTGGGTCCAGCTCACATGTGGGCACTACTGGCCCTGCGTCCCTCTGGGGCAATGTCCCACAGTACCCAAGTCCACATTCCTGCTGACAGTGAGGGCGGAGCTGTGTGCTGTACACAAGCTGCACACAGGCAAGGCCAGCAGGCAGCAGGCTCTAACCTCTGTGATGCTTCCTTTCCGCAGTTCATGCCACTGGTAGCCAATGGGCGCGGAGCCCAACTGGCAGCCCCAGGCCACGGAGGAGGAGGAGAAGGGGACCCCGGACATGCAGCGAGATCCTCACCAGCCTGGAGGGCTTGGGGGAGCGGGCCGAGGCATCTGCCCAGGTCTGGCGACGGGAGCAGGCCAGCTGGCAGGACGCGGCCATCCAGCTGCTGTGCCATGGAGCCACCACAGATGACCATCTGGTGGCTGTCTTTGAGTGCCAGGCTGTGGCCATGGAGCAGCTTGGGATGGCGGTGGATGATGCAGCTGCCAGTCTTCGCTGCATTGCCGACGGCATGGGGCCACCAGCAGCTGGCAGAGCACCATCACAGTGCGGGGCTCCATGCCGACCCCCGGACCCGGGGTGGTCCTGGGCAGGGCCGTGCCAGACCCGCCTCCCAGTGACCCCCGTCTCCCAGTTGCTGCCCCGAGCCCCAGTGACCCCTACCCCAACCCCATCTCCCAGTTGCAGCTCCGACCCCCAGTGACCCCAACCCCATCTCCCAGTTGCAGCCCCGAGCCCCAGTGACCCCTACCCCAACCCCATCTCCCAATTGCAGCCCCGAGCCCCACTGACTCCTAGCCCCCTGTTCTTTGAAAATAAAAACATTGAGCCATGTTATTGGTGTGTGCAGTGTATTTTATTGGTGGTGCTGCAACAGTGCAGGTGGATGGGTGGGGGCTGTCTGCAGTAGAAGTGGGGGAGGGTGCTGTGTGGTGGGGCAGGCCTGGCCTTCAGAGGTCCTTTCAGCTACAAAGCTGTCCGTGAGTGCCTCACGGATGGTGACGGCCCTCGTGGAGGCCTGCTCCCGTGGGGGGCACAGGTGCGGGCTGCTTCTACTGGCGTCCGATGAGCTGGGCCTCAGCCTCCC
This sequence comes from Podocnemis expansa, assembly GCA_007922195.1. Classification (NCBI taxonomy): domain Eukaryota; kingdom Metazoa; phylum Chordata; order Testudines; family Podocnemididae; genus Podocnemis; species Podocnemis expansa. The sequence continues at coordinate 19,495,981 of ML681996.1, forward strand.
AGGCAGCTGCAATGGGCTCACCGTGCATTTCGCAGAAGTTATGCAGGACCAGGCAGACGCTGATGACCTGGGTTGCTGTTTCCTCTCCAAGGTGGAGGTGGGTCAGGAGGCACCTCCAGCGGGCCTTCAGCCGTCCAAAGGCCCGCTCAATTGCTTGGCAACAGCGGTTCAAACGCTGGTTAAAAAGCTTGCAGCGAGGGTCGAGGGGCCCCTTGTAGGGGTGCATCAGCCATGAGCGGAGGGGATAGGCCACGTCTGCCACGAGGAGGCCGGGCACCTCTACTCCCCAAATATCAATGTTATGTGGGGGAAAGAGGGTGCCCGCCTCCATGCCCTGGTACAGGGACGAGTTCCAGAGGACACGGACATCGTGTGCCCTCCCTGGTCAACCCACGTAGCAGTTTTGGAAGCCCCCCCGGTGGTCCACAAGGGTCTGTACAATGATTGAGTATTAGCCCTTCCTGTTGCGGTACTCTGCTGCTCGGTGGTCCGGGGCCCTCACGGGGATGTGGGTGGCATCCAAGATCCCCATGCAGTTCGGGAATCCCAGCGCCATCATACCATCCATGGTGGCCTGCAGCTCCCTCGGTGTGACAAGGCGCCGCAGCAGGCCTCTGTTAATGGCCCTGGTGACTTGGCCGAGGATGACCATGATGGTGGCTCTACCAACCCTAACAGGTGGGCCACAGACCTGTAGGACTCTGGGGTGGCCATCTTCCATATGGCTATGGCCACTCTTTTGTCCACAGGGATGGCCGGACGCATGGCGGTGTCCCTGCGCTGCAGCAGTGGGGTCAGTTCTGATACCAGCTGCTCAAAGCGGGCCCTGGCCATCCGGAAATTGCACCATCACTGGTCGTCATCCCAGGTTTGGAACACTACCCACTCCCACCACTCAGTGCTCGTCTCCTGGGCCCAGGCTCGGCGAGGCACTGACAGGGGCAGGAGAACTAGGGCAGCTCTGAGGTCCAGGGTCTGGCAGCCTGGGGCACACCCTGGTCATCATCAGGGTCCCTGAACAGCGTGTACCCCACCAGGAGAACACTCTGCAGACATGCAGTGTGCCTACTGGTCACCCGACGAAGGCTAGGCAGCTGGGCAGCGTCCATCTCTGTTGTTGGCAGAGTCCTGCTAGCCAGAATGGACAGGGAAGTGAGGTCAGGGCCGCCCTTTTATAGGATTCGCTACCAACATGGCCACCGACATGGCCTGGGGCGGCAGCCATGTTGCCACACTTCCCATGGTGCCCTGCCCCTGCAGTGAAATAGCAAGTCCACTGTGTGGACATGCTATTTCGTTTCCAGCTTTTCCCCTTATTTCACCTAGATTTGTCCTTATATCACTTCCGCTTGTTTCGCAATAACATTCTTATTTCACAATAACTTATTTCGGAATAGGTTATTTTGAAATAATGGGCTGCATGTAGACATAGCCCTCCACTATTATAATCTCAGGATTGCTGTAGCCTATCTGGTTTCTATATTTGCCAGTGCTGAGGGGCACCTTGGTAAAAGAGAAGGTACCAGTATATCTTGAGTCTGATTGGATAGGATAAAAGAAAGAAAACACCTCAGAAGACAGCATCCTTTAATGGATAGAAACCCACAGCTACTGAATGTAAGTGTGAAACCTTTGAGAAAAGACCCAGATAGTGCAGGCCCAGACACAACTCAAAACTAAGCAAACCCCATCTTTGTGATAGGCTTAGAAACACATTAAATGAATCTTAGCAGCAGGTTGTGCATAGGTTTTTTGTTTGTTCATTTGTTCTGGACCATGGGTGCCGAGGGAACAAACAAAATATTTTTTTAAAATTTTGTGCCCTAGTCTATCTCTTGAGAACTCAGTGCTTTGAAGAGACAGTAGTAAGCATTTTGTAAGCTAGCAATTTTTTCTGTGAGACAGAGGTTACCGTAACCTATTATGTCTCCCAGCTGTTCTTTACCCTTCATTTTATCCCTCTAAGGGGCATAAAAATCATCTGACAACTCCCACATGCTATTGCACACAAAGAAAAAGTGAAAGAAGTCTGATTCTGTGAGGATGCATGATGCCTTTAACTTCAAAAGAAATCCATGGGCATGAAAGACACTGGACAGCTTTCACTTGAGGCCCCCCATTAACAGCAAATTTCCTGATTTTTCTTAGGAAAATAAATTGACAGTTTCATGGTGTTCAAATGTTGCTAAAATGTTATGGTTCTGTCATCTTTACCTTTACCAGTGGAGACAAAAATAACTTGCCAGAATTCCATTTTCTGAGAAGATATTTACAATTTTGGTTGTTACTGTTTTTGTCTTTTTTTGGTCAACTCATTAAAGAGAAAGGAAACCTCGTATAAATCTTATGTTTTAAAATCTCAAAATGGTTTCTGTTTTTGGTCATAGTGTTATTTAAAAAATGTTCCCTCTTGGAATACCATGAGGGAACAACTATTTTATGGTTTCTGGTATTTGACAGTGTAGTGATGAACTGTAAGGGACGTTCCTCTTTTTGCCTCCTAATACTAACATCTAGAAGCATGTTAGTAGCCAAAAATAAGTAAGATGTTTTCCTGCTTTTATTCATGTAGCCCTTCCTCCAGGTATTAGCAGTAGCAACAAAGGCCAGGTTCAAATAACTAAGTATCTCTCTTAAAACTATCAAACACTATCAGTTTAAGCCTCCACCAAGAATTTCCAGGATCACGAATACCTTCCTGGGTATCCTTACTTACAATACTTCCCCACTCACAAGCACTGAGTCTGTGTATGACACAAGGAAAACTTTATTGAGAGGAAAAAGGATCACAACAGAAATTTTGGAAACATAAATACATTGTATCTAAATAAATATAAAAGGAAATCATCACTAACCAATCTATTAGAATTCTTGAAGGGCATGAACAAATATGTTGACAGCTTTGATCCAGTGGCTATAAAGTACCTGAATTTTCAGAAAACTTTGACAAGGTCACACACCGAAGGTCCTTAAGAAAAAACAGCAGTCATGGAATCAAAGGAAAGGACCTCTCATGGTTTAGGAACTGGATAAAAGAAAGGAAATAAAGGATAGATATAAATGGTCAGTTTTTGCAAGGGAAAGTTTAAAATAGTTGGATCCCCGAAGGACCTCTACAGGGGTGTGTGCTGCTCAACATATTTATAAATTATCTAAAAAAAAAAAGGGGTAAACTGTGAGGTGGCAAAATTGGTACACTATACAAAATAACTCAGAAGACTTAATCTGGAGCAGACTATGAAAAGTAGCAAATGCATCTCACAAAATGGGGTGTCTGGGCAATAAAATAGCAGATTAAAATCAATTTTGATAATTGCAAAGTAATACACAATGGAAAACATAATCCCAACTATAAATATAAAAATGGTGGGGTTTAAATTAGCTGTTTCCACTCAAAAAGAAATCTGGGAGCTATTCTGAGTATTTCTGTGAAAACATCTCAGTATGGAGTGGCCATCAAAAAAAAAAAACCCTCATAGAATGTTAGGAGTCATTAGGAAAGGGATAGATAATAAGACAGAAAAACATCATAATGTCTATTTGAATGCATGCTGTGCTCACACCTTAAATATTGTGTGCAGTTCTGGATCATCCAAGAAGCAAATGTCCCTTTACCACATCACTCTTCCTTTTCCCATCCATTAAAACCACTCACCATTTGGTGTCAGTGGGTACCACAGCCGCAGAGTCCTGTGATATGTTTTGGCAGTGTTTCGGTTGGCCTAACCCAACAATAGGCATTTCAACTTTATTTGGTGACTGAACAGGAGGGTTTCACCAGAGTTCACTCAGCTCTACTACTGTCCTCTGGGGCTTCAGCAAAATGCCACACCTATTTCATCTGCCATAGCAAAGATTTCACTCTGTCATTTCTTATTGTGAAAAATCGTGTAACTGTTCTTCCATGGAGGAGAGGCAGTAGGATATAGGACCCTTGAGCAGAGTTCTTGTTCAATCCCTTTCCTTCTTCACAGTTCAGTTTTACTATCTGACTGGTTCTGAGTTGTGTAAAACAATGATGTTTCCCAAAGTGTCACTCAAGGAATTCTGGGTAAAAAGCTTATGCAGATTAAACTCTTTCTGGAGCTGTACTTTCTGCTATTCACCAACAGACAGTAACAGAGAACATCTTATCCTTTAGAGTTTCAGGCCACAGTTCTCTCAACAATTACTCACTCCAAATGACTCTTTCATTTTCAGTGGATCACTAAGTGAGATGATTTTCAGATGTACATGTACACATTTTATCTTTCGTGTTTGAGTCCAGTTAGTAAAGGCATTGCATAAATGAACTAGAAGGCTATGAATGCATAGATAAGCGACACCCCCTCCCAACTTGTAGCACACCATACAGGAAACAGACATAATTCTAGAGTCTGAAGATGGAGAACTCATTGCTGGAGCAAGTGGTTAGTACAGTCAGCAGTACTAGTCAGTCTCAAAGGGGCTATAACTGAGGAAGGGACAGTCTATGGCCTATCTCACCCTGTTCAGTGGCAGAGCTACCTCTTTTCAGCAATAACAACTGTTCAGCTTATTCTCATAGGGTATGCCCACATGAGGGTTTTATTTCGAAACAACACTGGTTGTTTCAAAATAAAAACCTGAATGTCCACACAACATTTTCTTGTTTTGAAATGACAGGCTCCGTCATTTCGAATCAACAGCCGTCATTTCAAAACGGTAACCCTTGCGTTTTGAAACGACGGTTATTTCAAAATGGTTATTTTGAAATAAGGCCATTTGGACATGTTGTTTCGAAACAAAACCACTGTTTTGAAACAACTGTTTCGAACCAACATGTCCAAATGGCCTTATTTCAAAATAACCATTTCAAAACAACAGCTGTTTCAAAAGCAGGCTTTCCGTTAATTCAAATTAACATTTTCTTAATTCGAATTAACTTATTTTGAAATAAGGACTTTATTTCAAAATAACTTATTTCAAAGTAATGATGCATGTGTGGATATAGCCATAATGGCTGTGTTCTCACACAGCGGGTTATTTCGATACGGTTGTTTCAAAACAACTGTATATCGAAATAACCCTTATTTCGAAACAACTTATTTC